>CM057049.1:9688681-10888681 GCA_029948455.1 Solanum rostratum | reverse complement strand
CCAACTTCTCTCCTTCACAAATCTTTTTTTCGACTAAAATCAAGCTAAGCGCCAACTTCTCTCCAATTCAACCAGCATTTTCTCTCTCTATTTTCAATTTCAAATTTCAAAATCAAGGTAGGTTAACTTCATCTTCCCCATTCCAATTTCATACGGTTTCTTTTGAAATTTACTGGCAAATTCATTTTTTTTCAACCTGCATATACTTGATACATATGGATCCTCCATTCTTTAGCATTGGTCCCACTCCATTAGAGGAAGAACAAACTATTCTAGAGATGGTGTGTGTGAATCTGACGATGAATCTTTTCAGGAAAACAGATCTAAACACACCTATGATCTTATGACTATGAAGAAAAAGGGAGAAATCAAGTCGAACAAGGACAAAGCTTCAACTTCAAAAATCCCAGATCCCAACACCCCCAAAAAGCCGAAAAAGAAAGCTAGTGTTGTAATTAATCAACCACCTTTGTCTATGGTTAGTTTTATCAAACACTTTAGCTAACAGTGATTTTAAAAATCGATGTTTGATTCGGTATGAAAAACATAGTGATTTATGTGGATAGTATGTATCTTGTATATATATATATATATATATATATATATATATATATATATTTTGTGAGTTGTTTATGGTGATTCATTAGCACTATATTGGGTGAATACAATGATTCATTAGGACTGTTCTTGTTTGTTATAGGATTATGATTTATTGGGTGTATCAAATAAAGATGATATATCATGCAATGAATCATGTTAGTTGGTTCATTCTTTTGGGACATAAAACTGACTTGGTGATTCATTGGGTATGTATTGGTTACCTTGGTGATTCATTGGGTTGTTTTCATTTAGAAAAATATAGTGATTGATTATGTGTAGTATATATCATGTATTTTTTTTTATATTTGTCAGGTGTTTTTGACTCAGAGTTTCTACGAACAAGATACACTGCACTAATTTGGAGATGTGGTTGGGAAAAGATAATTGAAGGATATGTCAGTGAAAGCGACGACTCAAAAAAACCAAAGGACCAATCCAAAGAAGCACCTGCAACAGATGACTTATTTAAAATAGATTAAATAGTTTCCAATAGTTTCAGTAATGAATCTTATGTTATTTTTGTTTAGTACATATGACTTATTTCTACTTTTGTTTTAAAAAATTAATGTAATTTTCCTATCTGTCCACAAATCAAGTGTCCTTCAGTTAAAGTTTGGTCAGTTTTATGTACCAGGGACATTATACATTGTGATATATTAATGCTGATATGCCAAATTATTTTTGCATTACAGTGTATCTATATACGTGATACATCAAGTATAAACATTAAAACATTAGGTGACCTATTATATATGGTTTTGAGAAAAATAAATATACTTGCAGTGATTCGAACACACTAAACTAGATACATCACTAATGCATGATTCATGTCATACACTTTACTATAGCAATTTGATTCTTTAAACCATGTTTGAGTTAGATTTATTTTTTATGTAGTGTATCTTACTACATAATTCATGTTTATACATTGGTTATAGTTATTTGGATAATTGAATCAGCTATGTGTTAAATAATTTTCTTGTAATGAATCATCCTGAAAGATTCATGGTTATACAGATTTACTATAACTATCTAATGCAGTGAATCAGATTGCTTGTATTCATTACAGTGTATCTTAACACATGATACATCATTATTGCATGATTCATGGTTATACAATCTTATATAAATTATCTGATGCATTGAATCAGGCATGGATTAAATTATTTTGCTACAATGATTCAACCAAAATGAAAGTTCATTGATGCATCTACCCAGTAGCTTGTTTTCTTAACCATATAACTTGATTCATCTTAGGAGTTTTAGATAAACTGGTTTAATGCAATGAATCATCCAGAATAAGACATGTCTTTAACACTAAATCAAACGATTATTTCAACATTGAATATTCAATTAACTGAGATTCAATAGGGCAACAAAAAAAAAATGTACAAAATAAAGTTTTTGAAACGTATTGTTGCCTTTTTGGTCACGGATTTGGTTTATAATCCGTTTAGCTAATTTTTAGGGATTGGAATCTACCTTTCGTTTAAATTGTAACTGAAATTGATTACAATGAATCATGATATATGAATCTCTTTCATAGCAGTCCGCATAATGGGTATTTTAAGAGATTTTTATAAATTTGCAAAGGGTTGGGGTGTATTGAAGTTCGCTTATTACTCTATGGTATTACTAAAATTTTTACAAATTAAATTGTAAAAGAAAAAGATAAGCCCGGTGCACTAAAACTCTCACTATGCGCAAGGTTCAGAGAAGAGCCGAGCCTGATCACAAGGGTCTATTGCACGCATCCTTACCTTGCATTTCTGCCTGAGACTGTTTAATTAATTACAGAGATGATGTTAGTTAGCAAAAAATAAAAAATAATTATAAAATTTATTTTCATATTAAATTTAATTAATAAAAACTTAAAATTTATATGAAATGAAATTATGCAAAATAAATCTATATGAGACGGGGCAAAATAAATCGAAAATAAAAAAGATTATCGTAGAGAAGCAAAGCAATTTAAAAAGACTTGGTTAATCTCACTCCATTGTCATCCCTATTATCTAGCAGTCAGCACTAGTAAATGAGTAAAAACGAATCACGCTCTTGTACCATCAATTTCAAATTTCCTTCCCTTTGCTTTCTATTTAGTAGGAGGCGAAAATGGAGATGAGAGCCAAAGAAGACATTCCAATAGGCCAAGACCTGACGACCCCGATCCCACCACTTTCTCTCTCCCTACACCACTCTACACTCCTCTCCCACTGCTCTTCTTGCTTTTTTCCTCTCCCTCCTCATCCTTCTCTTCACTATCCTCCCTTCTTTCCGCCTAATAATCCCAACCAAAATCACTTCATTCGTTACTGTTCCCTTCAATGCTCTTCTCTCGACTCCACTATTCACTTCTCCTCTTCAGAATTCCACTTCTTTCACCTCTTTACTCAGCCCCTTTACACGACTTTCCCTACTTCCTCCGATCTTCGCCTCGCCCTCCGTCTCCTCCACCGCTTCCAAACCCTTCATCTCATCCAAGAATCAAATAGGGCTTTCTTAAATTTGGAAAGAATTAGTGGGTTGGTCACAAATTTCAGGAAAGTAATGTTCTTGGATGATGAACTTTCTGGAAGAATTCGTGATGGGGCAAGGGTTTTGGCTGCTTCAAGAAGAATGTGTATCGGCTTGGAGATCAACGGAGAGTATACAGTGGAAGCTGCAGTGCTCTGCTTAGTGCTGACCAATGCAGTGGAAGTGCATGATAAGGATGGGCGAAGCTTAGGACTGGGTGTTTATGATGTAGAGTTTTCATGGGTCAATCATAGCTGCTCTCCTAATGCTTCTTACAGGTTTTGTACAGCACCAGATTCTGGAGGAATATTGGAGTCTAGGATATATCCAGCAGCTACAGAGACTGCTGCAGCTGGCACTGAAAGTGAATCAATTAGTAGTAGTAGTACTGAACTTCAGAAATCCATGTCAGTGATTGGTAACGTTCTACTGCTTTTACTTTTCCAAAGTTATGGTCTTTTTGATAATCTTGATAGAAACGAAATGTGATTTTGTTTCTGCTTTCCATTCGTTGTTTGGCGATAGGTAGAAGTGAAGCACGTGGTCCGAAGATAATCCTTAGAAGTATAAACAGCATCCACAAAAGTGAAGAAGTGTTGATTACGTACGTTGACTTGCTACAGCCTAAGGTACATTCATTCTCAATCTTTTTGATGTATATGTAAATATTGGAAGGATGTTACTTAAATATCAAAGAAAGTTTTTGTTTATTTTGATTCTCATGAATGGAAAACCTTAGACAATGTTAGTCATTTTCTGGGATGGCCTAGCTACATGACTTTGTCAGATTCAGTTGGGTGTGGATGAAGATTTTCCTTCAGTGGTTCGTCGTTAGAATTGGAAGTTTGCATCTTTTTTCTAAAAATGAATATTTGTTGTACTTCGTTTTATTCATGGTGAAGGTCTTTCTCACAGTAATCCAAATATTCATTCTCAACGAACTGCAAAAATCAATTGTTGAGAACTTTTGTGTGGCCATATTGCTCCTTTTTTAATTTAAATGTTTGTGTCATTTGTTGGTAAAAGTGCTTAACCTTTGACTCCATGAATGTTAAATAATTTCACTGTGGGCATAATTAAATATTTTACCAAATTCATGGTTGAAAATTACTAGAATAATGGAGAATAGATGACTATAATTTCCTGATTCGGACGCACCCAACGGTATGGTTTAATGGTATATAAAGTCGGTGAAAATCTTGGACACCAGGGTTCAACCCCTATCGTCTTCTTATCACTTAAGATTTGATGAGTAGAGTTACCCATATCTACCCAAATCTGTGTTGTCGGAAGGTAGGACACAGAAGGTACCCGATGGAATAGGCAAGTTACGCATAAGCTGGTTTCAACACAATAAATTATCAACAAAAAAGAACTCCAAAATTGAGTGCCTTGGACCCAAAAGCATTCTCAAATGGGTGAACAAATGGGGAGAAGGTTGTTGTTATATGGGCTTGATGGGAGAGGATGTATATGAAAGCCATAATGACACTTGAACATATTCCTATAAGTTTGCTAGAGGTGATTATCAACTTTGTTATTCATCTCCTCTGGTAGTCTTGGCATGTCTCAATGGTGTTATATACAAAACACATAATGTATCAACTGAAACTTTGAAGATAATTTTTGGCAAATGTTTTATGACGTTGCATCTCAGGCTTCCCTTCTTACTTATCAAACAATATACATAATTCTTTGTAGCCATCAATTTGTTGCGTACGGTGAAGAGATGTGAACCGAGAGATCACGTTTCATGGATGAAGCCATGCACTTCAAACAATGGTGCACAATGTAATTCCACCATGAAGGTTTGCTTCTTTGAATCTCAACTTTGTGAAGGTGGATTAATATCACAATTATTGTATATTGGCTGCTAAAACAACTTATTTTGATTGCATTTTCCTCATTTGAGCCACAAACCTTGTTTGTTGTCTCTAGGCCACTTCCTTGTTTTTCGCATTTTCCTCAAACTCCACTGTCAGGGTAACCCTTTAAGTATGCCTCGTCATCTGTCAGTACCTTTGATCTTGAATCTATTCTAACTCAGTCAGTTGATGAAGTATGTTTTGTTTCTGCATTTCCAGATTGCCCTGTACACTTTTCCTCTACTCTTTAGGTTTCCACTTCAAAGCCTTCAATTTGAAAGCTAGAACAAAATCAGGCCTGCCTTCAAATATGCTTGAATCCCACTACATTTTGACTCTATCCATGAAATTTTCTGTTCAGAGCCCACCAATTTTCAAAATTTAAATAAGAATATGACCTCTTCGTTGCCACATTCAAGAACCAAAGAACATTGGTCAGAGTTAACTCCTCTGTAAAACTGTTTGCTTGATGTTCCTTAAGGAAGCTTCCCACTCTTCTGAATCAAGTCTCGCAGGATGTCATGGCCTTCCACTTTTCTCCATGTAGACTAGCAACCTACCAATCGTATATCCTCCAGTGCCACCTTCCAGCTTTGATTCTTGAAGACAAAAGACACCCCTTCCACTGAACCCTAAACTCTGATGAACCCATACTGAGGTATCAGCCCCTGAATCCCCAGTAACACAAAAGATATTGTGGAGAATTTTAATCCAGTGTCTTGTATTTTTGGATCTCTGACATCTTGATTGGAAGGTACCCCCTCCCATTCTAGAAGATTGTCCAACTTCAGATGATGTTCACTTACCTAAACTAGTCATCTATGGCACCATTTTATTCAGTATATTCTGAACATTGTACACTCTAAAAGAGATAAACCAATCACTTTTTTATCCATGTAAAACCTGAAAGTTGTCTGGTAATCCACTACAGATGTACTTTTATGCTCAATAGATCTTCAAACTACATAGAAAAAACTAGACTGCCTTCAATTACTTTCTGCATTTCTAGTTTGACATTTTTCTTTAATACATTAAAGCTTTCTTGTTCTTGATCAACTATATTTTTAGTAATAAAGGGAAAGCTTCTGTGTAGGTGTGTACTAGAATACATTGTAACTTATAAAAAAAATAGAATACATTATATGTCAATCTCAGTGTATTAACTTGCTGTTCATTCCAGTAGTCATAGTATTACTCTTGTTTCTTGTTCTTTGATTTCTGTTATTTATATGTTATTTCATGTAGTTTAATTATAGTATTATTTTGTTTTGGTATTGTTCTACTACTACAACAAACAACAACTCACCCAGTGGAATCCCACAAGTGGAGTCTAGAGAGGGTAGAATGTACGCAGACCCAGTGTTTTGGACGGCGAAAGGCGACAAAAGGCGACAAGGCTCTGCCTCGCCTCGCGGCGAGGCGAGCGGCGAGGCGCTCGCCTTTTTAACTTGAGGCGCCAATTTATACCAAAATCTGGAATTTTTAAGTGCATATATAAATATCCAAATCTCAATAGCAATAACATATATTAACAAATATTTCAATTCAAAAAGGCAAAAACTAATAATAGATAGCAAGATCTATTTCAATCCAAAAAGGCAAAAACTAATAATAGATTAATATCAAGCAAACAAAAGTCTAGATTGACAAACAATACTAGAAGTCTATTCTTCTTCAAGATTATCAAGATCTTCAAGATCAACATTAATTTCATTTTGGTTATATTGTTCATCATCTTCTTCCTCCTCGGATTCTTCATCTATTAGTCTCCGTGTCCTACTTGAACTTGAAACTGTAGTTTGTACTCCTTTGCCCTTATCAAGTGCCTTTAATCTTGAAGGAGCTTCCCTAAGACCATAGTTTCTCTCGTCGGCTCCAATAGCCGAAGCAACTGTACCCCAAGTAAGATCACCTTCCTCGTATACTAGTTCATCTTCTTGATCTTCGGGGCCTCCAACTAACCATTCATTTGAATCATCAATATAATCCAAGGCAATTGCATCTATGGTGTCACGAGCATCATAACGACGTTTCAATGTTCTATTGTACTTAATGTACACTAGATCATTGAGACGCGATAGTGCAAGCCTATTTCTCCTTTTAGAATGAATCTGCACATAAGTTTTAGATATTAACTAACTAGTATAATAATATAATATGGTTATATGGATATTAGGATATAAAATATTCTTCTTACATGTTCAAATACACTCCAATTTCGCTCACACCCGGATGAACTACAAGTTAGACTTAGCACTTTCATGGCAAACTTTTGCAAGTTTGGAGTTTGACTACCAAATAGTGACCACCATTCAACTATAAAAAAATAAATTTAAAGGTTAATACTTAATAATAAGTCAAATAACCAAAGTGAAGCTATATTATAAAGAACTAAATCAACTCACTTACCGGGTGACCTTGTGTCTTTGGCTCTTTGAGCCTGACCACAACCAAATAGTCCCTCAGCATTTTTGTACCTAGGAAGCTCAGCAACTAGTAAATCTTGAGTTGCTATATCAGGGACCATCTTCTCAACACATGCATGATATCCAGGCCACACATTTTGATGTATGGTGTCATTATTATAAGCTTTATAAAACACTCCTGGGTTCAAAATAAAGCCTGCAGCATGCAAAGGCCGATGGAGTTGGTCAGTCCACCTTGCATCAATGATTTCAAATACTTTCTCATATTGCTTCTCAACTCCATTAAAGGCCTGTGCAATAGCTTCCTTAGCTCTATCCATTGCTTCATAAATATAGCCCATTGGGGGTTTTCTCTCCCCATCCACCAAACGAAGCACTGATGTTAAAGGACCACAAACTTTAAGGGCCCTAACAACATCATTCCAAAAGTGGGCCGAAATGAGAAGATTGGCAACTTCTTTTCCCAAAGTTTCTTTTGCAAATCTACTTGAAGTCCATTCGTTTGAGAGGATTAGCATTCTCAAATTTTTCTTCTGATTATACATAGCTCTCATAGTCAAGTAGGCCGTTGCAAATCTTGTCTTCGCCGGTTTCACCAAATTTCTTTCTTTGGTGAATTTTCTCATTAAATTCAACAACAATGGCCTTTGACTAATATAGGAATGGATCTTGATGGCCTTCTTAAAAACTGTTAAAAGTTAAAACAATAATATGGTAATTAGTAGCTAATAAGTATTAAATATTAACTATAAAGACATTTAGTGGATAGGAGAGTGATCTTACCCGAAGCATATGGATTGATCTTGAAGATATCACCAAACATCAAATTAATACAATGAGCGGCACATGGAGTCCAATAAATGTGTCCATACACACTCATCATCATGCTTCCCGCCTTAACATTCTCGCTAGCATTATCGGTGACAACTTGTACAACATTTTCCGGCCCGATTCTTTTAATAGTGCTCTCAAATAAGTTGAACATTTTGGTAGAATCGGTAGATTCATTGCTAGCATCAACTGAATTTAAGAATACACTACCAATGGGAGAATTCACCAAAATATTAATGATCATTTTGCCATTTTGTGCCGTCCATTTGTCCATCATAATGGAACACCCAAACTTTGTCCATTGCACTTTGTGATCATCAATAATTTTGTCTATTTTCTTCACCTCCTTTTTAAGGTGAGTAACTCTTACTTCATGAAAAGTAGGAGGCTTCATCCCGGGGCCATGTTGTCCTACCGCCTCAATAAACTTTTCAAATGATTTGTGATTAACACAATTAAAAGGGAGCCCCGCATCATACATCCACAATGCAAAAGCACTTACCGCACGCTCCCTTAGAATTTTCTTTGTTTCATCAAAGCCCGCTCCCTTTTCAAAACCTCCCCCTTGTGATTTTTGAGAAAAGTAGAGATTAAGAGGGCCTTTTGTCACATTCCGCCCCGTGGATGATGCACTTCCACTAGAAGACATTTTTTGAGTTTTTGTGGAGGGCATCATTTCATCAAATTCATCCAAATCATCATCATAATCAACATTAATCACAGGTTCTTCTTGCCACCTTTTAGAACTGTTCGCCTTTTTATTTTCCACATACGCCCTTACTTCTTCTCTAACTTCGGGCGGACAACTCGGACATTGTCTTACATTCCTATTACCACCAATCAAGTGTTGCTTGTGTCGACTAATTCCACCATTAGATGTAACTTTACAGAACATACAAATAACAGAATCTCTTGTCGGTCCTTGCATGCCATAATTCCATCCAATATCCTTTTTTTTGCTATTATCAGCGGCCATTGAAATCAGTCAATCACACTGGAAATTACAATTTAATATAAATTAGCATATAAAAATGCCCACTGGACAGTTAACAGTATAATAGTATATATTATATTACAATTTTTTTTTTTTTTAAACATGTTCTGCACAAGAACTGGAGGAAGAGAACTGGAACAGTAACGAAAGAAATAAAGGGGAAAACAGAAGGGAAAACAGAAGAAGAGAGGAACTGAGGAAGAAGAAAGAAAGAGAGAGGAACTGAGGAAGAAGAAAACAAAAGAAGAAAGAGGCGACTTACCGGAGTCCGGAGCTTGCTGGAAGTCTGGAACTGGAGCAGAGTCGCCGGACAGTGTCGCCGGAACTGAGGAACAGAGTCGCCGGTCGGAGTGGAAGTCTGGAAGAAGAAGAACAGTTGCGTCGTCGCAGCTGAAGAAGAGAGTTCAGAGAAGTCCCGTCGAAGGTCGAACCTCAAACCCTAATTTTAATTTCTAAAAATCAAATTGTAGCGTAAGTCACTTAAAAAAAGAAAAATCAAAAGGCGAGCGCCTCTGCGCCTCGCCTCGCCTTCTCGCCTCTCGCCTTTCTATCGCCTTTTGTCGCCTTTCATTCCTTCGCCTCGCCTCACCTTCAAATGGCGATACACCATTGCCTCGCCTCGCCTCTCGCCTTAGGCGCAGAGGCGAGCGCCTTTAAGAACACTGCGCAGACCTTACCACTACCTTACAAGGTAGAGAGACTGTTTCCTAGGAACCCTCGTCACAAAAATCAATAAGCAGAATAAACTAGATATGGAAAAAAGGGAAAGGAAAAGAAAAGAAAACAGAAAGAAAGCACATGCTAGTGTGTAAATACGATAAAATCAACATATATAAGATAATACAGGATCTAAAAACACGACTAAGCCTACTACCCTACTATACCCCAAGGCCAGACATCCGCCTAACCACTTCGTATAAGCAACTTTCTTAGCTTTCACTTTGCCTTGAACTTCGTCATTCCACCACCAATTGCCCTGACGTCCACCAAAGGTTCCTCTCAAAACCCCTAGTACCTCGGTAGCTACTTTTCTAATGCAACCAGCAGTAGTGTCCCACATATTGTTCACATTTCCGTCACTACTCCAAGCCTCTAAATTACTCAACTTTTCTTCCATCTCTTGTGAAAGGGCAGGAGTCAGGCTTTCCCATCTAATCCTCGGTTGGGCATTAATAACTTTCTTCTTTTCCTTCTTAATCTCTAAATCCATCACTAGAAGCCTATGTTGAGTGGAAATATTTTCACCTGGAATAACCTTGCAATTCTTACAAAGACTTCTATCGCCCTTCCGGAGAAGTAAGTAATCAATCTGAGTCTTCGCTACCGTACTACGAAAGGTAATCAAGTGATTTTCCCTCTTCGGGAAACATGAATTAGCAATAACTAACTCAAAGACTTTGGCAAAATCCAAGAGAGACGTCCCACTTCCATTTCTCTCCCCGAAACCAAAGCCTCCATGGACATCTTCAAACCCGCTAGTGGTTGCCCTAATATGCCCATTAAAGTCTCCCCCAATGAAGAATTTTTCCGTCTCTGGTATGCCTTTCACAACCTCATCCAAATCTTCCTAAAAGAGCCTTTTGAGTTTTGACTTCCTCATCCAAGCCCACTTGAGGCCTATAGGCACTAACTACATTCACTACATGCCTACCAACCACAAGTTTAATAGACATCAACTTATCGCTAGACCTCCTTACCTCCACCACATATTCCCTAAGGTCCTCAGCTACTAGTATACCTACACCATTTCTATCCCTAGAAACACCCGAGTACCATAACTTGAACCTGTCCACGTCCCGAGCTTTGGTCCCTACCCATCTAGTCTCATGAACACACGCTATATGAATGTCTCCTCTTAAGACACTTTACTAGCTCTATGGATTTCTCTATAAGAGATCCTATATTCCACGACCATACCCTTAACTTAGATAAGCCCTTGCCCCTCTTACCACCCCTACCCCTTACCTCTGACCCCAACTGACGACATGACCCTAACCCACCATTAGATCCCGACGCACTAAACTATGAACTAATAACTCACTAAGCTACCAAGATAAAGAAGATACAAATCAAGAAATATACACTAGGAATAATATACGATAATCAATAATCAACAATAAAAACATGTAAAGAAAGAGAAACCCAATTCAATTACACACAAACAAGTAAAGTATGACACTCAATTTGAGAGTAAATTCAACAATAAATTTAAGTAGAAAATCGTAAATTTTGCAACAAACAAATTGAATCACCACAGATCAGTAAGCAGCCAAGAACACTTAAATATAGTGCAGTCACAATCAGTCAAAAACTTTGAAATAGTGCAGTCACAACCAGTTAAGAGCTATGAGATAGTGTAATCAATATTGCAGTCAAGAAATAGTAAACATAGAAGAGTTTGGAGGATATCACCTGGAAAAGGTTCTGATCGAAATTGCACCGATATTCACGTTGAGAAGTCATGAATGTTTCTCGAAGCTGTCGGAGAAGATCTCGCCTGAAAATCCTCGTGTTGCTGGATAGAAGCTGTATCCTGCTTTGTGATCCTGCCGGAATCAGAATAAAAAACCCCCAAATATTGCCTCGTGTTGCTGGATAGAAGCTGTATCCTGCTTTGTGATCCTGCCGGAATCAGAATAAAAAACCCCCAAATATTGCCGGAAATTACTGGACGCAGCCGGAATAGCCTGGCGTCACCGAAATCTTGCAAAAGCTGTCGGAGATTGGTGGATCTTGACCACCAGAAAAGAGAGATTTTGTCGGAGACTTCGCCGGAGATTGTCGGACAGACCTCAACGGAAGTTGGAAGACTCAAAAGACCTCGTACTCGCAGAAGCTGATCGGAGTAACAAGGTCGCCGGACGCCCGAGATCAATTTGCCGGCAGGTACGGGAAAGTCAAAAAAGGAAAGAAATTGTAGAGAGAAAATCAGCGGGCTTAGATCTCAAATTTGATTTGATTTTCAAGAATTCAGAACGATTTCGGCCGAGAAACAGACTCGCACGTTGCTGGTTGTAGAGTTGACGCCGCCGGATAGTCTGAAAAACAACAATCAAGTACAATAAAAGTGAAACCAATTAACTAGGCATGTTTCTACACTATTACAGCTAAAATGATTAATACATGCATTGCACTTCTAGGAAAATGAAACCAACCAAATCCAACTACTACTATCTGTTGTTTTATTACTGTATGTTATTTCCTTTATTTCTATTACTTCTTTTTCTAGACTGTTTTTATCTTGCCGCGAGGGTCTATTGGAAACCGTCATTTTACCTCTAAGGTAGAGGGTAGGTTTGCGTACACTCTACCCTCCCTAGACCTCACATTGTGTGACTACACTAGGTATGTTGTTGAATATGTCAATCACAGTGTAATTCTCTCTGCCGGTTCAGATATTCAAATCTATTGGTCAGATGAAGTAATTGATTAATGTTTTTCTGTTTCTTATCCAATATTTCTTGATGGAGAACCTTCTGAACTCACGTATGAACTATAAATGAAGTGCCAAATTAGATACTTTTTCTGTGACAGAACAAAAATGCTGGTTTCAATGCTTATTTAGGTTATAAATAATATCACTGTAATGGTACCAGTTAGATTTATTTATGCTGTTGCTTATATTGTTTACCAGAATTGTTCTTAATTTTCAGATCCAGTATATAGTGATGATGACAGCTAAGTTCTGCGAGTTATTTTTAGTGATAGCCTATGTTAAACATGTTAACTTTCAAAAGGAAAAAAAAAACAGTTTTGACTCAATCAGTTCAAGTTTGTGTGATATCTAATTCTTTTCTCATGTGACTTGTCTTCCAGGTGATGAGGCAATCAGAGTTGCGGTCAAAGTACAGGTTCAGCTGCTGCTGTAAAAGATGTAGAGCAATGCCCATGACATATATAGATCATTGTCTGCAGGTAAGGGGATATGGGTTGAGAACATTGGTTAGAAGGGTCTGCATAACAGCATAAGTGATGTACAGTCGAATTGTAAAACCATCATTTTCATCCAACTGTAAGCTCCTACTTGGGGTGCAAATTCAGTGTTACAAGGATGAAGCAGATTTTGAAGTGAGCCTTGACACTCAATCCATTTCGAAGAGAGAAAGCTTTAAATACCTTGGATCCATTATCCAGAGTAGCGGTGATATTGACGATGATATCACACACCGTATTGTGGCACCATGGACAAAATGGAGGCTTGCCTCCGGAGATTTGTGTGATAAGAAGATACCACCTAAACTTAAAGGTAAGTTTTACAGAAAGGTGGTTAGACCGTCTTTGTTGTATGGGGTAGGGTGCTGGCCAATAAAAACGCACATGTTCAAAAGATGCAGGTCGCGGAGATGAGGATGTTGAGATGGATGTGTGGACATACTAGGAGCGACAAGGTTAGGAATGAGACCATTTGGGAGAAGTTAGAGGTGTCCCCTGTGGCTGACAAAATGAGGGAAGCGAGACTGCATTGGTTTGGACATGTGCAGAGAAGAAGTACCGATGCTCCTGTCAGGAGGTTCGAAAGGCTGGAGTTAGGGGGTAACTCGGAGGGGTATTGGTAGACCGAAGAAGTATTGGGGGAGGTGATCAGACAAGATATGGCGAAACTTCATCTTAACGAGGACATGACTTTAGACAGAAAGGAGTGAAGGTCGCATATTAGGGTAGCAGGTTAATAGGTTAGTGAGGGTAGAATGATGTTTGGCCTAGTGATATAGCAGGTAGTAGGAGTAGTTGGTTTTATCCTGTGTTGCCATTAACCGTCTTATATTTGTTACTTTTATGCTATGTTTTACTATTATTTTTTCGTATGTACATGCTATCTTTTGCTTTTCATTATTAGTCGTTCTTCCTTTTGTTGTTCTTTCCCTATATTTCCATATCTAGTACTTTCAGCTTATGGGGCTTGATTCTTGAGACGAGAATTTATAGGAAACAACCTATCTATCTCTATGAGGTAGTGGTAAGGTCTGTGTACATTTTACCCTCCTGAGACCCCACTTGTGGGATCCCACTGGGTATGTGATATAATTAATACCAAAAAATTAAAATATTTAATTGCATATATAAATAATCAAACTCTCAATCTCAATAACATATTAGCAAATATTTCAATTCAAAAACTAAAAATTGATAATACAAGTCTAGAAGTTAAATGAAAATAAAACAAAACAAAAGTCAAAACAGTGAGGAAATAACAGAGGTAGAAGTAACTCCGTAGTCTGAAGTAGAAGAAGTAAATCTCAAGAAGAAAATAAGAAGAAAAAAAAAGAAATGCTATTGGTTGGACTCTGGAGTCTCTGGAAAAGTTTGGTTGGTTGTGGGAGAAGTCTAGTCAGGTCATTTGGTTGGGGTCGAAGTCTAAGTGTAAGAATGCAATTGTGCAAACTTGGAAAGAAAACTCTAAAATTATCTTTTAACTTTTAATACCCTAAATTGGTCCCCTTTTTTTAAAAAATAAAATACAAAAGGCGACGCCGTTCTTGCCTCACGCCTTTGTCACCATTGTCACTATGGCGTCGCCTCTTGAAGATCGCTTCACCATAAATCTGAAAGGCGATGAAGGGTCGCCTCGCCTCTCGCCATTGGCGACAAGGCTATCACCTTTCACAACACTGTGATTTTCCATACCTTATAAATTTATGTTTAGTAGTTGTAGCATAACAACAACAACATACCCAGTGGATTTAGTAGTTGTAGCATATTCCTTTCAATTCGAGTTGTAGTGGATAATCTAGTAATTTGGGCATTTTTTCTTTTACTATGATCTATTTTAGGTAATTGTCAACTAAATAGTTGTTATTTGGAGGTTTCCTTCATTCATTACTTTGACTTTGCTGCTGCTGTTGTTTCAGCATATTTGTCTTTTAATCTCCTTGAATTTGGTCCGACGTCAAATTGTAATGGCAATCAGAATGCACTTAGACTGTGAATGGATTAGCCCACAGTTGATACAGTATACACACATATGAAAGTTTGATTATCATGCAGATGAGAGGTGACTATAAATGTTGTTTCAAAGAAACTAAGGTGTTAAAACTCAGGAAATCAAGACTTGAAAGAAATAGCAGTTGAAATAACCTTAGAAAAGAGCAATTTATGTTCCTTGTTCAGCTCTAAAATTGGGCAAGGTTTTTTAATTTCCCAATATCTGCCAAGACATGAAGATACATCTAGGATTCCCAAAAACCTTTCAAGGTGTTTATCATCAATAGCAACAACAACATACCTAGTGTAAGCCCATAGGTGGGTCTGGAAGGGTAAAGTCATGAAGGCAAACCTTTACGCTACCTCGCAGAGATAGAGAGTCTGTTTCCAAAAGACCCTTGGCTCGAGTAACACACATCAAAGCAGTCAAAGAGGATAAATCAAGAAATAGAGTAGCATTACAAAGCCTCAGAAAACAAAGAGTGGTAACAATAGCTAAATGCGATAATTGAAGCACAAAACTAATAGGACAACAACAAATCCGACGTAGTTCACTAGTGGGATCTGATCATAAGAAATAACGGGTAGTAATAGAAATTGTAGGACACAAACTTACAAGTAAAATTGTTGTTATTACCAGTATGAACAGAGAAAATATGCCGACACATCCACCTCAAGATCTCAGTTTCGCCACTCTCATTCTTTGAGCATGAGAGTTCTTAAATGGTCAAAACTTCACCTCGTACAACATAGTCAGCCTAACCACCTCTCTATAGAACTTACATTCAAGTAATGATGGTACATTTTTATCATAGAACACTTCAGAATGATGAGCCTTCATTTTATCCACCCCACACTAATACATTGTGTGACATCATCGTTGATCTTTTCATTTTTGTGTATTCAACACCCATGATACTTGAAACTTCCTCTGTTGGGATGACCTCTGTATCAAGCCTCATTTCCACACCACCTTTTTATGACACATCACTAAACTTGCACTTCAAGATTTAATTATGGTCTTGCTCAACTTGAACCCTTTAGACTCTAGTGTTTGTCTCCGAACCTCCAGCCTAGCATTAACTCCATCACAAGACTCGTCAATCAGTACTATATCATTTGCAAATAACATACACCATGACACTTTACCTTGAATATGATGCGCCAATTTATCCTTTATCCGGCGCAAAAAGAATGGACTAAGAGCTAATTTCTGGTGCAACCTCATCACGACTGGAAAGTGCTTTGAATCTTCTCCGGTGTCCTCACTTGCTATTGGCTATATCCTAAATTTTCTTAATCTCCCTAATGTATGCCATAGGAACAACTCTAGTCTCCAAAAGCATCTCCATAGAACCTCCTTGGAATTTTATCATATGCCTTTTCTAGGTCAATGAACATCAATGTTTATCATCAATAGCAGTAAGAAAATAAAAATAGTACAAAAAACTTCCAGGCTGGTATTTAACAATCTGCTAAAAGGTCTAGTTTGTATATTTTCACTTGTAATTTTCCATCATGTGTTCATTTGTTCTTTTTATTTTTTGGAAGTTTTTCTTTTTACTGAGTACTGCTTTGAACTAATCAAACTGAATTGAAGATCATTGTTCTTGTTTTTACTCCTAGGAATCATGGCGTATCTAAACTTTTAGATCATTAACATCTATTGTAATTTTTCTTGTGTAGGAAATCTTAATATTAAATCTCGATTGTTCAAATATGGCTTCTGGTGACAACTTTTACGGGTACCATGTGATGGAGAAGCTGATGGATTGCTTGAATGACGCTATAGACGACTTCCTGTCATTTGACAACCCCAAGAATTGTTGTGAAAAACTCGAGATCCTGCTTACTCAAGATCATGTAAATGTACTATTAAAGCCTAGCAGAGAAAAATTACATCAACTCTTCAGATTGCATCCTCTTCACCATGTCTCTTTACATGCCTACATGACACTTGCTTCTGCATATAAAGTCTCTGTAAGTGAACTGCTGGCCCTAGACCCTGAAGGTGATGAACATCAAATTGAAGCTTTTAATATGAGCAGAAAGAGTGCAGCATATTCCTTGTTGCTTGCAGGTGCCGCCCAGCATTTATTAGAATCTGAATCTTCTCTCATTGTGCCTGTGTCAAACTTTTGGACGACTGCTGGTGAGACTTTACTAAGTCTTGTCAGAAGCTCCACGTGGAACTTATTTTCAAAGGGAAGACACATTGAAGAATTTTCATTTTCGTCATGTCAAATTTGTGGCAAATGCACACTGCTTGCTAGGTTTAGAGATAAATTTACAGATTGCCATAATGAAAATGCGGAATTCGCTGACGTTACTAGCCAATTTTTGAGTTGTGTTACCGATATAACACCAAAAATCTGGGATTTTCTTGTGGAGGATGGTGGTTACTTGAAAGTAGTTGAGAATCCCATTAACTTTAGATGGCTCGGAAGTTGGAGTTCATCTATTACTAACTCTGCAACTCATGCTACAAGTCCTAATACATCAGAGCAAACAGGTTGTGGATTGGAAGCAGACGAATATCACAAGAAGATACAGGTAAAATTGTTCCTGCTTGGTATTCATTGTGTAATCTATGGAGCATTTTTGTCAAATGTATGTTTTGGTTCTGATTCGCAGCTGATGTCTAACGTTGAAAGTCTTCTAAATGTCGAAGGTATTCTGAATGGTTAAGCCATTGGTTGCATACAAATCCCCATTCTGTGTCTTTTAGGTTCTGGCTACATGATAAAAAGAGTGAAATGTAAATTCATTTTCTGGTCATTCCTTGCTACTTAGCTTTGCATACTAGTAATTTTTTGACATTTTTGAGCTGAATAATGCAATGACACAATTCATTCTTGGCTGTTGGTTTATAATTCAAAATCTAACTGAAACTTATAATCTGAATTGGAAAAAAGTTATTGATTTTTGGTAACGAGCTATTATATTAATGATTTGGGTAACAATTTAAATTTTTGTTTTATATTGGGTTATCAATTTTTAACAATTATAGTTTTTTTTTAAAAAAAAACAAGTTAACTGATAATTTGATAGTAAATTAATAAATTATATTTATATCATTTGGTATATAAAGTCAACGTTTAGTTTCAATCTTTCATTGTCTCAAACTCTCGTCTATTCTACAGTGTTTGCTTTTGAGCAAGATGCAATCATCAACTCATGCCTACGGTTCATTCGTTTTCTCACTTTGTCTTGTTAAATGATTTTCAATTATCTTTTTTATGTGAAATCTAATTGATTAAACTAACATAATCGATAATCGACAAATTGATATTTTATCAATTTAATATATGTATAAATTAATAATCAATAAATCAACTGATTAACTTTGAAATCGAATTAAATCGACTGGTCCGTAGTCCTAATGCTAGGAGTTCATTCAAAAGATTTAAGTGGAAATTCATCACAAACTTGAATTCTATATTTAGTATTTTAGTGAAGAAAGCAAATCTCTAATGCTTAAGCATGAATCAAGTAAATGTCTTAGCCATATGTCATGTTCTTTAACCATGATTTGGCACTATTTATCACAGCTCGTCTTAGAATTGAAACACTTGAGGTAAAAATTAATTTAAGTATATATTAGTACAATTACTATTTATAAGGCTGCTTAATCAAGAAGTAAGATATATATTTCTGATTATTTGAATGAATAAGGTGGACTGACTTTTCATATACGTAAAAAGTTTCAATTTTATCGATTTCAATGTGATGAACAATCCTACCCCAAAAAAGAAGAATTTGAAAGGGAAATGTCGAGCCGTGTACATGTTATCTGTATTCTGATTTAGGTAAACGGAAGGAAATATTCAAACCAACAATTTTTTTTTTGATAATTATTCCACTTATTTTGCTAAGGAAAATTATAAACATTTCACAGTCATAATATTGACCAGTCGAAATCTCACCTAGTTCAAAATAAATTAGAAATAATTATCGAAATTTCTAACGTTCACACAAGTAATTAATTAATAATATACACATCCACATGAAATCAAACTTAATTTTCTCTAAGAAAAAATTGATACTAATATCATAGGAATTGAAGGTTCCCCCTAATTCATGGAGTAATTAATATACAAATCCCTTTCACAACATTTTCTCATCACAACATTAATCAGCCATAAATAATGGACTAGAAAAAGGTTCACAAATCAAATTCTCATCCCTTTATCTATTTTTGAGAATCAATATGGTTGAAGAGAAACACCATCACCATTTGTTCCACCACAAGAAGGAGGAGGGTCCTGTCGATTATGAAAAAGAAGTGAAGCACCATAGTCGTCTAGAGTAAGTAGTGATCTCAAACTTGAAATATGATGCTAAAAAAGATATGGTAAAAATATAATCAAGGTGTTAACATTAAGCCTTAATAGTCAACACATTATGGTATTGTGTTATTCCTACTTTCATGAGTGTTTATGAGAATAAGTCTATTCTCATTGAGAACGATCAACTTTCACACTAATATATGTGAAATTGTTAAGGATATTCCTCTAATTTCGTTACCCCAATACGATATATAAACTTTTATTAAGAGTTCTTAACTCTTACAGAAGAGCTTAAGGGTCCCAGAGGGCTGTCATGGAACCAAAACCTTGACCTCCAGAAAATCCAAACTTATAATCACATGATAAATCTTGATGAGACGAACTCAATGCAAAAAGAACTGTCTCAAAGTTTCATTCACTAACTCCCCAAAAATCTAAAATTACAAACACAATTACTAGGGTGAAATCCCAAAAGCAATATTTTAGTAATTTTCAAAATATTTTTCAATCAAATTTTATTGTCATTCATGATGGCTCATTTATCGTGGATGATATACCATCACTTGATCTACCTCTCTACAATTTTTTTAAAAATTCAATCTTTCCATTTGAAAGAAATCAAACTAGCAAAGTTCAATGAATTTTTGGTTTGCAGAATAGTATTATGGTATATTATTGTATATAAGTGAATGTATACAACTTATAAATTTGTATATTGTTGCAGCGGCAACTCTCTAATTTTTTTCTTGCTTTGCCGCAAAGCGACTGTTGGCAATATTTTAAAAAATAAAATCGAAGAAGGTTATTGGTTATCGTTAATGGAAACAAAAAAGATTGTTATTGTTTTATTTTATTAATTTTGTTGGAGAAATAGTTTTTGGAGAGGCATTGTTTAGACATTTTTTTTAAAAAAAAATCTTGATTTTTTTTTAATGTCAAAATTTGGAACAAGAAAAATTCATGAAGTCCTCTATCTATCAAGTCTTTTGTTCTTGGGGCAGATTTTTATTGAAACTTATTTTTTGAGTTATTAAGTATTTGAATATCAAAATATATATTGTCTTATACAATTATGTTTCTAAAATAAATTTATTAACGACAAAATCTTGTCGTTTCCAAGTTACCAGATTTGTTTGCCATTATTTAACTTATGTTTCTAGTTCGTAAGTAAATAAATTGAAAACAACATGTAGCCAAAGTAATCTTTATTATTTAAAATTTATTTATTTTAAATATGTAAATATGTTATATCTATGGGAAATAGTCATCCCAATAAAAAATTATTTTGATCAAATTTATGACAGACATGAATATGTAATATATTTATAATACATGCAAATAATATGTTGATCCAAAGAAACACATATTGTTAGGTTTTTTTATGTAATCAATGTTTGTGAACCGTAAATAAAAGTACCACTTACAAGTTATTATTTTTGTCCAAAGACAAAATGATAATGTTGTGTTAGGTATCTTGAAATGGGCCCACCTTTCATGTATATCTATGTGCGCATTTGATAAATGTTAAAAGTCAAAGCATATTGCCATTAGATATTTGGTTGTTAAGAGAAAATTTCAGAGTCGTCTTATGTCAATTGAATATATTAGTACAAACTCAATAATTACAGATTCACCCACGAAGAATTTGTGGCCTAAAGTATTTCGTGGGCATCGACTCATATGGGTGTTTTCAGATTCAAAGATGAGTCATTTTGGTGAGAGTTTTTTATTTTATTTTATTTATAATTTTGACAATTTAAAATTTATTTTATGCACAGATTGAGGTTATATGAAATTTATAAATTTCATGTGTTTATTGATAACTCTGATAATAAAGATATTAACTTTCTATTGTGATTTTGCACAGGGTATAAGAAAGGAAAAATTACATAAATACACAACTTATCTTATCATAATTTTCAAAATTTCCTACGAAAAAATTACAAAATTCTCATTTTTTTACATTCTCTCTCCTCCCATATGATATTTAGCATTAACTTTCCCTCATTCAATTTTTACTAGCATGACTATTTTCAATTTTAGAGTCCAATTAGTTGTCAATTGCATTAATTAATTATTCATAATTAATTTCAAATTAAAGCTAATTCATAATTAATTTTAACACAACTATTTCTTTCCTTTTCAAATTTTCGCTCATTTTCAAAATTATTTTCACACAATTCTTTCGTTCCTTTTCAAAATTTCCTTTTCATTCTTTGTTCTAAAGTTTTTCCAAAACTGATTTGTCCATTTGACGAGCCAAAATTTCCAATGGATTCTCAAACAACAAGCGACGATGACAACACCATCAAAATGAGTCCATTGAAGAGGATTCCCAAGAAGAGACGGAGGTCATAAAAAATGTAGAACTTCAAAACCCAAAGTCCCAAAACGACATGCAAAACAGAGGAAATAGAAAAAACTCATTACCACTTGCCTTTTGTTGCCAAAGGTTTGATTCTTCTAACATAATTTTTACAATTTCTTCATTGATGAAATAATGTAGGATACCGTTTTCTTTACTTTTTTTTTTTTGGAGGAGGGGGGGTTCTTTAACATTTTTTTCAGGTATCAAATTTATACTATTTGTTGTTGTGTTTGTCTTTCTATATGAATTGTATGAATTGATTCACAGATTTCATGTTGTTTACATATTGATACATGAAAGCACACCAGGTGTTTGTGACAATGCAGTTGGGGGATTCCAAATCTGAAAATCATAATTCAAGTATCAAATATACTTTTCACGTACATTAAGTCAAGTATCAAGTATCTACAACACAAATAATCTAAAATTTTGTCCAAGAATCAAATAGACGGATTCAAGTATCAAAACCTTAAATTAAGTACATAATTAAAGTATCAAATATAAAAAGAATAATAATCTAAAATTTTATTCAAGTATTAGAAGAACAAAAATAAACTAATGATACCTTGTTGATTTTGAATCATATAAAGTTCTTATAAACCAAATATCAACACATAATAAAACATTATAAACCAAATATCAAATCATAATAAAGCTTTATAAATCAAGTATCAAATATCATTTTTTTTTTTTTGAAGCACAAAGTTCTTTCATTGTTGTAGTGCTTTTTAATATAATTTTTTTGTCTCATATTAAATTTTTTTAAAACTGTCACTGCAGGGATTGTGGGGTATTGGTTGCAGCATACGCCGAGTACATTAGTGATGGGATCCTCGTCCCAACGCATTCGTTGGATGCTGAGTACATTCGGAGGAGATATGTCGCGCTGCTATGAAAATATGGTACTGACAAGGCTTGCGACGGCTACGTTATTGAAAATGACGATCCATCCAAGCGTAGGGACCATTTCATTACATCAAACAATGATAGACTGATCAATATTTCTTAATTTCAGTGTCTCTAAATTTTAAGTATCATTTTCTAGAAACAAATGTATACACTGTTAAGGCAAAACTGTGATTGCCTTTGTTTTTTTTGTTATTGAATATCTATGTTAAATGTTGAATAGCTATGTTGATATTTTTTGGTACTTTTCCATTTGGTATTTGCAGTAACCATAAAGATTTCAATCTCTATTTTTGCCATATGTTTTTTAACATTTAGATTTCTTTACCTCATGATAATTGTATGCAATTGTTAAGAAAATTTTTACATACATGATACTTAAACCACTATTCAATGTAAACTCTTGATACTTGTTTCAAATATGATACCTGACCACTAAATCGAATATTTATTTTGATGTCTGAAACTTACCCAAATATCAAGTATCAAATAGTATATGATAATTGATTAATTTTTTTTTTTGGTGGAGACAACAATGAAACTGAAAATATCATCATTTTTTTTTCAAATCTTAAACTTAATAGGTTGTTTATGAATTTGTTGGGATTGATTTAACCAACTTGAACGTTTTAGCGTTAATTAAGGAATCACCTTTTAATTGTACGATTTTTTTCCTTATTTAACGTAATAGATTTAAATTCGTATTGAGATACTCGTTAATTCCAGGTATCAGTCGATGCAGAAAAAATTGGGATTTTTGATAATTTTTAAAAGAGTCGGGAAAATTGGAAATTATTAATAAACAGTATGGTATTTATGAAATTTATACTATAAGAAAGTGACTTTGGACTGTTAAAATCACAAAGTAGGACTAGTTGAAAATAGACATGTCTTGAACATTTTACATGTAATTTTCGTATTTCATTTATGTCATTGGTATTGCTGATATTTGTGACTATTGATGGGTTTAGTTGCGAATATATGTTACAAAAATTGCTTTGATCCTATATTAGTATTATCAATGGATATGATCGTTTTGAGATATTTCAATTAAGATAGCAAAAGTTTGTGCACAATAAGTTTCATCTATATATGATTCTTCAGAAATATATATGGTCCAAGTGGGAGGTTATTAGTAATTTCTATTTTGTGGACTCACATACTAATATATTGTATCTAAATATGTTATCATTAAAATATCTCATTATATGATCTAATAAAGTATTAAAGTTTTGGACCTTAAAAGTAAATATCTATTACTATGGGTTTTATTTAGACAAATTAAAAACCTATGGACCTTTTTTTTAAGTTTGGTGGAGATTTATTGAAAATGTACCATTTAAACCTGAAAAAAATACTTAAACATATTATATAAGGATCTAGTCCTAAGTCAGATACAACGCTTATTCTTTTATATCCCATCTATGAGAAGAAACAATAAATTGAGAGAGTAATATCAAGACTCATAAGATTCCGATCTCCTTCATTTAGATTTTTGTAATGGAACAAAGTTAGTTTTCTTTTTCATTCTTATAAATTCGTATCTCTCTAATGATTACTTGTGATCCTAGATGCATTATTTGAAGTTTTCCTACGAAAAACACCTCTTCATAAATTTTAGATTAATCGGTGCATACTAAATATCAATTAGTAAAAGAAAATTAAAAAGCAGTCTATGATAACTAAACAATTAAAATCCGTTGAGCCTTTCATTTGCAATGGCATGAAGTCAATGGAACAAACATAAAAGATAAGATCAATAATTTTACACTTTTACTGTTAAATAGACTTTGAATTCAACTCAATTTTCAAAAGCCAACTCAAAAAATAAAAATTATTCAAGAGGGCCCGAGTCAATTCATCAACCTCCAATGTGGAATTCTTTCTCCTTTCATCACAATCCCCCAACCATTGTAGATCCATCACAGGGATAATCTATCACGGGGGCTCAATATTAGTGGTCCGGCTCTATTAATGAGCTAAATAAATTAAATTTTAAGTCTAATTTAATCCTAAAATTCAAGCTCAATTTATTAGCTAATTTTATATTTTCGGTTATTATCTTTTAGATACTATATTTTTTTATTGTCTACTTACTATTTTTATAACAAGTCAATCCGATATTTTATATTATTATATTGTCCTGCATGAAAAAAATAAAAATAATCTGCACATCGTTCCCCTGTAACTGTACAACTTGAATTTAATTATCTTAGTTATTTAACATATAAAGACTTTGTCAAAGTAGAAAGAAACTAACTCTTTGTACTTGTCAAGCAATTAAAACAAGTGTCAAACACCTTCTTATTCACAAACATTAAGTAAATCAAATCATTTCCACACATTTGTTACGATAGTTAGGATAAGTTGTATGACTCCCAAAGTGCCATCTAACCTCACAGTTATTTAATTTAGACCAAATTCACTAGCATTAACGAATAATGAATGACATATAAATAGAGCATTTTCACATATCATATATAATTAAAACAAACATCTCACACCTTCTGAATCAACATTTTATTTCATAGTTCTAATAATATATACATATCAAATGGAGGAGGAGAACCACCACCGCCACCACCACTTGTTCCACCACAATGACCAGGAGGAGGAGGGCCCCGTCGACTACGAAAAAGAAAGGAAACACCATAAGCATCTTGAGCAACTCGGTGAATTTGGCGCTGCTGCTGCTGGAGCTTACGCCATGGTATGCATAGATACTTTTTTTTTTAGTTTCTAATAAAATTTTGTCATATTATTTTCTTCTATTCAAATTATGATAATCAAAGTCATATGGTTCTATTTTGAACTATAACCGATCATCATAAAAGATCTCATTTCCTCTGATGTTTGGATTTATTTAGATTGGTCACCATCATGTGCTTATGATCTATTTTAAAAAAAATAAGAATTATTGTTTATCGGTCGATACTTGAGGAGTGGTAAGGTCTGTGTACATTCCACCCTCCCCAGACTTCACTTGTGAAATTTCACTGGGTATGTTGTTGTTGGTCGATACTTGATATTCACTTTATACTGATTTTGTGATCCTATTAATTTGGATTTGTGTTTGAAAATAACCTTTAAAAGATAAATTGCTTTTTAACGATAATGATTTAATTTATTCTCAAAAATTTGAGTTCAGAGACATGTATATTATTCCCTTTATCCAACAATAGTTGTTCACTATATTAAAAATAGATGTCAATAATGTTTGTCCAATCTATGAAATCAAGAGATAATTTTACACTCAGGTCCTAATTATCACTAATTATAGTCATTTTCCTACTATATTTTTCAAAATATTATACTTATTATATTCAAATGATGATATTGTAAAATTATCCTTCTATTTATAATTTTTTTAACAAGTGTGCAAAGTCAATAACGAACAAATATTATTGAACAGAGAAAATATTTTTTTAATCTTTTTAACCCTTCCTAAGAGCTCCCACCTTTTTACTAATTTTTCGTGATGTAATACATTTATTGCTTTTATTCGCAAATAATCTTATGAAGTTGTTGGATTGACAGAACCAAAGGATTTTCGTTTGCTAGCTAGTATTTATTTAATTGAGTGCAATCTATGCACTTATAATTTCACGTTAAGTTGATCTACAATAATATATAACCTTCTAGATATCAGTTTCAATTCTTTGTAAATGAATAGTTTTTCAAAGGAAATCAAAATTATTAATAAAAATGTATAATTATTTTTTTGATAAACTAAAAATAAAAATAGGTCATGTAAATTAAAACAAAGAGAGTAATTAATCCTCGGAAATTGGGTCTACATGCATGAGTATTAACTACTTTTTTCCTCTTGTGTTTGTGATAATAAACATGAATAATTAGCATGAGAGACATGAGGCAAAGAAAGATCCAGAACATGCTCACAAACACAAGATATCGGAGGAACTTGCAGCAGCTGCTGCAGTTGGGTCTGGTGGATTTGCATTCCATGAGCGCCATGAAAAGAAGGATGACAGGGAAGCAGAAGAAAAAGCTGAAGGGGGCCGCCACCACCATCACCACCGCTTCTAAACTACTAGTTTAATTAAATATGTGTTGAATTTCCTAAATAATCATGCGTTGTTTACTTCCCTCGCAATATTCTATTGAATTACCTTGCCAAGGGAATTGGATTGGGTCATTCAGGTGGGTTATTTCATATCCATATTAATATTTAAATAATATATATTTGTTATATTTATGTATTTATTAATAAAAGAAAAAAGACATAACTATTTGAAAAGTTGTGTTTCTTTAGGTTTATAAAAGGGTTCTGATTAGGAGAAACAATGTATTTTTTCTTTTAAGAACTGATTCTTCCTTCTCTTCTTTTCCTTCCTTCTCCAATTCCTCTAAATTTTTGTGAAGACTTCTTCTCCAAAGAGGAATTGACTTCTGTAACAAGGTACGATTTTAGACTGTGATCTTTTTAATGTAATTTGTGTATATATACATGTGATTACACTATTAGACTAGCGAAACAAATTCAATGATCCTGCGAATCATGTATTATGGTGTTATAAATGACGTAATAAATGACTTTCCTTGTGAATGGATTTGTGTGCACTTGTTTATTATTTGACTAGTTACTACACAATTCACTGCTACTATTAATAAGAGTGAAGAAGCAGGCACGTCATGATCGACATGTTTGCTGCTTGCTTAAGCAAGCAGCTGCTCATTGACGTGTCTGCTTCAGTTGCTTGATTTTAAAAAAAATTTAAAAACAAAAAAAATCCAGTTAACTGTTGAAATATGACGATAAAAATTGTTTACACATAATAATCAAGGTGTTAACATTAAGTCTTAATAGTCAACACATTATAGTATTGTGTTATTCCAACTTTCATGAATGTTAATGAGAATAAGTCTATTCTCATTGAGAACGATCAACTTTCACACTAATATATGTGAAATTTGTTAAGGATGTTCCTCTAATTTCGTTACCCCAATACGATATATAAACTTTTATTAAGAGTTCTTAACTCTTACGGAAGAGCTTAAGGGTCCCAGAGGGCTGTCATGGAACCAAAACCTCTGTATGACCTCCAGAAAATCCAAATTTATAATCAAATGATAAATCTTGATGAGACAAATTCAATACAAAAAGAACTATCTCAAAGTTTCATCCATAACTCCCCAAAAATCTAAAATTACAAACACAATTACTAGAGTGAAATCTCATGAGCAATGTTTCTGCAATTTCAAAATATTTTTCAATCAAATTTTATTGTAATTCATGATCTCTCATTTATCGTGGATGATATATCATAACTTGATCTACCTCTCCACAAAATTTTCAAAAAAATTCAATCTTTCCATTTGAAAGAAATCAAACTAGCAAAGTTCAATGAATTTTTAGTTTGCAGAATAGTATTATTGTATATTATTGTATATAAGTGAATGTATACAACTTATAAATGTGTATATTGTTGTATATTGGGTGTATAATATTGTATATGAAAATTTTATGTATTTTTGTAAGAAAAACATATGGAAAATTTATGTGTTGTATGTATATTATTGTGTACCGGATACGATTTGTAATGTAAGTTTTGAACTATATTTTTACAAAGTAAGTTAGATAATTATACTTTTTTGAAATTTCTTTGTTTAAGTTTTTTGGTCTTAAAGGTATATAACACATGACATGTTGAATTTTGAAGAGTTGTCAAATCAAAAAATAAATAGCTTTTTAAAAAAAAATAAAAAATAAGACAAATATATTGCTGCTCCGTTCACTTTATTCATAATATTTTTAAAAAGGCTTAACTCATAAAGAGACATCTAAACTTGTCCTCATTTTTCACTTAGACACCTAAACTAAGACAAGTTCCTAATAGACACCTCAACTGCTAAGATTTGATCCCATTAAACACTTTTATCCTACTTGGTACTCTCCGGTACTTTTTTTTAATTTTTCAGCCAAAAATAAATAATTGCGGTCCAAAAAATTTTTTTTTTCATAAAAGTAGGTTCTCAAAATTCTCAGTTATCCAAAAAAAAAAAAAATTCCATAAAAGTAGGTTCTCAAAATTCTCCGTTAACCATATGCGAAAAAAATTATTACAATTTTAAATAAAAATTTTTTGCACATGGTTAACTGAGAATTTTGAGAATCTACTTTTATGAAAATTTTTTTTTTGGACCGCAACTATTTATTTTTGGCTGAAAAATTAAAAAAACAGTAGCGGAGAGTGCCAAGTAGGATAAAAGTGTTTAATGGGATCAAATCTGAGCAGTTGAAGTGTCTATTAGGAACTTGTCTTGGTTTAAGTGTCTAAATGAAAAATGAGGACAAGTTTAGGCATCTCTTTATGTATTCGACCTTTATTAAAAAATAAATTATCTTTACTTGTCAACTCTAAGACATAAAAAAAAAAAAAAAAAAAAACCTTCTTGACATACATTGTGTGCGTTTGATTGATACAATGATGAGTAGAGTCACTTATTGGACATCCAAGTTGTTGACTTATGCTGGAAGGATTCATCTGATTAGTCTATTTTGTTTGCCATCCAAACTTCAAATTCTTGTTTTGCCTAACAAACTATTCTTCAAGTTGTATAATTATAATAAGTAAAAGTGAATGAGCAAAGTAATCAAACAGATCAATAAGAATCGTAAATATAATTATATACTATCATTTAACTTGGTGGTATAACTATCTATACATTATTGGCGCACCTAATTCCGTCCCCGTGTATGTTGAAAGATAAGCGCCATCTGTTACAAGATGGCTTCATAATAAATTAAATAAAATTTTAAATTGAAAAAATAATTATGATATTTTTGAAAACTAAATTGAGAAAAACAAAGCATAAGTTTGACTTGAGTGACAGTTACATGACATTTTTATCTTGTAGTAGGGTCATAGTATTTGTTTTTCTCTTTTGCCACATGTGGTTTGTTAGCCTTAATCTACAAGTAATCCTATATTTTGGATGACGATTCACAATCTTTTCTATCTAATTATGCAGGAGGAAAATTTGATGACAATTGGCAACTAGGAAAGAATTTTTTTTAAAAGAATAACCTTAGATTAATTAGTTGATGATATGTTTGTGTAATAGTTTCGTCACAAATTTATGATAGAATAATAAGTACGTTTTCATTTATAATCAAAGATTTTAAATTTGAGTTTTAATAATAGAGTAGTTTTTAATAAGGAATGTTAGTAATTTCTATTTTGTGGATTCACATATTAATACATGGAAAAATTACATGGGCTGTCAGTCCATAATTTTTCTTTACATTTTTTTAGACCAACTTTAGTTAATTACTCAAGTGTACCATCTAGATGTTAGAGGTAGAGGTTTCATAGACATTGAGTAGAGGATGTTGAGTATTGTTTTTTTTTTTCAACTCTCATTTATTAAAAAAAAAATTAATTAAAAACTTGATTTACTTACTTTATGGTCTTTTCTTTGAATATTTTCTTCCACTTTGCGCCTTGTTAATTAAATGATAAGAACCTCAACTTATAAGACAATCCAACTTTTTATAGTAGGGTAGTGCGTATTGCTTTTATTTTTACTTAAAAATTTTGAATTCGATCAAATCTTAATAATAGAGTAATCTTTAATAGGAAATGCTACATTTATTACTCTAAAGTGGGATTTTTCGCACAAATTTGGGGTAATAGCTAGGGTCTAAAAGCAAATATTGTGTGTCGAATGAAATGAAAAATAAAAATAAAAACGGTCCAAAAGTAATTACACAATTTAAAGGGAAAATTTTTATATACATACAAAAAAACTAAGGGAATTTCACACAAATATATTAAAAAATAATGATATTTATAAGACACTAACAAATTTTTTATAAATACCATTAAAGTAGCAATATTAATTAAAAAAAAAAAAAAGGAAAGAGAGTATTTTTACATTGATTGGTGTGGTATTGATGTGATATGATTGTGTTGGGAAATGGGAGAATGAAAGAAAATACAATAAAGGACGGCCCTTCAATCAGTATGCAAACTAATATCCATTGTGTAATGGATAGTCCGCTCTGAAGAACCATCTGAAACACCATAAAACCTGTGAATAATATCCTAGTAATTAATGCATCGTCAGAGCACAATAAATACCATAATGCTGGCGTCAGGCCAGCATTTATTGCTGACGGCGGGCGTGCAAAAAATAAAAAAAAGGACGCAATTCTTAGTTCATTTAATGCATTGACAGCAAAAAGATGGAGTATATTTTGGTAATTTGGTAGCTAATATGGTAAATAAATTACAAAGTGTAATTTCTCCAAAAAATTGTCTAATTGTGTAATAAATCCAAAACTAATTTATTTACAATAAATATAGCCATATTTTATTTACATAAAAAAAAGTCAAAATGGGCCCAATTAATGAGCCCAAAATTCGGTCTAGATAGATCAGCGCATAGCATATGCTTTTCTTTAGTTTCTTTTTTTTTTCTTTCTTATTTTCTCTTTCTTTGCAACATTCAATTTTTTTTTAAAAAAACAAATCAGACTTATTTTTTAAGTTATTTTTATTGCATTTTCTAAAATAAAAAATATCTTTTATTTTGCTGTCTTTTTTATATAAAAAAATTTCTTTTCTCAAAAATAAAACTTTTTCATATATTTTGGGGCAACATTATTTGTTTATTAAAAATTATTTTATTTTTAATTTGTTATGGCTTTATATATATATATATATATATATATATATATATATATATATAAAGAAAAAATTTCAAATAATTTTTTGTATTTATCTTTTTTCATGTATCGATTTTGTATACAGGTGTATAAACGTATATCAATATCGTATAGATAGTTATGTAATAAAGCAATACTATATAAATTATGTATAGCATGTATCAATATTGTATAAATAGTATGTAAATATGTATCGATTATTGTATAAATTGTATACTAATGCATATCAATATTATATAAATATATATGTAATGTATCGACATTATATAAATAGTGCATACTCGTGTATCAATATTCTATAAATAATTATGTAATGTATCGATATTTATTTGACTATCATGCATTCTCCATCTTAATAAATAAAAAATAAATAATACATAATAAAATATCGTAAATATTCATTTTTTCACAAAATAAGTGAAACGATGTCAAAAGGAAAATTTATATAAAAAAAAATAGCAACAAAAAATTGTATAAATAATAATGAAATATATCTATATCGATATTTATTTGACTATTATGCATTCCCGCCTTAATAAAATAAAAGAATAAACAAGAAATAATAAAATGACAAAAAGAAAGTTCACAAAAAAATTGAACTAATTTTTTTAAACTTTTTTTTTTAAAAGTGCAAATTAAAAAATTTATAAAACAATTACAATTAAAAGAACTAATTTAATAAGGTACAACGAGAAAAATAAAAAAAAGGCTTATTTACAAAATTCTGAAAGAAAAGATCAAATAAATAGAGTCAAACTGCGAGAAAAAAAAACTAAAAAATTCAAAAAGAAAAAAGGGCGAAGGGAAAAAAAGAGCAATTTTTTTTTAAAATTTTTAAAAGGCTGAATGGCTAATTTCCCAAAAAAAAAAGAAGGGGAGAGAGAAGGCCGAATGGCCAATGAAGAAAGGGAAAGGAAAAAAACAACCTAATAGGTTATTTCTACGCTTAATAAGTGAAACCTTGGTACTACCAAGGGTAATTAAGTAAATATCTATATATTTCTAAGCGGCTGCCACTTCAATATATTGCTGAAGCTTTTCCCTTACACGTGCCCCCTGTGCATGTTCGCCTTTGCCTTTGGTTTTAAGCCCAAGATTCTCTCTCACTTTCTCCATGTTTTGCTCCTCCATTGCAATCTAAAGGGTTAATTCCTTTCTCTCTTTCTTTGTTTTGCCTTATTTTCGTGCTCACATCATATTTTTGGTTACAATTTGGAGTTGCATTTTTGTAATTGGTTGGTTTCTCTTAATTCCCAGCTCGCTGATTTACTCTGCTTTGACTCTTTCTGAGGAAAAATTGAGTTCAACGATTTCAGGCACTTCAACTTAAAGGATTTCCGCCATTTCAAGTAAGTAGAAACTCTTCCTGCTTTTTTATTTCTTCGAAATTCTACCTGCTGCATTTGTGGGAAATTCTTCCAGCTTTGGTATTTTTTGGATGCTGCAACGCCTCAAATCTTTAGAACTGAATTCCGCATGCAAGGTGTTTGATAATATGTTTCGCTGCATTGCGTTCTTATTTCTTCAAAATTTAACCTGCTGTATTTGAGGAAAATTTTTACGGATTTGCTATTTTTTGAATGGTATGTTTTGTGCTTACTGCTTTCCTGAATTTTGTCGTTGTGAATTTCGCATGCATGTGGCTGGCCGTGTTTGCCTGAAATCTTCAGAATTGAATTCCGCATGCAAGGTGTTTGATATTATGTTTTGGCGCTTCTTTGGGGGTATATTGGTTAATTCTTCAAATCTTCTTTCGGATTTGGTATTTTTTGGACGGAATGTTTTTTGCTTTCTACTTTCCAAAATTTTATCTTCACGAATTTCGCTTGCATGTGGCTAATCATGTCTGCCTGAAATCTTTATAACTGAATTCCGGTCAGTAAAATTGCTAATCTTTCTTTATAATTGCTAATCTTTCTTCATGCTTCTGCTTTCTTTGAAAAGTCTCATTATCTCATTATTATTCTTCAATTTTCTTCAAGTTAGAAAGACTGTCAGATGTCACTGCAAATGACTTCTTCACAAGCATGGAAGTAAAAGAAAAATATAACATAAGACGGATTTAGAAATTAAATCATGCCAAAGTTGGATTCTCTGGTAACAGTACTCCCAAATCAATAGGTTAGGGCAGCCAAAGAATCTTCCAACGACAAGGTCTTAGTCATGTTTCTTTCCACAAAACCTTGAAGGAAGTGGAAAATAAATATAAACAGAAAATAGACGAAGGGAGAAAATCAAACAAAATAAACAAGTAAAACGACGCAGCAAATAAAACTTCGTATGCTAATAGGAAAGAAGAAGGAAAAATTGGTTGCTCATGACATATCCTAAAAGGATTTCTGCCACAAAGAGCATCTTGGTATTTAACAGTTAAGATCATCATGTGTATCAGAATACACATTTAAATAGTATCAACAAAATGGCTGTGCCAAATATCACTGCAACAAACATGATTTAACCCACTCTTTTCACGAACAAATATATGGAATGGTAGGAGAGAAAAGTGGGGAATTTCAGGAAAAGTAAAAAAAAGGGAAACCAATCTAGAAAACCATCTACTGACATTTCATTGGTCTTGATGGAGAAGTACTTCTGTTCCATATTAAGGGACCTACTCAGGTAGAATGACAAACAAAATAAAAAATAATGTAACACCATAAACGTTTGCTCAACGGTCATTTCATTTGTGAAGCTTTGATAGTGAGCTTTGAAATATTATGAAGCGGGCAATATTACTCTTAAGATATTTGTTTAAATCCATTTCTTGTGAAGAAACGAGTTACTACAATTTTGTTACCCTAACAACTGTGATTTTCTTCCACGCTTAATTTTGTCTGCCCCAAAAAAAGAGACTCTATGCAAGGTAGTATGCCGCAATAATTTTCGCGCCAATAAGAACTGATCAAAAGGAAAAGGCCGTAGATATTTACCTGGAAGATGAAACTGCGGAGAAGATTTCCTTCTTTTTCTAGCCAGAAGATTAATGACCGTTGCTACGGCTGCACAGAATATGTTCCATAAGTAAGAACATAAGTGCCAAGAATAATTCAGAAGGTCATATTAGGAGCTACATACGCAATTTATACATTCTTCTTTCATTAGATATATCCTACAGGCGAATTTCATTGGTTTGGACTATGAGCCTATTGGAGTTGACTTACTTTTAGTGTTTTCACAACTTGGAGCAATATTAATCTACTGTACATATGAAGGAATATGTTGAATGAAATTATGAGCTTGTGGATTTTGGGCTCCTCCCTGTTGCAATAGATAATGAATATCTTTAGGATTTAACGATTAGTTTATATGCCTTGTGATACTCTTGCGGTTATGCTTCAATTAGAAGATTAAATAAATAGTAAAACCAATATATGGACCATAATGTGAAATTTTAGGACACACGACTTCTTAAAACTCTGGACATTTGGTTTAGCTTTGGTATAATATAAGGCAAAAGGAAGATGGATGGATCACAGATTTTATTGCAGATGAACTTTGCAGTGCAAGGGTAAGAGACTGCTGGTTAAAAGAATATTTTATAATTCTTATGCTACAAACTCAGAAGACGAAAGCCTCCATTCGGTGAATGTAGAAATGAATTGCATGGACTTCGATAAAATGCAGGAATTCAATCCCAATAAAAGAGAATGCTCGTGACAATGACACATCATAAAAGGACTCGTGAATAAGTAAAAGCATCTGACTTTCATTTATGAGCTGGTGTTTTCTAAAATTAGCATGATAACTACTTATTAACAAAGAGCTATCTAAGCAAGTAAACCTATATCCTTATACAGCTTTATATATTAGTCTTTCCATTTCAAATTGTTTGCCTTATTTTTCTTAAAAAAAGGACAGTACATTTATATCTATGTATACAGGCAACAGAGAGCAACCTGAGATTGTTCCATAATTGAAATTAAGCGTGGAAGAAAATCACAGTTGTTAGGGTAACAAAATTGTAGTAACTCGTTTCTTCACAAGAAATGGATTTAAACAAATATCTTAAGAGTAATATTGCCCGCTTCATAATATTTCAAAGCTCACTATCAAAGCTTCACAAATGAAATGACCGTTGAGCAAACGTTTATGGTGTTACATTATTTTTTATTTTGTTTGTCATTCTACCTGAGTAGGTCCCTTAATATGGAACAGAAGTACTTCTCCATCAAGACCAATGAAAGGTCAGTAGATGGTTTTCTAGATTGGTTTTCCTTTTTTTTACTTTTCCTGAAATTCCCCACTTTTCTCTCCTACCATTCCATATATTTGTTGAAAAGAGTGGGTTAAATTAAGTTTGTTGCAGTGATATTTGGCACAGCCATTTTGTTGATACTATTTAAATATGTATTCTGATACACATGATGATCTTAACTGTTAAATACCAAGATGCTCTTTGTGGCAGAAATCCTTTTAGGATATGTCATGAGCAACCAATTTTTCCTTCTTCTTTCCTATTAGCATACGAAGTTTTATTTGCTGCGTCATTTTACTTGTTTATTTTGTTTGATTTTCTCCCTTCGTCTATTTTCTGTTTGTATTTATTCCCCACTTCCTTTAAGGTTTTGTGGAAAGAAACATGACTAAGACCTTGTCGTTGGAAGATTCTTTGGCTGCCCTAACCTATTGATTTGGGAGTACTATTACCAGAGAATCCAACTTTGGCATGATTTAATTTCTAAATCCGTCTTATGTTATATTTTTCTTTTACTTCCACGCTTGTGAAGAAGTCATTTGCAGTGACATCTGACAGTCTTTCTAACTTGAAGAAAATTGAAGAATAATAATGAGATAATGAGACTTTTCAAAGAAAGCAGAAGCATGAAGAAAGATTAGCAATTTTACTGACCGGAATTAAGTTATAAAGATTTCAGGCAGACATGATCAGCCACATGCAAGCGAAATTCGTGAAGATAAAATTTCGGAAAGTAGAAAGCAAAAAACATTCCGTCCAAAAAGAACCAAATTCGAAAGAAGATTTGAAGAATTAACTAATATACCCCCAAAGAAGCGCCAAAACATAATATCAAACACCTTGCATGCGGAATTCAATTCTGAAGATTTCAGGCAAACACGGCCAGCCACATGCATGCGAAATTCACAACGACAAAATTCAGGAAAGCAGTAAGCACAAAACATACCATTCAAAAAATAGCAAATCCGTAAAAAATTTCTTCAAATACAGCAGGTTAAATTTTGAAGAAATAAGAAAGCAATGCAACGAACATATTATCAAACATCTTGCATGCGGAATTCAGTTCTAAAGATTTGAGGCGTTGCAGCATCCAAAAAATACCAAAGCTGGAAGAATTTTCCACAAATGCAGCAGGTAGAATTTCGAAGAAATAAAAAAGCAGGAAGAGTTTCTACTTACTTGAAATGGCGGAAATCCTTTAAGTTGAAGTGCCTGAAATCGTTGAACTCAATTTTTCCTCAGAAAGAGTCAAAGCTGAGTAAATCAGCGAGCTGGGAAAGAAGAAGAGAAACCAACCAATTACAAAAATGCAACTCCAAATTGTAACCAAAAATATGACGTGAGCACTAAAATGAGGCAAAACAAAGAAAAAGAGAAAGGAATTAAAGGAATTGACCTTTCAGATTGCAATGGAGGAGCAAAACATGGAGAAAGTGAGAGAGAATCTTGGGCTTAAAACCAAAGGCAAAGGTGAACATGCACAGGGGGCACGGGGAGATGCCGCCTAAACAAAAAGCGGCTTTCCTACAACAACGCCGTGCAAATTACGCTGCACGGAGGCATCATTCTTCCGATAGATCCATAACTAATTGCTCCATTCAGCCTTCCACTTCTGTGGAGGCTCCATCCATGCTTTGTGGACAGAATGACTTACTCATTACTGACGAAGCTTCTACCTCTCGAAATGATTCGTGTACTGCCACTTCCACTACACTTTCCCTTGTACGAAATGTATCTTACAAATTTAAAATATCGCAGGTGCAGGGCGACAATTAGGACAAACAAGTTCTTGGAATATGAGCCAATTACCCTGTTGTCCTGCTATTTTAAAATGGGTTCCAAATTGCAAATTCTGCGCGGCAATAAAATTCCAATATGAAACTCCAAGTTTCTGCTGTAACAACGGTTCTATAAAATTAGCATCACATGAGCTGCCCTTAGAATTAAAAAGGCTTTATTACGGCAACTCTGAACGACTCCATCCATTTCCGAACTTACATAAGAACATACAATAATATGTTCTTCGCTTGGAGTGAAATATGATAAAGAGTTAGCGAGTAGGACCAAAGGTATCTACACATTCAAAGTCCAAGGGCAAATGTATCATTTCCTAACCAGCCTAACTGCCTCAGATAACAAAGCAAAAAAATGTGCAACTTTATTTCTATGATAATGAGACTGAAAGAATCAACCAAATGGCCTTCTCAGAAAATCTTGACAAATCTCTTATTATGCGGTTGCTACATATTCTAAAAATTAATCCGTACTCTTCATTTCTCAAATCTCTAACACAACTTTCAGACTTATCCAATTTCTACATCGCACTAAAATGCGATTCTACCCTCGACCAACGAACATACAACTTATCCAGTGTTTCAGAGGTCGCAGCTTTGTGGAATGATGAAGAACCAGGCTGTTCTACTTCTACGCCATATATTCGTGTGTACACTCACGACAATAATAGCCAGCTGGTTCATTATTACTATGGCTTTACGATCCATTACAGTATCCTTTATTATTTCCATATGGTGAAAACGGCTGGCATTGTGGCATTCAAAAAATCTTAGACAAAACTAATCGTCCTAGAAATCGCACTTCCTGTAAATATGAGCAACTTCCAAATGTTGGAAATATGTCTTCTATCAACGGATTCCTCCATATAGAAGAAGAAGTTCTGCGGACCGAAAGGCCAAAAAAGAATATGGTGTCTTGTCGTGAATATTACTGTTATAAACTTCAAATTCGAACTACAGAGGAAAATGCGACTCTACATTCCGGAAGATTATTCCAACAATATTCCGTAGACCAATACATAAAACTTGAAACACAAAGACTAGACTTCTTGTTATTCAATCAAGATCGATTCCGAACGGAAGTATTTGCTGGACTTATGGACCTTGAAAGAATGGGAGAAAAAGAGATTTCAAATATTGGTAGAAAAACCTTCCTCCCTGCTAGCTTCACTGGAGGTCCAAGAGATATGCGGCGTCGATACATGGACGCCGTTGCCTTAGTATAACATTTTGGAAAACCCGATATCTTCTTAACAATGACCTGTAACCCTTCTTGGCCTGAAATAACAGAGTTACTCCTACAGACCGATGAAATACAAAATAGACCTGATCTAATAAGCCGAGTATTCAAAGCAAAAGTAGAAGAGTTAAAATCAGACATCGTTAAGAAAAAATTATTCGGAAAAGTGGCTGCCTATATGTATACTATAGAATTTCAGAAAAGAGGCTTACCTCACGCTCATTTTCTCATAATACTTACTGATGAATACAAATTATTAACACTGCAGTCCTACGATAGAATTGTATGTGCTGAACTACCAAATTCTACTACTAATGAATACTTGCATTCCTTAGTTATTAAGCATATGATGCATGGCCCCTGTGGAAACCTAAATCCTGGTAATTCATGTATGCAGAAAAAAGGACATTGCAAATTCAAGTATCCTAAAAAATATGCCCCAGAAACATGTAAAGGGGAAAATTCATACCCCGTTTATAGAAGACGAGATAATGGAAGATTCGTAAAAGTTAGGAACCACTATCTTGACAACGCTTGGGTTGTTCCATATAAGCCATATCTACTAAGCAAATTTAATAGCCACATAAATGTTGAAGTCTGCGCAGATATTAAAGTTGTTAAATACATTTACAAATACATCTGTAAAGGTCATGACAAAATAAGCTTTAACATTCAAATTGATGATGCCACCACAGAAATAGATGAAATAAAGGAATATCGATCAGCTAGATGGGTATCCCCACCAGAGGCTATGTGGCGTCTCTTCGCCTTCCCAATTAGTGAAATAAATCCCACTGTTTACCGGCTCCAACTACACCTTCAAGACCAACAGTTTGTTTCCTTTAAGACAACATCAACTTTGACTTCAATATTAAGGAACCCTGGAAGTAGAAGGACAATGTTAACAGAGTTTTTTTCCATGAATCAACTAAACAGAGGTGCTAGAGAATTGAACGTATTGTATAAAGAATTCCCCCAACACTTCGTCTGGTCAACCAGTGATAAAATGTGGACGCGTAGAAAACAAAGTAACGCTATTGGCCGTATGGTCAGCTGTTACCCAACAGAAGGAGAAAGATACTACCTTAGACTATTACTCATGAACATACGAGCTCCTACATCATATACAGATCTTCTTACTACAAACGGAAAGACCTACAACACGTTCAGAGAATCTGCAGAAAAAAGAGGCCTACTAGCTTCTGATAATAACTTAATCGAATGCTTGATAGAAGCTACTCAATACCAAATGCCATGTAGCTTATGACGTCTCTTCGCCACACTATTAGTATATTGTAACCCCACTAATCCACAAGATTTATGGAATAGATTTGAAAATTCAATGTCTGAAGATTTCGCAACTACCAAAAACATAGAAACAACCGATATTCGTGCACTTGTTATAAATCACATAAACAACATATTGAATTCAACGGGACGAAACATAAACGAATTTAAACTTGTACCACAACACATTACGTCTTCTATGCCTTCCTCAAGAATTGTCCAGGAGGCGAGAGACATCTACTTAGAAAGACATATAGTTGTAACAGAGGAAGATTTAGCCCTACATACTAAACTAAATGATGAACAAAAAGAGGCTTACGACATAATCCTTAGTAGAATATTGTCACATAAATCCGGAGCTTTTATCATTGATGGTCCGGGAGGTACAGGGAAAACTTTCTTATATCGTGCATTACTAGCCACTACACGATCTAAAGGACTTATTTTTTTAGCCATCGCAACTTCTAGTGTCGCGGCTTCTGTACTCCCTGGAGGACGCACTGCTCACTCATGCTTTAAACTTCCTATCGATATAGGTGAAAACTACAGTTGCAACATAAGTAAACAAAGTTCGCTTGCCTCTTTAATCCGAGATACACAGTTAATATTATGGGATGAAGTCCCTATGGCAAAGAAAAAACTTGTAGAGACTTTTGATTTACTCTTACAAGATCTTATGGGCATAAACACACTTTTCGGCGGAAAGGTCGTAGTTTTCAGCGGTGACTTCCGCCATACTTTGCCCGTCGTGAAAGGTGGAACTAAAGAGGATTTCATCAATGAATCTTTATTAAATTCACATATCTGGAATAATCTTGAAAAACTCCGTCTGATGCAAAATATGCGTGCACAAGATGATCCTTCATTCTGCGAATATTTATTGAGAATTGGAGATGGAAAAGAAAAAACTAACGACTACGATAAAATCGAAATTCCAAAACCCCTTCTCATTCCTTTTACAAATGAAAGGGACTCATTAAACACTTTATTTAAAAATATTTACCCCAATCTAGAACTGTTTCACTCTAACACATCTACCATTACCTCACGTGTTATCTTAACAACTAAAAATGAATTTGTAGATGAAATTAACGAGATGTTTATAGAACAATTCTCCACAAATGGTATAACATTCATAGGTATTGACGAAACTATAGAGCCAAAAGATCAATCCCAATTTGAAGATTTTCTACACACATTGAACCCTGCTGGTTTACCACCTTATAAGTTAGTTCTAAAGAGAAATTGCCCCGTTATATTACTGCGCAACCTAAATCCACCAGAAGGTTTATGCAATGGTACCCCCTTAATTTGTTCCGACATCAAAAGCCATATTATTAGCGCCATAATTGCTACAGGTGATTTCAAAGGGAAACATGTTTTCATTCCTCGAATACCATTATTATCTCCGCACGATGAAAAGTTGGCCATTCCATTTAAAAGAACACAATTTCCTATTCGACTGTGCTTTGCTATGACTATTAATAAAGCTCAAGGTCAAATACTAGATTTCGTGGGAATTTATCTACGTGAACCTGTATTCTCACATGGTCAATTTTACGTTGCTTTATCACGAGCAAAAAGTTCAAAGCGTGTAAAAATAGTCATACGCCCACCAACAACAGATAATCCTAATGACCACTCTACTCACAATATAGTATATGATGAAATTATCCAAAAAGCATTCTCCACAAACATCTGAATATTGTATCCTTTAATAGGTGATATACGCTGAGTCATTTGATAAACTCTTACTTACATTTCTACTTCTCATATAATATCCCTCTTTACGTTGGAATATTTCCCAATCTAACCCTTTTTATTTACTTTGGAGGGAAAAAATATGGAGCAAAGGGTTCTTATAGACGCTATTACTCCAGAAATATTAGACTGGACATGCAAGGTACGTTTGGTAGATATTGCTAAGCCAGGCGAAGGTAAAGAACGGAAAATAAAATATATGAACATAATCTTTCAGGATGAACAGCTACCTTCTCACTTTCTTTTTTTAAGTTGTCCAATTTCAACCGAACAACTGAACACTTCTCCCATCTCCCCTAACACCTACCACACTGCCTCCCTAATGGATAGTTTCATGCTGCTTCCGTGAAGACGCAACACATATCGCCACACTTCCCGCTAATGCTTTATTACGTATCTACGTGGTTAGAGGATTCAGTTCGGAAATACTAAGCACCAACTGTTTCCCCCTCCTAATAACACAACCACAGATATATAAAAATAATAAGTTGGTGTCCTCTGGAAAAACATACAAGAAACAGCAAAGATGGATATAGTCGATTTGTGACTTTGCTCGACCCATTAGATCTTGCTATTACACTTAAAGAAATGAATGGTGAGTTATTTGTTAATCATTATATGGATGTATTTTCTCTTATTATGGTCAGCTACGTTAACAACATAATCAATATAGTAATATAGTGGTCCATCACAGTTCAGTGATCAGCTTTTCCACTGCTCATGAATGATAGGGATATTAGTCTTCCATTGGATCTACCATTTTCCTTCATACAATGTTTGATTGCTGCAATAGCCCATGTGTACACGTAATTGTCACTTGGCGGACTTTTGGTTTATTTGGGAGTAGGAGAAAGAAAGGGAGAAAAGAGAGAACTCTTGTTCTTTTATGTAGCTTTAAAGTTATTCTACTTCTTGGATGGGCTATTGTTTAGCAGCAGCTCTGTAATTGGAAAGACATATACAGTCACAACTCCCAATAGTATGATCTTCTTTCTGCAATATTTTTTTAAAAAGTTTTTGTGCTTGAAAAAGGTATTCGTTGATGAATCTAAGTGCTTAGTGAAGAAGTAAAAGTTGATTTCTAAATGTGTATCAGATTTTCATGTGTTACCTAATCTCTGAAATGTGTTGATCTTTTGTAAATTCTGAAAGTCAGAAGGGCCTTCTTGTGGCTATTTTGAGGAGCTGATTGAATTGATCTTTTACTTTTCTAATTTGTGTATTTTGAATTTCCATTTTCCTCAGATTCTCTGAGTTTAAGAAATAGGGATGATCACTTATATTTTCCCTTGGTTGTTTTATCAATCAGGAGTATATGATAATTTTCAGAAGTCAAAGTAATCCAACCAAAACTTCCTTTATTAGGTAAGATAGTAATCAACAGCTGAATGTAGAAATAAAAGTTCATACTGTAACAAAAATGGAAAGGAGGTGTATTTATCTTTGTCCATAGATGTTGATAAAAAAAAGGGGGGAACTGAAGTAAACAAGTAACAGAACTCTGTACCGCGGACAACATTTAGGACTGCTTCTGAAGTTGGTTTAGCTGAAGAAAAATTAATAAGGAAAAGAGCACCATCAAATAAATTAGTAAGGAAAAAAGCAACATGAACCAAACTTGCATAGGAGGATTTCACAAGTCAGATTTCTTCTGGATTTCCTCGAGTGGGAAGGTAGATAAATATCTGAAGTGGCAATTGTTTTAGTTATTGAATTACTAGATAATATCATACATACATGTGTACTAATGAGCTGGTCCTCATGCTACCTCTTACTACCGAGGTTAACTATGTTGCTTGGTCTTACTTAGTTCCCGGAATGCCCCCAAAGTTAAATTTCTACTGTTAGTTTTGGTTTCCTTGCACTTATTTTGCTTTCGTATAAATCATCTGCAGCAAAATCAGGTCAAGGCAATTATCTACGGTGATGACATCTCCCTTTACCAACAAAGATTCACACTGTTCAACACCTATTTGATCACGAGTGCTCGAGTACAACAACCAACTTTAAGATATGAGAAGCCCCTGCATACATATGAATGGATCATTGACAGGAAAACTATAGTCGATTCAATTGATAAAGATAAAACATATGAGACTACAGTTAATCTGTCTGATCCAGAAGATTTCGACAAGGATGCAATGCCACCACCTACAATCATCAACATGACATCATTCCAAGAAATCAACGAAGAGGCATCCCGATGCACCAAAGAACAACTCAGGAATACAGAATTCAGTATGACTCCTCTGCCTTTTTTATATACACAAATGCATTTCAGCACAAACTGTGACTTCTCAGTCTCCTATCTTATTAGATGTGATTGCAATTGTTGTGAATTGCTTCCCGCCGAGATATGTAGCTAGCATGCAAAAAAGGCTACAGGAATTCATTGTCATTGACACCAGGTAAGTCATACAAAGATTTGTCCTTTCCGCTTCGGAACATTATTACTTCTGCAACATATTACTCTCTTCATATTATTCTTCCCCTGCCTATATAAATTTCTAACTTTTCAAAATTCCACACTTATAGTAAACAGGCTTTCACTTTCACATTATGGGAAGAGACTATTATTGAAGATGAAGGCACCAGACTCCTCACACAGTTTCCAAAACATCCCATTATATTTGCCAGACGTGTTGGAGTCTCAAAATACAATGGTAAGTAAAGACGACAACACTACACTATGTAGAACTAAACACTACCCTATTTGGTTGTATTTACCTTAATTTGTACTCCGTTAAATAAAGATTCTTACTAATGCAGGCACATCACTCACCACAAAATTCAACACAACAATACAAATAGATCCACCATACTCACACAGCTGCAATCATGGTAAACATTACTGTCAAACGTATTCGATTTCCTCCTCCTACGTCTTGCTACTTTCTTACATTCTATCATTTTGCTACCAAACAGGATAGCAACAAACGCGGAGATGCTGAACTCCTTTGCAATAAGAAGCACATCTCAATCTGGAGCTCTCATCTCCGCTCCAGTGGAAGAAAAAATAGTACCCATTGCAAACATCCGGACACAACAAGATGTTAGTCCATATTTCTCCCACTCTAATCCTAAGTTATTTAAAGTACAAATTGCAGCCACATCAACTATTATGATATTGTTGCACAGGGACAAACTTTCACCATTGAAGCAAGGATAACTGCCCCAAAAAATTTCAACTCTTGCTATGTGTTAGCCTGCCCAAATTGTAGACAAGAAGTCAGGAACCTGAAGAAAAGAAAATTCCACTGCACAAATTGCAACCAAGAGAACATGATCTCCCCCAGGTACCTCTATCTCCAATGTTACCATAAAACACAAATATACCGACATTTCCCTTACTGGGAATCTACTGTACACATACGCACACATATAATGTTCTCAATATACATACCATACATAACCACAGGTGTCGATTTGAGGTAAATCTTGACGATGCATCCGGCTCAACAAGAGGAATAATTATGGATGTAGAAGCAGAGCAATTGCTATCCCTCACTGCAGAAGAGATCTACACTCGAGCATCAACTAAGGTAAAAAACCTTACTACACAACATACGTGATCACCTCACATTACAACCAAACAAAAGACATAACATATACTTACTTACAGGTTCATTCTGACTCAAAGGAACATGATCAGCCGCAGATACAGGACCACCTTTTCAAAATTAAAGTGAAAAATTCTTCTCCCGTAGTGCACGAACAGGCTCAGCAAAAGTTCTTATTCTAGCCATTATTAAAAAGGATAAGATGTTGCCTTCTCCTAATGCACCATCCAACTCCAAGAGGCCAAAAAAGGATATCATCTCCCCCGATGAAGAAACAACAGAAACAAAGGAAAAATCAGACACCCTTAGGCTGAAAGGGAAAATGGAACCACCAACTCCAACCAAACAGTAATAAAGGTTATCAACAAAATTCTTTCCCCCTTCCTTCTTTAAATATTATCGTAACTTCTACCTATTTAACAATTCCTATTAATCTTTACATAGTCCAACATCCTAATCAATCCTTTATTATTATTCCCACACAACGACATGCACAGTGGCTCTTTTTTGTGATGACTTTTGCTTTATATTGAACGAAGGTAAATTACTAGAATTCTTTCCTCAGATTCTATGTCCAACGCGAAGAAAAATTATCGCTAATATTTACAACTACTTTGTTCCAACATATATTGCTAACATTTTCCCTCTACCTACGCAGGCTTGTAAAAGGAAAGACAAATTACATTACAGCTTGCTGTTTTTGGGTTCTAAATCATTTCGCAACAGTGTTTGCCGCTCTAAAAAAAAGGTACCCAAATAACACGTACAGGTATTGCATTAAATTCTCTCATTCTCTGCAAGTTTTATTTCCCTATCTAATCTTTATCTTTATTTTTTACGTTGTGAAGTTTATGTAAATGGTAAGAATTAAAGTTTCTTCATTGTAAGTAAACTTTGTCAATGGTGAATTCTTGGCTCAGTTTTTCCGTATTGACAACTATTTTCTATTAGTGAGTTTCCTTGGTGTTTATTTGCTTACATCTATTCTACATGAATATTATTGCCATGGATTAATACAAGACAATATGCTCACAATAAGGGTATGGATCCACCTCTAACTATTAGTTGACCAACCCTCTTATTCACTTACTTTTACATACAAGCATGGTTTTTTGGTTATTGTCAAGCTTAGTTAGCTATCTTGCTCATCTATAAGATGATGGCTTGTTGCATACAAAATGTCGTACTCCCAGCTATGGTGCTCCTGAAATTCTTTCTAACAGAGGCTGTGATGGTGCAACATTAGATACTTGGTCATGTGGTGTCATTTAGTATGTCATCTTCATTGATTTTTTACCCTTTGATGATAGAAATCTTGCACTGTTTTCTTCTTCCTCTGGTGTGTGCATGTTTGTAGTGGCAAATTTAGAATTTAGACGTTGTGAGTTCTGATATATGCGTTTAACTTTATCTATGCCGGTTTTTCACGCACGTATAAAAAGATCTACCGTAAAACACTGAGCTCTTCTTCGACCATAGATGTTGAACTTCAAAATATGAATTTCTAAAGCTGTGAGTGGAAGTCCCAAAAACAGGTCTGGAACTTGAAGATTTTTTAAAGATAGAATTGCAAAATCTAATTCAAATATATGCTCAAATACTACCAAAGTTTTGTTGAATGCACAAAGCTATAATTGGGCTGATACTGTACATATAATTATGTGTTTTATATGAAGTCGTCTTCGGCAACGATGTTTTTACTATTGTTTCTAGGGATGTGGAACAGATTTTAAAGGAGATGCTCCAATATGAAAGTGGTTATCAGAAGGTGCGAATTAATTTGGGTCTCCCAATTCTTAACAAATGGATCTAAATTTCTGCCTCCAGGTGCTTGTTTGCTGATAACTCTTGCTTTCATTACCGTGAAGTGAGTTTTCACTATGGAGCTGTTATTTTTATATAATCTTTGGTCAACAGATTGTCAACTAATCATGTCATTGTTCTTGCCTATAGAAAAGCTTTACTCATGTCTGATTGTCATATACATTAGAATTTTCCCATCAGAAACTTAATTTATTTATCTCTTTGGTCGATAGTCTCTGATTGTTCAAACCAGCAGCACAACTGAGCATTAGATCAAGATCAGCTTGCCTCAAACCAACAAGCCTGATAATGTGTGTAGTTTCACGACCAGGCGAAACCTTGATCTAATGGATTTCCTGATTACTTGTGCAGTCACATGCCAGGCTAAATCTTGATCTAATGGGTTTCCAGAATGTGACTTAGATGCATGTGGTTGGTAATAGCGTGTGTAGTCGCACAACCTTTATAAATTTTTCATTAAATTCAGCAAGAAGATACAAATCAGTTACAAAAGTAGAAGCAAAAACAGTTTAGTCTGCTAACTCTTGTACAATTATGCTGAAACTAAGAAGCCAAATAGAGGATATATTGACCCAACTATACAGACACATGAGGTATCCTGCTTTGAGAGAATGTGTTGCATTGAAGTCATGTCATGCTATCACACTTCCTCCTGAAATGATGTCACCCTTTAATCGTAGTGTAGGGCCTTGGTCTTCAGGTAGGATTTCCTGTATCTTCTAATATTCTATAGGTACAGTATCTGTTGCGAACCCCCCTCTAAAGGAAGATTCGTCCTCAAACCTTGTCCCACAAACCAAAATGAAAAATACAAATTAAATAAGTAGATAGCAAGAACATGATGAATGTTCCCAACATCACATAAGATAGTATCCATGCATTCAACCTATTTGGTTCTCTTGTTTACAAATACTCCTTTGGCATACATGGACGAGATGTCACCATAGAAGAAAATATATTGACCAATGAAGCAAAAACACAAAATTCATTTTCTTAACAAACAAAAACGGTGCTTTGGGTATTAGCACTGTTCTAACTAATCATTGGTGGCTCTAAGTGATTTTCTTGAGTGAAGATGGGGAAATCATCTGTGTGTGTATGATAGCATATGATATTGCCGAGCCATTTTCCTCAGAATTTCTAAAGTTGTTTTAACTGATCCGTCCATGTCTGCTCAACCGGTATGTTCAATTCTGACTGTTGAATGCAGTGATCAAAGAGGTGGAGATGCAGCGGTGGTGATTTTGTTGCTGGTTTCCTTTTGGGAGGCGCAATATTTGGAACACCTGGCTATATTTTCGCACCGCAGGTAATTATAGTATCCTCTTGACTATATGCGTGGATTCTGCAGTGGATACAAACTTTATTTTGGACTAACTTATTCCCTATTCACTAAAGAAATGATTGCTTAAAGAGTTATCAACTTAAAGCTACTATTTTGTTATACAATATTGAGTATTGGAACTCAGTTTGCCATATTTGGAAACCTAATTTTCAACTTCACTAAACAACTTATTTGGAAATGACTTTTCTGAATGGAGTATAGCCTTAAGGATGCAACTGAGCTTACAAATGTTTACGATTTTGTTTGCTAAGATAATTTTCTGTTACCTTTTCATTAACATCTGTTATTACATGTATTAACTTAATAATCTTTGTTGTCTGCTATTTTGGTCTTGATCGACATTTCATTTTTTCTACCACAGGTACATATGCAGCTACCACCATCAATCCTTTTATCAAATTATAAGTGTAATAATATAAGTTGTACAGAACAATCATATTCCAAACAAGCCTTCACAATGTATATATAACTATAAGTTATTACCATGTCTGGTTTATCAATTTCATTTCTTAAAGCCACGTTCCAAATTTCAATCGCATTTACCTCCATCGTAATATTCCCCTCGCCCGTGCTTCGCACGGGCACCCGCCATCTAGTTTTAAGTAATAAACCAAAGTTGAGCTAAAAAAACTGTAAGAAAAATTATGGGCCGACAGCCCATATAATTTTCCCCAATTAAAATCTGTTGAGTAATTTTTCATTTGCAACTATATGTAGTCAACAGAACAACAGTTAAAGAGGTGTTCAAAAAATTGTGTTTACCATTAAATAGATTTTAGGTCAAATTTAACCTTAAAAACTAATTAAAAGAAGTTATTCAAGACATGTAAGAACTAAAGTTATTCACGTTCGATTTTTCATTCATCACCTTCCATTCCTAAGAGACCGTATTCAAAGATGTGGACAACCTATTCGCGTGGCCGAACATCAATGGTCTGACCTTGTTATTAATTTGCTAAATAAATTTGAGCCCAATTTAATTTTAAAAGGTGGGTCATTATCTTTGATAATATGGTAAAAAATAATTTACACAATTAAGATACATAAATTATACGTTAGTTGATCAGTATATGACTAACAAAGTGCCACCTCATCAAAAACTAATTAATTTTGACTAAGTTCACTAGTATGAATAAATGACTTTATAATTATAAATAGAGCACTTCACAGATCATATTTCTATCAAACACCATACACACTATTTCTGTTTCACAGTCCTAATAATCAATCAGATGGCGGAGGAGGAGAAGCACCACCACCACCACTTGTTCCACCACAAGGACAAGGCGGAAGAGGGCCCCGTCGACTACGAAAAAGAAGTCAAACACCATAAGCATCTTGAGCAACTCGGTAAACTTGGCACTGTTGCTGCCGGTGCTTACGCCATGGTATGCATATAAACATTTTTTTCTCGTATTTCTAGTGATAAATTTGTCAATTATTTAAATTATGATTGTCGAAATTACGTGGTTCAATTTTAAACTATAATCGATCATCATAAAAAATCTCATTTCCTCTAAAAGTTTTTCCATCGTGAACCTATTTATCTATTTAGATAGATCATTATCATGCCCTTATGATCTAAAAAACAAGAATTTTACCTCGAAAAAAAAGTTAATTCACTCGATACCTTGATATTCACTTTACACCTATTTTGTGACTCAATTCATTTGAATTTGTATCTTAAAAAATTATTCTAAAAGATGAATTGCTTTTTACTGAAAATGACTTTAGTTTATTTTCAATTGTTTTTTAAATTAAGAATGAATTAATAACTACACGTTTGTTGCTTTTATTTGCAAATGATCTTCTAAAGTTGTTGGATTGCTGGAACCAAAGGGTTTTCACTTGCCAAATATTTATTTAATGAGTGAATTGTCAAAGATACGAGTTTCATATTATTTTTATTTTAAATAAATTCTACTCCATCCCATCTAATCTTCCACTCCTGAATTTTATTTTTTTTATTTACATTAGATATATACATATTTTATAAAAATATTTTTTTCTCAATTTGTGTTAAAGTTTCTTAACGTTTTTGAAAAGACAGATATAGTCATGTATAAATGCTGAAATTACTTGGTAGTTGCTTATGATCAACGTCAATTGCCGATTATAAATCATCTAATTAAAAGTGAATACAAAGTTAAGCTAAATTATCAATTAGTACTCAATATAAAAACGTGTATTTTCTTTTCACGACCCACTAAAAACAAAAATATGTTACATAAATTAAAATAGAAGAATTGAGAATTGGTTATACGTGTATTAATTGTTTTTCCCTCTTTTGTTTGGTGGTAATAAACATGAATAATTAGCATGAGAAACATGAGGCAAAGAAAGATCCAGAACATGCTCACAAACACAAAATAGAGGAGGAGATTGCAGCAGCTGCTGCAGTTGGGGCAGGTGGATTTGCATTCCATGAGCACCATGAAAAGAAGGATGCCAAGAAAGAAGAAAAAAAGGCTGAAGGGGGACACCACCACCACCTCTTCTAAACTCCTATGTTACTTTGCCTTTTTTGGTATACAATGTTGTCGTGTATTTCTCCTATAATGTTCTTTAATAAACGTGTACAACAACAATTCCAGTGTGAAATTATAAGTGGGATACTTGAAGAAAAAAAAAAAAGGGTGTGTGTGTGTATTTGATGTAGAAAGATTATTCTCACTTGGTGTGATTTCCTAATGTATAATGGTGCTTTTAAAGTGGTGTAATGTGATGTAATAAATGACTTTTCTTGTGAATGAGTTTGTGTGCACTTCTTTATTGTTTCACGAGTTAATAAGAGGATTTATTACTGATATAAGTTTGTAAAGTGTCATACTATATTGATATTATTTAACTCGTTATAATTAATAATCCGACTGCCCAAGTATATTAACAAATACTTATAATTATTTCGTAAAAATTAATTTGATAGTGTAATGTCATTTTCTCATTGATCAATAAAGAAGTTAAATTACGCCACTTAATTGGACAAAAGTTAATTTGGAATTGTTACGACTCTTAAACAATAACAGGGTTATAGGATGAAACTTTAATAATGATGAGATTAATTATGTAACATACATATTCTAAAAAGTTAATTATTAGAAGCATATTTTTCAAATGTAAAATGGTATGAACCTTCGTATGGTAGTGTATATTTGATCGTCAAAAATACTGAACAATAATTCATTTTTAAAAAAAATGATATTTGATTTATTGACTTTTTGTAAATATTCAAGACTTTACGAAATATTTCTTCAAGATAATATGCATATGTCCTTTTTTCATATTCAAGATGAATTTTCTTAATTATAGTCATTTTTTTATGTAAATTTTATAAGACATTATATTTATTATATTTAAAGAGTAATTTAGTAAAATTACTCATATCATTTACTCCTTAATCCATGTGCCAAGTCAATAGGGGAACAAGTAAAGATGGACAGAGGGAGTAAAACGAACCTATAAATATTTGATTGTAAATTAACTTGTTATTATATATAAAATATTAATTTGATCTCTCTAGAGAAAAATTATATTCAAATCTTAGCAAAGGAGAATGTAAAAGGGGATCATCGGGTTCACGTGAGCCCGCCTCCCTCACGACGCGAGATCATATGTAATAGTATTATATCGTATAGTTTTTGTGTGAACCAACACTCGAAGTCTCATACTATGTGATGATAATTGAATACACCTCTTTAAGTGAGGTTAAAATTTTAAATCTTATATCTACCTTATTTTATTTTTCTTTCTAAAATATCAATGCTTCTCTAAGTGATTATTGCTAGCACTTTGGACACTTTACTAAATATATATATATATATATATATATATATTATGGTTTAAATAGGTAAGAATTAATTTTTAGATCTATAATTTTAAAATTTTAACGATATTTAATGATAAGAATTTAAATTTCAAATAGCTCAAATTTATATCTTAAATCTATATATTTCATAATAATACACCCATCATTTTAAATCTTAAATCTTAGATCCCCTTTATACCAATAACAGGCATTGATATTTGTCAGTTTCAAGAAAACATCATGGTACAAATTTGTTTAAGCTATGTTAAGACATTGATAATATGAGAAGACGAGAAAAGAAAATCACAAATTACACGAAAAGAGAAAAGAGCATAATTCAAAGAACCATTAGTAGGTTGAATTAAACGGTTAAAAACAAGCGATAAAAATTCATAGATAACTAGCTTGAAATTTTAAATAAAAATTCAGACTATTATTATTTTATAAAATTAAAAATTTCATAATGATAGCAAATTTTCAAAAATATAACCAAAAAGCTAACTGGTCTATTCCTACCTAAAATACAAGACTTGCCGACACGTCCTATTAATTGGAGGGGCCATCATGACAAAAGGCTCAAGTAGCCATCTGTTGCTGAGTATCATTAGTAATATCTTTTCGATTGAAAATTTGTATAATTTAATTGAATTAAAATTTTTAAATCATATATTGACTCTCCTTAATTACTTATTAAGTATGTCTATTTTATTATATTTAACACTTTTCAATAAATTTTTGATTTCGTGGCTGATTCAATTACTAAATCAAAGGACCATGTGACTCATCTGCTCCCCACCCCCACTAATTGTCGCCATTCATAAATAAATATCTGCATCCACAGTGTTTATGCGGATTCCACACGGGATATTCTTCCACTTCTTTATCCTAACTAATAAAATCTACTTTATTATAACTATATATATTATAACCATATCTTCTATTCTCTCGGTCCCATTTTATATGTAACATCTTTCTTTTAATTTATTTTAAAAAAAAAAAAATTAAAAATATTTTTATTTTATCCTTAATAAAATAATTTATAACTATATAAATATTCAAATATTATTTAGATCACAAATTTTAATTTTTTTTATAAATATTGTATTAAGTCAATTTCACGGTACCACATAAAATGGAATGGAGGAAGTATTTTTTTCTTTTGTTTATATGGAATAATATTACTTATTTAGTAAATCTTAATAGTTCAGTTGATAAGTTATTTGAAATTTGAATATTAGTGAGAGAATTCAATATTTTACCTAATAATTCTTTCGATCTGAATTTTCCTTCCCCGACGGCTTTTATGATAAATAAATAAAGGGGAAAAAATCTCCCTATGCATGTTAAGAGTCTTTTTCCATCAATATGTCAACAAAAAATATTCACAACCAAATGTCCATAGTTTTTTTTTATAAAAGTGTACATATAGACCCAAAAAAAGATAAAAAATAAAATTAAAAAAAGGGAAATGTGTGAAACAAAAAAGTAGTAGTGTCCTTCTTTATAGGAAAAGGGGGAAAAAATGGCAACAATCCTAAGCAACCAATAGCTTCATTATATGTGCATTACTTGTTCTCTCTTACATTAAAAGTGTACATATAGTTTATAAATATTTATTAAGTGAAATAACTAATTAGATGGAAGACCAGCGGATAGAAAATCAAAAGGCAATTACATTTCTTCTCTTGTGTGTATCTAATTCATTTAATACTTCTCATTATTGTGGAAATACATTAAAATCTTTTGTGGAAAAGGTCTCTATTTTTATGTTAGCTATGGAAAAAGTCTCTGTTCTGATTCACCATGAAGGTAGATGAGATAGAACAAGTTTGTTCATCTTCTTTTTTTAAATAACTTTCTATAAAAAAAAAATTTGGGGACAAGTAACATAAAATGTGTTGAGTTGGTGCATCTACTATCTACTGTATGCGTATGTTGGATTTTCACAATTTTTGTAGATTTTGTAAGGAATAAGTATTTAATGTTTTTGGCATTTACAAAGGAATGAAGAAGGTAATAAATGTACGTAGAGTAAATTTGATGTGAAAGGAGTATCAATAAATGGAAATGCACAGTAAATTGAGTATGCATTCTCTTAAATAGTTAATAATATTTTCATTATTTTTTTTATTTTGGGAGAAATATTAGGGATGTCTGTAAAAAAAATTTCTTCCATTCATCAAATGTAACAGTCGCGTTTAATAGAATTTAAAAATAATGGTAGAACTGTTGATTTGTGTTGTATGCAATGTTGGTGATTTGGTTGGTTATAGTGTTGGTGTAGACGTTGCTATCAATATATAAGTTAAGATTGTTTTGGTTGATTTGGTGATATCAATGTTGATTTTTCGACTGATAACAATGTTGGTATAGGTATTGATAAGATCATGCATGTTCATATATTTTTGTAATTTTTTTATTTTGGAATATCTGGTGGCAAAGTTTGATTATTTTATTTGATTGATAATAGTATTGTGAAATTGTTGAAACCAATATATGTCTTGCTATTGTTTTGGCGAGTGATTGGTGGTAAACTTTGTTTTTTGGTGCAAATGTTTTGCATGAATGTTGGTGATTCCGTTGGTTATAGTGATGGTGTAGATGCTGATATCAATATATATATTGACAGTGTATTAGTTAATTTGTTGATAGCAATGTTGATTTTTAGATTGGTAATAGTGTTGGTATAGTTGTTGATAAAAACATATATGTCGATATGATTTTTTTTTTTTGTTTGGGAATATTTGGTGGCAAAACTTGATTTTTATATTTGATTGGTAATAGCATTGGTTGATTTTTGATGCCAATGTAGTTTTTTAAGTGGTAATATAGTTGGTATAAATGTTGAAAACAATATGTATGTTTTTTTTTGTGGCGAAGTTTGATTTTTTTATTTGATTGGTGATAGTGTTGTGAAATTGTCGAAATCATTATATAGTTTGTTATTTTTTTTGGTGAATACTTGGTGGCAAACTTTGTTTTTTGCCTGATAATAATGTTGGTATAATTGATGATAATAATGTATGTATGTTTGTTTAGTTTTTTGGTGAATATTTAATGACAAACTTTTAATTTCATTCTTTCATTGGTAATAGTGATGGTAAAAATGTTTAACCAGTATATCTATATGATTTCTTTTATGAATTTTGGTGGAAATATTGAATTTTTTTTTTATTAGGAGCAATATTTGAGAAAAAATATTTGGTAACAATATATATGTTGTCTGATTTTTGTGAGAGTTTGATATAAAAATGGATGGTCTGGCTTAAAAACAAATTAGTGAAGTTGGTATATGTAGTTTTTTGGGTAATAATTTGGTGTCATCTTTGATTTTCATTTGGTGTTACTCTTTACAAACAGTAACGAATTTAAAACCTGTAATAATCAAACACAGTATGATATGTGGATTACAAAGTCGAAGGTGTCATTTATGATACAACAAGTGGGTTCCAGGAATTAGTTGATACTATTGCTTTGCAAATCTGTGTTGATACTAGTATTTTTGAAATGATGCTTATGTATAAAATTAGTGATGAATCACTTGGAACATAAATAATGAATGTAAAACAAATATATGACCAAAATAAAGACCAAACAATTAGAGCATGAACTAACATTAAAACCAACATGACACATCAACAAAAAAACAGAAAAAATGCACTAAAACTACAAGAGAAAAACAACACTATAACTAAAAAAGGCAACATTCCTAGCAATATGTTGTTTCAATTGCTTTATGCAACATGACACCAAAAATTTATAACAAACAAATTAGGATATTTCTGCAAAAACATTAGTGCCACATACATCAATATAACAAACAAATTAGGAGATTTCTACACAAAAAAAAAAGGAATAAATGTTACCTTGGATTTAACTACGGTGCTTTTACCCTCTTTGTCGATGCGGAGTCTTTTCAAAATTGTTAATTCGTCTTCAAAATCATTGTCATGGGGGAGGTTAGACGGTTGTGCTTCGAATAATACCTTCTCCTTTCCTTTGATAGATTTAGATGGATGATTCTTCGGTGATTCACTCTTGCAACTATTGGTGTCCCCCGAGGCTAATTTATTCTTTGACGGAGATGGGGTAAAAGTATGGAGATCGAAACTTGGTCTTGAACAATGCACAGGGGTCGAATCCAAGCAAATCGGCTCCTGATTATACCTAGGGCTTTTACGAGTTGGAGTTTTTTGAGAAGTAGATTTGGATATGGTTGAACTATAGCACGAAAAAGAAAAAATAAAGGAAAATCTGATACGAAGATATTTCCAACAATAGCTTCCAACAAAATGAAGAAAAAAAAAACTTGAATGGTGTTTCCAACGATGGCTGCAAACAAGACGAACAAAGAAAAAAAATAAATGGTAGTGTGTAAGAGAAACTAATATGTCTTTTAATTAATAAAAAGACAATAGAGAAATTTGATGAAAAGGTTACTTCCAACCGTAACCAAGTCAGAAAAAACATGTTGGGAAAATAAAATTTTCAGCAACTACTAAACAAATCGCTAGAATAATAATATATGGATATTAAAATTAAAAAAAAGTAAAATAATATAAGTTGACATGTATAATTTTGTAAATAAAAAGTTAACTTTATAAATAAAATAGGAGTGTAATAAAAACACTAACAGTGTTTTTTATTTTTTATTTTTTTGCAATTTTTCCATAAATAGGGAAAAATAGTTTTTTGAGGTAATAGGTTTATACAATTTGAGTTCTAATATCTTTTTAAGAAAAAGATTGAATCTTATACACCCTGTCAGTGTCAATTCATCTACACTGAAAGTTACAAGAAGAGGAAGGAGTCCTTGTAGTTATGTTATCTGATATACATTTTATTTATGATCAATTATATCCTTTTTTTTGTGATAGAATAAGTGCTGATTTATTTATTTATTTCAAATTAAAGCATAATTTCCTAAGAGAAATAACATATAACTCGGAAACGAATGGAAGAAAATTAAAAAATGTGATACTGTCAATTTGGTTTCTAATCCCCAAATTTCCCCTTCACAGAAAATAACAAATAAAATAGAAACCAGAAAAATTAAGTATCTATCCAAACACCACATATACATGTGCGACTCCGTGATTTGTTAAAAAACAATTAATGCTATAACTTCTTAAAATATCATAGAAGTTTTTTTCTTTTATATTAAAAAAAAAATCGACCTAAAACTTTTTGTGTGTGTGATTTTATGCATGAAATCACTAGTCTTACTAAGTGTTTTATTTTGAGATAAATCCCGTATAAATTATTTTCTGCATTCTAAATATTTATTTGTTCCTTTAATTAAGCTCATAAAATGACTCCATATATACAACAACTAGAAAAGGGAAAAAAAAAGATGTATACGTATAGACGTATAGTAGAAAGAATTATTAGGTAGCGCGTTTCTCTTTTGTCTGATTTTGGAAAATGCTATAAAAATATATCACTAGATAACAAGAGACTTTGGAGATGGATATGGGAATATAGAAGGGTCAATTTGGTGTGATGTGATAATTCCTATTATTTTTAGTAAACATTTTCTTCATCAAATCTTACATCGACGTTTGTCCCTTAATTTCTATAATTCGATTAGGAAAACATAACCTTGTTAATTTCATTGTGTAAGTCTAAAACTTAGTATTAGTTTTTCAAGCCATTCATTGGATTTGGTGTATTTTTAATTAGAAGTTTCATGTTCAAATCATTAAAATATTTTTAATTGAAGATATAAAGTAAATAAATACTCCCTTTGTCTCATCTTTAATTTTATCAATTAGTTTGATTTGGCATGAATTTTTTTTTTAAAAAAAGGTTTTTGAAATTTGTGGTCTAAAATAAGTGATAGATATTTGTATGACTATAAATCATTTTTTAAGGATAAAATGAATATTTTAAAGTTAAATTATTACTCACTCCGTCTCATTTTATGTGACACCCTTTGACTTGGCACGGTGTTTAAGGAAAAAAATAAGACTTTTAAAACTTGTCGTCTAAATCATTCGTAGATATTTGTATGACTAAGAATTATTTCATTAAGGGTAAAAACTTGGCACGGTGTTTAAGGAAAAAATGAAGGCTTTTAAAACTTGTGGTCTAAAATCATTCTTAAATATTTGTGTAGCTGAGAATTATTTCATTAAGAGTAAAACGGAAATTTTAAAAGTAAACTATTTTTTATTAGAGTAAGGTAACATTCTTTTTAGAATGAACCAAAAATGAAAGAATGTCACATAGAATGAGATAGAGAGAGTAATAAATATAAAAATATATTATTCTTTTTTAAACTGATTAAAAAAAATCATATATAAACTGGAAAAAAAAAGTATTGAAAGGGGCTATGGTTTAATTACCAACATGGATTGAGGTGAACTTTTGAAATTCCCCCATCCCTAATTAGGGTTTGACCCATGGATATATAAAAAATTATATTAAAGGTGCTGTCCCTTAAAATGAGTCCTATAACAGGTGCATCTGACTTAAGTATACTTGAAATACTGAATCGGAAATTAAAAATAAAATATAAGAGTGGGGGAGGGGGAGGGGGAGGGGGAGGGGCTCTGGTTTTCCCCTTCTTTTCCATTAAGAATGGCAGTTGTAAGGATAGAGACACTAAACCAACAAATTAAAGACAAGTAGCATGAAAAGAAACTATTGGACCAAATATACCAAAAAGTTTGCCGACAGCTACCAAAATAATCATATGCCAATTAGGAGTTAACAAAATCAAATAAAAGTTTACATCAAATCATAAATTGAGAAAAAAATTATTAGTAATTTAGTTTAATTTAATTTAATATTGAAGAAAGAAAAACTCGATTTTACTTAAATTAATTTAATGTTAATTTTAAAAAGTCAACTCGAGACCAAACTAACAAATCTAAAATTTTAGATGTGGTACTACTGTAAATAAACAAATTTCGACGAAGGAGATGAATGATCAGACGAAACATAAAACCAGAGTAGAAGAGTAAACTTGCCCAATTGAAAATAGTATATACTGCCCATACTACCCTTATTTTATTAAACTATTGCCATCTGATCTATTGCTACAAATGGTAATAAATCAAAGTATATTTAAATTTCGTAAATATCAATGAGAAGATCTTTCATATTAGTAATTCTAATAAAGCTTAAATCAAAAATCAAATCAATATTAATGCTGCAAAAAAATTATTTCAATATTAAGAATGACAATAATAATGAAAAATTGTTCTTTGATTGTACATTGGTTTAGATAATTAAAATACATAATCCAATTTGGATTTTTTTTTAATGTTTACTCATGTAGTTATTAAGTACTTATTATACTTATTTTAGCATGACTTAATACTTTAAAATTATGATCATTTTTGTTTTAGCATGGTTTAGTACTTTAAAATTATTATCATTTTTATTATGTTTGATCTCATTATTATTTTTTGTTAAATATTTTATTGTCATTATAAATGTTTATATTTTGGTAGGACTAAGAAATATTTGAAGCATGAGTTTATAATTATATGTTTTTATAAATACTTTATCAAAAAACCCAAAAAAACCTCGAAAACCCAAGAAATTCAAAAATAATTCGAGATTGAAAAATTCAAATTTTATTAATTTAATTTAATTGTGTATTTACAAATTCAACACATAATAATTTAATTTAGTATTTAAAAAATTTGAACCAATTCAATTTATTTACACCCCTAGTGCCAACCCTATCAATACTTTAATTTCTTCGTATAGTTAAGAGAAATTATTATCAAACATTTCATGTGGGAAGGGGTTGGAGATTTAGGTTCAAAGATATTCAACAATCTCCAACTGTTATTTCCAACTTTTTCTTCGTGCTTTTAATGGGATCTTAAATATACAGATAAAGTGACATCGTTGAAAGATTATAAATTATTTTATAACAACGAGTTATGTTTCTCTTTTCTTTTTTAGTAAAAGTAAAGTTTAATTAATTAGATCAACGACTTTACTAATCAAAATTAGTGTTTTGAATGATGGGAGCGTGAGATGAGACATTTTGCTTAGTTCAGAGCGAAACACAAATGTTGAGGCATGTGGCGTAAATCTTATGAATTTTTAAAATTTTAACTTATGACATAGTAAAATAAAATAAGCAACCATAAAGGGGTGTCTTTAACTCGGGACCGAGACACAATTCTATCAACTACTTATTATTTCACTAATGTACTTTGTCATTATCCAGTCTACTAGGATTTTCAAAGTTAAAGGTAGTTCTTTAGTTAAAGCAAGGAGTCTCTGGATTGCCGAAGACTGCGAGGCTTTATCGACTCATTGAAAAATTCTCACTTTTTAATAGATTATATATATATATATATATATATATATATATATATATATATATATATATATATAGAAGTTTAGTAATTATACTTCTTCTAAAATATTTTTATATTCTCCAAAATGATCAATAAATCAAACACAGTAAGGAGTGGAATTATTAATAGTCTCTTCCTATTATAATAATAATTCATAAATGAGTGAATTGTCATATCATAATAAATTACAAACTATTGCACTAAAAGTTTTGTAATTAAACTTCTCAATATTATTTCAAAATCCATGATCAGATCATATTTGAACTCCTCGTGTTAGAATTATTGCCACTCCCCGAGAGGGTACCCTAGGCGTGGCCGGCACTCAGAGACTATTGCTAGTCCCCAAGAGAACCACTTGGCCTCATCAGATTCATTCATTCAAATAAACTCTATCAATCAGCGGAAGACTAAAGATAATAATAGGCAAAACTGATGTCTCAAATAGTATATTAAATAAATAGGCTAATAGAAAGGAAACTAGCTCAACAAGTCTCAACATCACTAGCTCGACTCTAGTCTATGAAGCCTCTATCACTATCAAATGCTGCCAATGACAGACCCATGACTACCTCAACTCAAAGTAAAACTAACTCAAGTCTAACTCTAATAAGCTAGATGAAAATAAAGAAGGATCCTCCGAAGTAAGAGAGGCTCACCAACGAGTTGTGTCACGTCCCGGGAGGATACCCTAGATGTGGCTGACACTCAGAGATTATTGCTAGTCCCTAAGCAAACCACTTGGCCCCATCACATTTATTCATTCAGTATAACTCAGAAAACTCAGCAGAAGACTAAAGATATGAATGAGCAATCTAAATCTCAAAACAATATAAATACAATAGGCTAGTCTGAAAAAAGCTAACTCAACAAGTCTCAACATCAATACTCAACTCTACTCTATGAAGCCTTTATCACTATCAATTGGTGCCAATGACAGACCCATTGCTACCTCAAAATAAAATAAAGCTAACTCAAAGTCTAACTCTAATAAGCAAGATGAAAATAAGTAATGATCCTCCAAAGTAAAGGAGGCTCACCAACTTACCTGACATGCTCAAATCCTCAATGATGTGCCTGTTGATGATCTCTAGTACCTGCCTCTGCATCATAAAATGATGTAGTCTGAAAGGGGACATCAGTACGTGGATTGTACTGGTATGTAAAATAAATGAATGAAATAGAAACATGTAGAATAATATAGAAACAACATCAACTCAAAATAATACTCAATCAGAATATCAAGTGTCTATCTAAAGAAAGAATAAGGAGTAGACAAGTGACCTATCAACTAATTAAACCTCATCAATCAACTCAATTCAACTCATCTTAAGGGAACTCAACTCAACTCGACTCAGAGTACTCGAGGTAAGAACTTTCTGGGAGATTCTCTTATTCGATAATAATCACTTATGAACCAGTGATTGTACAACAATCACGCTGATGTTGCCACAGTCCTTCCGTACTTGCCAGGTAAGGAACCCCTATGATCAACAAGGGATCTATCCTCTAAAGTCCTTTATTTCTTTCGGGACTTTACCTCAAGAGGGGTCCATGTGAAGTAATGGTTCAATGCTCATCCTACGCTTGGCGACGTAGTTATTGAGTGCGAGTGGGACTCACTATTACCCATTTCGGTGCTTGATACTTCTCCCAAGACTCAATACTCATAAGACTCTTCCTCATCTCAATTAGCCTCATAGAGGCACTCATCAACTCAATTAGTCTCATGGAGATTCTCATCAACTCAAACTTTAAAGTCCTCTATTGTTTTCATGGACTTTAACTTATCTCAATTAACTCAATCTCATTAAGATCTCAAGAACTCAGATCATCATTTTGAAAGAAGTCATTTAGACAGAACTCAAGAACTCAATTATTGGGAATTATAGGATCATCAAGCTCATTTAACTCAACCTCATACTCGCATCGAAATTTCCATCAACATACTCAAGTCAAGGCTCTAGACTCTATCCCTAGGTTCATTCATGCATGCTTTCACAAATATCATATAGGGTTTATACAATATCTCATGAAAGTTATTCAATTCAAGAAAACAAGCTTATGATGACTATCAACATATGAAAATACATGTAATAGGTATAATTTTCAAAAAAATAGTCAAGATTCATGTATGTAGACTCATTAGACTCTTAACTCCCCTATTACCATTAATGGGGTATATAAGAGAACAACTCTCATGCTTTAGTTTAGCCTTACATAACTGGTGTGAAGCTTTTAATCCTCAAGAACTTTCCTCGAAGTCCTCAATTTTATGCTCCTCTTCTCTTCTCTTTAGCCCTTGTCTTTTTCAAGAACATAGAAAGGACTTAGAATGGGGTTTAAAACCCTTTTTACGCTCAAAACGATCCATTTTGATCGTGTTTTTAGTTTATGAGGGATTGAAAAAAGTGTTGAATGCCTCTCACGAAAAACTGAAAAAATGTCCGTCTAAGGACATGGGGTCCGTGACGCGAACCTTTTCAAATTTGGGAATTTTTCACTGAAAATTCTTCGAATGAGATTTCTAATCCCGTAGAAAATTTTTGGAAAACAATTAAGTGTTGGTCCTCGGCAGGTGCGTGTCGCACACTTGTCGCGCACCCTTACTGGATTTCGCATTGAAAAATTATCTTTTGATCTGGTTGCTCTAAAAATCAACCGAGACCACTTTTCCACTCAATTTTCATGTTGATCGCATATTCGACTTTGAATTTTCCATTAAAGCATGGTTAGATGCGTTATGCGCACATCTCTCCTCTAGGGGTATTTTGGTAATTTTACCAGGAGTTACAAGCTGAATGCAAAGATCATCAATGGTGAGCCCACTTTGGACAATCTCTCTGGAAGTGACCCACTTGGCCACACTTGAAATATGTATCACTCCTCTCACGACATCTCCCTAAGTGTAATCTGCCATACTTACCACATGGTGGCTTACCCTGTGAACCTTGAGCCACACTAGCTTGTTACTGAGATCCCTAGGCTCCAAAGTTCTGAGACCTCTGATCATTCTTGGTTCTGGGCGTAGGTGCACTGGTAGATGATGGTGTTGGCCCTGACAGGAATCTGTTACCATTCCCTTTCTTTCCAACCTCATGGTTGGATGTCTTTGCCCTCTTATTTCAGAACTCTTTCTTGTCATGTTGTCTCTCCTCATCAACTTGTTGTACATAATTCATCAACGTCCCGATGTCCATATCGCTTACAAGCATAGCTCTTCTCCCATTTCTCTTTGGCCTTTTGTTCAGCCCATCAACATACATCCCTATTCTCCCCCTCATGTCAGCAACCATATCCGGAGCATAGCGAGATAGCTGAGTGATCTTAAGCCCGTACTCCTGTACAATTATAGAGCCCAATTTCAGATTCAAAAACTCTCGTACCTTAGCCTCCTTCTGTTCTTTTGGAAAGAAACAACCCAAGAAGGCTTTCTCGAACACTGCCCAAGTCAGCAATGAGGCTTCCTCTCCTCTACCCCTCTTCCATTGGTTAAACCATAGCTTGGCCACACCCTTAAGCTGGTAGACAGCCAGTTCAACTTTATCAACGTCAACCACATGCATCACCTGGAATACCTTCTGAAGCTCCTTCACATAGTTCTCAGGATCCTTATTATTAGATGCAAACCCTGTGAACTCAGGCGGATTCATCCTTAAGAATTCCCGGACTCTAGATGTGTCCTGTGCATCCGGTCTACCCGCTCCTTGCCTCGCAGCAGATGTTGTGACAGCCTGGGGTAGAGTCTGGATATCCTAGCAAAGCTCAACATTTGAAATCTCAGCTTGTAGGGGTTGCTCAATGATAGTTGGATCCACGGGCTCCTCATGTCCTTGAGTAGGGGTGGGTCCATAAAACCAAAAATCGAAAACCGAACCGAAACTGATCGAAAAATACCAAAAAAAACCGCACCGTAAAAAACCAAATCCGAACACAAAAAACCAAACCGAACCAATTTTGTACGGTTTTGATTTCGGTTTTGGTCTTCTAAAATCGAACTGAACCGTCAAAAATTGATTTTGCTATATTACGTCGTTTATACTTTATAGGCTACATGGCTAAGAAGGAAAGTCTTTCTTGTTGCACGAAAGAGACATAGATTTGATGCTTCCAAGGAGAAGTCTTTTGGCTACTGTCACCTGCAACTAATTGATATTTCAAGGAGTATTTGATAATCGTTTGACAATTTCTTTTGGCTACACACAATTGACTTGAACCTTCCAAGGAGTATTTGATATTTCTTTTTCTAGAACACATGTTTGCAATTTTCTTGGTGATAATTGTAGTTCTTATATTGTGATAATTGTACTAATCCAAACTTTACTCTTTACCAATTGTTTAGCATATCTATACAATGATATGTCTTTACCCAACATATCATTTTACTTTAAAAAATAACTTTTAAAAATCAAAAAACCGAAAAACCCGAAGATTGAACCGAAAAAAATCGAACCGAAAAACCAATGGTTTACTTTTTTTTTGGCAAAACCGAACCGAACTGCCAAATTGCCTTCCGTTCTGTCTTTGATTTTAGGCAAAAACCGAACCCACTCCTATCCTTGAGGCTCGGGTGGGTTAACATTCTGCCTAGCGGGATGCCCTCTAACTCTAACAGCTCTTCTTGGAGGTATGATTACAAGTCTGCAACGCATAGAGCACGAATTAGAAGAGGATTTCATAGAGTTTTAACTCTATCGCACGAATCGGATCATGAAAGAAGTGTCACCATTCCTAATGTCCTATAGCCTCCTGCTTATGAAGTGTGGTGCATAACACACCCATAAACAAGACTCTACTAGACACAGCTTCATACACTCCGTAGGATACTTGAACTCTATGCTCTGATACTAAGTTTGTCACGCCCCGTGAGGATACCCTAGGCGTTGCCGGCACTCAGAGACTATTGCTAGTCCCCAAGCGAACCACTTGGCCTCATCACATTTATTCATTCAATAAACTCTATTAATCAACAGAAGACTAAATATAATAATAAGCAAAACTGATGTCTCAAATAGTATATCAAATAAATAGGCTAGTACAAAGGAAACTAGCTCAGCAAGTCTCAACATCAATAACTAAACTCTAGTCTATGAAGCCTCTATCATTATTAAATGGTGCCAATGACAAACCCATGACTACCTTAACTCAAAGTAAAGCTAACTCAAGTCTAACTCTAATAAGCTAGATATAAATAAAGCAGGATCTTCTGAAGTAAGGGAGGCTCACCAACTCAGTTGAATGCAGAGTTCCTCGAAGTGCGTGATGATCTCTAGTACCTGCCTCTGCATCATAAAATGATGCAGTCTAAAAGGAATGTCAGTACGAGTATGTAAACTAGCTGAATGAAACAGAAACAGGTAGTATATTATTGAAATAACATCAACTCAGAAGATACTCAATCAGAATGTCAAATGTCTATCTAAAGCAAGAATAAAGAGCAGACAAGTAACCCATCAACCAATCAAACCTCATCAATCAACTCAACTCAACTCAACTCATTTGAACTCAACTCAACTCAGAGTACTCAGGGTGGGACCTATCTGGGAGTTTCTCTTATCCGCCAATAATCACTTATGAGCCAGTGATTATACAACAATCCCGCTGATATTTCCACAGTCATTCTGTGCTTGCCAGGTAAAGAACGCCTCAGATCCATAGGTTTCTAGCCTCAACAAGTCCTCTATTGCTTTCAGGGTCTTTAACTCAAAAGGGAACCTCAATGGTTCTAATCCTCACCTACGTTTGGTGACGTAGTTAATAAGTGCAGGTTAGACTTACTCTTACTCATTTTGGTATTCGATACTCTTCCCAAGACTCAATGCTCATAAAACTCCTCAACTCAATCAATCATCTCAATTAGCCTCGTGGAGGCACTCGTCATCTCAATTGGTCTCATAGAGACTCTCTCATCTCATTAACTCAATTCAGTGGGGCCTTTCGGCCTAACCTCTTAATTAACTCATCAACTCAGTACTCATTGAATAACTCAAGGACTCAGATAATCATTAAGAAGACGTCATTTAGACAAGACTCTAGAACTCAATTATGAATACTCATAAAATCATCAAGCTCAATTAACTCAACCTAATACTCATATCAAGATTACAATCAACATACTCAAGTCAAAGCTTTAGACTCCATCCCTAGGTTCATTCATGCATCTTTTATGAAATAACATATAGGGTTATACAACAACTCACAAAAAGTACATAATTTAGGAAATCAAGTTTATGATGATCATCAATATATAAAAATACATGTAATGTGTATATAATTTTCAAGAAAATATTCAAGAATCATGCATATAGACTCATTGGACTCTCAACTCCTTTATTACCATCAACGGGGCACATGGAAGAACAATTCCATGTTTAGTTTAGCCATACATACCTGGTGTGAAGCTTTTGACAATCTACTTCGAAGAACTCTCCTCAAGCTCGTCAATTCCTCGCTCTTCTTCTCTTCTCTTTAGCCCTAGTGTTTTTCAAGAACTTAGAAAGGCTTAGGAATGGGGATTAAAACCCTTTTTACGCTCTAAACGACTCATTTAGATCGTGTTTTAAGTTTAGGAGGGGTTGAGAAGGTTTGGAATGCTCCTTACGAAATTGAAAAAAAAGGTTCGCCTCGGGGAGACATGGTTCGCGACACGGACTGTGTCATTTTTCGGGGGAAGTTTTTGCTGAAAATTCTTCGAACGAGTTTTTTAATCCCGTAGAAAATTTTTGGACCAAATCTAAGTGTAAATCCACGCCAGGTGCGCGTCGCACACCTGTCGCGCACTTATTTTGGAAATTGTTTTCGTATCAAAAAATTATTTTTTATCCGGCAAGATCACTTTCCCACTCAATTTTTTATGTTGATCGCACATCCGGCCACATATTTGCCATCGGAGCATGGGAAGATGCGTTATGCGCACATTTCACTTCTAAGGATATTTTGATAATTTTATCGGGTGTTACAATTATCGATACCAATTAATTAATCAAAATTTTTGAGAATATTTAATTGAGTGACTAAATTAATCCTTCACTATTTTTTTTAACTTATTTTACATAACGAATATCAAAATCTACATGCAGGGTCCTCACATGAAAACTTATAAGCAACCATAAAGGGGTGTCTTCAACTCGGGACCGAGACACAGTTCTATCAACTAATTATTATTTCACTAATGTAATTTGTCATTATATATCTAATCTACTAGGTTTTTATCGACTCATTGAAAAAGTTTTCACTTTTTAATAGATTAAAATAATAAATCGAATCACATAGATCATAACAATTATCAAGATAATAGTGTACGTACATGTAATGAACTAGAAAATTTATTTATAAATATTCAGAATATAAATAAATATCTCTGATTGGTCTGTTCTATACATACAAAATATACTAGCACAAGAAGTTAGAATAAAACACTCCCATAATCAAGATCAAATTATTTTCAATCTTGTGCTACGATCAACAAGATGTTTGTCCTACTTCATCTTTGATCATGAACACAAATTTATAACGTATATGCACCAATAATTTTAATCTTTCGTGTATAAGTTGAAATACTCCATACACAAAATCGTCTACTATATAAATAATGGATACACATATATACATAATGATCAATTTAAGCCAAGACTTTATTATAGCAATATAAATAATCTTTACAAAGGACTAAATAAAAGATACTATAATACAATTATATGGTTAATAGTATATCCCAAACACGGATAATCTGCTGCCAAACATGACCTTATATTTCCGATGAAATAACTTGTAATTCAAATTTCACACCATAGAAATCGTAACACGTGTAGCCCCTTTTCCCTGCTATCTTCTTTTTATTTTATTTTTCTAATTGTGTGTTCTGTCTCCAAAAATATTTCCAATTTCTTTTTTAATCTTTTGTCAAAATTTTTGGAAATTTATTTCTCTAAAAAATTAACGATATTTGTGGTTCCCTCGCCTCCCAATTCCAATGCATCTCATTGTCATCTTCAAAATATGTTATGGTCTTAAGATAAGGGGGTGTTTCAGTAAACACATTTGACTATAAAATTTAAAAATTCAACTTCAAAATGTTTAAACATTTGGAAAAGATCAAATATTATTTGCATTTTAAATTACTCATAAAAACTCAAAAGTTACTCCAAATTTTTAAATATTATATTTTACTTTGAAAATAAAAATTACTTTTTAAAATACTCAAACAAATTGAAAAAGACGAATAATACATACATAGTTAGAGACGTAAATCACGGGGACAAAAAATAAAAGTAAAGTTGTGTTCTCTTTAACCAATCAAAATGAATAATGCGAGCATTTATCATATCAACTGTTTGATTTATTACACTTATTATAACAATTGAATTAAGCTTTGTTCGATTTTTGCCACTTGGATATTGAAAATCCACTTAACCGACTTCCACAAAATGAACATGGATACGAACTCGTACACGTTCATTTAAAACCAACTATTCCCTCTCTTCGCATCTTTTTCTTTCTATTTTATTTTAATTGAAAATAATTTATTTTATTAAATATTTTTTATTCTTAATAAAATAATTTTTAATCATATAAATATTTAAAAATAATTTTAAATCGTAAATTTTTAAAAAAAAAATTTTGTTAAATATCATGTCAAGTTAAAAAATGCCAAATAAAATAGGAGAGATGGAGTAATAATTAGTCCCCACTTCACCTCATATAGTCCAACACTTATAAATACCACTCCATATCAACAAGAAGAAAAACATCCCAATAGTATTTTGCACTATAGTAAACTCTTTTCATCCAAAAGTAATCACTCCAATAATTATCCTCACGAGCATGGCTGAAGAGAAGAAACACCACTTTGGTGGTCTCTTCCACCACCACAAGGACAAGGAAGAAGAGAAAACAACTTATGGAGAAAGTGAAAAAACAAGCTATGGTGAGAAAGCTAGTTATGGAGATAGTGGTTATGGCGAAAAAACTAGCAACTACGGAGGAGATAGCACTTATGGTGAGAAAACAAGTTATGGAGATAGTGAATATGGAGAGAAAACAAGCTATGGTGGGGGAGATGACAACAAATATGGTGAGAAACCTAGCTATGGAGATAGTGGTTATGGTGAGAAAACAAGCTATGGTGGGGGTGATGACAACAAATATGGTGAGAAACCTAGCTATGGAGATAGTGGTTATGGTGAGAAAACGAGTTATGACGAAAAACCTAGCAACTATGGTGGAGATAACACGTATGGTGAGAAAACAAGTTATGGTGGGGGAGAGGAGAACAAATATGGTGAGAAAGCTAGTTATGGTGGGGGATATGACAACAAACCAAGCTATGGTAATGAGGAAGGTGTTGGATATGGTGGAGGAGGTGGTGCCTATTCATCTGAAGAAAATTATAGTGAAACCAAAACTTCTGAGGATTATAAGGAAGAGAAGAAACACCACAAGCATCTTGAACACGTAGGGGAACTCGGCGCCGTTGCTGCTGGTGCCTTTGCTTTGGTAAATAGTTTACATAAAAATTTACTTTCTCTTCTAAAGATTAAGTGTAATAAGTGTTCACAATTTTTAGTGATGATCTCATTAACTGTTCCTTTTGATGATAATTTCTTCCATAAATTTTCTATGGTATGATAATTTCAGCATGAGAAGCACAAGGCAGAGAAAGATCCAGAGCATGCACACAAGCACAAGATAGAGGAAGAGATTGCAGCAGCTGCGGCTGTTGGTGCTGGTGGATTTGCATTCCATGAGCATCATGAGAAAAAGGAAGCAAAGGAAGAACAAGAGGAAGCTGAAGGAAAGAAGAAACATCATTTCTTCTAATTCTCTTATCATAAATAATTACTGTAATATATTTACTTCTCTTTGTTATGTGCTGCTCTATCCTTTATTAATTCTCAGCACCTAAATAATCTTTGTATGTGTTACAGTCTTTGTGTTTGGTGAATTTGGCGTTTTAAGTCATGTTTGCATGAGTGTGAATACTACTATACCTTTTAATACATTATTGTTTATGTTAATTAATTACTTATTTCATTTATCAATTCATATCTTCTTTTTCAAAAAATACAATTAAATTATGTCTTTCCTTTGGATGCGGGCATCAGATGAATCATCCCGTGCCCAAATCATACAGATGTGCGTGAGCGTGGCTACACTATTATCGCTACTCATCTTCCATTATTTTGAATCTCAAACAGATTTTTTTACTTCATCTTGTATTCCGTATATTCACAAAAAACATTAAATCATAAACAGGTTTATATATATAATCTAGATAAATATTTTTTTCATTCCAAAATAGTTTTTTTAGAGTTCAAAATAATTAAATTATTAACTATTCAAGATAGATGTTAGACCATTAATCCAATTTTACCCTTTATTAATTAAATTTTCAAGGTTGAGTTCCAAATTAGAGTACTAATATTTTGAGGTATAAAAAAACAAAAACAGAAAAACATAACTAATTTATATCTCTGTCCTTTTCCTCGAGATGTAAGCTATAGTTTTTCAATAAATCCAATTATTTTGGAACGAAGAGAGTATTGATTGCGGTGGGAATAGGAATAGGGCCTAAGGGCTACATAGAGGTATCATTCGTAAAATTTAAAGAAAAATACAGCCTCTCCTCTGTGTCATAGTCAACAAAATATAAGACCAAGAAAAAAGAGAAAGATATTAAAAGAAGAAAGCTGTTGAACCCTGAAATCAAGGGTCCCTATTGAATATAGATTTTTAAAAAAATAACGCAATTAGTTAAACATGTATTATTGAATTACTTAATATAATTATAATTTTACCCAATTATAATTCTTTACCGTAGTTTAATGAGAATGGCTATTAACATCCAAAATTTGTATATTGACAGTGAATATATATACAGAAATATCCATAGTGAATGAAACTATAGCTATGGAGCGTAACTAGGCATGTTGTAGCTAAGGAGCATAGTTAAGATACTTATTAGTAGTTATTTTGTGAATATTTTCATCTTAAAAATATCCTGATATGAATGTTATCTTTGAATGGGTCCTAAGTGCGTCATCCGACTTTAGTCTTAGCTCCAATGTGGACTTTAGACACCAAGTGAAAAAAGAAAAGATTAAAAATTCAATTGTTACTATAGTAATAATTTAAAAGCATATGAATAAAATGGAAAATTACGTAACTAGGCAAATATGTGATATGTATTAACCATACACCACTATAGTAAGGGTGTGCAAAAATCGAATCGACCGATAAACCGAATCGAACAAAAAAGGTTATTGGTTTATTATTATCGGATTATTAGGTTAATAAGTTTTTAATGGTTTTACAAACAAAAAAAATTATCGGGTTATCGGTTCAGATTTGGTTGACTATAATAATTTACTACTTTATCCCTTCATAAATATTAAATATTAATAATTTAACATCATTTGATACTAAATTGATACTCATAAGTCATGTATTTGCTTGGTTTTCAATGTATAACCCTTCTATTGGAAAGTAAATTAGAATATGAGGTCAAATGTTGCATATTATTAAGTTTAGGTGCTCAATTGATTTGTTTGTTTTACTATGACTCATCGTATTGCGCCAAATTGTTAGAGAAGTCATATATTTATTTTATGAGTATTTTCTTATTGGGTAAATCAAAAATCGAACCGTTAAGGACCAAAAACCTAAAGAATATCTTATTGGTTAAGTATATTTAAAAATCGAAAACTGATGAACCAAACCGATAATACATAAAATCGAACCGAACGGACCGATGCACACCCCTACACTATAGTTTGAAATAATTACTTACTCCATTTAGAAAAGAATGACCTCCTTTCATTTTTAGTTTGTTTAAAAAAGAATAACCTCTTTTCTTTTTTAGCAACTTTTTAATTTTATTTTTTCATGTGGCACATTTAAGGCCACAAGATTAAAGGACATTTTGGTATATTTTACATAACTTTAATTTAGGACTGCGCAAGTTTGAAAAGTTTTCTTTATTTCCTTAAACTCTGATGCCAACTCAAATTAAATCATTCTTTTCTTAACGGAGGAAGTATAATTTATAGCTATAGTTTTGTTACTGCTTTCTCTCTCCTCTAGCTCTCCGACGCCTCTCTTCTCTCTCTATGCAAACTCGCTTGCCTCTCTTCTTTCTCTGTCGTCTCTCTTTCGCCTCTGATGGCTCCCCCCTCTCTTTGTTGCCTCTTTCTACCTCATCTTTTTCTTAATACAAATACAAATTATTAGTAATTAATTATCCAAATACAAATATTAACAGTCATGTAATGATCTCAACAATCATTTTTGTAAATTCTTGAGAAATTATCATTTTATCCCTATCATAGTAGTCGTGAATCTTAATTGGCCAATTTGTGTGGCTGGTTTTGACTTTTCGTTAAAGAGTTGAGGGTTGTGATGTGTGCCATCATGACCTCGATATCCGGCCATGATAAGTCATTTATACAAAATACAAATGATAAATGTTAATTGTACATATCCTCATCAGTAATACAAATATGAATTTATATGTATTCAGATACAAATTGTACTCATTAATAAAAATTGCATTTGGATACAAATTATATTCAAATATAAATTATATATAGATACAAATTATATTTATTGATTCAATCTATTCATTAATAGAAATTGAATTTGGATACAAATGGTATTCATTATTACCATTGTATTCATTAAGACATATACATATTAATTATATATATACTATTATCCAACATATATATAAATACAATCATTGATACATATACAAATATACTAGTTACATATATATAATTATCCAGTAAATATACAAATACAATTCGCTTCTCTCCTCAATCTACTCCTCCTTCTCTCGCTCGTCTTTCTCCTCCCTCTCCCACACTCACTTGCCTCTCCCCACCCTATAACATGTAGATATAAATCGTAATTAGCAAACTATAGCAATTTTCTCCTCATTGTGTTTCAAATGTTTGCTTTTATGAAAAATTCTCTAAATAAAAACCTTAGTATTTAAAATAGAGTATGCGAATTTAGCTACTGAACCGACAAAATTATCAAATGACAAAGGATTTTACAAAACAATTAAAATATAAGCAATTTTGATGGTACGTAAGCTCTCACAGATATTAGATCTAGTCCCTTGACACAGTAAGAACATAAAAGAACAATAAATAAAGATATAAGTTTTTTACATGAAAACTTCCTTGCTCATGGGGAAAGAATTACGACTTGACCCACAAAATTTCAGCCAAGTTTCATTATCATCAACGAGCAGCCCTTTGCTATAATAACTGAGGAATCAACACTTAAGCACTACCCCTATTCCCCACTAAATTAATCACCTTTGATCAATTTAGACTTTAAAGGCCGAATATAAATAGCTCTAGCTAGCTATGCCAACTCCATAGAGAAGAATTAAAAGAAAAATGCCTAGTTCCTTTATAGATTAGGACTGAACTTACAAGATGAGCAGCTGAGAAATATAACAAAAAATAGCATAAAGCAGCGATGACATTCTTGAAATCCATTGTTGTTTTTTCGTTGATGTTTTTAGAGGTTAATATTGTTGCTGAACATGTATTATTATAATACTTAGAACGAAAAACTTTTGTTGAACAAAACTTTTGCAGTTAACAAAACTTTTGTAGAAAAAAAATATTTTGTAAACAAAACTTTTTTTTAGAACAAAACTTTGTGAAAACAATAATCACAAAGATTATAACATGTTTTCAAAATCAGAAACTAAAACTAGTAATGAAAACAAAATCTGTAAAGAAAATCAAAATATAAAGTTGACAAGAAGAAAACTTTCAGAATATAATCGAGCCCACTTAGTTCAAAGTGTATCCTTAAGGAAATTATTCCCCTCACAGTACTCGAGGTTGATGGAATATCCCCTCCCAGGATAGAACGATTATCTTACCAGAATAGTAGTACTCCAAATTCTAGTAGCGGCGAACCACTCAACAATTGTATATCACACAAAATAAAGAAAGAGAGAATTTTGAGAGGAAGTTTGATTGCAGAAAAAATTGTATTGAATTCTGGAAACAAACTGGAATTTATAGAGTTGGAGGTACTGATTCTGAATGTTTGCAACCATTCAGATCAGTCACCACTTTTGGAGGTATTGATTCTGAATGTTTGCAGCCATTCAGATCAGTCACCACTTTTGGAGGTACTGATTCTGAATATTTGCAACTATTCAGATCATTTCCCATTCACCAATATTAAAACCCAACAATCCCCCACATGAATGGGGAATGACCAAAAAATAAATGGGTGCACGGACGAGTGTGATATACCGGCGAAGATTGACTGCATCTGGATAAGTAGGTTTCCCTTTGAACCTTCCGTAGTGAACTTATATCGAATATACTCGATCAATCGGTAGATTTGATATCTTTGAACTGTTGAACTTTGTTGTATATCTAGACAACATAGGTCACACAATCAACCATCAATTATTTATGGTTCTCACGGTTGTGTTCATTTCAGCCATGAACACCGCCTGGTTTCATGAGAGCATAGAGAATGGGCCTTCACTGTTATTCCCCTTAAAAGCGGCTTATACTTAACCCTCACATAGGTGATTTCTAAACATGTGGTTCTTTAGCCACATTATTTGGTCATCCACTGCCAGATTTAGATAATCATTAAAAAAATTTAATGCTTTGTTAACTCATTAACGAGCCATAAAGTTTTATCCTTATTTCTGAACATTGTCTTCATCCGAGAATGGGTTGATTTATTTGACAATGTTGAACCGTCAGTCACAGCTTTGTTTGATCTCTTTGAACCTAGCTCTTGGGATCTCCAGTCTACTAGGTAGAGTTACCGCCATGATGACTTGTCCTCGGCCTTAATCCCATTCCCATTGATGATCTACTAACTCCTTCTCTAGTTAAGCCTTTTGTAAGTAGATCCGCTACATTATCTCTTGACTTTACATAGTCAATCGTGATAATGCCACTAGAGAGGAGTTGTCTAACGGTATTTTGTCTCCGTCGTATGTGACGAGATTTTCCATTATACATTACGCTCCCTGCCCTACCTATTGTTGCTTGATTGTCACAATGTATACAAATAGGAGCCAGAGGTTTGGGCCAGAATGGAATATCTTCTAGGAAATTTCGGAGCCATTCAGCTTCTTCACCGGCCTTGTCTAAAGCTATAAATTCAGATTCCATAGTGGAACGGGCTATGCAAGTCTGTTTGGATGATTTCCAAGACACTGCTCCACTTCCAATTGTGAAAACATATCCACTTGTGGATTTAACTTCAGACGATCCAGTGATCCAGTTTGCATCACTATATCCCTCAATGACTTCGGGATATTTATTATAGTGCAAAGCATAGTCTTGAGTATGTTTCAGATACCCCAAAACTCGTTTCATTGCCATCCAATGCGTGTGGTCGGGATTACTTGTAAACCGACTCAGTTTGCTAATAGCACATGCTATATCTGTTCGTGTACAATTCATGATATACATCAGACTTCCCAACACTGTCGCATAGTCCCCTTGTGATTTACTTTCACCTTTATTCTTTTGAAGTGCGTAACTCACATCAATTGGAGTTCTGGCAATTTTGAAATCCAAGTACTTGAACTTGTCAAGTATTTTCTCAATGTAGTGAGACTGTGATAATGTTAAACCTTGTGAAGTTTTATGAATTCTGATTCCTAAGATTACATCAGCGACTCCTAAGTCTTTCATGTCAAATTTGCTTGCCAGCATGCGCTTTGTAGCATTTATATCTGCCAGATCTTTGCTCATTATCAGCATGTCATCAACATATAAACAAACAATGACTTCGTGGCCTGGAGTGTTTTTAATGTAAACACATTTGTCACACTCATTGATTTTAAATCCATTTGCTAACATGGTTTGGTCAAATTTAGCATGCCATTGTTTGGGTGCTTGTTTAAGTCCATAAAGTGACTTTACAAATTTGCACACTTTCTTTTCTTTACCAGGAACTACAAAAATCCCTCGGGTTGTTCCATGTAAATTTCTTCCTCCAAATCACCATTTAAGAAAGCTGTTTTAACATCCATTTGGTGAATTTCAAGACCATACAAGGCTGCCAGAGCCACCAACACCCGAATAGACGTTATTTTTGTTACAGGCGAGTATGTGTCAAAATAATCAAGACCTTCCTTTTGTCTATAACCTTTGACCACAAGCCTTGCCTTATATTTGTCAACGGTGCCATCAACTTTCATTTTCCTTTTAAAGATCTATTTAGAACCTAACCACTTCCCATGTGTGGTTATCTAAGATTGATTGAATCTCACTGTTGACTGCCTCTTTCCAAAATGCTGAATCAGGAGATGACATAGCGGCCTTGAAAGTTTGAATCTCACTGTTGACTGCCTCTTTCCAAAATGCTGAATCAGGAGATGACATAGCGGCCTTGAAAGTTTGAGGCTCGTCTTCAAGCAAGAATGTCACAAAATCTGGACCGAAGGAAGTAGACGTCCTTTGGCATTTGCTACGCCGTGGATCTCCTTCGCTAGGGGCATTCTCCTTTGGTTCTTCCCGTGGTCGTTTAAATCTTTCATTCGACGACTCGCATTCAATTTTGTACGGATAGATGTTTTCAAAGAATTCAGCATTATCAGATTCAATTACCGTATTATTATGAATTTCGGGATTGTCAGAATCATAAACCAAAAATCTACATGTTTTACTGTTTGTTGCATATCCAATGAAGACACAGTCCACTGTTTTTGATCCTATTTTCACCCTTTTGGGTAAAGGAACTTGTACCTTTGCTAGACACCCCCACACTTTAAAATATTTCAAGTTGGGTTTCCTTCCTTTCCATTTTTCATATGGAATAGAGTGTGTTTTGCTGTGGGGTACTCTGTTGAGTATTCGGTTAGCTGTAAGGATATATAGCTTCCCCCCACAAATTCTGCGGTAAACCGGAACTGATTAGTAAAGCATTCATCATTTCTTTCAATGTTCAATTTTTCCTTTCCGCAACTCCATTGGATTGTGGTGTGTAGGGGGCAGTGGTTTGATGGATGATTCCATATTCTAAACATATTTCTGCAAAAGGAGATTCATATTCTCCACCCCTATCACTTCTGATCATATTAATCCTTTTATTCAATTGATTTTCGACTTCATTCTTATATTGCTTAAATGCTTCTATTGCTTCATCCTTACTATTTAGCAAATAAACATAGCAATATCGAGTGCAATCGTCAATAAAAGTTATGAAATACTTTTTTTCACCGCGAGAAGGTATTGACTTCATATCACAAATGTCAGTGTGGATTAAGTCTAAAGGATTCGAATTCTTTTGAACAGACTTATACGATTGCTTAACAAACTTTGATTCAACACATATTTGACATTTAGATATATTACACTCAAATTTAGGCAATATTTCAAGGTTAACCATTTTTCGCAAGGTTTTGTAATTGACATGCCCTAAACGAGCATACCACAAATTATTTGACTCCAATAAGTAAGAAGAAGCAGATTTTCCATTAATACTGTCAACAACTATTACATTAAGTTTGAAAAGACCCTCGGTGAGGTAGCCCTTTCCTACAAACATATCATTCTTACTGAGTACAAATTTGTTACTAACTAGCACACACTTAAACCCATTTTTCACTAGTAGTGCGGCTGAAACTAGATTCTTCCTAATTGTTGGAACGTGCATGACGTTGTTGAGAGTCAGCACTTTTCCGGATGTCATCTTTAACAGAACTTTTCCATATCCTTCAACTTTGGCTGTTGCAGTATTTCCCATGTATAGCTCCTCTTCGGGTCCAGCGGGAGTGTAGGTTGTAAATGCTTCCTTTAAGGCACATACATGTCGAGTGGTGCCAGAATCAAGCCACCACTCCTTTGGGTTACCAACCAGATTACACTCAGATAATATTGCACACAGGTCATCAACATCTTCCACAATGTTTGCCTGATCCTTGTTTTTCTCTTTGTTCTTCTTGGGGGCACGAAAGTCGGGAGCTTTATGGCCTGCTTTACCACAATTATAACAGTTGCCCTTGAATTTTTTCTTAGGATTCTTCTCCTTTGCAGAAGACCCCTTCCTTTTCTTGTTCATGTTCGGAGCAGTATGTTCAATGACGTTTGCCCCTTCAATCGGTGAACTCTTATGGTACTTCTTCTCAACGATTTTGTTATCTTCCTCGATCTTGAGACGAATCACAAGATCTTCCAACTTCATTTCCTTTCTCTTGTGCTTAAGATAATTCTTGAAATCTTTCCATGAGGGTGGCAACTTTTCAATCATTGCAGCCACTTGGAATGCTTCATTAACCACCATACCTTCAGCAATAAGATCATGGAAGATAAGTTGAAGCTCTTGAACTTGGGTTCCAACAGTTTTTCCATCCACCATTTGTAGTCTAGAAATTTGGAAACCACAAACTTCTTCAAGCAAGCATCTTCTGTTTTGTACTTCTTTTCAAGTGCACTCCATAGTTCTTTGGAGGTCTCTACTGCACTGTAGACGTTGTACAAGTCATCTTCTAAGGCACTCAAAATATAGCCTTTGCACAAAAAATCAGCCTGTTTCTATGCCTCAACAACCATAAACTTTTCATTGGTCGGCATATCAGCAGCATGCACAGGAGGGTCTTCGTTGGTGAACTTCGGCATGCCAAGGGTAGTAAGCCAAAAGAACATTCTTTGCTTCCATCCCTGAAAGTTGGTACCGGTAAACTTAGCAGGTTTCTCCGCCGGTGGCACAGCGGTACTGGTTGTAGGAGTAACCGCTGGTGCAACATTCACAGAAGGAGTTGCAGTCGCAGAAGGAGTAGCAGAGTCAATTTTCATTTCTTTTCACTGTCAAAAATTGACAAACTGTCTTAATAATCAGAAAAGGAAAAATCAACAACACTGAAGTTTTTATGTTCTTCAAATTGTTGTACAAGTATGAACTTTAATATTCCAACGAAGTTTTTATATCTTCAAGTCAGAATACAAAATTTCATACGGAGTAGAAAACCACACAGGTTTTAGTCTCCAAAACAGAATACAAATTATAATAATATATATGTAATTTCCTTAAGATTGTTGCTGAACATGTATCATTATAATACTTAGAACGAAAAACTTTTGTTGAACAAAACTTTTGCAGTTAACAAAACTTTTGTAGAAAAAAAATATTTTGTAAACAAAACTTTTTTGTAGAACAAAACTTTGTGAAAACAATAATCACAAAGATTATAACATGTTTTCAAAACCAGAAACTAAAACTAGTAATGAAAACAAAATCTGTAAAGAAAATCAAAATATAAAGTTGACAAGAAGAAAACTTTCAGAATATAATCGAGCCCACTTAGTTCAAAGTGTATCCTTAAGGAAATTATTCCCCTCACAGTACTCGAGGTTGATGGAATATCCCCTCCCAGGATAGAACGATTATCTTACCAGAATAGTAGTACTCCAAATTCTAGTAACGGCGAACCACTCAACAATTGTATATCACACAGAATAAAGAAAGAGAGAATTTTGAGAGGAAGTTTGATTGCAGAAAAAATTGTATTGAATTCTGGAAACAAACTGGAATTTATAGAGTTGGAGGTACTGATTCTGAATGTTTGCAACCATTCAGATCAGTCACCACTTTTGGAGGTATTGATTCTGAATGTTTGCAACCATTCAGATCATTTCCCATTCACCAATATTAAAACCCAACAAATACTTTGTTTCTTTAATTCTGAAAGATATAACATAGCAAAAGCATTATTGTGTCAATGTTGAAAAGACATAATATAGGATGACCACATCCTTCTAGAGCAATTCTATAGGATAAGAGGCTTGCCACACTGACACATTCAGAGTATTCACAAAAAAGTTATTTACAATGTACTTTTTTGAAGTTATCAATTTCGATCACATAATATTCTTCTACCATAGTATTAGGTCCATACCAAATATTAGCTTGTCAAATCATCAAAATTACAACCTAACAAATTTGACATAGGCCATATTGTTCTTCAATGTATCCTTTAAAATGCAGAGTTGAGGTGGATGGGCATATAGGGTCCCTCCATCACTAATTAAATATTTAGCCGTCTTAAAAAAGGGGTAAAAAATGCTTTCTTCTATAAGAATTTCTATGTAAATTTGGATTAGTTGTTTTCCTTGACGATGTTCTCATCGGCATTCATTGATCACTTAGCATGCGTGTGAGCACACATTGGAAATAATAAGAGCGAGAAGCATGAAGGGTAGCATGGGGGCAAAGCACCCCAACAACACGGCTTCCCCATTGCTAAAATAAGTTCTCGGATCGCTCTGTTTCAATAATAATTTTTTCACATAATCTGAATTAATTTGGATTTCAAAATTAATTTCAAATATTGGGTGAAAAATTAATTTAACAAATGCTTTCTTGATTTAGGCTAGAGATGAATAATATCCAAAACTTTGTGGTCGTGAAATTTTTGTATCTTTCAAAATTGTGAATTTGAATGTACATGAAAACTAAGGCATCAATTAATGTAAAGTGGAAAATTGTGTGTGCCACCAGTGATGGGGATTGAAATATATCCCAAGTGCCCCATACTAAAAATCTATTTGTACATTATTGCACTCGATCAGTGACTACCACACATCTTGAAAGAAAATAATAAATCTTGATAATTGTCATGAGTTGTCCATTTATCGCAGTATATGGTTCTAGTGCAACTATTTTAATTATGAATAATCTTAGAAATTAGTAATTTATGATTTCGAGTCATGACTTATATTATTCTAGTATACTTATTATTAATTATAACTTGAACCTCCTCTGGTTCTTTTAATTAAGGTGTTTTTCTTTAACTTGTTATGATAATGTGTTAATTTGAAGCTCGACAAGTGGGTTTTATAATCAAGCTTTCTTTTATCTTTATATTAGAGGATTAATCTCTGTCCAATTTTGATAGAAAGCTTATAATAGCATTTAATTTATTTTTTTTAATTCGATGATTCAATCTATAATGTATTATTCATGAAAGTTGATAAAATTCATTCATTTAGGAACGTATATCATTGATAGTGCCTTGACCCTGCGACAACTAAGCAACACCCTATGTAACAAGAAATTCAATTTGATGAAAGAACTAACTCCTTGTTTGGATGGTTGTTAGCCATTGTATTGTATTGTATTGTTAGTTTAAATACAATGTTTATTTTGATTGTTATTTAAATTTCATTAAACTCATTGTTAGGTAACGACGAAAAGACCTATTTTATGTAACGACCGATTTGGTGTGGTTGTGTCATCAGTTTAATATTTTTTTCTCATTTTTTTATTATTTAATAATTCTATTTTATCATTCATCCTATCTTTTCATGGTATCTACTGCATACCCTATAATTTCTTATAAGTTTATCAAATAAATTATGGATATATGACATTATGTAATGATAGAGAACAATACAATCTATCAAACATTGTATTCATTGAAACAATACAATACGATACAATATAATACATTATAACACAATACAATACGTTATGGAACAATACATAACAACCAGTGTAAATATATTGAAGTCCATTGTTGATTAGCTAGTTATAAATCTTTTAAAAGCTTTAATGTTTTTATTTCCTGCCTTCTCACTATTAATATAATCAGCTTAAATTTTTACAAAGTTTTACCGAGGTAAGACAAATAAGAAAAATAAGTGGAGTTTTTTATTTTTTTTTTAGCTAGTTCAATTTGTTATTTTCTTGTAAATTGATCAATTAGCTTAGTTAGTTAAGAGTTGGTTGAGATGTTTTCTTAGTGAGTACACGTGTATTTTATACAGTGATTCATCAAAATATACATTTTTTAATACATATTTACACATATATCTGTTACACATTATACTAATATATATATATTTTTTAAATAAATTATGTAACTAAGTAAATATTAAATATAGTTATAGTTATAACTAGTTACGACTTGTGGGATTACGCGTGAGGTTTTTTCAAAAATTTACGTATCTATCATTAATTAAATTGAGAGTTTTATTTGTATAAATATCTAATAGTCATGTGAGATATATAAATTATGATCTGAATAGATATTTAAATTGTAGAGCTACGTTATCTAATTAGAAAAACATTAACAATTTTGCCTCATTTTATTTCAAATCTTGATTATTTGAAAATTCCTCTGCTTCTTTAGTATATTAATTAACAGTTAATAATTATTTTTACAATTTTTTTCTATTTTTGGCTGCTTTTCTACCAGTCGTAGTTATTACGTGTGTGCAAAAATTAGAGTCCTGCCGACAAGGTGATTAGGTTAATTCAATTGGATTGCTCAAGTCAACATCAAGTCATGTGTTTGATTGCACTTAATTTCATAAGTGTATCATTAATCATTCAACACCTATACTTCTTTCTTCTCATTTTAGACGGCAAAATAGAGAGAAAGATGAATTATTGGCACTTTAAACAGCATTATTGAAATCGTGATTTTGATGATTGTGACATGGATGGAGTTATGTGAGTGACAGTTTTGTTAGTTTTACACCTAATAGCTTGTTTGGATGGTGGTTTTCCGTGGTATGGTATGGTATGGTTATTAAGAGAACCACGTTTGTTTTGATTGTTTCATTAATTATATGGTATGGTATGGTTTTGTTTCATGGTTCTGTAACCATGAAAACCCTCACTTTTTGAAACCACCAATTTGGTGGTATCCCATGGTTCCCTTATTTTTTTTCCAATTATACCTTTATTTAAATTTAAATAATTATAATTTATCCTTTATTCTTTATTAAACTTCACCTTAATATATGTATTATTTTTTTATTACATTCTCCGCATCAACTTTTGAAACTCACCTCCTGTCTTTTCTTTCACGTTTTACTGTATTTTTTGAGGTTCGTTTATTTAAAAGTTCTTACTTTTTTATTTTCTTGTATTGTTTGTACTTTGTATAGAATGAAGATATATTAGCTTGTATGTTTCCCTACTCGATTCTATGTATTTATTTTTTTAAAAAGTTATTAAAAAACTATTGATAAATTTAATATTTATAATAATTAAGGATGTTTTTGTAAATTTATAAGTTACGATGCAGTACCATACAGTCAAATCAAACAACAAATTATTATTAAAACAATAGCAACCCGTACAGTCTATCCAAACATTGTATGGTACGGTACTGTACGATACCATACCATACCATACAGTACCATACATTATGAAACCATGGCAAACCACCATCCAAACAAGCTGTAAGTATCAACATACAGAGAAGACTACATAAGCAAGATAGTATCTTTTGTTCTAAATATTGGTTGTTTTGACAAATTGGATTTATTATTTTAAAAAACATAGGAACTCTTGTTTTTCCATGTCTATTTTTTTTAAGAAAAAAAAATTTGGGGTGGGAAAGGGAAAATGGGAAGGAGAATTACAATGTGGGGAATCGAATTCTCATCAATAAGGTGAGAATTCAAGTTGCCAACTAACTGAACTACTAAGATTCTCTTTTTCATGTCTATTGATACAGCTCCAATTAGTTTAGTATTAATAGTGTGACATATTTAAAGAAAGAGATTGAAAAAAAATTATTTTTTAATAAATACTCCCTTCATCTTATTTTAATTTAATCTGTGAGACAATGCACACATATTAAAAAAAAAAACATTTAAGAACATAATTTAAATCATACTTTTCACTATTACCCTTTATGAAATCATAAATGTAGTTTTGCAAATAGTGTAATTTATCTTTTAGAAAATTTAAAACATCAATAAATGAAAGAGAAAATATGGAAAAAGTTTTCAAACATACTCTTAAACTTTGAACAATTCAACTATTTTGAACAATAAAAAGAATTCAAAAATTAAGTTAATATTTAACAAAGAAAGTACTCGTTTTTCCAACAACAAATATGTCTCTTATAATTAAAAGCTATATCTTTCATAAACAGTGTGCAAAGAATTTAAAACTACACATAATATATTTTGCTCATTCTTTTTTACTTGTCCAATATGCATTTTGCACCCAACTTTAGAAAACTATAATCAATTGTTTATTTTACTAAATTATTCATATTTGTATTTGGAAATCAGAATTTGAGATTCTATTAAGGTCGAGAAACAGATACTTAATGTTAAGGGGTAATTAGATTTAAAATAATACTACCTAATTCTCTTTTTACTTACTAAAGTAGATAAGTAAAGGAAAAATGTTCTCTAATATACAGGGACAAGTAAACGAAAGGACAAAAGCTACTGAAAAATCACTATGAAATTTAGGAAATTTCGTAAAAAAAAAAAAAAAAAAAAAAGGCCAAAGGTCAAAGTCTTATGAAATCCAATTTTTGGAGAAAGCACAAATGATAGAGATCTTAATCAGAAGTCTCGAATTTGAACTTTTTGAGGTATGCAATCGTTTTTATTAATGAAAGCTTTACCTTTTAATATGAGATTTTTAGGCGTAAATTTGGATTTGGTCAAATCTTAATATGAATATCAAACACAAGATGCAAATAAAAAAAATAATACCAGCTAGTCATCATTATGCACGTCCAAATTAAACCTATCAAAATCAAAGTTAATTTTTAGCGTTATGGTTGGGCTTAGAATATGTCAGCAAACGCAATAATGTGGAGTGCCTTGTTCCAATGGGCAGTTCGACATTAAATGGAAGTAACTAGCTAACAGGTCCTTTCAATATCAATAGCTTTTAAGAAGAAGAACCACTTCACCATCTACTTTCTTTCAATGTTTCTACACCTAATTTTTTGTGGTAAAGGAAAGGGCCCTAGTCAAGCAAATTGCCACGTGGATGGTGATATTCTCTCTTTCTTTCTTTATTTTTTCAAATTTTATTTTATATACAAATTGAAGGAATGAAAGAACTCGATGTAATCAATTGAAGTACCACAAGTTTTCAAGTTTGTAATCAAACAATTTAACATGGAGAAGGGACAACATGAGTTGTGGTGAAATGGTTGAACGAGATCCCTCTGTCCTTAACTAAAGGCGTCGAGTTCAGACACATGTTGAGAGTGTCACTTCTACATTGAGTTTCAGACAAAAACATGGAGAAGGGAACTCTACTACTTCTCCTCTAAAAGAAACTCCAGTTGTACGAGTCGCATATTGCTAATAGAGGACTATTATTAACCAGCATTGACAAAAATTACTAGGATAGTCACACGAAAGTTTTATAGAAACCGCGTAAAGACTAAAAATAATAAATACTATTACCTGAAATAACCGAACTATACTGATTGCTGTTTAATTTAATTCGTTAATTGAATGATGTAGGTTATAGTATATGTAATATTGCAATAACAGACAACAATAACAATATACTCTGTGTAATCCCACAAGAAGTCCAATAAAGATAAAGTGTGTGTAGATCTTATTACTATCTTGGAGGTAATGAGGTTGTTTCAGTTCCCTCAGCTCAAAGAAAAAATAGTCCAAAATAGTATAGCGAAAGAAATAATGGAAATAAAGAAAGTCATGGCAAAATATTAAGCAACCTGACTAATCATCCTAAACAATAGTCATGACAAGATAGGTGTAACAAAATTACCGATAATAGCCAAACTCAAATGATAATAAACTACAAGAGTATTGCGATCAATAGTATAGTTATTGGTATAGAAGAATAAGCAAGATAACGCGTAACTATCTAACCAACTTTCTACCCTAATTCGTATCCTTCACAACCTTCTATCTAAGATGATATTTTTAGTAAGCTAAATTGTGTTGTCATGTTCTGCCTAATTAGCTCTCTCCCATACTTTTTTGGCCTATCTTTACCTCTACCTGTTGTGATGGCTAACCTCCAATTGTAATAGTGCAAATTGTAGGCTCAAACAGCTATCTGAATATGCTCCAAATATTATGGCTAATATTTGTAGGCTCATGTGGACTAGACTTTTCTGGTAGGTCCATAACGGCTGAAATGTCCAATTAGTAGTCTTTTTCTTGGGTCCATATAGGGTGAAGCCCAATTCCATATCTGACCTAATTTTGTGAAAATCAAATGTTGATGTTCGAGTGAGCACTACAGAATTTTGACCCCTTGCAATATTATGTGAAAAATGAAAATTCCACTAATTTTCAATTCAATGTGTCTGCTTAATTGTTGATTGGATTTCAGACAGCATATAAACAAGCCCAGGTATTACAATACAAGGCACATGCCCAAATGGCTAACTATAAGGTAACAACAACTGTCAGATATAAATTCGAGAAAATGAGATCTTCGAGCCTCTTTTACAAAATGAATAAGATCTCTTACGTATAAAAATGAAAATTTCTTGTGTAAGGCCATAAAACTGAAAAAGAAAATGTAAAGGACTAGAAAACCATTTTCTCCCAAATAAATACTGATATCATACATAAATAAGTGAAATTAGTGCCATGAAATACAAGGCAAGTAACCTGCTTCAGTTAATGCAAGAGTTGTTTACATTATCGGTGTAACTAATGGTTCAGAGATTGTAAGGAAATAATTGGATAAAATTCTCTATTCAGATCTTAGTTATGTTGGAGCAATGGCAAAACGATGAATGTGAAAATTAACAATCAAGCAAGAAATTAAAAGGATGGAAACAGCAGGACCAGCACAAATTAGCATACAATACAAAGCACCTGGAGTGTAAAGCTAATATTTAGACTGCATTCAAGCCTAGAAAATGCTAAAGTTCATGTCAATTCTGTTTCCAGTTTTAATGTCTATCATATTATCTTTAAAAAAGTGATTGTTTCTGTTGTAGATTAGTCACAAATCATGTTGATCGTCAATAAAGATGGACTTGTACTATTTGTCAAGAAAGAGAGTATCCATACAAAATGCTACGTCTGCTAATGGGACACACTCTGTAGACTCATTACTCTATTTTTCCATTCATTAAAGGACACAAAGGAGAAGAGCAAAGCACTTGTTTGGTGATCTCTATGGAAAGAATCCAAAGCTTGCAAATATGTTTGGTGGGGTGGGGTGGGGTGACAGGGACGTGCTTGTACGGTTTATGGAAGAATGTGTACTGAAGAGGAACATACATTCATGAACCACAACTTCATTTGTTCTTATTAGCTCCCACCCCAACCCCTCAATCACCAGACTTTCAAGATGACATCTTATCAACTAAATTTTCAATAGAATGTGTTGTCAATTTAGGCAAGATACAAACTAGAAAATCCTGTAAAATACATGGGAGTAACAGCTAAGACCACCCTCATGTGTGTGTGCATGTGAGAGAGAGAGAGCGCACACTTATCTAAGCAGACAGAATTTATACTTGCAACTTGTAAGTTGTAATAGCTTGAAGATCGCCTGATGATTTAGATTACAATTCAAAACACTCGATCAAATATCACAATGCTAAACTAAGCTGCTTCAAATCCACACCTCATTGACATTTCTGTTTCTTATGTACAAAATACAAAACACATCCCTCAAGAGAGCGCTTGCCCACCTCTTGAGAGATGGATAGCCAGAAAATCCTACAAATCCTCCAACCAAACCTGTAATTCGATCCAGTCTTATTTACTTGATAAGTAATACAATCAGAAAATAAAAAGCACCTCAAAATTTTATAAATTTCAGCACAGTGCTATTGCATGGAAATAGATACATGCCAAACTTTCCTCACAGAAGAAATATTCACAGGCACTATATATCAATCAGGGAGAGGAGTACCCGATGCTGATGAAGACGGTTGCAAGGAGCGGATTTTGATATCGTATTTTCTGTGAGTGGTGGTTTCACTGCCAGAGGCTATATCTGATGCATCGGCTACAAGTGGAAAAGAAGAAGCACTATCATCATAAGCAATTCCAATATCGTTACCACATTTTCTGCACTGAAGTTTCGTCCGCCGCTGGAACAAGCCCCAAGAATGTTTGGAGAAAAAGAATGGTACACACTTGAATTCATCAACCTGGGTAAATCTGCTCTCATCGATGGACAAGAAGGAGATCATTCCTTTCTTAATGGATTTTCCATACTTGGAACCAATGGAAGCAGTGTTGCGACTTGAAGAGTTAAGGTTTAACTCATATCCACAACTGCCACAGCTGCATTAAAAACAAATCAGATAGATGATTGTGTGGCTAAAGAAGCAGTTAAGACATAATAAGTAAAAACAATATCTATGGAAGGCAAAAAAAGAATGGCACAATCCACTGTTGGACCAATACATTAATTCAAATAACTATGATTTTTTCACTTTTTCGCTCACATTACGTTTTCTCTTTGTTTGGCACAGTTAGTGGATATGCACATCACATACTTACAAGCATACAACATTAGAATGACCCATGTCCATTAGAAGTTTAATCTAATTCACACAGCCATCAATCTCTTTAATAAAACTAAGCAAACACGAGGAATGCTATGTACACCAACCTGCCTCTACTGCACACTAACTGGGTAGCACTTTGCGACCAGTTAACACCTCTTTAAGATGACGGAGAGCACTCGCATTTCTCAGAAGTGTAGATAAATAAGTTATCTCTTTCTTCTATATGATTTAGATGTTTAAAGGTTCCAAGCACACCCTCATGTAGTTATGCTACCAATAAACTTACTTAGGGACTCCAAATAACAGATACATCTTAAGTTCTCAGACATTCTAGCACAAACCATATGTAGGTATAAATGTATCTCTGTTAAGTTTCATATAGGACCATAACGAGGTAGAATGAGTTTTTGTCTGCATCAAATCAACTTTTGCTAAGCCATAACTGATGCCCCTTTCCTTTTTTTTTTTTCCTTTTTTGCTACTTGGTGCAAATTCAATTGTTCTTCTACTGTTTTGGAGTGAAAAACAAAAAACATCGAAAATCACAATCTCCAAAAACGACGGTTTTTTGCAGATCTAATTGACCCAGAAAAAAAAAAAGAAGGAAAACATATTGACAGTTGCTTATCTGAAAATCCAAAAGAATAATAGCAACCAATGATGACTTTTTCCCTCTTAGGTCCACGTGTTAAATGTGCTTCACGCTTGAACCTCTAACCATCTCTTGTGCTTTTTTACACTTTTCGCTTTTGACTAGGTAAAAGATTATTAGCTCACTAAAGAGAAATTATATCCACAGTGTTGCCCTCTCTACCAAGAAAAACAAATAAAGAACTCCTAACCTGTTCTATCAATGACAATCTACGGCAGATATTTTTGCCCAAAACACACTGTTGGTTGAGTAATTATATTACCAGAAAACACTTTCCAGTATATGGCCAAAGCGTGAGCAACATCATCGAATCTTCAAAGTCAACGTGGCGCTATTTCTTTGCACTACAGGATACTAAAACTAAAATCCAACATGTATAATCACACCCATAAGCCCTAAAGTTAAGATCTTCAGTGGTTCAGCGAGAGCCCAACTTTTCATCCTTGGACATTGACAAATGCAAATAATTTCATCCTTCAAGATAATAGAGCATTCAATTTTTTCTTAAACCCATTAAGAGCATTAGATTAGACACTGTGAAACGCTAAAGTCAATTCATCCATTCACTCCTTTTTCAGAGCTACCTTATGTTACTGACAACTTGCTATTAAAAGTAGTACAGGATATGACCCTTCAGGTTGGCCCAGTGGTTTGGGCTTGGAACATTTCATGTTGGAGGTCTCAAGTTCGAAACCTCTTGCTAGCAAAAGCAAGAAGTGTTTACCTTTTGTGTCGAGCTTGTCGCACTGGGCTTGTCTAGTGCAGCAAGAGGTGTTTACCTTTTGTGTCGAGCTTGTCGCACTGGGCTTGTCTAGTGCAGGTTATCTCTCCTATGTGTTTTACGAGCCATTGCATAGGAGGGGACATTTTATCTTATGCACACCCAAAGGGTTTCCCTTATCATTTAAAAAAAAAGGTAATAGGATAATTGGCGTACTCGTCAATAATTGGCATCTCATAAATGAATCTCACGATTCAATGAGAACAAAATTATCAATTTATTGATCTACAGCCAAACTAGCCCCTCAATAAGCAAAATTCTAATGGCAAACCATAACCTCATCTTCAATGGTGAAATCTAAACAAGTGTTATAATATCTCCAACTAAGATGAATCACAAATCTACCAACTTTCACCCATGAAACAAAAGTTTCAAGTCAATCAAACTTAATTAGATGTCAACTAAATGAACAATACATGCATTGAACCCTTTGACCAACATGCCAAAGGAAAAGCAAGGAAGGAAAACCATGCGAGGATGTAAAGGAGGAGAAATCACAAGGTGAGGAAGATAAGAGAAGAGAAAAATTAATTCATTGGTAATATTTTTTTAAAAGATAATTCCTTTGCCACCTTCCTCGCTCTACCCATCCATTATCATACAAGAAGATCAAACTGCAATGCACAGAGAAGCTTCCAATGGATTTCTATTTGATTATTAAAGCTCAAACATGTCCATATAACTCCTTGTTTCCTTTACAGATTTAATAGCTTTCTTCAATTTTGAGGCCTTACTTCTGGTCATGTGAACATTAGTTTGAACTTAAGAATTTAGCTGTCCAATATCTACGAAAATGAATCATATCCCTCATTTTTTTTAACTTAATTTAAGCTGTGATCTTCATAAGACAAAGAAAATGACTCAAATGTGTAAATCATACAACAACTTTAGGGTGACTGTCAAGGATTGAGAATGTAATGTCGATAACCAAATCAGATTTTAGTTGAACCTTAAGAAAATATCTGTCCAATACTTACACATGGTGTTTATTGACCTAGAGAAAGCATACGATAGAGCATCACAAGAAGTCTTTTGGTGGTTGTTGGAGAAGAAATGAATTAATATTAACATATGAACGTCATCAAGGACATATATGAAGGAGCTAACACTAGTGTAAGAGGTAGGAAAAATAATTGAGTTTTCCATAATTGGGGGTCTATACCAGTGATTGACGGTGTTTAAAGGGATGAGATAGAACAAAAAATCATATGGAATGAAGTATTAAAAGACCTGCAATCTCTTGGAGCCCATGAAACCTAGCAAAATAGGACACAATAGAGTAAATATAAATCATATCGGAGATATCAATTTGATGGATAATGTTTTTTCATCAAAACATTAATTTGGATAAACCGCAAAAGTTTAATTATGTTGATAATTTTAATATAGCTCTACTTTTAGCTAGGAATTTTTTGGAAAGATTTGTATATCAATAGATAAAGTAAAAATTTACTCAGGTTAAGAAAACTAAATTTTTAAATATTGGATTAGCGATAGGTTTAACGTGGTGACATGAACAATGAGTATTTATAAGCTAACAGTCAACTAATTTAGGATTGAGACATAGTTGTTACCAAAATGCAATATCAAAATTCTCGTTTTAAAAGAATAAAGGAACAATACAGGGTTTTCCCTTTTCTCTTTCTTCATTTTTTATGAAGTAATAAGGAAGAATTCAATGAGATCTCTAACTGAAGCAGAAAGAAAAGATTCTAGGAAATTTTGTAACTTGAAATAAGTAGATGATCAAAAGGTAGCAGTGTAGCACTACATAAAATGCAAGAAGTAGCCGAAAATCCTTCAAGAGAAAGAGTAAGACTATAACATTGGGACAGATACAGTTTGTTTCATTATATCAAATATAAATTCCTACAAAAGATGTTTTTTAATAGAGAAAAAAAAATGTAACCTTTACCTTATAATTCAGTTAAATTTCTTATAGTATGGTCTTCTTTTTTTACAATAAAAATAAGGACAATATAATCTAGTCTTATTGGCTAAAGGAACTTAACTCCTCAACTGTGTAAGAAAATGTAACAAATGCATTGGCCCATGTGTTTAAACTCTCGCTTCTCCATATCTGAGCAGCAACACCAACAGAAAGGAGGTAGTTTAAAATGCAGGTTCACTTAACTTCACTCACTTCATTACCATTGAATCCTAGTTGAAGAAAGAAAAATAAAAAACAATAATCTAATTGGGCACCGAGTCCTTTCTCCACAAGAACAACCAAAGTGCAGGTATTAGTGCTCTATAAATAAACATTTAAGTTACACAGCATGTGTTCTCACTAATATGTGGAAAGGCCAAGATGGAAATTAAACTTAAAAAAGAAGGAAGTCAGGAACTCATTTAGTATTATAGTTTCACGAATCTTCTCTTCACATTAATTGCTACTCCAAATGATCCAGTCATAATGAGAACAAAAACCGATGCTTCCTTGGCCATTTGGAACATGGATTAGCATTATATTGTTGCTACAAGTGATGATCCACCCAAGATTTCTACGTACGGACTTAGAGATCCAATAAAATAAGTTTCCTCCCATTCCTCGTGAACCATTATTTCTCCAAAACAAAACAAGAGATCAACATCACCTTCCTCCTTTTTCCTTAGAAGTCGACAATGTTACACCATTGGGATAGTTTGGAAAAACTTGAGTCTGGTTTGACCTAAATAATTGCAGCTCAAGATGAGCATATTACTTCCCCCGTAAAATTGATATGCTTAAGAGTCCCAACAGAAAAATCAAACCAACCCACACAGCAAATGATTCCACAAAATAATTAGTGCACCTACCAAAAGATGGCCAAACTCAATAGCTATCACCCACAAATTCTAATTCCTAATGAAAGTTTACCCCTTTGGATATCACAGTAAGATTCTTTACTTAAAAAATTAAAATGGAACCAGAAAACAGAAAGGAAAACCTAGTTCTAAAAAATAAAAAGTTCAAGTCGCTGTCATAAGATTCCTCTTAAATTAATAGTTAGGAATCATGAAACAACAATTCCCCATTAATTATTGCACCTAACAGCACAATTAAACTCAAAATCAAGACTTCAAATTAGAAACTCTACTTTGAATCACAATCTTTTTAATCAGATATCAAAGTAAGATTGTTTACTTTAAAAGCGGTGCAGAAGTAAGCGAACCTGTAAGAGACATCTCTTCTAGAAGAACCAAAAGAGGGATTTTGATGATAATTCAGATACCCACTTGAAGTTTCCATTAATGCACCAAAAAAAAAATACAAACAATTAGCAACGGCGGATAAAACTAGGAACGCGGTTTCGGTGTCGATTTACTACTTAACGGCAAAGGTTTTTTGAGTTAGTTAAATTAAAGTCGGAGATCACGCCGGAGTTAGTGACGGTCGCCGGACGTTTAGCCGGAGAAAGGAGGGAGGGAGAAAATGGATGAAGAAAAGGAGAAAAGAATAAATGATGGGAACTAGGAAGAGGAGAAGAGTTTGAACGTTAAGAGTAATTAACCTTTTTAGTTGAAAATAACGTTTATATTTACGATTAAATTATATAAATTTTGATTAATAGTTTAAAATATATTTTTATTATATTAATATTAAAAAATATTATATACAATTTAAAAGAGACAAAAAAAAAAAGTACTAACTTGTTACAATCCGACATCATGTTATTGAACATGGGTCAGAGCTTATAGGGAGGTGGGACGCCTCTCACAAATTAATAATTTATGCTCGTAACAACGTTAAATCAATGCATCGAATGTGTGTAATTCAAATTTCTTAATTTATGGTATTTGTTATAAAAGTTAATATTAAGAAAATATGGAGAGGAAAAAATTACAAAATATAAAAAGGGATAAAAGACAGTATAGAAATTTTTATATATTTTTTATTTTTGTGTTTTCAAAATTTTCACACCTTCTTTCTCATCAACAAATGGCTATTTATAGATTTAAAATGTGGTCTCAAGTGTCATTCTCTTGTCAAGTTGTCTTGGCTAAGAATGACATATGAACATTTACATAGCTAAGTTGCGTACCACTCCTTGGCTACTTGGCAAGGGAGCGTGCATGACATCTTATTTACAATAATATCAAAGTATTTATATTTTAAATATTATTGACTCGATCTATAGATGGTAATATAATTATCATTAATTATATAATTTTTTTTAAGCTTTATTCATTTATGTTGATGGCCAAGAGGTTGACGTTATATGAATCTTATCTTTTTCAATTATGACGTACTCATCAACCAAGTTATCATTTTAAGTTTTAGTCGGACATGACTTGTTAAGTATGACATCATCCTTCCTTTTTTGTTAATTCACAATTTATATAATTAAATAATTCTCAAGTATAATTAAAGAAATACATTCTTTTCAAATTACTTCATTTTCAAAGTTCAAAAATCAAAAATAAGATATTTAATTAAAAATAAAGAAATTCTATTAATCCTCTCTCAACGTAACCTTGGTGGTGAATAACTTTAACAGTGAAGGAGAAAGATGCAAGATTTTGTTTCTCTCAAAAGAGGCATGATTGTAAAATATAGAGAAAAATAAAAAATTATTTTTTATATAGGAGGTTGAGATGGAAAAAATATGATGAATGCTTATTCAATTAACTTCTTCCGTGCACGTATTTTGCACGTATATATCGTATCAATTAAAAATTATATATAAATAAAATTTGCTAAAATAAATACAATATCCATGTCGATAAAATTAAATAAATATTATTAGTTTGATGCAATCATATAGTCTATGTGACCCGACGAGGATGAAAAACCAATTCAATTACTTTTGATTTTCGCGCGTAAAAATCTTTCGAACGGTCACCTTCATTCCCAAAAGACTTCATACATGTTCTGAACAGATGAGACTGTTTTGAAAAGGTATATTCGCACCCAATACTGCCTATAAATAGAGGTTATTGCTGCTTTTTCAAAACACGAATTTTTCTCTTCTTCCGCATATATTTTCTCATAAAATAAGTATGTGTGAATCCATTACTGGTTCTTTGAGTTCGCTGAAAATTACCAGAGTTTGAGGTTCCGCTACTATGAAATTGTTAATGTGTTTTATCCTGGAAGAATAATCCACAAACTTCGGGTACAGTGAGGGGATTAAATTCTTTAAGGACGCATAGTGAATTTTGTGGACTCAGATTGTTGAACGTATTTTCTTTAGATTCTGTTTTCTGCATTGCCATTAAAATACAGGATTAACAAACTTAAGGAATTTATTTATTTTCTGTATTCTCATCTTCTGATTTCTACTTTGGAGATTAAACCTTTCACTACTTTTACTCCGATTGAGTTTGAAATTGATTTGAAGTTATAAGAATTTCATCATTCAAATTCATTCGGTAGGTAACAGAATCTATATTGATTGTTAGTATTCTACATATTAAGTTGTTTGTTTGTTTATGACAGAAAAAATGACTACTTCAAATGAAGTGAATGTTGGAGCAATGAATGCTACAATACCATCTACTGCATCTTCAAGTCGTTCAAATGTTGCCCCTACAATTCCACCGGCAGAAAAACTTGCAAATCTTACTAGTGTTGATTTCAAGAGGTGGCAACAGAAGATTTTCTTCTACTTGACTACCCTAAGTCTACAGAGATACATTAATGAGAATGAACCTACACTGGCTTAAGGAACTCCTGATGATAAACGACTCTTGGTGACTGAAGCTTGGAACACTCAGATTTTCTATATAGGAATTACATTCTGAGTAGCCTGCAAGATGATCTGTACAGTGTGTACAGTAACATGAAGACTTCCAACGAACTGTGGATGCTTTGGAAAAAGGTACAAAATTGAAGATGCCGAAATGAAAAAATTTATTGTGGCAAAATTCCTGGACTACAAGATGGTAGATAGTAAATTTGTTGTTATCCAAGTTCAGGAGTTGCAAGTTATAATTGATGATCTCCTTGCAGAAGGTATAATTTTTTTAATACCTGGTTTGAACATATTAAATTTGTTCTTAATACTCACACAATCTTAATGTAGGATTGGTTGTGAATGATGTTTTTCAAGTGGCAGCCATCATTGAGAAGTTACCCCCACTTTGAAAAAATTTCAAGAACTACTTAAGCATAAACACAAGGAGATGTCTGTTGAAGATCTCAACATATGCTTGAGAATTGAAGGGACAACAAAGCGGCAGAAAAGAGGTCATTGACAAATTCAACAATAGTAGGGGGAAATATTGTTGAAGAAAGACCAATTGTCAAAAAGAGAAAGAAGCTATTTGGACCAAAAGACAATCTGTCTAAAAAGATATTCAAAGGCAATTGTCATAACTGTGGGAAGGTTGGACATAAAGTTGTTGATTGTCGCTCTTCAAAGAAGCAAAAGAAGAAGAATCAAGCAAATATGATTGAGAAGAATGAAGAAGTAGAGAACTTATGTGCCATGCTGACTCAATGCAACTTCGTAGGTAATTCCAAGGAATGGTGGCTTGATTGTAGAGCCACTTACATATTTGTGTTGTTAAAAAAGCCTTTGTAACTTATGCCCTCGCTGCACCTGACGAGACTATTTACATGGAAAATTCTTCCACAACAAAAGTTGAAGGTTATGGAAATATGTGTTTGAAGATGATATCAGGTAAGGTGGTGACTCTAAACAGAGTTTGTCATGTTTCATAAATGTGAAAAAACTTAGTATCTGTTGGTCTCTTGGTCAAGAACAGATTTAAATGTGTTCTTTTTTCAGATAAAGTTGTAATTTAGTAAAAATGAGATGTATGTAGGAAAAGGCTACCTGATTGAGGGCCTTTTCAAACTGAATGTAATGGTTATTGAAAGTAATAAAGTTCAAGCTTCTTCTTATTTACTTGAGTCAAATAATCTATGGCATTCTCGTTTAAGACATGTCAATTATAAAACCTTGCGAAAAATGAGTAATTTGAATTTATTGCCAAAGTTTGAAAACAAACAGTCAAAATGCTAAGTATGTGTGGAATCTAAGTATGCTAAGCATCCCTATAAGTCAGTTGAAAGGAATTCAAATCCCTTAGACTTAATTCACACAGATATTTATGATATGAAGTCAGTACCATCTCGCGGTGGAAAGAAATATTTCATAACATTTATTGACGATTATACACGATACTACTATGTTTAGTTATTTAGTAGTAAAGATGAGACAATTGAAGCATCCAAACTGTACAAAAGTGAAGTTGAGACACAACTGAATAAAAAGATTAAAATGATAAGAAGTGATAGGGGTGGCAAATATGAATCTCCTTTTGAGGAAATATATTTGAAATATGGCATCATTCATCAAATAAGAATCCCTTACTCATTACAATCCAATGGAATTGAGGAAAGGAAGAATAGAACACTTAAGGAGATGATGAATGCCATGTTAATTAGTTCTAGTTCACCCCTGAACTTGTGGGGAAAGCCGTCCTTACGGCCAGCGAATACTCAATTGAGTTCCCCATAGTAAAACACAATCTATTCCATATGAAAAATGGTAAGGAAGAAAGCCTAACCTTGAATACTTAAAAGTGTGGGGGTGTTTGGTTAAAGTCCAGATTCCTAAACCTAAAAGGACAAAACTGGGACAAAATGGTTGATTCTATATCCATAGGATATGCCTTGAACAGTAAAGCATATCGATTTCTGGTGCATAGATCATAAAATCCTGACATTCATGTTAATACGATAACTGAATCAGATAATGCTGAATTCTTTGAAACAATATATCCGCATAAGAAAGAACATGAATCATCTAATGAAGGAACTAAACAACCTCGAGAAGAACAAAGGAGAGTGATCATAATGAGGAAAATCCAAGAAGTAGCAAACGTCAAAGAACCTTGATCTTAGGCGAATTTACGCGCCTAACTAGCCAAATATACCTATAAATTGAGCTAAGAAAGAGGGTGAACTTACAGAGGGCAGTTGCTTTTGGTAGGATTTTGGTTATTTTGCTAATTTGGGGGTCAAGTACTCTGTTGGGTTGTATTTTTGCAGATTTTGATCAAATGAGGTCACTCCAAAGCCATGCCCGGAGTGGGAGGATGAACACAGCCCAAAGTTAAGGAGGAAAAGAAGCATAAAGCAGCAGAAGTGCTTATGTGCGCGTCACGAACCTGAGGGAAAATAAGCAAACTGGAAAGGAGAAGAAAAAGGTGCGAAGACGAGAAATGTTGCAAAGTTCGCGTCGCGGACTAGGGCGAGATAAAGGGCAAATTGGTCCAGTCAGCAAATAAGTGAATCCTGGTTAAAGTATGCTAGTCCGCATCGCGGACCATCAAGACACGAAAAAAGAAGCGAGTGACAGGATACAGGGGGATCCCTATTGATTATTTTTTAAAGGGGGACTTTTAGATTATTCAGTTTTTGAACAACATAGAGGGAGAAAAAGGTAGAGAACCTTTCCTAGGAAAAATTTGGTTAGTTTCCATCCTTGTACTCTTGAATGTTGGTAATTATTAGCTTAATTTTGATGTGGGAACCAACTATGAGTGGCTAGTTCTCCCATATTCTGGGATTGTAGCCATAGACAATGTTAACTCTTGATTTTTTTTGTGTATGATTAGGTTTGGTACTTACTCCTATGAAGATTTTGTTTATACTTATTAGCCTGATCAACTAGGGGGTAAATGAGTTATTCATTCTGAATTTGAAAGATGTTGGAATGAATAGAATACAGTGGAATAGGGGACGTGTCCATCTAGATAATTAGAGTGGTTCGTGTAAGGGAGACCTGTGACAACTATCATTACACCTCGCTTAGTTCATAATACAGGAAGATAAAATTAAAGCGCTTTTGATAGTCTGTCTATCCCCGCTCAACAATGTAGTTAGGCAGTCAGTAAAAGTAGGCCGATAGAAGCGTGCAACCCTGTTTAGGTAAATTAAACCCTGTGAACTAGTAGTTACAAACCCAAACATATGAACGAGGTTGAGAGACAACGGCGTCACCAAGGCTACAATCCCAGAATTACTTTTAACTTGATAATTACAATTTAACAAGATCGAGTTGTGCATTAAGTCATAGGTTCAGTACGTATTTTTTTATAAATTCCATCTCTATTTCTCGTTCATACCAACTACGCATAATAACTTAGATAGGTACCATCGCTCTTTAAATCCTTTGGGTTCGATATCTCGGCCCCTTTCTCAGGGCCACTATATTACTTGGGTAGACCACGTACACTTGTGTGTGCTGGGGAAGCAACAAATTTAAGAAGAATCTGGTAAAGCCAGTTCTCTATGCACTTATGAACCAGGAAGTGTTCATAGCTAAAACGAACAAAACAATGAGAACCAAAACCAGTTAAAGGGTTAGTTGTGTGACTTATGTTGTCTGTGTACGACAAAGATCGACAGTTCAAGATATCACATTAACTGATTGACCGAGTATATCCGATATATGTTCACTATGAAAAGTTCAAAGGAAAACCTACTTATCCAGATGCAATTCATCCTTACTTATGGACCACATATGTTTTTCATGCATATATTTTAAACAATGGTCATTCCCCATTCATGTGGGGAATTGTTGGGTTTAAGTAATAAGTGTGAATTGGGAAATGAAGATTGAAAGACAAAGGAAAATATGGGGGGAACTAAGTAAAGGGAAATGAAGAGTCATTTCTCCCTCATCGGTAAAATAGAGAAAAAATATTGTCCTTATATTTGGAAGCACTTCCTCTAACTCTTAAAGAGTCAAGTAAAGGGGACTCCCTCATGCCGTCGTCATCGTCGCTCGCTTGGCTTCGGCTAATGATTGATTGATAAATTTTTTGGACAAAATTTATTTATCCAATCTCAAAATTTTTCTTTTCAGATATTCTTTGTGAAATTATTAATTAATCATTTAATTTGTAAATTATTTATTAATTAAATTAATTTATGAATTATTTATTAATTAAGTTAATTCACAAAATTAGTAAGTTAGTTTAACCAACTTTTGATTTTCGCACGTAAAAATCTTTCATTCTCAAGAGATTCCGTACCTATTCTCAACAGATGAGACTGTTTGGAACAAGTATATTTACACCCAATACTTCCTATGAATAGAGGTCATTTTTGCTTTTTCAAAAACACGAATTTTTCTCTTATTCTGCATATATTTTCTTATAAAATAAGTCTGTGTGAATCCATTACTGGTTCTTTGAGTTCGCTGGAAATTACCTTTATCCTGGGAGGAATAATTCACAAACCTCAGGTACAATGAGAAAATTAAATTTCTTAAGGACACATAGTGAATTCTGTGGACTCAGATTGTTGAACGTATTTTTTTTAGAATTTGTTTTCTGCATTGCCACTAAAATACAAGATTAACATGATACTTAGGAATTGAAGTGTTTTATAATGATTCCTATACTATTACAACACACCTCATCACAAAATCAGTTTCCCTAATTCCAATATACAAATTTATAATGAGTTGTCCTTTTTTTTTTAAAAAAAAAAGAAAATTATTCAGTTGATTATGCAATGTGTTTGAATTGTGACTTTATTCTATAGTGATAAATGAAAAATCCACCATTATAGGGAAAAACTCCATTTATTTTAAAGGAATTTCAAATATTGTTAAAGAGGATCATTATCATACTGAATTTTCTATTGGACAATTCCCTTTCAAATATTTGGACATCTCATTCTTTACAAAGAAGCTCTCACTGATTAAATGAATCCCTCTAGACTCTAGTAGAGAAAATTATTGCAAAAATTACGTCATTGACGGTTAGAAAATTATCTTATATAGAAAGATTACATCTAATTCAAACTGTCTTATTTGACATTCAATCTTATTGATCTCAGCTTTTCCTTATTCCAGCAAAAGTTGATCAACTTTGTCAACAACATTTATAATTAAGGAATCATTTATTTGATCAATGCCCTTTTATCAAAAGCTTATGAAGAAGAATTATGGTGTGGTGGTAATGAAGCCAACAACAACTTGGAAAACATCTTGACTAGGCGATATTATCCTTAAAAAGAACATTTGTCAGTGCTTAGGTATTTAAAATGATATATGCAAAGATAAGTATACATGATATAAATTAAAAGAAATTTGAGGACTTTAAAAGCGAAAAAAGACAACATGAAAAAAGTGCAAGAGAGATAGTTTACATCTATGAGAGCCACATTAGGAACAAATCAAAACTTCAACAGTTAATGTTCTATAATTAACACACTTTTACTACTAAACCAGAGTTTTATTTTGTGATAGCAATTTGAGTCAATATTGCTATGGCTTTATAATGATCTTCTTTGATTATTAATTAAAAAGTTAGTTAGCAAAAAACTAAGCAAATATAAAATAATGACATCATAGGTCAATGTCAACGCATATAATATGGTAATAAGTTAGAAAAGGAAAAAAATAGTCACTTTTTTCCTATAATTATTCTTCCAGTATTGCAACTTTTTCTATTCATATTTTTGCTAGGAATAAATTATGGTTAACAACAAATCATTACATAATTTTTTTTTAAAATGTCTTACTTCAACCCCTTTGCCCCATTACACACGCTTCTTTTCCAAAAAAAATTAGATATTATTTTTATTTTTATGTAAATAAAATATTAATCCTCCACTTTTATTTTTTATACATACATATATGTATATATAAGGAAGGTATTCTTTTCAATATATAGATAGATAAGGAAGGTATTGTTTTTATTTGAATATTGATTATAACTTAAATGTAAATTTTGTTTTAAAATATTTTTGTGACAAGTAAAAAATACTTCTCTAAAAATATATGTATACATCTAATAGTACAAAACAAGAAAAAATAAAAATAAAAATAAAAATAAAACTGAGAGTGGGAGTAGGTGGATCGGATAGATTCTTTTTTTTTAAAAAAAATAGAAATTATATTTAAAAAAGGGGTGGAGTAGAGCAAGAAAAATATTTTGTATCTTTATTTTTTATCTTTATTTAATAGTGATTCTTCAATCTTTAACTTTTAATTAATACTGATAATTTATTCAATTTTTTTCAAGGTAGAATATTTTTACTATGCAAAATGTTATATTAAAAAAAAAAAATATATCCACAACATGAAGAGGATGTATAAAAAAAGAGTGTGTTTCTCAAACTAATGAGTAATATATTAGGTATAAAATTCACGTTGTCAATAATTTAAGCATGAAATTAAAAAGAATAAATAGTTTAAATGTATTTTCTACCCTTTACTCTAAACACAAATATAAAAGACTAGTATCATAGGTTAATGTCAACATTTATAACACGATCATAAGTTAGAAGAGAAAAAAAACTCGAGTCTCTTTTTTTTTTTTTTCCTATTATCATTTATTTGCTGTTACAACTTACAACTTCCTCCATTATTCATATATATGTAACTGCTTGGAAGTTTTATGGTTAACAATTATTATATGCTATTAATCCACCTGGCAACTTAAGCAGGTGCAATTATACTCAATTAACATAAGACATGCATCTTTCACATAAAAGTTCATAACCTAATTAAGATTTAAATGATAAATATTCTATATATCTACTTTAAATTTTGATTAATTTAAATTTACATCAAAAAATTTCTTTTTTGATGAATAAAATGTTTCTTACGAAAATAATTTCATTGTCATATATCTTGGAGGTCGATGCAAATGCAACAACGTAAGGCCCCCTAATTAATTAATGGTAAGTATATTTGTTGTATCACTTATAATATTAGTTAATTTAAGTCCTCATTACAAGCTACTATTGGGGTGTGATTCATGATTGCTCAACTATTAATATATATTCCTTTTGCTCATCATATTGCCTCCACCATAAAATGATCATAACTTTCTCTTACACATCATGGTGCAAAAAGATCATTTGGAATCCAATAAAAGCTATTTCATCATCATATAATTAATGAATAACACAAAATTTAGCACATTCCAAAATTATTACTACTAATTAGCCTTTTATTGCATGCATACAAATTAAACCATATTCTTAAACGTGAAACTCCACAGAAGATTCAGGTGAAGATGTGCCACAATAACCACTTAGAATATCAACTTCCTCAGCAGTAAAACCAACAGAAGTTAGCATAGAAGGCCAACAATTATAAGTAATAGTCCTTATAGCCTTGCAACAATCTTTCCCTAAATAAGATTCACCATTCAAGAAAAACAGTATGATCTCATTCGTGCACGATTTCAACTCGAATAGCGCGGTCCAACACACTGGCATGCTAGCTCCTCCTCCTTCTCCTTCTCCTTTGAGTACTTGAAGTCTAGCAGCAATGTCTTGTCCTGGTCTAATTTTGGACATGTTGGTTGCCATAATAGTTGTTGTTAGAAGCCATGACACTAGAAGTATTATTGAAAGTTTGAAAGGTGGCATTTTGGATTAAATATTTGATGAAATGGGAAATATGAAAATACAGTGTGTGTGTGTTACGTGGAAAATAATGAGAAGTGAAATATTGGACATGGTTATTTATAGGTGTAGATAGAGTAGTCATGGAGACAGCAACGTAACGGATGTAAAGTTGTAGAAGCAAAATATTAATTTGGTGATTACCTTTAATGATAATAGGTTTAAAATTTATGATTTCAGTTTAAAATATGTGTATGGAATGTGAAAAGTTCGAAACCTAAAATATTAATTTAAGATGGATTAGTTTGAAAAGGAATCCGCTTAATCATATAATTATCATGAAAAAAGATTATGAATTTTTCATCACCTATACAAGCTACCTAATCGATACCTAACCTACTTATTTTAGACTGAATATCTCTGATTATATATATTTAGAATACATAGGTCCTAATTTGATTCTCCCAATTGTCATGTATTATAAATATAATTGTTCCTAAATATTTTTCAATTTTTTTAAAAAATAAAAATAATAGTTTTTTTTAATTTGCCTTTAGCATTAATTATATTACACTCCACCAATGGTTGATTTTTACCACGAGTTAGTGTTTCGATAAGATTTACTTTCTCTGTCACATTTTACATGGCATCCTTTCCTTTCTAGTATATTCCAAAAAAATGTCACCTTAATATAATTAGAAATAACTTAATTTTAAAAAATTTCTTTTACCCTTAATGAAATAATTATATTAGACCACAAGTTTCAAAAGTGTTTTTTTCTTAAACATCGTACCAAGACAAATGATATAACATAAAATGAGACGCAGAAAGTAATATTTTAAATTAAATTTTGTCTTTATATTAAAAATCCCTTGCTAATGTAAACAAATAATTTAATTCCGAACCCATTTGTTATATTGTCTTGAAATTTAGAATTATATATCTAGAAACTAAAACGATTTGCTTCATTTATTGTATGGCCCAAGTAATCAAGAACCTTGCACCCTCCTCTGGGGTGGAGGGTGAGGATTAACTGAACTGAAAAGGAATAGAATCAATAACTTTTGAAATTCCACAATATCCACAGACGAAGAATCAATTCTAAACATTTTGTAAATCCAAACCTATTAATAACATGCTTCATTATTGTGATCATGAGTTTTAATAAGATCATGCATTTAGAAATTAAAATTCCGACTCCAACTCCTGCTTAAAAATTTATGATTATATTAATTATTTGGCTCGATTCTTTTCAACATTCTCTCGCAGTATTAGTTCGCTATTTGTGTAGAATCAGCCCAAAGGAGTTAGCATCACTAAGGCCCAATAAAGCGTCGAGACCAATGCCAGTGAAAGAAAGGTGATTTTTGTGGATAAACTACATGAAAGAAAGGTGTCTCTGCACATTTACAATTATTTAACTAGAAGAACTATAACAATAATATAAATTAGTGGGGGTTAAATTTCAATGATGTTAGTGTATATGATTACTTTAGGCCCAACATTAATTTAGAAGTCTCTAGTCATGTCAAAGTCAATCGAAATTGGATAGAACTTGTAGTGCTAGAGATATTAATTTAAATGGAGCAAAATTTATAATGTTAGAGTGATACACACTGTATTTGTGGACCCAAAATGAGCTTAAAACCTAGCCCATAGTAGAAAAAAATCCTTGAGGAGCCCGGCCCACACATAGATCTAGGTTATGCATGTGGGCCTATAACTTAATTCTATTTCTAAATTGTAGGATAGTGGGCTCAAATGCCCTACCTAGCCCAAACAGTCCAGCTAGGAAGAATATCCTATTTGTCTGCTCAACCAAACGAACCATTAATTTTTCGGAGAAATTATATATATAAAAAAGTAGCCCATATTTTATTTATATAAAAAATAGCCCCAAATCATCGAAACTATACAATATAGTTTGTCAAAAGGTATATAAAGTATACACTACTATACAAGGTATATTACTTATACATTAGCTATACACTAAATATACATTATGATACATAAATATACACTGACTATACATGTCTATACAACGAGAGATTTTTTTTTCTAATTATTTTAAGTGTTTTCCCCTAATTTTTCAGGAGTTTGCACAAATATCTATTCTAAATGGCTTGAAAGAAAGAAAGAAAGAAGGTTAGATAGGTGTACCCTACGTTTTGTTTTGATTTTTCAGTCTTTCTTTTTGCTAAAAGAGTATCCAAACATTAGTTGTTGTTCCTTTTTCTCCTTAGTCCATATGTAGAGACAAAAATTAAGATGGTGCCTACAATTTCATCACGAAACAAAGACCTTTTTTTTGGTCTACATTACCAACTAGTATGATACAATAGTTTGGTACATAAGAAACACTACTATTAAAAGTGTACTTTTTTTCCATTGTAATCCTAACGGACCAGAAATGGATATGATTGAGACTCAAGTCGAAAGTTAGGTTTATTAGGCCATATTGAGAAGTTATGCACACCTTCTCATTCTTGCTAACAAGCTAATTGAATATATTTACTATCGATGAGCTATATGCACCTACCCAAACCTACTCCGTTGCTAATTTGCACATAGCTAAAAAAGAATCTAAAAAAATAAAATTAGCGACTCGCTAAATCATTTTTTTAAAAAAAATAGTTCAATTCTTTTGACCCCTGCTTGTCTCATGGGCAAGCCTTCGAGGTCAAAGCGCAAAACATGTTAAACTTGAACTTTGTGCATAAAACAAGTGAGGTTAAAGTTCTAATACTAGTAATCAAGATTCATTTAGCGTGTATATAAGGATCCCAAAAATTGTATTACAAAGTTAATAGGCCTATTAAGCACCACAAATGCAATGTTTTTCTTCCCTCTAATTATTAGGGGGGTAGGAATAAAAACAAAAATGTAGTTCCACTTGGAGGAGCAGGATAGATATTGTATGGTTGAGTATGTTTTTATTGGAAAAGAAAGAAAGGTGGAGTAGAAAACAAACATGTCATGTGAAGGTAAAAGACAGCAATGAGTTGCTGGCATAAGAGGACACAACAACATGTTCAACTCTTTGCAGACTTAATTAACTCAACCATTCTCTAGGATTTCGAAATATCTGTGGAACTCCAGCTTATCAACTGCTATCAACCCCACGCCCTTTTAAAATTGACAAAACTCATATTTTTTTAAGTGAAAATATGAAAAAAAAAAAGAGAGTAAATTTTATGAGTCTTGTTTCACGTTGAGTATAAGGTAGTGGTAAGGTCTGCGTATATTTTATCCTCCTTGGACTTTACTTTTGGAGTATTACTGGGTATGTTGTTGTGTTCCACATTGATTGTATGGCCCCATTTTCTTTAATTTGCAAATGTTATTAATTTAGGAGTGACAACTGGACGGGTTGAGTCAAATTTGGTTATGTTCAAATGGATCAAAATAAAAACCAACGAGTCAAGAACTAACCCAACCCAAATTGCTTGGGTAAAAATTGATTGGATAATGGGTTATAGAACGAGTCAAGACCTAACCCAACTCAATAAATATTAAGTTTTACTTATTTTATTTATTCTTTTACAATATTTTAGTATCTAATATAATTATATTTTTCTTTACTGTTGCTATATAAAATATAGCAAATTTTTAAAAATTAAAAATATTTTGACAAGATTTTCTCAAGTCAATTTGGATTGCATACAGATCCAATCTTCAATGGACTAAAATAAGTTGAATTGATATTGGTTAAGTCAAATGGGCAGATTATTAACCTGCCCAAACTTAGACAGATTAGACAGAGCGAGTTTGATTTTTTCATATTATTATTAATTTTAACTATATATTTTTTTAAATAATAATAATTTTTACCCACTATCCAAACCTTGAAAAACACTCTCCTTGAATAATATAATATTCATTTATTCAAAAGTTTTTTTTTATATAGAATTTTTTATAAAAATCATTACCATCATACCAAATACATCCACATTCTCCAGTGACATTGTTCAGCTTTTTCAGTAAAAATTCTTTGGTTTATCTGTTTTGGTTGTATTATGGAGACTAAAATCGAGAATTTTGGCAATGGAATATTGACTAATTAAACAGATGGCCAGCAGTCTATATATAATATCAATTACATTTATGCCTTCTTATAATTGTTTATTTATTTGTTAGAAATGAGGATATTGCTAGTATTAAAATGTGTTTCTTTCCCTTGATATCTTTTTTTTTTCCTTTATTATTTTATTCTTAAAAGGGGGATCTTTCTCAAGTTGAAGCAACAAAAAATAATCATTTGAACATAACATTTACCAAGAAACTGAGTTACCTTGATTTCTACAAAGTTTACCAAAATATTTCTTACATATGGATACTCATCATCATCACTAGTGTAATTACCTTGATTTCTACAAAGTTTAGCAAAAAAGGCTATATACCAAATGTCAATACTCCTAGCCCTAGGAGTATTTTATTAACCTCAAGTTATTTTGTTGTTTGGGATGATCTCAATCCACTACAATACCAGTCTTTGATGATTACCACATACTTTTTATTTTTTTAAATTTATATTGGAACTTGCGGACATTCATTAGTGGAGACTGCATCTTATGTAAATTATAATAACATTATTAATATGTATGGAAAATAAACATCATCCGACCTTAGCTCAGTTGGTAGAGCGGAGGACTGTAGTGGGAAAATCCCTCAGATAAATCCTTAGGTCACTGGTTCGAATCCGGTAGGTCGGATATTCTTTTTATTTTTTATTTTATATCATCACCCTTTTGTTTATTTTTTACCCCATGTAAATTTCTTTGCTGGTCCTCCTCGGAGAAAAATATTACTTCCTCCATCCCATTTTATGAGACATCCTTTCTTTTTTTGTCCGAGTCCCAAAAAGAATGTCACCTTACTCAAATTGAAATCTTTAAAATTTATTTTTTTACCCTTAATGAAATGATTCTCAATCACACATATATTTAAGAATATATAATTTTAGATCACAAGTTTCTAAAGTCTTTCCTTTTTTTTAAATGTCGTGCCAAGTCAAAAATAAGTCTTCAAAGAGTTATAATAATAAGTAACCGTGAACGAATATATGGTGTAGAACTAAAGCATAAAGGACTCAACGTCAAGAAGTTATGTTTTTAAGTTTTAATCCTTTTTTATTTTTGGCAAAAATAATTAGCTTATCATAACATGGAGCTTTTGCATCTTAGAACCTGGACACAAATTAGAAGCTTATAAATGAAAGAGTAAAAATTTTTATCTTACCACAATTTATTAATTTGACGTAAACGTCTAGTACTTGTAGGGCTATTAGCATTTTACAGGTGACCAACCAGAGATCTCACATTAACTTTTAGTTTTCGTTTTCAATATTAAATTAAATTATACTAATACAATCAATCAAAGGACGTTTGATATTAATCACATGACAGATGGAAATCAAGAAATTGGAAAGTGATAAAGGTTGATGGAAAAAAGTAATTAATGAGCTGGTGTTTACAAGTATTGTAGTACCCCTTTGCCTTGAAATTGACCCTACGCCAACTGTCGGTGACACATAATATAATACTCGTAAATTTAATTAATACAATGAAATATAGAAAAATGCACATTCTTCACACATGACTCTCCTCAACTGTCGGCAGATTCCTATTAATTATTAGGTTCTCCGTTTTAATTTGTTTATCTCGTTTGTGATCTTAAGTGAAAATATGTAAATATAATGTATTAAGATATTTTAAATTTTGTTGTTGCAGATGTGTCAGGTATAAAGATAAAATTAAAAGAAATAATTTTTTTTTCTAGAGAAAAGTATAAATTGAATTTGAGGAGGGAGTACATATCTTCATTTCTGCAAAGAAAGATCCACAATCTTGTTTTCCATATTTTTTTCATTTCTAATCTTAGAAACTTTCATCATCAAATAAGACAATTTGTTAATACTCTGAATGAGATCTTGTAAATTTCTCTCCACACATAAGACTATTGTACAAAAACACGAGGCCAAGAAAAGAAATAAGTCTTTGTAGCAGAAAAGGAAAAAGAAAAAAAAAGATGACAAAATGACTTGGAAAACAATGTCTTGTATACATCATTCATCAATAGTCAACATGATGTCGAAATAAGATTGTCTGCATCGACCACCAAATAATGTGGTGCAGTAGATAGAACTGCGCCTCCTTTAAAAAATTTCAGGTTCGAGTTATGAATATGAAAAAAATTCTTGGTAAGGAACATTTCCCCTAATGGGTCTTACATAACGTAAATTTAAATTAATCGGACTCCAATACGATCAAAGAACCCCAAATGAAAAAAAATTGTCTACATTAATTTTTTAGGTTTTAATTATTTAGTATTCAAAATTAATTAGAATTTAAGTTTGGTAGAAAAATTAAAAACTTTCTATCAAGATATTTTTTATTTGTAGAGCTCAAATAAGCTGAGACTTAAAAGGTAGAAGGATTTCATTTGTCCTCCTCAAGGGAGTGTTTGCACCAATTATTGGTACGTGCATTGGATATTTGCATGCATGATATATGCCATATTCTTAATTTTTATCATTTAACCTTTATAATCAGTGATTACTCTCTTGGTCTCATTTTACTTGACTTTTACATTAAAAATATTATTTTTTTATTTGTCCATTTCACAAATCAAATAGTAATAATCAAATTTAAAGTTGTAAATCTTCATTAATAAAATTAATTTAATAAAATACATTCTTAATAAAAGCTTTTTAAGACATGTGTTAAGTTAGCCTGAGCCAAAAAGAATTACTTGCTCACTTATTGTTAAACAGTGTATATTTTTAAGACCTATTAGTATAAATAAAAAATATATATACGATTATGTATTTGAAAACATCTCACTGTGGTATAAGTTTTTATAAATAATAATAATAATAATAAAGTTGTCCATGTCTTCAGCATTCTGCTCTTTTATAATTAACGGGTTCCTAAATAAATGCACCAATTGATGCTGTAACAACTTCTTACTTAAAAACCAAATGAACTTAATAAATTACAAAAATTGATCGTGTCATCCATACTATTTTAGAATTAATAAAATCCCAATGTCATTGATTTGTTATTTGTATTATTATGAAAACCAAGAGTAGTTGTGGAGTGAGTGGACAAAAAATAATTGATTCATGCTAATTAAATTTCAAAAATAAATAATGAAATATGGCCCTCACAAAGATTTATCATTTATGTAGACCTCTAATTCTTGGATGTATTTAGTGGAATTTTGATTTGGTACCATTTAATTTTCTTTGCAAGTATTGAAACTAGAAAGCAACATTTTATCAGTTTTTAATAATTTTTAATATTCTTTGGTCGTTTATTTAATTTGTTTATTAATTGTTATGGTTGATGAAGGACATTATAGTAATTCCTGGCCAAGTAACTTTTTCTTCTCTCTTGAATACATTTGTACCATGCATTTGTTTTTTCTTTTGAAAAATTGATGTGTAATTGTTAGTTGTTACCTATGAAAATTACTATCCATGTGATCCATTTTTCATATTAAAAATAATGTTTTGCAATCAAATGTTTATGTTCGTGTGTATAATTTTATGGATTATAAGATTATACTCGCTCTAGTCCTTTTATATGTCACTTTTTGTGAATGCACTTGCATTAAGAAAAAATGTGACTTTACTATTTTACTCTTATTTAATGTTTATTAATTACTTTTTTTGTTCTTCTAGTTGGTCATGTATATCTTTTCAAAGTTCATTAACTATCAAGGGTAAAAATAGGAAGAACAATATCATTTATACATTGATTTTGTGAAAATGACGAATATTGAGGACCATTTATTTATAGTAAGGACGATATAGAAAAAGATCGGAGAAAGTATCAAATTCTATGTCTTTGAACATTATTCTTTTAAATGGGTACGTTATTTATTTGAAATTTAATATTTTGTAAAGCTTGGAGAATATATTTCTAAGATATCGAGTTGATTAGTGATAACTACATAGTTTATAATTTTCATGAAATCGGAATCACTAAAGTGCAACACTTCAAATTTTTAATCCTCCCAAAACGAATCTTTTTAAAGTAGAACTCGAGTTTATTTTCTTTAAAAAAACAATCTTTCAGCAACCATGTAATAACATTTTCAAATAATCAATATTTTTTCATTTAAAAAAAAAAAATCTTCTCTGTCAGTGTTTGTTACAAAAATGCTTTTTAAAATTTTGATACAAACACCTTAGCTATAGTTTTCATCGAAGAAGATAATTAATATGTTAATTTCAATAAAAAAAATAATCATATGCAAATTCAAAATTATTATTTTGCTGCTATGTGGTATTTTACATGACAAACTGACAATTAATTCACATCTTAGCTGCATGACGTCCTATATGTAGCGTAAGACACGTGTAAGACACGTGTATCTACTTATTCAATTTTATGTAAATTTAACTATCTACTTGTCGCACCTAAGTTGGAAGGCATATACAATAATTGCGGTCAAGTTAACAAGCAACTTTGTGTATTATGCCTTAACAATATGATAAAGAAAAAAGAATTTGAGTTGACATGGTATTTATATGATTTTTTGGTGAGATTTTAAAATTATAATTATCTTTCAATGATATTTATAAACTGAATGACTTTTATAGAAAAAAAATAAAAATTCAATATCATTTGAAAAATTAATTTATTTTTTTCATCATCTCTACTTTCCAAATTTCTCAAAATATTAAACGCCAATATTTTCCCGCCATTTATACAAGTACAACAACTCTCTTTCGACCTCGTCATTCTCACACTCTCGTGTGTTTCATCAACCATGTCCAAAATGGTAAAAGCAACCAAAAATAATGTAAATTATTGAACTAGTACATATAAGTACATACCAAAAAAGCGAAAATAAAATAATAAATAAAACCAAAATTTTAAGATTTATGACGTCATAATACAAAAATGTTGGTCCCACATAAGGATAATTTTTTTAGTACTAGCTGGTTTTGCTCGACAGCTAATAAAAGGGACACACCAACATCACTCAAAAAGGTTTATGGACCCAAACTGACACGTGGAGATATATCAACCGTTTGATCATTCTGTCGGCGATGTGGAGTGAGTGGACTGGATACCACGTTCATGGGCTGCCAAGTAGTGGGACCCATATCACGACCGAATTTTTTGTTTTTGTTTTTCTTTTTGGGCCCTTCCACCGACAATATTACACGTAGGATTATGCCAGCTGTCGGAAGTTCTTGTGGGACCTACTTTGAAAAAATCCCTCGTGTTTGTTAATATTGAGAAAGTTACACGTAATTAGATATGATTGGTTGTTCCAATCTAGTATCTTAATCATTCCCTAAATATGTCTTAACTTTTGCTTAATTAATTACTCAAATCATGATTAGTTTTTTTGCTTTTAATCTTCCATCAGAGCTGGGGTTTCCACTTTACTAACTCATTTATCTACTTTTTTTTTTTCTTTTTGTTTGTCTTTTTCGAAAATATCAGGATCTACTTTGATAAACTTTCATTTATGAATTTTAATTTTGTTGGAACAATAATGAGAGTAAAGTAACCAAAAAAAGAAAAAAGAGCTTGAAGAGTACTTACCTTTTAAGTAGTACGAATATTTATTATGTTGCCTCTTTATTTTTAATTCAAATTTATTTAGCAATAATTAGGATTTAAGATAAGCGTCCATTCAAGCTCATTGTTTCTTTCAAAAACCAATATTCCATAATGTCTAGTATTTCAGTTTCTGCGTAAATTTGATATTTAAATACTAGTGTGTTATGTTAAAGATTTACTCCTAAATAAATATAAAGATATTTTGATAAAAAATTTCATATGAAACCTAGGAATACAAATTTAATGCAGTCTATGGAGTAATATATTCGAATTAGTAGTACAATAGTACATCACATGTATATTTATGAATGAAAATGAATACCGGTGGACAATAATGTTTTACAACTAGGATTTCATTTTGCACGATGTAAACTACAAAAAGAAGTTCATGAAAATATGTCTAACATGACCCTAGTTAAAGTAACTAACGGTTACAATTGGTTTTGAGGTCCTCTATTATACACGTAGATATTTGTATTATAGTGAATATCTATTATGTAGATTAGTTTCTTACTTGAAGATCAAGTTAATTTTTTCTCTATAAATATAAGAGTTTTCCAGAAAGGTAAGAAGTCTTCTCTCTTACTTTATTCTTTGTATTATGTTATACTTTCATAACAATTTTTAGTTTTATAATATTTTTTATAGAAAATACTTATTTTTATATATGAAACATCTAAAATGTTTTTATATGATCATTTCTAAAAAAAAAAAAAAAAAATTGCTAGAAGTTAAGTTTTACACTCAAATCTTTTTATAATGATCATTTATAAGTTAAGTTTTAAATTTTACACTCAAATCTTTTTATAATGATCATTTATTATAATAATATTTCATTATAATTTGATTTTCTCCAAAATGAATTTTTCGTGTTATATTTTATTTTTCTATAACATCATTCTATCCATAACACCAATGGCATTCAGTGTTAAAATTACCTCTCTATAAATAACAGTCATACTCAAATATTTTGTGTAAGCAATATATGTGCATAAAATAAAATATTAAAAAACTTATGATAATCATCATTAATGTCATGGACATAATGTCTCTCTCTATATATATATACACACACACTCCATTGTCATTGTTACATATGTAAGGGACATATATATACACACCCCATTGTCCTTGTTACAGATGTACGGGATCGAATAGTTTCTTGGTCCTCAACTAGTAATTCTGAATTCAAAGATACGAAAAAAGTAATATCATATATCACAACTTCATAAGGAAAGACTATTAATATTTTTTTTTTTCACATTCATACTTTTCTTTATTGTTTTAATAAAGTTAGTTAACAAATACATTCCTTCTTTTGGTACACAAAATTATTAAGCTAATTTTTTTTTTTTTTTTTTTGGCATATTCTTATTAGAACATCTAAATAAGATTTAAATGTCAAATGTCAATATACATATACATAATAATACCTCACTATAACAACTATGAAATTTTCAAATAAACCCTGTCACTAGCAAATTAAGGTTTGATAGTATAAGATCGATCATATATAAAGAATTGATTTATTAAACAAGAGTGTTATTGAAAAACATGCTAGATTTAAATCACCAAAAAATGATTATCATTTTTACTTTTCTTAGTTCTCTGGCCTTTTTTCCTCTTTAAAAGGCAAAATTTATTTCATATTCAGTTTAAGCAACACCATGTTTGAATACTTTATAGTATGTTTTTCTTTTCCTTTTGGTGATAAATACCTTATATGTCAATCGTACAACATTACTCCTACTTAAGGTAATAATAACGTTGGAATATTTGTCTTCTAGAAACGAAGATTCAACAGACAATATAAAAAATATACTAATATTAACTATTTTTTTTGCACGCTCCTATTTTAACATATTTTAACTTTAGTATTCTCCGTTATATTCTTTAATTAGAGGTCTCTATTCTAACTATGAAAGTAAAATTTCTTGAAAACCTATTTAAATTGGTTTATTTTAGTGATTTTAAGTACTTTTATAATATTTAAATCAAATAAAAAAATGTCTTGAAGCATTTATTTTTGGATTAAACAAATAAAAATAAGCCAAAATATATAAGTCCATCGTCCATCAAGACAGGCTCTTAAGTAGTAAATATCTATAGTAATTAATTAAGTTTACAAGTATCAACATTATATATATAAGGAAAATTCATGATTACTTTGTTACACGTGACACAATAGAAAACTTTGATTAAGTTATACGTATTATTTATATGATTCCTCTAACTAATTATGTACTCATTTTCATAGTGTTGATCATTAGGTCTAATTAAGTGGGCAGTTTTCCCTGAAAAATTACGTTGAACCAATGGGTAAAGACAAATGTAAGATAATGGAAGGAGAATTAATAGATTATCACATTCTAACTACGTAATGATTATTGTAAACAATCATTTGAGAAAATTAAAGCATCCAATAATGTAAAAGTGAAAAAGGTAACTATATATAGGTATAGAGTTTCCAATTTACTATTGCAAAACCTATGGGAATTGGCAATCAATTTTGACTTCTCATACATAACTTCTATAATTAAATTGTAACATTAACATATATACTACTTCCTCTATCCCATTTTATGTGATACATTTTCTTTTTTGGTCTGTCCCAAAAAGAATATCACCTTACTCTAATTGGAAACAATTTAAACTTAAAATTCTTTGTTTACCCTTAATGATGAAATGATTCTCGATCACACAAATATCTCAGAATGATTTTAAACCATAAGTTTCAAAAGTCTTACTTTTTTCTTAAACATCATGCCAAGTCAAAGGGTTCCACATAAAATGGGACGGAGGGGTCGCACCTCGGGCGAGTACCCTTGGCGTGGCCGATACTTGAAGAACAATTACTGATTTATCAAGAGAACCACCTGGCCTCATTGTCACATCTTACTCAACATCGGAAGAAATACTCAATACAAGCATTAAGGGAAAGATAAAGATCTCATAAATAGTGTCCAAAATAAATCAAGTCTAGAAAATGAAATACTCAACAATACTCTGCTCAAGGTCTATGAAGCCTCTACTCTAAACGTCCAGATGGTACCATGACAAGCCATGGCTACCAAACTTAAAGAAAATAGAAATACTAGGGAAGTAAAGAAAGCTCCTCTGAATTGCAAGGAGGGCTCTCTAAATCTGGAACTCAAGAACTCTGAACATCAACGGTGCGCCTGCTGAAGTCCTCAGTCACCAGTATTTGCATCATGAAATGATGCAGCGTCGAGTGACATCAATACGTGGAATGTACGGTATGTAAAATAGCTCAAGAAACAATTAAGGTCCAGACTGAATCAAACGACTCGACTCGAGACTCAACTCCTCATCTCATAACTCAACTCAAGTAATTGATGCAAGTTAAAGTTTGAAATCATGCTTTAGAACTAGACTTAATATGTAATGCAACTTAGTTCGAAAGTCATGATAGATTAACTCAAGTGTTGCTTGGAAGTTTCTCTAACCGACATACCTCTCCACCCCACCATGAGCTTTGGTGATGTACAACGAAACGACGTTGTTGCCACGTCTGACCTAAACTTTCCAAGGAATAGGACGTCAACCTGTACCTCTCTCTCTTGGATCCAAAGAAAATGTCCATCTATTGGGACATGAGCTGCTAGAGTTAACTATACGACTATCCTACACGAGCAACGTAGTTTTGGGATGATCCTCAATCACCCAAATCGGTGCTCAATACTCCTTCTAAGATTAAAACATTTCATAAAAAATTTACTCAAGCTCAACTCAGTTCTCAGTAACTCAACTCATTCTTAACAACTCAATAACTTAGGACCATCATTCATGCAATGCAACTCAAGACTCTAACACATATCAGGAAAGACTCTCACCAATTATGGTCAAGTGACATCATACCATCCATGCTCAGCACATAAGGCATAATAGATATTCATCACATGCATATATGAAATAAGGAAACATACTTCTCAGGTTCAACTTGGCTTAGAATGTTAGGTTCATAATTTCAATTTAGTAAGCAAAGAAAATACTGAGTTTAGGATTAGGGTATCAAGCATTCGAAGTACATTCATATTTCATGATAATAATGATGTAACTCATAATTTAACTCAAATATATTCATGATACTCAGACATGTATAAGAATTTGGGACCTAAGATTCAAAGGATTGAGAATATGCAATTAATACTCATAATCTTATCTCACGTAGACGAAAGGGCGCGTGGATGAATATAATCCAACGCTTTAGGTAGCCTTACATACCTGGGAGAAAAAGGAACAAGCAAACTCCAGCAGATCCTTGCGCTTGAATTAGAACTCACGCTCTTCTTTCTCCTCTAGTGCTTGCAAGAAACCCTTGAAGGTGAACAATAGTGAATAATACACCTAGGGTTTTGTTTTAAGGCTTTATTCAAGCTTTGTAACGACCTGACCCTACAATGTAATGTATTGTCCACTCTTGGGTCTAGCCCATTACGGATTTGTCCCTTTAGGTTCACCCCAAAAGGTGCCTCACAGTATGTAGATCAGTCCTTTACTTATATACCCAGCATCTCTCCTGTGTTTTGCCGATCTGGGATATCTCATATCAAAATGGGTGGTTACATACACCCCCTCTATGGACTCAGCGTCCTCGCTGAGGTTTGCCTCACCGCATGAGATTCGCCTAGACTCAACACTGAGGTTTACCCCGCTTTACCAGGATTCGCCTAAACTCAGTTGAACTCTAGCCCCACATCGACAAGGCTGACACAAGAGTGGCTCTGATACCATCTGTAACAACCTGACCCAACACTGTGAAGTATTGTCTGCTCTTGGGTCTAGCTCATCATAGATTTGTCCCTTTGGGTCACCCCAAAAGGTGCCTCACAGTATGTAGATCAGTCCTTTACTTATATACCCAGCATCTCTCATGTGTTTTGCGGATGTAGGACATCTCATCTCAACATGGGTGGTTACATACACCCCCTCTATGGACTCAACGTCCTCGCTGAGGTTTTCCCCACCGCATGAGATTCGCCTAGACTCAGCATTGAGGTTTGCCCCGCCTCACCAGGATTCGCCTAAACTTAGTTGAACTCTAGCCTCACATCAATAAGGCTGACACAAGAGTGGCTCTGATACCATCTGTAACGACCTGACCTAACACTATGAAGTATTGTCCGCTCTTGGGTCTAGCCCATCACGGATTTGTACCTTTGGGGTCACCCCAAAAGGCGCCTCACAGCATGTAGACCAGTCCTTTACTTATATACCCAACATCTCTCATGTGTTTTGCCGATGTAGGACATCTCATCTCAACATGGGTGGTTACATATACCCCCTCTATAGATTCAGCGTCCTCGCGAGGTTTGCCCCACCGCATGGGATTTGCCTAGACTCAGCACTGAGGTTTGCCCCGCCTCACCAGGATTCGCCTAAACTCAGTTGAACTCTAGCCCCACATCGACAAGGCTGACACAGGAGTGGCTCTGATACCATCTGTAACGACCTGACCCACCACTATGAAGTATTGTCCGCTCTTGGGTCTAGCCCATCACGGATTTGTCCCTTTGGGGTCACCCCAAAAGGCGCCTCACAGTATGTAGACTAGTTCTTTACTTATATACCCAACATCTCTCCTGTGTTTGTCGATGTGGGATATCTCATCTCAAGATGAGTTGTTACAAGCTTAAAACGACCAAGGATTTAATTAAATAAGGATTGGAATGGACAAAATTTCCCTCTTAAAAACTATCGTCTAAGTCTACGAGACCCCGTCTACGGGTCGTAGAGCATTCTACGGGCCGTAGACATCCTCTCGTGAATGAGGGGTCTGAAAATCTGAGTTACTGAAAATTGGCACGAGACCTCTTCTACGGGTTGTAAAATGTTTTACGGGCCGTAAACTAACTCTCGTAAATAAGGGATTCTGAATTTTGAGTTATTGGAATTTATCATGAAACTTTTTTACGAGTCGTAAAATTCTTTATGGGTCGTATACCATCTCATATATAGACCTCTGACTTAGAAAATTTCACCGAGTCATCTGGGGGTTTTACGAGACCCATTCTACGAGTCCTGGACCTGTCTACGAATCGTAAGTGGCCCTCGTGAATCAACTTCTGCAATATTTCTCAGTTTTTTCTTAGCATTCTCTGTACATCCACTTCAGATTAGATAGAAGGAATTAGGAAGTGTTACGGGAGGCTATAGTAAAAAAGAGAAAAGTATACTTGAGTTGACAAGAGAGAAATTATTATTGCTCTCTGTTTGTGATTTACATCAAATAGAGATTAATTATGGACATCAAACTGTAGCTTGTGATGCCTTTTAGTTTATGTTCTTGTAATAATCTACACTTTCAAACTTCAATGCATACATTAATTAATTTAGGTTCAGAAAGATGTTTTAGAACTTATGTTTTTCTGAACAACAATATATTAGTTTGATTCCATAAATAGGATTAAAAAAAAGTATAATTGTACTTAGACGTTATTCCTACTTATGTTCTTGTGTCAAAGCTTAGTCAATTACCTTCTGCTGGTATAGTAAGGGAAATGTAATGTTTTCATCAAGTGACTTGACAGTACCAAATGATTACATAGATGATTAAATTGCACCATTTGTCTACATAATGACATAGTTATTAGCTGAAAATTCCTAACCTATGTTTTCCATTAATAATTTCCCAAATAGATAGTTATCCTAAATGGATTATTATTTTATTATCTTAATAAATAAGACAATACACTTGAATTGTAGTTAACTTAGCAGTCAATTAAGTCACATTTTTAGCTCTTGTTGATGTGCACATTTTACTATCTTTACTCCATTCATTAGTTTACTAGAAATTGCAGCTAATATGCTATGACATATTAAATTAATTGATAATATAAAAATCTTACACCATTGATATATAATTTATTTAAAATCCTTAAAAATATGAAAATGATGAATTCCAGCAAGTAGGTTGCCCATATTCATTATTACCATTTGGTTCTCCTCCATGTGCCATAACAAAATTGTGTTTAGTTAATTAAGTAATTAATTCATTTACATAGGTTGCAAACATGATCCCCACAAATTAGGGAAAATTACTTGTTCCAGGAGGACCATAATTTTAATGACTTATGTCAAGTTAGTTTTATTTAATGTTTACATGCAAATGCACCCATAAATATTTACTCTCTCCGTCCTATTTTACGTGACACTTTTTGATTTGGCATAATATTTAAAGAAAAAAATTTGTGATCGAAAATCATGATTAGATATTTGTGTGGCTAAGAATAAGAGTAAAACCAAGAAGAATTGTAAAGATAAATTGTATTCGAACAAAAAAGAAAAGGGTGTTACGAGACATGAGGTAATTCCTATTAACATTGTGTACGTAGTGGTTAGAACGTGCTTTGGATGTCACATTTAAGATCATTTGGCTTTTGTACATTTTTTATTTACTACATGTTACCTGAGAGTTTCGACAATAATTAAATTTCACATTATTGTAAAATTTGTCGTTGCTAAATTATTTCTTTTGTCTCACAATAATTATTATCTTAGAAATTAGTATATTTTTTGTATTATATGTTAGGTGTAATTTTCCAGAGATATTTATTATATAAGGCCAGTTTAACAAAATACATATTATATTTATTAATTTCTTTGTAAGTGTATATTTTTACTAAGATGATGATATTTATTTTGGAATGAAGGAGTTTTTAATTAATATAAAATATTCATTGAGACAATTTTTTTACACAAAAAATCATCCACTTACAAAAATAGTAAGTTGAGGAATATAGTAATACTAGATATTTGCAGTAACGGATCCAGAATTTAAAGACTGTGGGTGCTCATTTGGCAGATGTATTTTTTAAGGTTAAAAAATTAGTGCTGTCAGATGAGGGATCGAACCAAAGTACCAATGAGACTTCTTGCTCAATGGGTGTTTATCTTTATATTTATACAATTTTTGCATATTTTCTATATAGATACGCACACAAAAAAAAAATCGGGGTCAATGGGTGCTCAAACCCTCGGAACGGACCACGTAAATCCGCCCCGTGGATATTGGCTCATCTTTTTTTTTTTTTTTTAATATCTTGGTTTATATGAAACTCATAGATTTTTTATGCATACATTTTAAATTTTTACGTTGTTAATTGTTGCAACTTATAATACATTTTATATTATTTTTAAATAATATATGTTACTTATTTTGTTCCACTTTATGTTTCACATATGAAAAATTTTGAGAGCCAATAAAAATTTGTATTTACTTTTTTAAATTGTTAATAGCTGAAGCAAACTGGGTAGATGATTTATTAGAGGTAATATTGTTACATCAACTAGCCGAAGCAGACGCTTCAATCGACAACAGCCTTTAAGAAAAAATTATTCGAGATAATATTATAAATTTATAGTTGAAGCAGTAAAAAGAAATAATCAATAGAAACGACGTAGCAAAATTAAGTAGTTGAAGTAGTCACATTAATCGATAGCTACCTTTAAGGGAAAATAATTATTTACGGCAATATCGTAAATTTATAACTACAACAGTTGAAAAAATAATTTTAAAAAATGCCATAATAAAATCAAGTAACTAAAACAAACACGTCAATGGACAGCTGTCTACTTAAGCAAGCAAATAAAATAGACATGTCGATCATGATGTGCCTGATTCTTCACTTTTATTAATAGTGGTAATAATAATAACTAGTATGTATGTACGCATGCTTTTCATGTTATCCAATAATTGATTCTCAAAAAATTAATATGAATCCAGAGTTTGTTGCTTCTTTCTTTTGTAGATAAATTATCGTAGTGTATAATAATACGTGGTTCTTGTATAGCTTATTTATAGATAAATTATATTGTGTAGTTAATGTTTTTTTTTAATTATTTTTAATAAGCAATACTATATAATTTATTAGGACTTTTAATTTTCTTATATAAATAAATTTAACTATATTTATTATAATGAATAAATAAATTATATATATCTGAAAATAATCCTTGTATTAATCGGGCACACTTTTTCCAAACCTGGAGTTTTGTTTTTAAAAGAAGACGAGAAGTTAAAAATATTGTTTGCTATTTTTATTTTATTGTTTTTAAGTGAAGTATAGAATATCTATTCATCGTAATGAGAACCGTGATATTTCTAATTTAGCGAAAGACCTAATCTGATTTTTAAAGGTATAGTTTTTGTTTACTTTATGATAAGATAGACCAAGTGGGTTGTTTGGTAGTGACATGTGAAGGAATAATTTTCCATTGGGAATGACGAAATAAAACCATTTCTTTTTTTCCTTTTAGAATTGAAAATTTTTATTTAATATGATTTACTGTTTTCCCATCGTTTAATAGTATGAATCAACTACAAATAAACATATTTTACTTGGACCCTCCATCCTTCTATTATCAGTCCACCTCGAGGTGGGAGCAGCAGTGAACTCAGAATTTTCATTAAGGAGGTTCAAAATATAAAGAAGTAGATATACAAATTAATTGAAGGAATCCGACATTTACTATATATGAATAATAAATTTTTTTGTCAAACGAGGTTTGGATGATTTCCTAGCCAAGGAATAGGTTCGCCCCGGAGTCGGAGCAACGTAACACCATATATTTAAGATTAAGACTATATATATATATATTATAATTTTTAAATTTTTTTATGTATTTATTCCTCTATATTTTAAATTCTTTAATAAAATTTGTGGCTCCCTATTAAATTCTACATTTTTTCATTTGATCAATATCCATAATGAATTAGGTTACTAGAAAAACTTTTGCAAAATGTTATAGCATTATATACTTCTATTTATTCCAGAGCACCTCCATTCTGCATTCGTTCTAAGTTGGATGATTAAAACGTACGGCCTTTTAGGTTGATGTATTTCACGTATTTTTTTTAATAAATATGTACTTAATTACTATATATGTCTTACTAGCTAACTTTTATGACGTCCCATTATTATGCATTTATTATAAACCTGCAAATGGCTGTATTTTACTGCTATAATTGTTATTTGTTTAGTACTAATTACAAAATCACATATTGTGAGTTCAATAATGTAATTTTAGGTCAAATTTTATATTTGAATTATTCTTGTAATATATATATCAATAGTTTTATTCAAAATTTAATGAATAAAAAAAATCATAGTCAAGTGTCTATCCGACACATGTACTGTAAATTTTACTGTCATTTTCGAAATAACTCACGGGAAGTATACATAATCTTTCTTAGCTTCCAAAGCAAACAATATATGAACTTTTTTTTGGGGGGTCACTCCCTTTTTCCCACTCTCACATAATTACTTTGAATCCTCCAACAAGAAGCAAACTGTCACAACTCAAACATTGATAATATTATACAATTTGTTATCCTCAAAATGTCATGACATTCAAAACAGAGCTCATTTTTAATGTATATATATGAACATTAATTAGCTTAATATGTGGAACCAATTAAATGCCATTACACTGAGTTTTAAACACTTTAATTTTTTATTTTGTATTCAATTCACTAAAGATTTAAAGATTCAACAATAGTGACACGTCTAAAGGGGAATGGGACCAATATAAAGGGAAGTTTTAAGTATATTGACGAATTTTTGATCAAATTAAACTATTAATTAATCAATTCATCAAAATAGTACGTTTTTTTTTTAAATTTTACAAAATTAACATAAACGTATTTGGCAGTAACATTTTAGGCTAACAGACAAACTGACGATGTTAATGAATAAACGTTACGATAGGTAACATTTTAAGACTAAAACGTATTACTGAGTTTTATAGCAATCCAATAGGTTTTATAAAACGTTCACATTATGATGTATGCTTAATTCATGTACTTTCCTTTTTTCTAGAGATCTATTATGTCCAAGAACATGAAGAATGCCCCAAAGCACTGTAGCTTAATTTTCAGGAAAAGAAAAGGATAGAATATTTTTCTCTTGTTTGGGATCCTAATAGTTTGTGTACTTATTTGGTCGTCGACATTTTTAATTTCTCAGCTATTGGGAATTCTCTCTAATGAAGATGAGAAATTCACAGAAAAAGACTCTCCTCTCCCTCTTATCTTTCATATTTTCCAACCCGCTACCAACAAATTGAGCTGAATTAACCCACGTCAACACAAGACATATTAATGACTTTGTTCTCATGTTGAGATCTTACTGTGCTATCAATTGGATTGCTATAAAACCCAGAAATACATTTTACTCTTAAAATGTTACTGTGGATAACGTTTTAAGACTAAAATGTACTTGTGACTAACGTTTTATAATACGTTACTCACAAGTACGTTTTATTCTTAAAACGTTACTATTTATTCATTAACACCGCCAGCTTGCCTGTTAGCCTAAAACGTTACTGTCAAATACATTTATACTAGTTTTATAAAATTTTAAAAAAAACATATTATTTTAGTGAATTGATTTAAATAATAGTTTAATTTGGTCAAAAATTCGTATATTGACATAATAAATATAAGTCACCCATAAAAATTATTTAACGGATAATATTTCATTCTTAATCAAATGCCTTTATATTTAACTTAATTAAATATGAAAAAAAAATATATTATGAAACTCTTCCCCTTCTAAATTACACTTGTACAATATGAATTTGAATTAATATAGTTCTAATGCGAATATCAGTCGATCCAATTGAAAAGGGGAGGACTTAAATATAGGTCACAGTCGTTAGATAGGACAGAGAACATTAAATAGGGAGTATTGTAAAGTTTTAAAAAGTGGGCAAACCTGTTGTGGAAGCATCCAAAATGGTCCACTTTTTGCAGAATTTGATTTTATGAGATTTTTGAGTAAAAGAAAGCAAAGTGAGGATAATTGTTCCACATGGTTGCTCTTCCAAGATCTTTTTCTTTATTATTTCTCTTTGAGATTCTCATATTCTTTGTTTTATGCTGATATTCCATCACTCAATTCTTTATTTTTCTTATGTGTATTAACTATATTAGGAATGTTCAAGTGGTCTACTTGCTAATTTCTTAAAAAAGAAATCTTTGGCTTTTTTTACATGAAGATTATTTGATTGAACCTTAATTTGGTTTCGAAGTTAATTCTACGTAGTTTTGAGGATTGGAAATCAACAACGAAACACTCTTAAAGAGAGGAGAAAATACGTGAAGAATAGAACAATTGATCACCAAAGGTGAGGATAAATGACAAATATTCATCCTTGCATGTTAGACTTTCTGCATTATAAACTTAGATAAACCTCATTTATTACATGAAATTACATTCAACGAACTTAAAAATGAATGCTCTTGAATTTTTGATATCTAGCTAATACTAGAGCAAATCTTCTAGGTCAAAAATATTAGCAACTAAGATATTTTGAATGATGACTCTCATTTGTTGCAGGAAAACAAGAAGCAACAATTCACAAATGATTCAACCATACAAGATCAATTTACAATTTGATCATTACGAAGGGAATCGAGCAATCAAAAAAGAAAAAGCACAAAATTAGAAATTGAATTAACATACAAATATACGAAAAAGAGATTGCAGATATCAAGAGAATATTCATCTATCATTACAAAGATTAAGGAGAAGAAATTAAAGATTCAAGTAAATCAAGTCTATTCCAGAGATCAAGTGAAGATTCCTCTATCACTGCAAGATCAAGGAGAAGATTTTAGAGATTCAAGTAAATCAAGTCTACTCTGGAGAAAATTTTAGATATTCAAATGAATCAAGTCTACTCTTTATACAAGGCAGAGATTTATTTTTAAGAAGGAAGAAAATAGTCAACACACGGGCATATCTGATATGGACATCTATTCTAAATCAAAAAAATATTACAAATCTTTGATTGAATGAAATTTCTTTGGATTTTGCTAATATAGCTAACGGCTACCTTTCTAAAGCCAAGGTAAAAGGATATCCTTGTCAACCTGGAAAAGACACACTTCATTGAACTTATACTCTTGGTTTTGTTCATCCTTGGAAAGTTTTGTATTCAGTTGAGTCTACAATTGTAACTGAAAAGAGAAAGAAAAATCTTTAGAATAAATTTTACAGGTAAAGATTGTGTCACGTCAAAAGTTTTATTTGCAAATCAGATAAGTATAAATTTCAAAGATTCGTGTATTACCAAAATTTACAAAACATCAGAAAAAACTCTTATAACCCAAGAGGATTGGAATAGGCATTCAACTCTCATCATTGAGCAATCAACTCGAAGAAAATTTCAATCCCTTCCCCCTTACCCCCTCTTAATTATCAAAAAGTTGTTAAACTTAAATTTTTAATAACAGACAAGTAACTAAGATTAAAATACATACTTACCAAATGTTTGTAGGTGAATCTCCTCAAGAGTATCTCAAACCCCACTTCCAAGACTAAAAAAAAAAGAAGATAGAATAGCTCAACATTAATTGATCGCGATAGCCAACAAGTCTCAATACATCATATAAAGCTTAATTATGAGAAGTCTCAAAATATGTTGTAGACATTGAAATTTTTTAGGACTTTACAAAATTAGTCCTATTTCAGTCAGGGTTTCTTAGAGGCTAATCCAATTTCAGCTAGAGTTTCTTGGAGGCTGCTCTACCATAAACCATAATTAATGCCTACATAAAGGGTGTTATATTTCCTTAAAGAAGCATCTCAAAATATCTCACAAATTCACGGGATATCCATAAAGAGATCAAAATCTACCTGGTTCTTCTTGATAATCAAATACTTCAAGAAGATCTATACAAATTCTTTCATTGAGATCAAGTCCAAATCATCCTACGTTCGAGAAATACACCACTAATGGCCATCGAATCATGGAAAAATCTTATGAGAGAAGAATCAAGAGATGAACAGATTTGCACCCACATCATTTATTAATAAAATTATGTTTCTTCATATTTTATTTGGGATTGCAATTTATTTTCTATTATTTTTAAAATTTGTTGAAAACAAACTGGCACGCCCAGTGGGACCAAATTTGTAGGACTCTACAAAATTAGTATTATTTCAGTCAGGGTTTCTTGGAGGCTAATCTAATTTTAGCTAGAGTTTCTTGGAAGCTACTCTACCATAAACCCTAATTAATGCCTACATAAATGGTGTTATATTTCCTTAAAGAAGCATCTCAAAATATTTCACAAATTCATGGGATATTCATAAAAAGACCAAAATCTACCAGATTCTTCTTGATAATCAAATACTTCAAGAAGATCTACACAAATCCTTTCATGGAGATCAAGTCCAAATCGTCCTAGTTCGAGAAATACACCACCAACGGTCTTCAAATTACGGAGAAATCTTATGAGTATTGAATCAAGGGATAAACAGATTTGTGCCCACATTGTTTATCAATAAATTATGTTTCTTCATATTTTATTTGTGATTATAATTTATTTTTTATCACATTAAAATTTGCTGCAAACAAATTGGCACGCCCAGTGGGACCAAATCTGTCATTCATCTCTTCTCTCATGAGTACTTCAAGCCCTGTCTTTGAGTTTCATCAAGTTTACACTCTGACAAGCCTTAAAGCGGGGTCATTTGTAGACATTGAAATTTTGTAGGACTCTACAAAATTAGTCCTATTTTAGTCAGGGTTTCTTGGAGGCTACTCTACCCTAAACTCTAATTCATGCCTATATCAAGGGTATTATATTCCCTTGAAAAGACATTTCAAATATCCCATAGAGATCAAAATATGACAACTTAAGGAGGTCAAAACCATCCGACATTCGAGAAATACGCCACTAATGGCCCTCGAATCATGAATAAATCTTAGGAGAGAAGAATCAAGGAATAACAGATCTGTACCCACATTGTTTATCAATAAATTATATTTCTTCATATTTTATTTTGTAATTGCAATTTATTTTTCATCACATTAAAACTTGTTGCAAACACATGCAACAATTATGTTTTCCATTTTTGAATCGTCCTTGGCCAAAGATTCTTTCTTAGCTTTTGACAAATTATCGATGAGTTCATCAAAAGTGATTTTTTTTAACCTTTCATGGCCTGAATGGTTTTCCTTCATTCTTAACAGTTTATAGCTTGTCATAATGAGTAACTAAATTTTGAACTTAAATATTTTTATTCAACGAAATAAGAATCACGACCCTCGAAGAGTTCTTTCTCAAAATTTCATCAAAACAATACTCAACATAATAAAATGTAACCAACGTTTATTGATTAAAGCAACCTCACTTAGGATCAAAAGCGATTAACAGAGTAAGATTTCAACTCAAAGTACCTATTACAAAAATAATGGAGGTAGGAACTCACTCACAATTATCTTCAATTATGCCTCTACTTGCTTATATTTGAACTCCACATTGATTATTAAGATCTACCAAGCTAAGATTATATTATTTGCGTGGTAGCTAGGCTATATGACACCTAAGAATAAAATATCTCGAGCAAAATAACTTTTCCATCCCTACAATTAGGTGTCAGACATTCTTAATAATCACACATATATCAAAATCGATCTTTAGTCGATAATAATAATCTCAATATATATCACTATCACAATTATTAATCTTCATAATTCAAACACATCATAAATATTTCCATGCAACTCTCTAACGATTGTGGACATAAATTAAAATTCATCTACCCTTCTATTTACATTTTTGTTCTTCATTTTAGTTAATCTCAATTTTAATAACTTTTCCTGCTAATTTGTCCTCTGCAGAGAAATAATGTGATAGATGAATAATTGCAATATGGACAAAACTGTTTATTAGTCTTTTTTTCTATCGATTAAATCACGATTTATCATATTATAAAATAAATTAAGCATATTTATGAAATTGGCGCTGTCGGTGATGCATGATATCAGACAATGTGGGGACTTCTACAAGAAAGAGATAACAATATAATAAAGAAATAGTTGAATCCTTTTGCTTTTTCCAATTATTGAAGTCACTTATTCATTTACATAATTTGTTGCTCTTCCTTTTTTGGCCAATAATATAATTCTAATTTCATATAACACTCCTCCTCCTTAATTTATACTCCATATATAGGACATGTTACATATTTCATTATTCCTTCACAAATAGCCAATACATAAAATATATACTTATATTATCTAAATATTATATATTTTATCTGTTATTCTTATTTCTATCTTTGTGTGTTAGAGAAAAGATAGAAATAGATTTTCTTTTACTTTTTTTAGGGGCTCTTTTAGGACATGTTTGGAGAGCCAAATGAGGATTGAATTTGAGTGTAATTTAACATATTTTGACCAAAGATTTTATTGGAAAGCCACAAGTGAATTGGATTTGAGTAAAACTTAATGTAATTACACAATTTGACAAGTATAATCATACTCAATTACATTCATAATTAATTATCATGTGATTTTCCAAATAAATCCTTAATGGGTCGGAGTGCTTTTTGAACCAAAGAAATAGGCACTATATAATTTTACTATTGTTTAATTAAACTACTTTTGATTCTGGAAGGATCATAGAATATGTAGCAATAATAATCTTTCCAGTCATGTGAGCTAACATAAAACTTTTTCTTTTTCTTTTATGTGTCGGCAAATTGATGTGATATAAATCAAAGGACATAGAGGAAATTGTGAAATGCCAGATATTTATCATGCAAATACTCTATAACCACCTACTTTTTTTTTGCTGGCCCTTATTGTACCAAAAAATGAACTTAGTATAACAAATAATTATAACGAAAATAATGTTATTGTGTCTTCCATCTAAATATCTTTGTCAATTTACTCTTCTCTCCCTAGGAATCCTGGAAAAAAAAAGGATGCTTTTGAACAAGATAAAAAAGATTAATGTCCATTGAAAATGGGGTTGGAGACAAGAGAATCATATGTTCGGTATAATTTTATGAGTGTGATATGAGAAAAAACTCAAAGAACAGTAAAAGTTGAGAGTAAAAAATTAATTAAAAAAATATATCATTTGTTGAATAAAAGTGATATCCACCTTTCTTTTTTCGTTTCACAGACTTGTAGAAAAATCTTTTAATTTGGTCTGCTAACCCGTTTTAATTTAAAAAAAAACAGTTTAATTAAGAAGGATGTTAGTTACTATGTCAATAATGATAAATTTGGTTTTAAACTAATTAAATTTCTTAGTCATGACAAGCTATACGCTAACTAACCATTAGCATGCAACAAGATAAGGAAAGTTTAACGTAGTAAATTTTTAATATATGTTGATATTTGGTACAACAACTAAGAAAAACACTTTGAAAATTCATTTTTAGTCCATGTTGCTATTTAATTAAAAGGCTTTTTCATGTTGGGTATTTCCATGATTATTTAACAAGGTCATAAATCATAATTGGTGACTTGAATTCTAATAACCATTACCATATTATAGAACATATTCACATTTGGTATATTTCCATGTGAGATTTGTGTGGTTGATTAATTACCATTATATGGAATTTTTCAAATTATAATTAAAGGATTTTACTATGCAAAAATCTTTTGTATTCATAATAAATGAAATATATATGAACTATATATTTTCCACAGTCATACAAATTTTATTTGATTAATTCACTTATAATAAGTTCATAAAATTATTGTGTTTACGAGGTTTTACTTTAATCATTCCACGTCTTTAAAATTCTTAAAATACGTACATTAACAAAGTTTTAACTTTACGTAAATTGCACTTTGTAAGGTGGAATATAAATTAATGTAAACCTTGGATTAACCCTCACATGAGTAGCAAGTTGACTCAACCATTTCCTCACTTACCTTTTTACTATGAATGAATAGTTTGACCCCCAAAAAAAAAGAATATATATTTTTATAATAATGCATTATATAATATTACTAAAATCCATCATTTTTCTCTCATTTGACTCTTTTAAACCCAACCACCCTATGTACATCAGTAAAAAGTCATTATTAGAGTCTGTTTGTATTGACTTAAAGTCGTTGTTAGAGTTTGTTTGTATTGACTTATTTTAAATGTTATAAAGTCAAAGTAATTTTTAAAATATTTGACTATTTTAAAAAAAATATTTAATTTTAAGTGAAATAATAAAAATAAGTAAAAAATAATAAATTAACATGTTTATTTATAATTTACAAACAAAAGTCAAAGTTCAAAAGTCAATTCAAACGGACTCTTTGATAATAGTATCACTCACACTATTTCAACAATTACTAACAAGTAACAACTAATTAATGAGTCATTAACCCTAAAAACATTACCTCACTACTAAATTTACCAACACACCCTCAACCCCTCCCTGGTGGGACCACTTCAACCACCACTATATTGGACCCCACAGCCCATTTCTTTGATCATCAAATCAAACCAGAGATCTGTTGTCCCTTGTGCAGTACGCGTTGTACTTTCCACCTGGTGGATCCCCCCCTTCTTCATTCATGCTCTGCTCCACAACTCACCATATAAAAAAAAAATATTACCCACTCTATTTCATTTTATTTTTAGTTCGTTCGAAAAAAATATCATCTTATTATAATTAACAATAATTTAAATTTAAAATTTCTTAGTTATTTTTAATAAAATAATTTCAAGAAAAACAAACATCTTAAAATTAGTACATATAAAATGAAATGGAAAATGGAGAAAGTATTTACTAAGAAAAGAGAAGAGAGTGAAGCCCAATTATTACCTGGGGTTTCTCTCAAGTCTCAAGTAACAAGGAAAGAATCCCCAAAACCCAAAAGAGTCTTTTTCCACACATTACCAATTTTTTTTTTTTTTTTTGGTTATAAAAAAAATACTAATATCTTTCTATTTTCCAGTTGTATTACTATTATATTGCCAACCCCACACACAAAATTTTACACACCTAATTTCATTACTTTAATACTGATGTGTGCGCTTATACATCATTTTCATTCATTATTATTATTTCTCTAATTGAGGAAAGAGGGAGTTGTTGTTACTTGTAATGAGTGTTTAAAAGCAGTGTCATAAAGAGAGGAGGAGGAGGAGAGTTAAAGGGTGGTGCTTTTCTTGGATGTGTAATGGTTGGGGGGGAGATTTCTCTTTGACTGCTCTCTAATGTGCTGAAACTGAAGAGGGTTGTTTTTTCTCCTCCATTCTTGGTTGTGTTTGACTCTAAATGGATACCAAAGGGAGGCTTATTGCTGGTTCACACAATAGAAATGAATTTGTTCTCATTAATGCTGATGAAGTTGGAAGAGTAAGTGCTTTCAAAATCTTATCTTTTTGCTCTTCAATTTCAAGAAGACTTCAGTTGTCTTCTTTTTTTATTTTGTCGGTGGGTGGTGTTATTCACCATATTTTGCTCTTTCTGAAGTTACCATTTGCTCATTCCCAGTTTCTGTGCTAAAAGTTGCCATTTTGGAGGATAAAGTTTCAAACTTTTTTCTTCCGTTTTGCTGGATTCTTGGATTTTACTAGCACATATTTTGGGGGGGTGTTGTCTTCTAGTTCTCCAATTCAGGAATAAAGAAGATCCCTAATTCCTTGCTTTTGTTTGTGCAATATCTGGATTTAAGTTGCCAAAATTGGCTCTTTCTGCCTACCACTTTTAAGCTCAAATGATTTCTTATCTCCAACTGTGTTTCTTTCTTTATCTTTCTCAATTAGTGCCGTGTATTCTAATTCTTGATCTAAGGAGGTTTAATCTTTTGTAATTGGTTACAGGTAACTTCTGTGAAAGAATTAAGTGGACAGATTTGCCAGATTTGTGGAGATGAGATTGAAGTTACAGTAGATGGGGAGCCATTTGTTGCTTGCAATGAGTGTGCATTTCCTGTTTGCAGACCTTGCTATGAATATGAAAGGAGAGAAGGGAATCAAGCTTGCCCTCAATGCAAAACTAGGTACAAGCGCATTAAAGGGAGCCCCAGAGTTGATGGAGATGATGAAGAAGATGAATTTGATGACTTAGATCATGAATTTGATTATGATGGTACTCCTAGACATATTTCTGAGGCTGCCCTTGCTGCTCGCCTTGGCCGCGGTGCCAATTATAATGCTTCTGGTCTTAATACCCCAGCAGAAGTGGATCCTGCTGCCCTTAACTCAGAGATCCCTCTTCTTACTTATGGTCAAGAGGTAAATGCCTCAAGATTGTCATGTTTTTTGTTCTCACTCTGTTGGATTTTAGCTAAAAAGTTGTAATTTTGCGTAGGATGATACAATTTCAGCTGATAAACATGCACTTATCATACCGCCCTTTATGGGTCGTGGGAAGAAAATTCATCCTGTGCCTTATTCTGATTCATCTATGTCTTGTAAGTTAATCTGGCTAATGCAAAATTTTAATTCTTTGACCAATTTTCCAGTGTTAAGAGGGCTTAATGTATTTGACATGCTTGATCTTTGCAGTGCCGCCTCGCCCCATGGATCCTAAGAAAGATTTGGCAGTTTATGGATATGGTACTGTTGCGTGGAAGGAAAGAATGGAGGACTGGAAGAAAAAGCAAAATGATAAACTACAGGTGGTTAAACATGGAGGTAAAGGTTGTGATAACGATGGAGATGAGCTGGATGATCCCGATCTCCCCAAGTAAGTTTATGCATTCACTTTTTTTTTTTTCTGAATTTAACCTCATGAGTTATCTATGATATGATTTGCACTTGATTTTACTGGTGGGATGGTGACTTGCTGTTTTTGCAAGCTATATCTGAAGAAAATACTCAAGTACTATCCTTTTCTTACTTTAGTACAAGGCCCGAAAAGCTGGTCATGTCACATGTGTTTTGAGTTTTTATTGAGGTCCTTTTTGTTGAGACTGACTCCAGAAGGTTGACGATACCAGACGGCAGCTTAGTTTACTGCTGGTTACTTTACCTTTCAGAAACTAATATCAGTTATTACTCTGTTTAAATAAGCATGTGAAAGGAAAATCTTTACAATGGAAATAATAGCTACACCGAGCCGTTAGTCAAAAGGGATACATTTTGAAATTTAACCTTGGATAGATATATCCACCCCCTCTTTTGCTGCTGCAGCCACATTGATGTAGTTTTGGGACCTGGGATAGATTTGTTTATGTCTTGGATGTACTTGCTTATTGATCAAACTCGAGTATCTGCACTGTCCAATTGGCTTTGCAATTATTCTCCTTCTGAAAGAATCTTAACAATAAAGAACCTCTTTAATGAGATAAATTATCGTTACTTTTAAATAAAGAATAAAGCATATGTAAGTTGTATTTTCCTAAAAAAGAAACGAAACAACAGGGAGAAATGTTGCAGATTAGTCATTTGAACTGAGACATTTTTTTACAGCATATCCATCTCTTTGGACAAATTTTGGTTCAGGAGTCTTTTGTTCAACTCTATTCACTATCAGATAACCCAAATAAACTAAGAAGAAATAGAAAACAATGATATTGGTATAATACTCATTCTGGAACCTATTATACATGCATAGCTTAGTATTGTTTTTTCTTTTTTCTATTTAAGTTCCCTTTTTGGCCAGCTCAGATGTGGAATGGGGGAAAGGTTTGCAACAGAGGAGTAAGAAGAGTTCAAAGATCAACTTTACCCTTCTGGACTCTGTCAATATATATTGAATAAGGAGTTACGGTGTTCCGAAGGCCATAATTTGTTCATCTCGTTAGCATGATTACGAATTCACTACATGCTCCATTTTGAGGGGAAAAAACCTACACATGTTAGAGTAATTTGGAATGGCAAATGTTATGCTTTATGTGCTCGATTTCCGCCTTTCTCTTTTTTTGATGTGGATATGACACATTGCATGTCGGTTTGCTCCATAGAGGACCTTCCTAAACTGCAGTCACTGTCTGAACATCCTGTGGATCAGTAAGATTTATCATTCTTAGTATATCTCTGTTTGCAGGATGGATGAAGGCAGACAACCACTTTCAAGAAAGCTGCCTATTGCCTCTAGCAGGCTAAGCCCATACAGACTATCCATTTTAGTTCGTCTTGCTGTTCTTGGGCTCTTTTTCCACTATAGAATAACGCATCCTGTCAATGATGCATATGTATTATGGCTTCTTTCTATTATATGTGAGATATGGTTTGCTGTGTCGTGGATATTTGATCAGTTCCCTAAATGGTGTCCAATTCGTCGAGAGACATACTTGGATAGGCTATCTCTGAGGTATGCATAAACAATAATAATGTGTCTGTACATTGGTTATTACCTTTATCAAAAGAAAATGTATATACATGCCTCTCTGGTCGTCTCCTTACCTTCAGTTAAATGTTTTTTCTCAGGTATGAGAAAGAAGGGAAGCCTTCTGGGTTAGCCCCTGTAGATATATTTGTTAGTACGGTGGATCCCATGAAAGAACCTCCACTTATTACTGCAAATACTGTTCTCTCCATTCTCGCTGTGGACTATCCAGTGGACAAAGTTTCGTGCTATGTCTCTGATGATGGTGCTGCCATGCTTACTTTTGAGGCTCTCTCGGAAACATCTGAATTTGCAAGGAAATGGGTCCCATTCTGCAAAAAGTTCAACATAGAGCCTCGAGCCCCAGAATGGTATTTTTCTCTGAAGGTTGATTATCTGAAAAATAAAGTACATCCATCATTTGTGAGGGAACGTCGTGCTATGAAGGTGTGCAAATGATCAAATTTATGTTCTTCATCGACATTTTCCTTAGATGGTATGACTAGAAAGACCTGTTGCTAAGACAACTTGGGACCATTCTTTTTGTGCAGAGAGACTATGAAGAATTCAAGGTTCGGATAAATGGGCTGGTTGCCACGGCACAAAAGGTTCCTGAAGATGGCTGGACCATGCAAGATGGAACACCTTGGCCAGGAAATCTTGTTAGGGATCATCCTGGAATGATTCAGGTATGGATCTGATCTCTTGATAGCCTAGCTTTAATGGTGATATTTTAAGATTTTATTATGGTGAACTAACCAATTTTTCGTTTTTGTAATTGAAAAGGTCTTCCTGGGTAATGATGGTGTCCGTGATATTGAAGGGAATGTACTGCCTCGCCTTATCTATGTTTCTCGTGAAAAGCGTCCTGGATATGACCACCACAAGAAGGCTGGTGCCATGAATGCTTTGGTAAGTTGTCTTCCATTTGTCCATCTTCTTCCTCCCTCCTCCCTTCCTTTTCAATAACATAGCACTGGATAGGCTTTTTAACCCTTTTTAAAATGTGATTGTAGATGCGCGTATCAGCAGTCATATCAAATGCTCCTTACATGCTCAATGTGGATTGTGATCACTATATAAATAACAGTAAGGCACTGAGAGAAGCTATGTGCTTTATGATGGACCCCACTTCAGGAAAGAAAATATGCTATGTACAATTTCCTCAAAGATTTGATGGTATTGACAGGCATGATAGATACTCCAACCGCAATGTGGTCTTCTTTGATGTACGTAAAATGCCTTCTTCTGGGATTTTTTTATGTAAAGTTGCACCTATGCACTGTTAACTGTTTGTGCATAAGTCTACGATATGCACCATTAACTGCCTGACAACAGTAAGCTAATTTTATTCCATTTGTGAATTAACAGATCAATATGAAAGGACTTGATGGGATCCAGGGTCCAATTTATGTGGGCACTGGATGTGTCTTCAGGAGGCAAGCCCTTTATGGTTATGATGCTCCAAAGAAGACAAAACCTCCAGGAAAAACATGCAACTGCTGGCCGAAATGGTGCTGCTGTTGTTTCAGTTCTCGAAAGAAGCATAAGAAAGGGAAAACAACAAAGGATAACAAAAAGAAACCAAAGAGCAAAGAGGCTTCACCACAAATTCATGCCCTTGAAAATATCGAGGAAGGAATTGAAGGTAAGGAAAGGAACTTTAAGAAGCCACTCCTACTGGATAATTTGTAGACTTAAGTCTTTAGGTTAATAAATTTAAATCCCTTTTTTCAACTTGCCTATTTGGTAAGGGAACATTCTAACGGAGCTACTTATGAAGCTCCTCTGTCACTCTTTTTTGATTATATCAAATTTTCAATCTCTAGAGCATGTTCTTCCCTTACTGTGCTTGTATGCATATTTGTTATTAACTTCCTTTTTGCTACAGGAATTGATAGTGAAAAAGCATCCCTCATGCCTCAGATAAAACTTGAGAAGAAATTTGGTCAATCACCAGTATTCATTGCTTCAACACTTCTAGAAGATGGTGGCATTCCTCCAGGAGCAACATCAGCATCTCTCTTGAAAGAAGCAATACATGTTATTAGTTGTGGTTACGAAGACAAAACAGAATGGGGTAAAGAGGTAAAAAACATGCTGAAATTTTATGACCTATTTGAATTTTCTGGAATGCACTTTGCATTCGATCTAACTTGTCATATGCACCAGATTGGATGGATTTATGGATCCGTTACTGAGGATATCCTTACTGGATTTAAGATGCACTGTCATGGTTGGAGATCCGTCTACTGCATGCCCAATAGGCCTGCATTTAAGGGGTCAGCTCCTATCAATCTTTCAGATCGTCTTCATCAGGTTCTGCGGTGGGCTTTGGGATCTGTTGAAATTTTTTTCAGTAGACATTGTCCAATTTGGTATGGATATGGGTGTGGTCTGAAGCCTCTGGAGCGGTTTTCATACATAAACTCAGTGGTCTACCCATTGACTTCTATTCCTTTGATCATATATTGTGCGTTGCCGGCTGTCTGTTTGCTTACAGGGAAATTTATTGTTCCAGAGGTAAGTCTTCCCATTCAGCATTTCTTGCTTCGAAGTCTAACTTTTATTTGCTTTCATATTACATGGACACTGTATATTCAGTTCTGAGGCATGTAGGCCTCTGTTGAGTCACTGTTTTCAACTAATCACATGATATTTTGCCGATATGCAGATTAGCAACTATGCTAGCATTCTTTTCATGGCGCTTTTCATAATGATTGCTGTGACGAGTGTTATTGAGATGCAATGGGGAGGTGTTAGTATTGATGACTGGTGGAGAAATGAGCAGTTTTGGGTGATTGGTGGTGCCTCATCTCACCTGTTTGCTCTTTTTCAAGGTCTTCTTAAAGTTTTGGCTGGTGTCAACACTAGCTTCACTGTTACTTCCAAAGCAGCGGATGATGGGGAGTTTTCTGAGCTTTATCTGTTCAAGTGGACATCTTTATTGATTCCTCCTATGACTTTGTTAATTCTCAACATCATTGGAGTTATAGTCGGTGTCTCAGATGCAATCAACAATGGTTATGATTCTTGGGGTCCTCTATTTGGTAGGCTTTTCTTCGCCTTATGGGTCATTGTTCATCTGTACCCCTTCCTTAAAGGTGTCATGGGTAGACAAAACAACGTTCCAACCATCATTATTGTCTGGTCCATCCTTCTTGCATCTATCTGCTCCTTATTGTGGGTCCGACTCAACCCATTCACCGCCAGAGGTGGACTCAGTTTAGAGGTATGTGGCTTGGACTGTGATTAAGTCAAGCAGCATTGTAAAAAATGTTTTATGAAATTGAAGTAGAGCTCAAATCAGGGAGAAGGAACAAGGATATATTTTTATCTCCTGACAGTTTGGTCATCGACGAAAATTTTGAGTTGGACAAGCAGAGAATGAGCTCTGATGATTGTTTGTATAAAGGGCAGGATAGCAGATACATTGATATTTGTTTTGCAAAGTTTTTTCTTGATTCTTTTGATAGATTTTGGGATTTGTGGCTTGGAGTGCAGTGAAGTTCCCAATATTTGTAATACCAACCGAACATATAATTTGTTGTGGTAAGCCACAACACTCCCTCCCCTTCTTAATAAGGGACTTCACACAGATAAATGTTGTCAAAAATTTCATCAGTAATTAAGAACTTTATTACACTGTTGTAATTTCAAGAAAGTGAAACTCCAAGACTTCCCTGTCTCAGACTCTTCTTTTGTTTTTCTGATGCTGGTATTAATTCTTTGCAGAAAATTAGCTTTACATCCCTTCTCAGTGAGAGAAATGTTGAAATTTTCATCAGTAATTAAGAGGTTTATTCCATAGTTATCATTTCCTGCATAATTCTGTAGCAATTAAGTTATCCCATATAAGTTTGTGTCTCGTATGTAATTTGCTCAGCATAAGGCTGTCTTTTCTTCCATTCTTTTTGTTATTCTTGTTTTTGTTTTGAGATGACGCCATGAGTAACTAATTTTCATTAGTTCCAGCCTTGTGGAAAACCATGATTATATAACGTTGTATCAATTTTTCGTTTGGAGAAAGACATCCTTAATAAAAAAAGTAGCGGCAGTTATAGATGATGAAAGGCAACATCATTAAAATTAAATCCCCAAGTTCAAAAGGATGTAAGATTTGAGATATACAGGTCTGAAAGTCTCCAAGCTATCTAGGAACAAAAGATGGTAAAAAGAAATTACTAATCCAAAATCCAGTGATGCAAAACAAAACCTGCACACAAGGTGCATATAAAAGCAAGGATGAGTATGAAAACACATGCACTCAGCAATATCCTCAACTCACACTTATATGAAGCCATGACGAGGGTTGGTCCTACACTTAACTTTCAACACTTAAATCATAAATATCAGATACACCATCTCAATTCAAAGGCAGTTTAGCAGCTACAGACAACAATGATCAAGATAGAAGCAATACCTGAAACGAACTAATAACAGAGAATTTTTACAATAAGTATCAGCTATTGCACACTAGCTATCTCAATCGTACCAACCAAATAGGAAGGGGAAACCAAGCAATTTCATATTTACTTTGTCATTTCGCAATTCAGAGAGAAGTTGTCACGATCCAAAAGTGGGGTCATGAATAAAAGACATTACAAAACCTAAAACCCAAGGATGAAAGGAAAACCCAATAAATAAATATCACAACATAATCAAATTCCAAAACCTGGTGTCACGAGTGTAAAGAGCATCTATTTCAACATTTAACAAATAAGTGCAACACAGTCTTCAAAAAGAAAATTAGGACTACAAGCTAAAGATAGATTCCAATGATAATCCAGAACCCTGAATCTCATCACTGGATTTGAAGCAAGCAACAACAAGAGTTATCAACTGCCACGTGAGAATCCCTAACTGGAATCTGGACCCAAATGGACATTGTAATAGGGTTGAGTACAATGAATATGTACCCAGTTGGTTTAATCATGAAATAAGCTAGGAACTCTTCCACCTGCTGACGGGAAAATCAGTCCGACATCAGTGATGAAAATTTATATAGAACGACGTGAGTAAAGTAAACACAATCACCTCAGAATACGCATGTCAATCAATATCAAGCAGTGCAATGAGATAGTATGCAGTCAATGCAAGGTGGAATCAAAATCGTTGCACTACCTGTCATATACCCCCCCACCCCACCCCGAGTCGAGAGAAGGCTCCAGAGACCAAGGGAACCCATGGGACCTCGCAGACAATATATCTCAATCTCAATCTCTATATCTCATACTCCCAAGGGTTTTGAAAGTATCTCATTTTTGTTGTAAAAAGGTGGTTCCACAATTTACAAATTTTCAAGTATCATGATAGTAGTATGAGGATGAATGCAAGCAAAACACAAATATTGAGGCAACATTCATTTCAGTAAATGTAATATGTGCCAAAGTTCTCAAAACTTAGCAATTATAATGTCCACCCTCTTTTATACACATTAGGATATAAATTCCTTTAAAATACTCAACCATTTATTAAAACATTCATTGCTCAAAAAATAAATCACAATTTCCAATCTTATCTTACAGGTATTCCCGTTCTCAACATGTCATATTCACAATATAATCAAGGATACTCGACTCTATACCATCAAATTTAGTAATCACATGCTCTCGAGACAACCACATTGACAAATAATGCCCCCACAAAGGTAACACAATAAGAATTACCAACACAAACACGGGATATGATTCCATCTCATAGATTATAACAAGCAAATATTCAATTACCCAACCCTAATCCCAAGAAGGATTAGCCAAACCTACCTCAATATCAGAACCACACTCGAACACTTGCACTTTACGAACCAACCTTGAAATTCACCTCCAAAATGATAACCTGCTATCAAGAATGAAACATGCATGCCATAAAGAATTTATCCGTACCCATTTTGCAATAGTTAGGAACTAGGGGCAAATCGTCCAAAGATTGATTAATTTTCAAAAAGGTCAAATCTGAAAATTGAGTTTAAAACTAGGTTCTATATGAAAAATGAAACTCATTGATAAAAAAGCCATAAAATTGGTATTGAAAACGAGTTAGAAATCATCAAATTTCTCAAGTTCAAGTTTCATGAAAAAAAAATCCAAAAATCAAGTTAAAAATTAAGAAATTTAAGTTGAAATCACAAATTATTTGATGGAAATTAAAGGCTTTAGGTTAAAAGCACTTAACACCAAAGGTTTTACTCGAATTTTCCCTTCAAAAATCACCCACCCAAGCTTTTAAAACTCAAAAATGGCGAAAAGGATATTTTTCCTGATTTAATCTGTCCAAACATGAATTTGCTCTTCGTGATCGCGAGTCACTATGCCCTACAATCACGGAGCTGACTAGGCCTAAAATATCATGATTGTGGCCCCGACCTCCGCGATCACGGAGCTTACATGAGAGATACTATTGCAATCGCGGAGCTTACAAGAGAGATACTATCGCAATCAAGAGACACCCTATCCGCGATCACGAAGCATGAAAAAGGGACACCATCGCGAACATGGGACCCCTATTCACAATCACGAAGCACAAAAGGGACGCACTAGAGATCAGATTTTGGAAAGAATTCTAAGTCCCTGATTGGATCCGAATTCGTTCAGATCCCGTATGCACATATCCTATATTCTACTTAGAGGTGGCAAATGGGTGGATTAGATCGGATTTGGATGGATTGAGTCAAAATGGATTGGATCACAATCCATCCATATAAAAAATGAGTAAATATGAATTTGGTCAAGTATGGTTTGGGTAAAAATAGTTCCAACCCACTTTAATCTCTTAAACCTCAAAAAAAATTAAATCAAAGTTTGATTGTTAATGTTCAACCCCTATTACCCCAACCTTACTCTCAAATAATTACTTTTGAAAAAATTCTTTTTTCATAAAAAAGAAACAAAATTATTTTTTTTCTATTTCAGTACCCTGTCACCCACCCACTCCCACTCCACCCCCAACCCTCATCTAGATTTTTTCTACTTCAATACCAAAACTTAAATTTAAAAAAATTATTTTTTTCAATAAAAAAAAAAAGGTAGTGATAAGGTCTGCGTACATTCGACACTCCCAGACCCCACTCGTGGGATTCCACTGGGTATATTGTTATTGTTGTAAAAAAATAAATTCACCCACCTCCCCACTTCCATCCTCACCCCCCTCCCCTCCCCGCACCCCCACCCACATTTCCACCCTACCCCTCATAGGAGTGTGAAAAAATCGACGGAAAAAAATGTTATTGGTTTATTGTTATCGGGTTATTGGGTTTTTAATGATTTTTACAAAAAAGATTATCGGGTTATCGGTTCGGTTTCGATTTTTAGTATTGGGTTATTGGGTAAACCAATAACTCATTAATAGTTTAATAATGTACTACTTTATTTGTTCATAAATATTAAATATTAATAATTTAATATCACTTGATACTCAATAGTTACTCGTAAGTCATATATTAGCGTGTTTTCCAATGCATAACTCTTCTGTTGGAAAGTAAATTAGAATATGAGGTCACGTATTGCATATTATTAAGTTTGGGTAATTGATTTGTTTTTTTTACTGTATCTCATCATATTGCATCAAATAGTTAGAGAAGTCATATTTATTTTATGAGTATTTTCTTATTAGGTAAACCGAAAAATCAAGCCATTAAGGACCAAAAACTGATAAATCGAAAACCGATAAAAAATATCTTATTGGTTTGTTATTGGTTTAGCATATTTAAAAATCGAATACCGATAAACCGCACCCATAATACATAAAATCAAACCGAACCGAACCGAACCAACCGATGCACACTCTTAACCCCCAATTCCCTTACCCCCACTCCCGCAGCCAAATTTTTTTAAGAAAAAAAAATCACGCATACAAAAAATATTTTTAATGCAATTAAGAATTTTTTTATTATGAATGGGGAATCTATAGGTCTATATGGGTACCCATATTTTACCCAATTTGACCATATTTGTATGAGCTCTTAAAATCGATCAATCCATATTTACCCATTTTGAAAATATGAGTGATCCATTAAAGTAAATATGGATTAAATGGACTATTTTTACCTATATGGATTGAAATTGTCACCCCTAATTCTACCCTACTACATTTGATGTTTCGTACTCAATGAAATGAAATAGTTGGAAATCTATCCAAGGTCTCCTTGACCTAGAATCGGATTAGACGCAATAAAACTACTTAAGAACTCAAAAAAACCAAAAATGCTTCAGACCCTTGAAAAGTATAACGAAGATGCTTCTAGGCCTAAAATCACTTGCTGAAACCAACGGAGCCATAAGAAATCCAATCCGAGTCTCCTAACTCGAATTGTTGACCAAAGTCAAACTTAGCTCATTTAAAACCAAACTTCCCAACTTAGGACCTAAATTTCACAATACAATCCCAAATTCAAAACCGAAGGCACTTCTAGACTAATTTCCACATTCCGGAGCTGATGAAACTGACGAAATCCATTCCGATATCAAAAACTCCAACTGGTACCAAAACTTGCACATTTCTCAACTTTTTGACTATTCTCCAAAACCAACAGTGTAAGCTGATCAAATAACACCCGAGAAAGCTAACAAGAGGGGTAAAATGGTAATTTCTCAAGAATTCCTAGAAATAGTTATTAAGGTTATTACAAAATTATATATATAAAATATTCCTAAATCGCTCATGAATTATTAATTTTGTCCCTGAACTATACTATATTGTTACTTTGTATACTACGTGAGTGTTTTTAAGGCTATCAATAATTCAAAGACAAAACAAATAATTCGCGAGGTGTAGGGATGTTTTATATACTTGTCTTTGTAATGTAATGATGATGAAATAAAATACAAAATGCATATGTAGTACTGGCTAATATGACATATATACACCTGTTTCCTATGTCAAATAGTCGAGATCGTGCAAACATGTAATTTCGATCTCAGTGAAAACTTGCCATATCGTGCAAAATGATTTAAATGAGACCCCCATTTTTCCTAATTGATTCAGTTAATTTATCCATAATATAAACATATGTGCTAAAATCAGCAAAAATGAATCAACAATCAAATCCAATTTCAAGAATATCATAAAGTCAACTTTGGGCAAAAATCTTCTGAATCCCCAATCACAAACACCAATTAAATTACTAGTTAAATAATAAATTAGCAGGCTTTTTGTAATTAGAGAGTTGGAATCTTACCCCACAAAAAATTGAGGGAAACTCCATTCAAATTAATCCAAAACCAAACTCCCAAGTCCCAATCCCCAAAAATTATTGATTTATTAAAGTCTAAATTCAAAAATAGGTATTCAATCATTGGTAGGTGCATTTGTTGTTGGCGAATGTGATGAGATGACCAACACCTGACCATTCACAAATTGGAAGCCTCCTTTGTGATTGTGAAGCATGATAATGAGAACTAATCCTAATTGTACTAAACCAATTAGTAGAAGTTAGAAAAGTAGTTACAATTAGTAGTTGCAGTTAGTTGTAAAGTTGGTTAATTAGTTAGAGTAGTTAGATTAGTTGGTTAATTAGTTCATTAATTACTAGTTGACCAATTACCAATACTTCCCTATATAAATAGGGACCAACTGCAGTGTAAAGTAAGATGTAACAATTTTCCATTCTCTGAAATGAAGAACCTTCCCCAAAATTCTCTCTAAATTCAACATGGTATCAGAGCAGTGTGGAATCAATAATTGTTTGATTCGAAATTAAGATCCGGAGGAAGAAACAGTGTTCGGAAGAAGTAAGCTACCATTGCCGAAGTGAGCTACCATCGACGGCAACAATGGAGAATGTGAGCAGAGAAACATAGACTTTGGAGAGCATTGAATCTAAGAAGAATCATCCGCTTTACTTGCATCCTTCAGATACACCTGGGTGTGTATTGACCACGATTCAGCTGTCTGGAGCTGAAAACTACTCCTTATGGAGTAGATCTATGCTGATTAACCTGAGAGCGAAAGGCAAAGTAGGCTTCGTTCTGGGAACCTGCAAGAAGGAAGATTATCCTGTCGAATTGGAGGAGCAATGGGAGAAATGCAATGCATTTGTGCTTGCATGGATAATGAACACCGTCTCGAAGGAGCTGTTGAGTGGAATTGTATATGCGACTAATGCATCAACTGTGTGGGCAGATTTAAAGGAACGATTCGACAAAATTGATGGATCTAGGATCTACCAGCTGCATAGAGACATATGTACGGTTCATCAAGGTAATCTTTCAGTGTCTGGGTACTTTACTAAGCTGAGATTACTGTGGGATGAGTTTGATGCCTTAGTTCCTTTGCCATCTTGTAACTGTGACAAATCCAGAACCTATGTGAACCACATGCAATACTTGAGATTATTTGCCTTTTTAATGGGTCTAAATGAGACCTATAGTCATGCTAGAAGTAATTTTGATGATGTATCCCCTACCAAGTGTGAGTAAAGCATATGCCATGATAATAGTTGATGAAAGTCAGAGGGTAACTTCAGGAGTAAGCATGATTATTGGGGATTTAACTGAATCTACAGCATTGTATGCTAGTAGAGGAAGTAATAGAAGTTTTGTGGGAAGAGAAGGGTATGGCAAAAATGTTGGAACCCATGGGAAAGGAAGCTATGATACTGGAAGGAGGAAGGTGAATTGGAACCTGTACTATGACCATTGTAACACACATGGACACACTAGAAATATATGTTACAGAATTGTAGGATACCCTGAGGGCTAGAAATTTAGGAAGAAGTTGGGGCAGAATAATGATCAGGATCATAATAACCAATTCAGGGGAATGAAATCCAACAAGGGCAAAGGGATTGCAAATAATGTACAAGCAGACAAAACCAGCAAGGCAACTAAAGAAGATGATGTATTTGATCAAGTTAGTGGATCACAGGAGTTCAACTCTATGCGCACTAATCTGCAGGCATTGGCTATGCAACCTACATATACTCCAAGTCAATACCGAAGAATATCCAAAATTTTGAATGAAGAAAATATAACTGATGAGATGGTGAATATGACAGGTAATTACACTCACAATCCTATTATTCTCTCTACATGTGATAAGAAAATCAATCAAGTAAATGCAGCAGCTGAAAGTGGTGAGTGTAGTCTGATAAAGGAAGAAATCAACTGGATAGTGGACTCAGGAACAACCTCTCATATGGTGCACAGTACTAATCTACTGGATAAAATTGATAACAGAGATATAGGGAGAAGAGTACATTTTCCTAATGGTAAAACTACACTAATTACCTGTTCAGGTAGTTGTACACCAGCAGGAGGAACACTAGACAATGTACTAGTGATTCCTGATTTCAAACACAACTTGCTCTCAGTTTCACAGGTGACTAGGCAACTCAAGTGTTCAGTTAGATTTTTCCCTGAATTTTGTATTTTTCAGGACCTCTTCAGTGGAGAGGTGAAGGTGATTGGTAAAGAAATGGAGGGCCTATACTATCTTCCAAATTGCTTTCAGAATACAGAAGAAGCTGGAAACAAGAATGCAGCATTGATGTCAAATATGTCAAGAGTGACTGATTCTAAACATATGCTTTGGCATCAAAGACTAGGCCATCCCTCATACAAGGTGATCAAGCAGTTGTTGTTGATAAATAAGGAAGGTCATGATGCTAGATGTGATGATTGTCTTGTATGTCCACTGGCCAAACAAACCAGATTACCATTTCCTATGAGTATGAGTAGAAATAAGGCCATATTTAATCTTGTACATTTTGATGTTTGGGGACCATATAGGATAGCTACTCATAATGGTTACAGATATTTTCTAACTGCTGTAGATGATAACACAAGGATGGTATGGTTGTTTCTTTTGAAATTCAAGCATGAAGTCTTCTCTACTATGAAGTTTTTTTTTTTTTTTGCCTAAGTTGAAAATCAGTTTAATGCTCAAATCAAGAAAGTGAGGACAGATAATGGTACTGAGTTTTTTAACAGAGAATGTAAGGAGTTATTTACTTCACTAGGCATCATTCATGAGAGTAGTTGCCCTCATACTCCACAACAAAATGGAATAGTTGAAAGAAAACACATGCATATACTTGAAGTGGCAAGGGCTATCAGATTTCAAGGGGCTATTCCTATTGAATTTTGGGGAGAATGTGTATTAGCGGCAGTATATTTGATCAACAGAATGCCAACTAATGTCTTGCACGGTAAGTCACCCTATGAGGTCTTCCATAAATCTAGACCTACTTTGAATCATTTGAGGGTGATTGGTTGTCTATGTTACACAACCAAGGTTGTCAAAACAGACAAGTTTTCCCCTAGATCAGATGCTTGTGTTATGATGGGATATGCTTCAACTCAAAAGGGCTATATCTTATATAACCTGTGCCTTAAAAGATTGATTGTAAGTAGAGATGTGATATGCAAAGAATATATATTTCCATTCAAGGAAATGAAAGACAAGTATGTTCCAATATTTGGGAGTCAATCACTCCAGGATTATGAATATGATGACAGAGTAACCAATAAGCCAGTAACAACTGCTAATAACCAGCATGATCCTACATTCACAGAGACTATTTCAGAACCTGATGTACATCTACAAGGAGACAATGCAGGACAAGCTCATGATCAAGGAACTACAAACAAAAATGAACAAGCACCAGATTAAGGGACTACAAGATATAGGGCATCCACAAGAATCACTCATCCACCAGTCTGGATGAAAGATTATGTTACTCACCTAAGAGAGAATGCACATCCTCATTCTTTGGCCAACTATGTATCTTATAACCATTTGTCCTCTTCATATCAAGCATACTTAAGCAGAATATCACAAGATATAGAACCAAGAACCTATGAGGAAGCTGTAAAGGATCCAAAATGGGTAGAAGCAATGAAACAAGAAATAACTGCCTTAGAAGATAATGGCACATGGGAGGTTGTGACACTGCCACCAGGAAAGAAAGTCATAGGGTGTAAATGGGTGTTTAAGATCAAATATAAAGCAAATGGGGAAATGGATAGATTTAAGGCTAGACTTGTAGCTAAGGGGTACAATCAAACTGAAGGTATTGACTACCAGGAAACATTTTCACCTGTTGTTAAGATAGTGATTGTCAGATCTATTATTGCTCTTGTTGCAGCTGAAAATTGGGTCATATACCAAATGGATGTTTTCAATGCCTTCCTACAAGGTGATCTCTTTGAAGAAGTTTATATGGAACTTCCAAAGGGGTGCCAAAGCAAGGGGGAGTACAAGGTATGTAAACTTGTTAAGTCCTTGTATGGACTTAAACAAGCCTCAAGGCAATGGAATGCAAAGCTAACTGAAGCATTAGTGCACTCTGGATATGTTCAAAGCCAACTGGATCACTCATTGTTCACCAAAAGAAAAGGATCAGCATTAGTAATCATCTTGATTTATGTGGATGACTTGCTAATTACAGGAAATGATTCTACACTAATACAGGAGACTATACAGTACTACACCACTCATTCAAAATCAAAGACTTGGGAGAATTAAGATATTTCCTTGGAATGGAATTCTGTAGATCATCACAAGGAATTGTGATGAATCAGAGGAAGTATGCACTGGAGTTGGTGTCAGAGGCAGGTCTAGCAGGTGCAAAACCATCGACCACTCCACTAGAATGCAATGTAAAACTCACTGTTGCAGGTCAGAGTGATGACAAGGAATTATTTGCTGACGTCAACAAGTATCAAAGACTTATTGGGAAACTGATGTATCTCACCAATACTAGGCTTGATATAGCATATGTTGTTCAAACCCTGAGTCAATTTATGCAGAAACCTAAGCTAACTCATTGGAATGCAGCTTTAAAGGTAGTGAAGTACATCAAAATGACACCTGGACTTGGCTTGTTTATGAGTTCTGGTAAGAAGACACATCTAACTGGCTACTGTGATGCTGATTGGGCCTCATGCTCCAATACCAGAAGATCTGTGACTGGATACTTACTCAAGTATGGAGACTCATTAATAGCTTGGAAATCAAAGAAGCAAAGCATAGTTTCCAGGAGTTCTGCAGAAGCAGAATATAGAAGCCTTGCTTCTCTGACAGCTGAAGTAATATGGGTGACAAATCTATTCAAAGAATTGGGTTTACAACTGGATAGTCCCACTACTATACACTGTGACAGCAATGCTGCCATCCAAATAGCAGCAAATCCAGTTTTCCATGAACAAACAAAACATATTGAGATCGATTGTCATTTCATCCGTGAGAAGCTACAACTAGGATTGATAAGGACCAGCTACATCAACACTAAGGAGCAACAAGCTGACATACTAACAAAGGCATTAGGAAGAACACAACATAATTTTCTATTATCCAAGCTAGGTGTCCTAAATGTGTTTAGTACATCTAGCTTGAGGGGGAGTAATGAGAATGAATCCTAATTGTACTTAACCAATTAGTAGAAGTTAGAAAAGTAGTTACAATTAGTAGTTGCAGTTAGTTGTAAAGTTGGTTAATTAGTTAGAGTAGTTAGATTAGTTGGTTAATTAGTTCATTAATTACTAGTTGACCAATTACCAATACTTCCCTATATAAATAGGAACCAACTGCAGTGTAAAGTAAGATGTAACAATTTTTCATTCTCTGAAATGAAGAACCTTCCCCAAAATTCTCTCTAAATTCAACACATGAACTCGACCCAGTCCTAACTATCTTACCCTAGCTATGCATGCGATCATGATGCACGAGCCACACTACTCTCCATGAACTCAAAGAGGGATACACAAGACAACTACATCAAGTACAACAAATAAACAATGTGAATAACTAATCAAAACATCGAACAGGACCTTGGAAATCATTCGAAGCCTCACAAAAGTAAACCAAATATGCTGAATAAAACATCTTTTGGATTTGTTGGATTCATCTTGATCAAAAGTTTACCATGTTTAAAAGAAAAGCTTGTTAACCAAAATAGGACCCTGGAAATCATTTGGATTTGTTACATAATTTTTTAAATTTAGTAAATATACTATTTGTTAACCAAAATAATAAATATACAGAATTTTTTACATACGAGTCATATATGCACTATTTTTGAAAAATAGAGGATATACCGTTTATCTACTCTAAAACACAAAGTAGAAGGAAATATTTGTTCCTTTTCCATGTTTAAAAGGGAAGCTTTTTTTTTTTTTTAACGTGTGTGTCTCAGAATTTGCTTATTTATTTTGTCAAATGAAGAAATGAACTCCTCCAAAAAGATAAAAGAGTTTGCGATCCTATGTGGTGCTAATGTTGGGGTCATTTTTCACTCCAACACCATAAAATTTTATGAATTTGCCTGCAAAAGATTACTTATTGTAAAGGAATATGTGTTATTCAAAACAATAGCAGAAACAGTAAAGAAAGAATCGAAATTATATAAAACTATCTGAGTTCATAGAATGCACTGTGTATCCTTAAGGAATTTAATCCTCTCAATATACCTGAGATTGTGGATTATTTCCTCCCAAGATAAAATAGATAACCTATTACAAAAGTAGCGACACCTCAAACATCTGTAATTTGAATGAACTCAAAACTCAGCAACAGATTCACACACAAACTCAATTTTTTATTTGTAAGAGAATGTGTGAAGAAGAGAAGGAAAATTTGATGATTAGAAAATGCAAAAAGGGTCTCTATTTAAAACCAATGTTGGGCGCGAATTCACCTGTTCGGAACAGACTCATCTATTTAGAACAGGTATGGCATTTTTTGGGAAAAAAGATGTTTGTTCTAAAGAACTTTATGCGCGAAATTTAAAAGTCTACTAAACTAATTAATTCCTCGATTTAACTTAATTACTCCCTCCGTCTTATTTTATGTGGCACCCTTTCCTTTTTGATTCGTCCCAAAAAGAATGTCACCTTACTCAAATTGGAAATAAGTTACCTTTAAAATTTCCTTTTTACCTTTAATGAAATGTTTTTCAGCCACACAAATATCTAAGAATGATTTTAGACCACAAGTTTCAAAAGTCTTCAATTCTTTTCATAGACACCGTGCCAAGTCAAAGGGTGCCACATAAAATGAGACGGAGGAGTAATAAATAATTCGTAAATTAATTTAATTAAAAAAGAATTTTTGAATTAATTAATTAACTAATAATTCACTAAAATTAATATCAAAAAAGGAAAACCTTAAGATTAATTAAATAAATTTTGTCCAAAAAATTTATCAACCAATTATTTGCCAAAAGGGTCCTCTCTACTTGACTTTTTAAGAGTTAAGGGAAGTGTTTCTTAATATAAGAATAAAACTTTTCCTCTATTCTACCAATGAGGAAGAAATAACTCTTCATTTTTTCCTTTACTTGTTCCCCCTCATTTACTTATTCTCCCAATCTATTCTCAAATTCACACCTTACTACTTGAATCCAACAATCCCCCACATGATAGGGAATGAACATTGCTTAAAATATATTTATGAAAAACTTATGTGATCCGTAAATATAGATTAATTGCATCTTGATAAGTAGATTTCCTTTTGAACTTTTCATAGTGAACATATATCAATGACTTGTCCCCCCCCCCCCCCCCCTCTGCCTTTTGTAAGTGGATCCGACACATTATCCTTTGACTTTACATAGTCAATTGTGATAATTCCACTAGAGAGTAGTTGTCTAATAGTATTATGTCTTCGTCATATGTAAAGAGACTTACCATTATATATAACGCTCCCAGCTCTTCCTATTGCCGCTTGACTATCATAATGTATGCATATAGGAGCCATTGGTTTGGGCCAAATCAGAATATGTTAAAAAATATTCCGGAGCCATTCAGCTTCTTCACCAGCCTTTTCTAAGGCTATGTACTCATTCTCTATTGTAAATCGATCTATACATTTTATTTGGATGATTTTCATAATAATGCTCCTACACCAATAGTAAAAATCAACCACTTGTGGACTTAGTTTCAGTTGACTCAGTAATCCAGTTTGCATTACTATATCTTTAACAATTGTTGGATACTTGTTGTAATGCAAAGCTGAGTTTTGAGTATGTTCTAAATATCCCAAACCCCGTTACATTGCCACCCAATGATTTTAGTTGGGATTACTTGTGTATCGACTCAATTTACTTAGAGCATAAGCTATGTTCGATCGCATAGAGTTCATGATGTAAATTAAGTTTCCCAACACTCTGGCATAATCCAATTAAGATTGACTTTCACCTTTATTCTTAGTAAGATAAAGGTTTAGATCAATTGAAGTTTTTGCATTTTTATAGTCTAAGTACTTGAATTTTTTTAGTACCATTCGAATATAAGGAGATTGAGATAATGTTAGGTCTTCATATTAAACTTGCTAGCAAACATATGCTTCGTAGCATTTATGTTAGCAAAATGTGATAGTGAATAATATTCTAGACCTTACAAACATATTACTATAAAAGTAATTTAAACTTCTGTGTCCCCTTTTGGGAATCAACTCTAAATTTTGTAAAGCCCATACGTATTTGTTCAAACCAAATTTTGCAATTTCAAGAGGAAAGGTATCTTACAGAAATCTCATTGTTTGTGGTGTTGAATGAGTATTGCTTTCTTAAATTATTTATCGTCTCATTCCTTTACACTCTTTAATAAAACATTATTTTGAAGAAATTTATTATTATTTTATTCATATTTATGATTTAAGTTATGATAATATTTACCTTTTTTATTTGTCATATTCAAGATATCCGTAGTAGTCTTCAGAAAAAATTAACACGGAACAAAATGAGAAAGAAATTAATTTTATCCTAAACTTGTAAAATGACATTAATTTGACACAACTAATTTTTAGAAATCACAACAAATATTTAGACAGGAGACGTTACATCGTTTTACAAGATACCTATTGCTTCACAGCATTTTAAACTTATTCACAAGTTAATTTAATTTTCCAATGATATCCAAAATGACAGTTTGAACATCTTCGCTTATGAATGTAATTGTTCACAATCTTTTAGCCGGAAAACTATCTGTGTGATTTGGTAATTAAAATCCTTACATCAGAATAGTTACAAAGTCAAACCATGGAATAATATAAACTGTTATTCTCATGTAACAGAAATATAGGCCATGAGATATGCAGCCATCAACAAACCAGGACAATCAAAAAAGAAAAACTCACAAGATATACAGACATGCTTCTTCTATTACCGTGGAAGGTCTTTCAAAGCAGGTCGCTTCCCAGGCCTTAAAGCTGTTAAAGTACCGATATCTCCCTTAACACTTGGAGCATTTTCTTTCATGTCAGCTATCTGAGTTAGTTTGTTGGGAGTTCCATGTATCAGAATGCTTCTGGCATTCTTCTTTTTCACAGTGGAGTTCAAGTGCTTGGCAAAAGAAGTTTTAGCCACACTTACTGCTGGAGTTAAAGATACTTCCTTTTCAGCCAAGTCATCCTTTTTCTCAAACATCAATATACCTTCACCAGCAACGCCTGAATGACATAACAAATACATAATTAGTATAGTCAGACCTAGAAATTCAAATGTATCAGACTAATCCTGTGGATCAGCCTTGTTTACCTTCTGTTGATTCATGCTCCTTTTTATCAAAAGAATTCTCATCTTGTTGCTTAACTACACTGAACTTCCCCTGATCACTTCCACTTTGAAGCTCTTCAGATAATGCTGAATGGGCTTTATTGCTACTCTCTCCTGCAAATATTCCAGGCAGGCCCATTTGTGTGGTGAGACCTGAATCACCAACATTCATAGACATGCTCTCATTTGATTCAATAATGACAACTCTGTCCTCAGCAGCAAGATCTTCTTTAGAAACATGTTGACATTCATTTGGGGATGCAGTAAACTCAGTGCTCGAAACATTTTCTACCACATAATGTTCTGGAAAGTGAAACTGCTCATCAGCAGGCAAAACTGTTGAACTTTGTTTTGCATATTCACCGTCATTGGGAATATTCTGTAGGTAAGCATTACTGATATTTTTCACTTCTAATTTTTGTACTTCATCTCCCTTAGTCTCTTCTACTGTGATGATAATCGTTTCTTGACTTCTTAATGCAAAGGATTCGGCATCAAATTCAAGAATTCCACTTTCTGAAATTCATTACTAAGTAAGCAGTTTTAAATTTGTAGCAAAATATTAGAAAAAACAAAACAATTCAAGACAATTGAAAGGTGCGAATCACAAAATCTTCATATAGTTGCCTCTAAGGTCAAGAAATGGGTAACCTCTACATACAAATTTCATGAATAAAGAAAAGTACTTTTCTTCTTTCTTTGTTGCTCATACAGACTTAATGAACTCACCAGCACTAACGGAAATGCCTTCGCTCTTCCTTGTCTCCTGAGTAATGTTCTCAGTTTCAATGTCTGTTAAAGAAATGTTAGGTTGTTCGCAAACTGCATCACTGACAGCACCACCTTTTGCTGCTTCATAAGTATTAATTAATCCATCTTCTATAGATTCCTGATACACTACTAGATGATCATCTTCATTGCCCTCAGCCAGAGCATCATCTTCTCTCACTTCCCCTTCCTCATTCAAGGGCTCAAACGGATGGGCAGAATTATTTTCTGCAGTATCAGCATTAGAAATTTTAAGCCTATGCATCTTACTTGGGACATTATAAAATAGAAATGAGAAAAGTATACGAGTAAAAATAATATCCCTCAATACTTTTTAGATTAGGTGCCAATCATTCTAAAGAACTATCTGACAGAATCTGGTACTTCATTTAGTAACAATAATCCGATGGCTCTGCCGCATCTTAATCATCAAAACCATAATTCAACGAATAAAAAGGGTCTTTGGATAAATTTCTAAGCCGGTCACCTAATAACCATTTATAAGGAAAACATCATAGTGTTTATAAGCTAAAAGCCATAAGTCATAAACTAGTCATACCCAACTTAAAATTTTTCACCTCACAAGCACCTTTGATTTGACCAAATATTTTACTATTTATAGTGTTCCAAGGAAACTGTTTTCGAATGTTTCAAGCATCTGAAACAATATTTTCATATTCACTTTATCCATTCCAAATTAATAACTGTACCATTCAAGAATTCATTATATGATATACTAAGACTTGTATAATTAGTCACATACACAACATGAATCTACTGGCATATTAATCATTTTGTGAATCTGCAGTTATTACCAAATATACTGGAGAGGAGTAAAAATATTACCATTCTGCATCTCCAGTTCTATCTGTGTGGGAACATTGCCGTTGTTTGTTTGAAACCAATCCAGTGTAGCTTCACCAGCATCATCTGTCATTTCATTTAGGAGTTCAGGAACTCTGTACTGTGCAGACTTTTGTTCTCTAACACCATCCAGATAACTTAAGGCATCTTCCTCACAACCAGGACTTTTCTCCGACTCTGGTGGACATGTATCTTTAGATGGTGTAGGAAATAGAGGCCCTCCTTCAAATTGTTTAATCTCCTTGGAGAAACAAGATCTTCTTGTGCTACCAGAACCTCCACTCATAATCTCTACAGTAAGTAGTTCTCCAGAAAATTCAAACCCTTGCTTAGGCTGCTTACCAGCCATTTCGGAGTCCATTGCAATCACTGCTGTCTTCAATTGACAACTAGAAGCTTCACCCACCCTGGAAGGGCTTGTTGCTTTGATTGGGGTAGCAAACAGAAGCTTCAAGTGATCTTCAGAACCTTCATTAAAAGCATCAGATGTTTTATCGTTCTCGAGACTGTTCTTATTGATCTCTGGCACCATTTGCTGTTCAGAAAATCCAATATCATCGCATGTAGGCTCTGAAATAACAGGAGAAGTGCTTTTGTTTGCAATCCCAACATAAACATCTTCTTCCAGACCTCTAGAGATGTCTCGTCTTAGCAACAAATCCTTGTCAGCCACCGTTTCCTCAATTTTGTGTTCCTCTGTGTCACAAATTTCCCAAACACAGCTTTCATGACTTGTGTTCATCTCTGTGTCTCTAACCATTTCTCCTGACATTGCAGCATCTGCTGTCTTAGGTTCTCTAGAAGAAAATAGCAACAAATACCTGTCAGCCACTGTTTCCTCAATATTATGTTCCTCTATGTCAACAATTTCCTGAACACAGCTTTCATGTCTTGTAGTCATCTCTGTGTCCCTAACCATTTCTCCTGACATTGCAACACCTGCAATCTTCATTTCTTGAGAAGAAAACTCCTCCTTCTGCAATTGAGTCATTTTTTTAGCTGACATTGCAGACAACATATAATCCTGACCATCATTGTTCTCTTCTCCGAGAGCACTGGATTCTTTCATGCACTCAGCAGTTTCTTTGATATTAGGTTCTTGAGAAGAAAACTCATCCTTTTGCAATGGAGTCATGCTTTTAGCTGCTGTTGCAGAGAGCATATTACCCTGACCTTCAATGTTCTTTTCTTCAAGAGCACTGAATTCTTTCATGTACTCAGAAGTTTCTTTGGTCTTCTTAAGTTTAATCTGTTCTTCAGAATGTTTAGTATCTATGCTCTCAGGCTCTTCCAGATCCATAGCATTTGGATACACAACTGGAAAGACTTTCTTATGAGAGAGCTCTTGAACATTGCCAGACAAAAAATACTTCTTTCCTGTCTTTCTTGATGTTCCATCCATTTGGTCCAGAGACTGGGTATTCATGGGTGACGCAAACAGCATTTGCAATTGATTTTCTGTGCATCAGGAATTAACACTATTAATGCACAATAAAGCAGCAAATAGAAGATAATAGGAGAGTCAAATTTACTTATACACCTTGGGAAATAGTTCAGACTAACCTTGTTCATTTTCATCACCATTGTTGAAAGCAGTGATATGTGAAGTCTCAGGAGCTACAAGAAATAAGGCTTTGATGTTAGTACGAGAAGCTTAAACAAAAACACAAACTAATTTTATGTTTGAACACTCAGCTCGTGTAAATCCATTATGGTTAAAAGAGATAATTACTACCTTGGTCGACTCCAACAGACCCAGCTTCAAATTCACCAAAATTTCTTTCAGCTCCACTGCAAATATAACTTTTCATTTCATGACTCTGGCTACACTTTCCTTTGCTAAAAGTAGTCTCTTGGTTAATGCATTTCACAGAGACTGGTGAGGCAAATGAAGTCCTTGTGTCTTCCACTGTTACCATAGACACCCCTAACAAATTTTAGAAACTGAAAAAGAAGGGAGGGAAAGGGGGGATGTGAAGAACTGAACATCCAGCGGAAGGCAGAAACTGGTTTTTTAAAAGAGCAAAGAAAGTAATTTCAGAACCAACCTTGTTTGTTCTCAATCACACCACCCCCAAGTCCTCTCTTGATCATTGTTTCTCCACTCAATTGATTTTGGACAAGGTAGTGTTGGACTCCAACAGATTGCGAAATAACAGAGGGCGTAGCAAACAAACGTTTAAGATCTTCCCCCGCTGCATCAAGTTGAAGAGCATGACATGCTTTATCAAGTTTGACAAAACCATCATCATTACCAGCAGACGATGCAGCTGCATATCAAAATATACTTACAAAGTGATAAGCATATATGGTCAGAGTAAGAGGAAAATGATGGTTTGAAAAGAAAAGTGGAAAAGAGACTTACTGGCTTGTTAATGAACAACCTAAATTTGAAAATCATATGGCTTCAACTAAGAATATAAACCAAGCATGGCTCGGAAATCAAAATTAAGGAAGACTTCTCATTTTCATGGCAACTGTACTTGTATTGACTGCTTGTTTCATTAATCACATTACTGGTTGTTATTACCTTGCTGCTTCTACTACCAAATGGTGTGGCAAACAAACTTTTCAAATACTCTACTGTAGCATTGCATAATCTAGCTGTAAGTAACATATACTCTTTGGGGAAGAAGAAGAAGTCTAGGACTAACCTTCTCCGCGTTCACCACAATCACGGACAGAGCTTTGGAGACTTGATGTATCATTATCACTAGACGGAGAAACTGCAGAAATCACAAGGCAAAATGCCGAAACAAAAAATTGATCTATAGCAATAAATTACAAAAAGTAAAATGTAAAAGAAGCATTTTGAAGCTAACCTTGCCCCTCTCGATTTAGATACTCATTCTTTAAATCACCATCCAAAGAAGCTTTTTTTTCTTCTTTAGAATGTGAAACATAACGAGGAGTGGCAAACAAAATTTTAAGTTCTTCACCTGTTGCATCAAAAAAGGTAGAGAAATGAGCAAATTGCAAAGAACAGGAGGTGAGAGAACCTCATAACTGCCTTTAGGAAGTGAGAGAACCTCATAAATACCTTGCTTCTCTTCATCACTATCCTCTGAAGGAGTTACATGTAATGCGATGCCATCACCAAGAATAACAGGTTCTGCAACTAAAAGAGATGGTAAATATATTATGAAATTCATAGAACCAGGAAGTAATGAAATTCACCAAGTGGTGTGGCACATAAACTTTTCAAATACTCTCATGTAACATAGCATAATCTAGCTGTAAGTAACATATACTCTTTGGGGGAAGAAGAAGAAGTCTAGGACTAACCTTTGCCATGTTCACCACAATCATGGACAGAACTTTGGAGACTCAATGTATCCTTACCACTAGACGGAGAAACTGCAGAAATCACAAGGCAAAATGCCGAAACAAAAAATTGATCTACAGCAGTAAATTACAAAAAGTAAAATGTAAAAGAAGCATTTTGAAACTAATCTTGCCCCTCTCGATTGAGATCCTCATTCCTTAAATCACCATCCAAAGAAGCTTTCTTTTCTTCTTTAGGATGTGAAACATAACGAGGAGTGGCAAAAAAAAATTTAAGTTCTTCACCTGTTGCATCAGAAAAGGTAAATATAGTGAGCAAATTGCAAAGAACAGGAAGTGAGAGAACCTCATAACTACCTTAAGGAAGGGAGAAAACCTCATAAATACCTTGCTTCTCTTCATCACTATCCTCTGAAGGAGTTACATGTAATGCGATGCCATCACCAAGAATAACAGGTTCTGCAACTAAAAGAGATGGTAAATGTATTATAAAATTCATAGATTCAGTAAGTAATGAAAAAATGTTGCTTACCTTGGAGATCTAGAACTGCTTCTATGGGACTTGAAACAGTTTTCTCGGAAGCAGCCGCTTCAAAGTTCGCACATTCTTCTGCATGTATTTCACCTTGACTTGTGAAGGTAGGTGAATCTAAATCATATTTAGCTTCTGCTTGTTCCATATGACCAGATTCAACATCTGCTTCAGAAATTTTAACTTCCATCTCATTGCTCCGATTGAAAGGACCCACATTGTCCAACGACACATTACTAGACAAGCCCGCATCAAACTCTTTTCCGTAGTCTGTTACAGTTAGCTCTTCTTCACCATAATTTACACTGACAGAATCAATACATTGGCTTTCTGATTGTTCTTTAAAGCCAGAATCAAGCTTCTCTTCCAAATTATCACTGTCGTCTACTGAACAGTTGTCAAGAACTTCATTAGATGATCCTGAGTCAAATTCTTTTGCATTATCTGCTGCAATTGCACCATGATCCACTTTCTCGAAAATGTCACTTGAAACTACTGCATCATCAGCCAAAACAAAACTAGGACATAGGCCTTTGCTTTCAGGCTCCTGTTCACCATAAGTTAGCCCCTCCTTAACAATACATCCAGACTCTGATTGCTCTTTCAAGCCAGCATCAAGGTTCTCTTCCATATTATCAAGAACTTCATTAGATAAACCAGTGTCAACTTCTTCATAATCTGCCACAACTGAACCATGCTCCTGTTTGTCAGAAGATGTGTCATTTGGAATTGCATCATCAGCCAATGAAGAGCTAGGACATAGGATTTTGCTAGCAGACTCCTGTTCAGTAACCACACATCCAGCCTCCGGTTGTTCTTTGAAGCCAGAATCAGGGTTCTCTTCCATATTATCACTCTGGCTAAGTGAACAATCATCAAGAATTTTATCAGATATTCCTTCTGCATTATCTGCTGCTATTGAACCATGCTCCTGATTGTCAGTAATTAGTTCATTTGGAACAGCATCTTCATCCAAAGCTGGACTAGGACATAGATCTTTGCCTGCAGACGCTTCATGATCAAACTGCAAAAGTTCTTCATCTAAGTTCTCCTTCGGTGTAACTGCAAATACGAAATAATGAATTAGCACTCTTCACGAGAAAATGCATAATAATAATTTATGACCCAGATATACTAACCATTGGAGTTGAATGGAACAGATGTGGAATTATTTTCAGATGGAGAAGCATTTGCTTCTACAATCGATCCTTCCTCAATTAATTTGTCAGCTAGGGTGCTTGACTCAGCAGCTGCATCACCCTTATCAATCTGGCTTAGTGAACAATTATCAAGAACGTCATTAGATAATCCTGTGACAAATTCATCTGCATTATCTGCTGCTATGGCACCAGGCTCCTGTTTGTAAGAAGTTATGTCATTTGGATCTGCATCATCAACCAAAACAGAACTAGGACATAAACCTTTCCTTGCTGGCTCCTCGTGGTCAGACTTCAGAAGTTTCTCAACAAAGGTTTCCTCAGGTCTAGCTGAAAATACAAAATAATGAATTAGCACTCTTCACAAGACAATGCATAATTTAACCTAAGACCAGTTACACTAACCGTCAGAGTTGAATGGATCGCTTAATGGAAGAGATTTCAATGCGGAATTATCTTCGGATGGAGAAGAATTTGCATCTGCAACTGGTCCTTCCTCAATCAATTTGTCAGCTTTAGTGCTTGACTCAGCAGCTACGTCATCCTCGGTGCCAGGGAGAACTATATTGACATCATCTGTGACAGCTTCCAGATCATTCAGAGATGATCTTGAGAAGCTCATTGTACCTCCTGACCCTGAGATATTACAATCTTCGTTGTCTGATTCTCTGACTATTTCCATGTCCTCAGGCATGGGAACTTCTACTTCCACATTTGATCTTTTTAGTCGACCCTGCTGCTTCTTCCGAGAAGTACTTGTCTTTTTAACAGCTGCAGCCTTGACACTTGCTTTTGAACTACTCATTGACTGTTTTGGAGAATCTAAATCTTGCAGGGTTAACTTGTTGGTAGAATCTTTTTCTTGAATAGCTGTGCAGTTTCTCTTTGTCAGCTTATTCTCACCTTTTTCATTCGTATCATCCGAAACAGCGGCAACAGTATGCCTAGAAGCACTTCTTCCAGAACATCTCCTCTCTTCTTTTACCACAGAAGTTTCTTCTTGCACTGAACTGACCAATATCTTGGTGTCTACATTTGCATTAGCAGCATTTCTTCTAGAGCATCTCCTCTCTTCTAATTTATTTTCAGCAATATCACAGTCAGCAAGTACAGGATCATCCATTTGTTTAGCAAGCCGTTTTGACCGCTTTGATGCCTTCTGGGGTTCTTCTTTTGTTCCTTTGTTCCTTATCTCGCCATCATTAGCATTTAAATTTCTTTTCTCCTTTACGACCTCAACTTCATCACTTCTTACTTTTTCCAAAGAAGGAACAACAGATTTCCGCCTATTACTTCTGAGAGGAACTTCTCCAGTTTGAGGAACCACTTCAAGAGTCCCTTGAGATTCAGTTGGTCTATCTATTTTATTTTCAGCAGTATCACCTTTGGCCAATACTGAATCTTCCACTTGTGTAGCAAGCCTTCTTGATCTCTTTGATGCCTTCTGCGGTTCTTCTTTTGTTCCTTTACTCCTTATCTCGCCATCATTAGCATTTAAGTTAATTTTCTCCTTTACAACCTCAACTTCATCACTTCTTACTTTCTCCAAAGAAGGAACAACAGATTTCCGCCTATCACTTCTTCTAAGAGGAACTTCCACCGGTTCTTCACGTTGAGGAACCACTTCATGTTTACCCTTGGATTCAACACTTTCTGATGTTGAAGCTTCAACAGTTAAGTTAGACTGATTTCTAGTCCTACCCCTAGTAGCCATCTTTTCGTTAGTAACACCATCAATCAACCTTGCTCCCTTTTCCTTATTAGCTACCCTTCCAGACCTCTTCAAAGCCTTTTCGGGTGCCTCCAACACGCTGTTCTTCTGAGACCTTCTTGTGTTTACTGTGACTTCATCTTTGACAGCTTCAACTGAAGGTTGAATAAATTCTGTACAGAGCTGTTCCTCATTCTTCTGAACTTTCTTACCCCTAGCCCGGTTCCTTTTGTTACTGACATTATCCTCAACTGGTTTCAAGTTCTGAGACCTTGTAACCCGAGCTGGTTTCTCCACAACTTCCTCCCTTACTGCTGCATCAACCTCAATTTGAACAGGCAACTTCTGATTATGAGCCATAGATTTCCTTCTAGTTACTCTTTTCGTCTCCTCGGGTTTTATTTCTGACTTAGTGCACTCATCCATTTGACCACCACGTATGAATGTCACTTTCTTGTCCCTCTTGTGTGTCCTATCGATTTCCTTTTTACTTTCGTCTACTTTCGGTTCCTCTTGAGAATCATCTATACTCTCTTTAGCATATTTCCGACTTCTTACTCTTCTACTCATCCGCAAACCATCATCTCCACCCTCATTTTCTTCCCTCTTTTCCTGCATAATAACTACTTCCTTGTTCTTCAAAGTTCTTTTTGTGGTCACTCCAACTTCATCCTTACCCTCATTCACTGAAATTACGCTATCTTTCACGTGCTTTGTTCTTCCCTTTTTCTCAGTAACACCAACTTCCATATCCACACTCTGCGACCTTGTAATCCTAACTGGACTATCCAAAATGCCTATCTTTAACCCATCACTCTCAACGTCCAAGTTGTTCTTGTACGACTTTGTCTTCCCCCTCGCTCCCCTTCCCACTCGAGCCGATCTCGTGAACTCTATAATTTCATTATCAGGACTAAATTTCACTTTCTTTGCCTTCCTATTTACAACATCAGACTCTCTATCATTCCCATTCTCATCAAAGATCTTCAAACATGATCGCCCTCGAGTTAAGGGTTTTTCATTATTTACCTGAACATACCACCACAAATTTAACGAAGAACACATCAGAAAACAAATAAAGAAATAAAGATTACCCATTACCTTAAGAAGTGAAGAAAGCTTGTTGGCCATTTCTAAATTGGTCAAATTGGCAGGAATTCCATGTTCTTTGCATAATGCTTGTAGTTGTTTCCTTTTCATATTCTCAAACTCCATCTCTACAAATTTCCATTGACTAATCAGAAAAAAAGCATGAAAATGGCAGAGAAAGATCCAAAAGTAAAAGAAAAAATTAGCAGAATGATCCTACCTGAGGTAGAGAAATTTGGATTTGGTTGTGAAAAATTTGAATTTTGGAACGCTGTTTGAATTTAATTGAATGGATAAGAATTTGAAATTTGAATTTGAGGAATTTCCCGCTTCTCAACGATCACGTGCAGAAAAGCGTTAGGGAATTTCCCGATGGAGCGTAGAAGAAGCTTCTTTTTCTTTTTTCTTTTTTCTTTTTATCTTTTTTTTATTTTTACTGGAGTATAGATGACGTGGAGGAAATCTAGTCTAGCTATTGATTAGTATAGAAACAGACTTGCAAGAGTTAGGTCTCATGGTAGTTGAATTTATCTCATATTTTGAAATTATGGAAGAAAATTGCATAAATAAATATTAATTTCATCTTAATTTTAAATCAGGAGATAAAATCATGCTCAAACACATACTAAGGTTCATGTTATAGATCTATTATTAGTTATTACTCTCTTTATTTCATTTTGTGGAGCATATTTTTTTTTCATTCGAAAAAGAATGTTACATTACTTCGATCAAAACAAATTTAAATTTAAAATTTTCTTAGTACTCTTAATGAAATAATTTCCAATCACATAAATATCTAAGAATTATTTTAGATCACAAGCAGTGACGAAGCTTGAATTTTCATTTTGAAGGTTCAACGTATAAAAAAGTAGATACGTAAATTTATCGGATGAAATTCAACATCTATTATATATACATAAAAAATTATTTTAATTGTGTATACATAACATAATTTGTTGCTGAAAAGGGTTGCTCACTAATAAGTAGCTCTACTGACCACAAATTTTTAAAAGTTATACTTTTAACTTTTTTAAATATCATACAAAAGACCGTCGCACAAATTTCACGAAGAATTAAACCTTATGTTTCATATCCAATCTCATCCGTCAACTTCCTTTAATTTAATTTGAAATTCTGAGGTGCAATCAATGTTTGTTTATGGTATGTGAACAAAATTTCAATTTTAAAACTCAAATACGCTATTGAGCAAGGTTTCAATTCCCAAGTTTGTAATTTTGATTTTTAAAATTTATCTCATAAGTTTTCATTTGATTATAAATTTTCAAATTATATTTAAAAATAAAAAATATCGCTTGTTCATGAAATTTGGTAAGTTCTAAAACTGTTTTGAGCAATTCTTTGGTGAAATTTACTCTCACTCACAAAAGTCTGTTTGGAAGGATACCCTGATAATTGAATTTGATGAAATTGGGTGTAATTACATTGTCTACCTGTTTGGTTGGACAAATAATTACATGGTCAGCAGGCAATTGGGTGTAATTGACTGGGTGTAATTACGTTTTCCAATTCATAAGAGGAGGTTGTGAATTGCAGGTAAAATTGCACGGAACCACACGAGGTAAAGATTGAGAATTAAGGAGAAAATTAAAATAAGATATATTTTTAAAAATATTAAAATAATAAAATTAAATAGAATTTAAAATAATAAAAACAAAGAAATAACTTAAAATGAAATATAGAAATAGAAATAAAAAAGACTTAACTCAGACACCCAAACTTGTCCTCATTTTTCACTTAGACACCTAAACTAACACAAGTTCCTAATAGACACCCAACTACTCAGATTTGATCCCATTAAACACTTTTATCCTACTTGGCATTCTCCGGTACTATTTTATTTTTCAGCCAAAAATAAATAGTTGCGGTCCCAAAAAAAAATTCATAAAAGTATATTCTCAAAATTCTCAGTTAACCATATGCGGAAAAAAATTATTACAATTTTAAATAATTTTTTTTTTTTTGGATAACTGAGAATTTTGAGAACCTACTTGTATGAATTTTTTTTTTCTTTGGACCGCAACTATTTATTTTTGGCTGAAAAATTAGAAAAACAGTATCGGAGAGTGCCAAGTAGGATAAAAGTGTTTAATGGGATCAAATCTGAGCAGTTGAGGTGTCTATTAGGAACTTGTCTTAGTTTAGGTGTCCAAGTGAAAAATGAGGACAAGTTTAGGTGTCTGTTTATGTATTTGGCCAATAAAAAAAGAAATCAAAAAGTAATCGGCTTGTAATTACCAACAATTCACAAACTCCGTGTGAATTGAAAAGTGCAATTACACCCTTCCAATTGCACTCAATTACCTGCTAACTAAATAATTATCTTGCCAACCAAATAGGTCAAACAATGAAATTACACACAATTACATCAAATTCAATAATTAGATAGCTTTCCAGACAAGCCTAAGTCTTTTTTATTAAAGGTTATTAAAATGTTTGGTATTTCAAATATTCAATTCAACAACACCGATTCTAAGGATTGGAATATCAAAAAGCTTACAATTTATTCCAACTCAAATATGTAGCTTCTTATTTTTATTCTTTTATTGCTAACTTTTCTTGTCTTCTCCATTCAACTTTTTCTCAAAAATATATATATGTATGAATACAACTGAAGAATACATGAATACAAATAAAGAAACTTTGACGGCTCAAGAACAGATTACTACAGACAAAGAAACAATATAGTTGGTTCGGCAAACATGTATATGAACAAAGAGAAAAGGTATAAGCAAGTTAGATAGGAGTTGTACATATCTTTAAGGATGTCATCAGACGATAGTTTGATGAATGAAAATGAATGAGTCGATGACGATTTACACTGTTGTTTCAACAATAATATACATTTAGACGAAGATGGATCGGAGAGACTGACGAAGAATACAACATGACTGTTTAAGCTATATTTTTGACAAATGCTTCAGTTTGTTCATTCATGTTTAAATCAGCACACAGAGATTGTATTAAGTTACTTAGGTAAAAAAAAGTTCAGTCTAAGGTTTGGGTCGTGGACTTAGGTAACAAAAAGTTTAAAAAAAATTTACGAACCAGAAGAGTGCACGCAACTTAGTTCATAAATCGCATGTCTCAAATGCAATTTATCAGTTGTTCATAAAATATTTTTCTTGCATGCAATTTACTTTTTTAAAAAAATAAATTAGGATGAAACAAGTCAGCTTCGCGAACTTATTCGGTCCTTGTGTCCTCTTTTAGTTTGAAAGGAGGGACATACCGATCTTTTTTCACCATTTCTAACTTAAATCTCATTGTTTTAAAATCAAGTTTACCCTAATATTAGTAACCTATGTTCAATTTATCTCAAAAAACACATACGTTATTATAAGAATAGAGATAGAGAGAAAAGGAGAGGGCAGGGTTGAGCAAAATCCTTCAAGTTTTTTGAGAAAATCTTCGTGCTACAGACATATGAGGTTGCTCATAATGTTGGACTAAGTTCGTACTCATGCCTACATCTGAATTCAACTGGTAAAAGTTTAATCTAGGGATTTAATCCAAATTTTTTGAAATTTCGAATTGATCTTGATCCTTTCTATTGAATTCTATGTAATTTCATTCAGAATATGTTTCTTTATATGATTCTAGTCCTCAGATGGTTATTCATGCCTATTTTTACATGAACCCTAGTTGAGTTGAATTGAATTGAAGAATTTTCATTGCTATATAATTTGCATTGTTTTTAGTTAACGTAAGAGTATTTCGAAACTATCAGCAAAAGAAGAGATTTATGAGAACTTGAGTGTTCCAAGTGCATTACTTGATTTTGAAAAGATCATAGTTATTCCCAACAAAAAGTATAATATCAGTTTTTAGAAGAGAAGTTCAATCAATAAAAGTATCTTGCATTATTATTTATTATGCATAGTTTTCGGAGTTTAAGTGAGATAAGGTATATCAAAAATTATTATTGGGAATGAATTTTGAGGGAACTTTAATGGTTCCAAAATACATTGGTTTTATAGTAAAGAGCGTGTTTTTTTTTTTAAGAAAGCATTACAAGTTATGAAAAGACATTATCAGTTATGAGAAAGCAAAGACCAGTTTAAAGAAAGTATGTTGAGCCAAGGCTCCAAGTATTAGATTTTGAGTTTTTTCCTAGAGTGGGATACCTTTAAAGTTATTGATTATAGTGCATGTTTCGGGAGAAGTATGGAGCACCGATTTGGGTATGAGTTCAAATAACTCTAACACTATAAACTATGTAGTCAATGTAGGATAGGATCGTATCGTAGTCTGGGTGACTTCTCAACTTGCCTCTGAGAAGGCCTATTTGATGGTTCCATAAGTTAAGTTTGTCTCTTACTCTAGCAATGTGGACAAGACGTTGTATCATCACGAAACTCGTACTGATGGTTGTTGGTTAGAGAAACTCCCCAAGAAAAGTAAAAGTATATTATTTTAGTATATTAGTTGTGAAGATTTACATATGTTCATTACATTTATGTTTTACTTCCAGTCAAGTTAATTTCAACATCAGCACTGAGTCAAGTTATTTTCTCATTCAGTTTTATTACATACCGTACATTTCATGTACTGACGTCATTTTATGATAGCAAATATTCAATAAGATATCATCCCATCAGCAATTGGCGAGACCTCCTCGCTTTAAGAGGGCTCTAGTTAGTTCAGTTTATCTATTTCATAGTCAGCTAGTCGTGGGCCCTATCTCGGCACCTATTATAGTTTAGTAAAGGTTATATGGACAAAGTAAGTTAGTCAGTTCAGTTTATTCATCTGGATAATTTTAAACATTATTACTATTTATATTACGAGATATTTTAAGATTTTGTATAAAGTATGATTAACATCCTTTGAGTTTTATCAAATGTTTTTAAAGGTTCACCTTATAAAGTAGTTAACAAGGTCAAGGTGTCACTTTGGACCATCAATGCTTTCTGAGTGTCAGTCACGTCCAGGGTGTAGGCTCGGAGCGTGACACAAATAGTTTAATCCGCCGGTGAGTCGCGTGGTAGTGGATCCTGTAAGGTGTGTAAATCTTCCTTAGAGGATTGCTCGAACTTTTACCCAACTATGATTTATTAAAAGGTTTCTTTCAAAAATTCTTTTTTAAATAGTTGTCTTGATTTTTTTAGAATTAAGTGGTGACTATAATTAATTAATTATTTTAAAAAAATAGATTTAATTGATTTTTTCGTTAAGTTATGAAAGATGTTGAAACTTAATTTTAGAAATTGGATTGTAATACCATAAAAACTTAATTGCAGCCAAATTTGGACCAAATTTTTGTGGCCAAAGGATTTTCCTTGAAAAGAACATTCCTTTTTTTGTACAGAATGTTGTAAAAAAATAGAGGGATTCCAACTGATGTGAAAGTTCAGAAATGTGAATAGGATGGAATTGTTGTATGACTATTGTCATATTTTTGTAATATGTGTGGCATCGAATTTGATCTTGGTCCTTCAGGAACATTATTATGAATTGATGATTGACTAAAACTAGTAATAAAGTTCACAAAGTCCTCTTATTCTGATCTGTTGGAAAAATATGAAAAGAGCAAATATATGTTTTTTATTCATTCTACAAATTTTATTTTCTCAAGTTTAAAGACCATTTCCACTTTGACTCGAATATTCTCATTTCTAAAAGGTTTATCTTCTGAACATAAATGTTCTTGATTGGCCAATACTTCGTCTCACATAACAAAGTTGATCTAACCACTGCTTTATAGAACCTACCTTTAAGTTTTAGAATCTATTTGAATTGACTTTTGACTAATTTTTATCATAGTTAAGTGCTTAAAGGCTTTTTAATTTTATCAAAACAGTAAAAAAAATAGTTTGATTGAAAAACAATTTAAATAAGTCAATCCAAACAAGCTTTTAAGCTCACCTTCTTATTACACAAGACACTAAATGTCAGCCTCCACACGCACTTGGGAAACTCTCTATCTTGGAGATGAATTGAGAATTCAACCTCACATCTACGTTGACTACTTAAGGCACATTACAAAACTTGCACTATCCATAGTATCTGAATTTCGACCACCCAGTCATTATTATGGATCTCGATATGAATTGTGAATTCAGCCTCACATTTATGTTGGCTACTTAAGTCACATTACAAAATTTGCACTCCAGGTACTTTCTCTTAATTTTACTTAATCTAAGACATTCAGATTCCAGATTTTTTCTCCAAAATCTTCTAAACCACACTCTACATCTCGTCAATCAACAATGTCATCAATAGTTAATATGCACCAAAACACCTCCCCTTGAATCATGTGTTGCGCCAATACATCCACTATCAATCAAAATAAATAAAAACAGGCTGAGAGATACTACCCAACGTAATTGAAAAGTGGCCCCAATCTCCTCAAACTGTCCTCGTCCAAACCATTGCTCCAATAAAAAAAACTCACTCTATGTGAGATTATTCTCCTAATTATCCTAATATATCATATCAATTAAGGCATAATATATGATTTGAATATGAATTAGTACTATTTAACCATAGTAAGAGTTTCTTCATTGAATTATTCTTCATAATAAATTAAATTTATTTGACATAAACTTTTAACATTGGTAAGCAACTTCAAAAACTGTTTCAGCTTCAATTTTAAAAATGGCCGCCATGTTCCATGGGAAAATCCAAAAGTTGACCTCTCCTTGGATCTCGATCGGAATGTATAACTAACTCAGCCAAAAATCATTTAGAAAAGTTTTGAGGTTAATGTTTCTTTTAATTGATTAATTCGAGTCTCTAATACTAATATTAACACCTGAGATCAATAAAAAGTACCAAAATATGATAAGAAAAATCAGAGATCTATGGGGGAAAAAAGAAGAAACGGAGGAGTCAGAAATCTCGTGTGGAAAGTGCCGCTCACTGCAATCACCCTAAATAAGGCGATGCTGCGTTTGCACATATGCAAAGATCTCATCATTCTCTCTATTTGCACAAAGAAAAAATACGTAACAAAATCATCTTTTCATAACCAAAATAAATAAAGCAAGTGAAAAAAGAGAGGACAGTTTCCGCCATTAACCGTTGGTGAAAGCTTAATAACAGCTGCTGCGAGAAGAAATAGGTTGAGGGTTGGAGATTAAATAGAGACACTGACGGCGATGCTATGGTATAAATATTTTGCCCTAATGATTCTCTGCTACGCATCTCCACCTAATCTAATGTAATCGACGGCTGGCTGACCATATCTATTTTACGCTTGGTTTGGACGTGTGATTTTCGAAAAGCCAAATCCTCTTGATTTAAAATATTCAAGATATGATTTTAATTCTTCTTAAAATGTAAAAATTAACTTATAACTTTATATTTTGTATGGATATGAAAATACTAGAGGGGTGGTGCCCGTGCGAAGCACGGGCGAGGAGATATATGATATTGCAGTTAAATGCACAAAGAAGTCCTAAATTATGTAATATAATATGGTATGTGAACACAATACAAAGGCTCCTTTGGAACGTCATTCTGTTTTACAGCTTGTACAAGAACAATGTTACATTTACAGGAACATTCAAAATGCTAGGGGCAAATGTTTCCTCTGCTGATGGGTGTGTAGGTTATACGTGCAAGTTGTAGGGGGAGAGATGACGTGCATCTGGACCTTTGTTCACCTGCAAACATGTAGAAGGCGTAGACAGATTTGTTACGGGAAATATTGTGGGTAAGTAGTATGCAGGGAAGAATCGTATTTTTGGACCATCCAGGAGGTCTAAAATTTGCAAATTGCAACACATAACAGAGGATTCCGTGTAAGGTGAGAAAAGTAGGTAAGGTTAATAAATATGGGCATGTACCTGTGCGTAGCAAACGGAAGCCGGGGTTTTCCTGGTATTGGCTAACCCCATTTGATGCTATGAACAATCCCATTCGATCATCTTCATGAGTAATTTTCCTCCATGTTTTTCTACACTGCAGCTGAGAGGAGAAGTGGAGAGATGATTAGATAAGAGTAGGTGGAGTAATAATTTGCCCCATAATATGAATGACCCAGGGGTGAGAGAATGTCTTTAGTAGGTCAGGGGGGCCAGGGGGGAGACTAAGATGTAGGGAAGTGATAATATACTCCACTTGTGACGGTCTTATCTCTGGAGAGTGAAGGCGAATAAGTAGCGCCGCTGATGCACCTGTGTGCCCATTTCTGCGAGAAGGTAACAACATCAGTAGCAGAATGATTCGTGGCTGTTTCGTGACTGTGAAGTGTGACGCAATAATCAGAACCCCCCTCTTCCATTATTGGAAGATGTGTCTGTGGACATCGGTCCCAATTAGGCAACAGGTAATCAATTGAGTGAAGGGACAAGTAACAAACACAATACAGGCTGGGGCGAAGCGCGACAGAAATATTCAAATTTCCACAATGTCTAGGTGGAAGCATTTCAAAGCAGCCGCAACTATAAAAATTTTGCATAACATTCTATTTAGGATCATTTCAGACTTTCTATATAGAAGTAGTTAGACGAATAGGTCAGTCTGCTTGTAACGACAACGACCAACGATGATGAAAGCTCTAAAGAGGTGAGTGTGGAGAAGAACGAAGAACGGAAGAGAAGAGATTTGACTTACCTCATGAACTTCAGAAGGAGCCGAAGTATGGACGCGTAACATGCGACAGTGTGCCTGTTGGCCTAGGCGCCTTGGTCAGCACCTCTTACACCATTTGCTGCTGGGTTTCTTCTTAGCATGGTCTTGGAGAGTCTCTTTATACCCACAGGTGCATAAAGTATGAACTTTGAATTAGGTGGCAGCAGGAGTTGATTACCTTGGTTTTATAGTAGAGGACGTCATGACCAGATGATGTACAATCCAAAAGGAGGAAGTTGTAGCAGACCTTGTCGTTCGTTCCAAGAGCCTGTATATGTGGAGGATAAATGTTAAGACGTTACATGTGGAGTTAGCATCTCTGGAGGATACATTGTTCGGCCATATCTAAGTTGTTTGGAAATGCCTTTGGGGAGCAAGCACTTGTGACGACTTACCTTCGTTTTATACAAACCAAAAGTGTTGACAAAAGAGGGTCACCAGTTCCACATATGTGTGCAAATCCGGGAGGTCATTACAACTATACAAAAGATGCAAGAGACACAGAGACAATATCTAGGAGCCCCAGAAGACCAGAAGTCATTATAACTTCGACTCAGTTTAGGCTAACAAAGCTAGTCACAATCTGCATGACAACAAGCTACCACCAAACTAATAGACTCAAGAGTAAAGGATTAGGCCTACAGAAGACTGACAGTGGAATATTAAAAAGTCATACAGCTCAAGTAACAATTGCAAACACCAATTGACCTTACCCCAATGCATGAAGATTTTTCTTTGTCATTTACCTGACATTGAGCCTCACTGCAGTAATCTTAATAAACCAAAAGAATATCCTTTTATCTGGTGTCAGGAAATCTCTTATTTTCACGATGAACTTCAGTTTCAATATTAAAATTGGAGGACACAGTCCATGCCAATGATTATAATCGAAAGTTTCATTTAGTACACATTATAAAAAGCAGGATCCTGTTGTGTGACATCCACAAAATTAACAACTGTTAACTTAAACAAGTTTGGGGGGAAATTACCTTCCAAAATGGTTTAAATATTTTGGGTGCATCATATAAAATAGCTATGCCCAGCCTTTCAGGATAATGGTCTTGCAAAACATGTGTCGTTTCTTTTGTCACCATGACTGAGATATTTGACAGATTGAATCCATGAAATTCAATCAACCAGACCATCTGTTCCTGGTCTTCTGGGAGATTTACAACAGCATTTTCCATGCAATATACTAAATACTTGATTTGTCCTTTTACAGACTTAGTGTTCTGCAAGGAGAGACTGAAAACATTATTATCAAGCCTGTGTAAGGTCCTTGTGGCCAAATATTAATCGGTATGACTTATTAATTGCAGTTTTTGAAGTATATTTTCGTAGTTGTTGAAAGACAAGCATAGTCAATTTGAATCAGTTCATGAAATAAAGGTAACATAATAACACAAAAATAATGACAAAGACATTGTAGCTTTGAGGCCTATATTACGGAGATTCTATATTTGCCTCAACATACCCATGTCAAAGAGGTTTGACATATTTATGACTGCTTGAAAATTCTTCATAATGCTCTAAAAAATTAGAGCATATATATAGTCTGTTCAACAATCCTACCTTGAAGAAATAGAAATATTGATAAAGGCAGGGTACTACGTGTAAAATTTATCCAATTTTAAATCATCTTGAGCGCAACCCATAAAAATTTGGCGAGTCCCTTGTTATTGGGCTCAATTTGACACCCCTAATTTTCACTCACTTCATAACATCCATAGACAACTACAGTCACATTCTTACGAAGAAAAAGGTTATCAGCAGTCACATACTCATAAAGAGAAAGTTCTCAGCAGTAACATGTTCCTCAGTCTTTCTCGTGAAATTTCCTCAATTTTTTAAGCAACGGTCACATTGCACCTTAAAACTCTTTTTATAAATTAATAACAATGTTCAAGATAGATTAAGCACCATCCAAACTATATATGATTGGATCTTAAGGAAACAAAACAAACTGTTTAAAACATAGCAACCAATATGCATCAACAAGAATAAGAAACAAGGAACTAACTTGTCCAGAAGCATTCTTGACAAAAGTGGGCTCAATAGAAAAGTTATCTTCTTCAAGCACTTTCCCAGAAAAGGAACAACATCTATTATGTAATGGAATGAAGCATCTTGGAATGAAACATATATACACAAATGAAGCATCTTAGAATAAATAAACCATATACATATAATAAAACGGAGAGGAGTATTATAATGAAGAAGAATTGTAGGTGATGTAGCTTACATTTTACCATCCACATCTTTAGTCGGCTTGTCCTGTGCACAATTAACACACCACACCATGCTCAAAGTAACCTGAATCAACTCAGAGAATACACCATTTTGTGAAAATTTGTTGAAAGTCGCCTTAAACTTCAAACTTTAATGGTCAGCTTTGTGCATAATTAGCAAGAAATTCATGCAGTGATGCAGAATGATACTCCCAAAAAAAAAATTGTGAATTTAATAAATGGACATGAAGGTGGACATGGATTCTGTATTCGTAATAATCAGTTACAAGCTAAGAAGAGGGGAGAAGGAAAAAAGAGGTGTAAAAAATTACACGTGTTAGCTCATATACATGCATAAAGCCAGGTGGCCATCAATGTGAAATTACTGAATTATCCTTCAGTATGAAATTACTGAATTACCCTTCGTAGTACCACAAAGCTTCACTTATTATCAAGAGAAATTAGCGAATAACTGCATTAGCCCATATAAAATACTCACACCTGTATAAAGTACTATCAACAAATAAATGAGTGCAGATACTTAGCGGACTTCAAACGGTTTTAAAATGTTCACTTTCCTTGCAATTATTTTCTCAATAACCAATTGGATAAGAAAATCATAAGTGATATGATTGTGGCACACAAGTATTTTACCCAAAAAAGAAAAAGCAAAACTGAAACTTAGCTAGCAACAAGGTCTCATGACAAGAACTGGCCCTCCACACTTGTCTGTATAGATTGACCTATAAATTTTCCCTGTTTCTGCTTCCTTACATCATCATGTAAAACTGAAGTTGTTTTAGGTACCAACACAAAGTGCATATTAACTTACTTGCAAATTTGGAATGTCAAGGCAGCCAAAAAATGTGAATAACCAACATACTATCTTTGCTAGTTCATTTCCGTAGTTCCTACTAATGGATCTCACTACCGAGCAAGACTCTACTACTCATTTGAGAACCCAAAAAAGATGTTCTTTTTCAGTAATAAAAAATCTCAAAATAAGAAGGACATTTCCTGCTATTAGACATCATAAAATCAGTCAAGATTGTGATAAGGAAAGAAGAAAATCTAAGTCCATCATATTTCAATCGTATCAATTAAAAAGTGAGGGAAAAGAACCAAATCTCAACTGTAGATAGGTAAGAAGACTAACAATTTCTTTAGCCCCGCACTTGAAGATGCGAACACAACGACTGCTACTTCCATTTCTTCCATGAGTAGCAGCTTCCTCAAATTCTTCCAGCAAATCTTGGCTGCGGACTTTTTAATTTAATTTTTTAAGATGGGTGCTTACTTCAACTATAATTTTACAGTATTACCCCTAATAACTTCAATTATGATTTCATTATATCACTCCGATCAGTTATTTTAAGTTAAGTAAATACTGAAATTAAGATAAAATAAATTTCTTTTTGAACTGGACAAATAAAATTAAGGAAAAATTACACAAATACACAACTTATCTTAGCATAATCTCCAAAATTCTTTATCATTTAAAAAAATTACAAAATTCTCATTTTTTTACATTCTCTCTCCTCCCATTTGATACTTATCATTACTTTTCCCACTTAACTTTTTACTAGCCTATTATTACGCTATTTTCAGTTTCGATTCCAATTAGTTGTCAATTACTATGCATTAGTCAATTATCCATAATTAATTTTAAATTAAAGTTAACCTTTATTTAGGGAGAAAGAGAAATCAGGATACTCTTTATTTTTTTCCTTATAAGCAATCCCTCAAATTTCAAAATCGACTTACTATAATTAATTCAAGACTATAATGGTTTCTTTGCTAAATAAGATAAGCGGTTATGTGACGACCAATACAGATGAATATTTACTTTTCTCCTATCTCAAAAAGATTTGGTGCACTCTAAAATTTAATTATAGGTTGATTTGAAGTTAAAGGTTCAGAGAATTTACATGGATTTCTATATGTTTTGATCAACAGTTTGTTAATTTTCACGTATCAAGTATATGTTTTAAAATCTATATATCAAATAATCTTTTATATTTTTCGATGGTATCATTTGGCTGGTATCAAACATTTTTTGGAGTATAATTTGAATTTAAATAAAAATCAATCTTGACACAAGAAAATTAGAAGTATAAAATTGAACTTGATATAAGAAAATCCAAAAGTTTGCTACTTGATATAATGAAACTTGATCCAAAAAAATTTTGATAAAAAAAAATCAAACTTGATAAAATAAAATTAGAAGTATAAAGTTGAACTTGATACAAGAAAATCTAAAAGTTTGTATCTTGATACAATGAAACTTGATACCAAAAAAAACTTGATACGCACATGTTTGATGGTATCAATGGGTCGATTGTTTGTGCTGAGGTATCACAACAGGATGTTGATGTGATTGGGCCTTTAGAGTTTGAAAATGGAGATTCATGTTTTGAAAATAGATACTTGATACTTAAACTATGAGTATCAAGTACAATCACTAGCACTTTAGTATCAAGTATCTATCATTCTACTATACAGGGAAATCTTTCTTCAAGTACCAACTAGTAAATCCTCTTCAATGGAGACACCTCTTCTTGGGTTGATCTTCTTCAAATTTTCTGTAAACACTCTTGAAAGAGTTCAGAATCAATATCAGAGAAAATCTTACAGACATCTAATGTCAAGCTTTGCGCCGTCTGATTCCAGCGGGACAATAGGGTAATTGGCTCATATTCCAAGAACTTGTTTGTCCTAATTGTCGCCCTGCACCTGCGATATTTTAAATTTGTAAGATACATTTCATACAAGGGAAAGTGTAGTGGAAGTGGCAGTACACGAACCATTTCGAGAGGTAGAAGCTTCGTCAGTAATGAGTAAGTCATTCTGTCCACAAAGCATGGATGGAGCCTCCACAGAAGTGGAAGGCTGAATGGAGCAATTAGTTATGGATCTATCGGAAGAATGATGCCTCCGTGCAGCGTAATTTGCACGGCGTTGTTGTAGGAAAGCCGCTTTTTGTTCAGGCGGCATCTCCCCATAAGTTGTACGGTGCCTAAGATTTCTCTTGATTTGGAGATCAGTTTGATTTCTTTTGCTGGTAGACATCTGAGTCTCTTTTTTTGGGGCAGACAAGATCTGTAGCTTTCCTAAAATACATGTGTCATTCCTTATGTACTTATTCAGCATAAATGCAAGATTTCCTAAGATTCTAGAACATGAGTCCTTGGGAAAAAAATGTATTTTAGTGAGAATTGATCTCTATTCCTTTAGGTAAATAACTTTGCAACAGATAATATTATAATTGCTCTGATTAGAAAAGAATGATCTTATTTTTTAGCCCATTTCGAAAAAAATGATCCCTTTTTTTTTGGCAACGTTTTAATTTCAACTTTTTGTGACATGTTTAAAACCACAAGGTTAAAGAGTCTTTTGGTTAATTTGACATAACTTTTAATTTAGAACCACAAAATTAAAAAGTCTGTTTTTTTCTTTAAACTCCGTGCCAAGTCAAACCATGTCATTCTTTTTTAAACAGAGAAAGTATATGCCTATCTTTATTTGTCCACTATATTATTTTGGGATGTCCAACAATATTTGTCCAGTTTATGAAATCAAGAGATAATTTTACACTTATAGTTCATGATTTACCCTTATTACTAATTATAGTCATTTTTCTATTATGTTTTTTCAGACGTTATATTTATTATATTCAAATGCTGATTTGGTAAAATTACCCCTATCATTTATTATTTATTAATCTCTGTGTCAAGTGAATAAGAGATAAGTAAAAATGGAGAGAGAAGGTATATAGTAGTATAAGTTTTCCATTTAAAGAAGTTCCGCCAGATTTATTTGGCTAAGTGGCACTTTTTGACTAGTCTCACATACAGCTGAGATCTTTTTAATTGCTTCGTGTGCATATCCATGGTGTTTCCAATTAATATTCTCATCATTTTGTTTCAATAATATCACATAGGAATCAGATTTGCTTTACAATTTTGTACTTGTATGTAACCGGATAAGAAGAGTGTCTTTGTCTACATGAGTTAATTTCCAGCATCAACGTTACTGTTAAAGAAATGGATCATGAATTTGGCTGGCTAGTTATGCTAGTCTTTCTCCTCATCTCCTGTTATCGATAAAAAAAATGGAAATTATAAGACATGATGAACAAGGAATTAATGAAAAGCAGAGGATGCAATCATAGAGGATGTAATTTTCAGAGAATCATGATGTGACAAGTTGAGGTAGAGATAGAATTGCTTTACTTAGGACATTTATCTGAAACTCATGTGGTTCACTTGTGGAACTCAAGTTCTCTAATAACAACATTACTGGTTCAATTCCAAATTCCTTCTCAGAATCTTGATTTGTCGAATAATAATCTAACCGGTCCATTTCCTGATTTCATCCTACAGAATTTAGCTTCTTTAGAGACTTTGCAAATGAGTAGTAACAAGATTTCTGGTTCATTTCCTGCTTCCCTTTCATTCTGCAAGAAACTCCGCGTTGTAGACTTCAGCTCCAACATGATCAATGGGATGCTTCCACCAGATTTGTGCCCTGGAGCTTCTTCATTGGAAGAGCTGAGAGCACCGGATAATTCACTTTATGGTTCAATTCCATCTCAACTGTCTCAATGTTCACAGCTCAAGACAATTGATTTCAGCTTGAACTATTTGAATGGTTCAATTCCATCAGAGCTAGGAAAACTTGAGAATCTTGAGCAGCTTATTGCTTGGTACAATAGTTTCGAAGGGAACATACCGGCGGAGTTGGGAAAATGCAGCAACTTAAAGAATCTTATTCTTAACAATAATTACTTCAGTGGGAAAATTCCAGTTGAATTGTTTAATTGTGGTAATCTTGAATGGATTTCCCTCACAAGTAATGGACCAAGGGGTGAGATTCCTAAAGAATTTGGCTATCTTTCAAGGTTGGCTGTTTTGCAACTAGCAAATAACAACTTGAATGGTCAGATTACAAGTGAATTAGTCAATTGCAGTAGCTTGGTGTGGCTAGATTTAAGCAGCAATAGGTTGACGGGGGAGATCCCACCGCGACTTGGTAGGCAGCAAGGAGCTAAAGCATTGAGTGGAATTCTCTCAGGTAACACTTTTGTGTTTGTCCAAAATGTGTATAAGGATTTACCTTATACACATTATCCTTTGGGTAAAAGCCTAAAAGTTTTTTTTTTATATATAAAATAAACTACGTATTCGTACTACTAAGATGGTAATAGCTATTTATTTTTTTGAAAAAAGTAAAATAATTATTCGCTAACTAAAATTGGGCTAGCCAACTTGTTGTGCCTAGGCGCTCAATGAAGAGTGAATTTATAGATTGCCCAACTGTTTATGAATGACCCAACAATATGAGCTTTTTATTAATGAATTGATCGAAGAATATGAGATTTTTATTTATGATCATCACAAATTGAATTATAAATTTTGCTATGAATCTTTAATTTTATAAATGTCAGTAAATTAATCAAATTTTAATTTGATTCAGATAGGAATCCAAAAAGGTGATAGGTATATTTTTTTTCATTCTCAAAAGCGAATAATTTATTAAACCTAAAATGAAGAGATTCTAATGTAGAAACTGTAGTTATATAAATATTTATGAATTGTTTAATTACACCACATGTTTCAAGAGAAACATGTCGTACCTAATCAAACATAAGTGCCAAGTTTCGAAATCTTAAATGGATTTAAAGTTAAGCTACTACAATACTTCTTTAGTAGACGCTTATATAAGTGAATATATCAAGTCTTTTTTCATATATATCAAGGCTGGCTACAGCTTAGCAGCAACACATCCTCGTGAGAATGTTAAAAACACTGCGCCTTCCGTTCTGAATTAATACGTTCAAGCCTAAAACGCTCCTGAACACTTGATATGTAGCTCGCTGCTTTTAGATCTACGCTTTCATTGTCAAGCGTCGTCTTGGCATAATAAGTAGTAGCAGTAGCAATAGTTTTACTGCTACTGCTACTGCTACTACTATTAGAGTACTGAATATCAGTAATCTCAGGTGGAACATAAAACGAAATTTCTGATTTTTGTGGAGTGGTCGCTTGTTCCTGGTTCAGTATGAAATCTACTGCAGCACTTGTGGTACTACAAAGGGAAATTTAGTAATTTCTCACAGATGTATCACCTCCACGTATAGCACCTTGTACCAAGGGTATTTCAGTAAATGGCACTTTATTTCCTAATTGGCAATTACACGTGTTTTTATATAGAATACTTATGTCTATGCATGTATGACATGTGGCTTCTACAAATAAAAGTATAATCAACAAATGAAACGGTGAGCTTTTTAGCTATGGCGATTTCCAATTTCATTCCAATTTTCTCCGTGCTAAAGTTATCTGTTAAAATTGAAGCGAAAATGATGAGGTTTTAGCTATGGTGATTCAAGTTTCGATCTATTGTTCCTTGTATTAACGTTATCTATTAAAAAATTGGAGCAAAAACTGTGAGGTTTTAGCTATGGAGATTTGAATTTTTATTTTAATGTAATTTGTTCAAAATTTGATTTGCAAGGTTCTTCCAAATGATGTGGACTTGTTGAACCCTCCAGCTGAGCATGAGAAGAGAAAGCATAAACTTAAGCGTTTGGTTCAGTTTCCTAACTCTTTATTCATGGTAAAAGAAATGGTTTGTCAATGTATTTGTATATACTTTTGAAAACATGTATTCTGAAATTAATCTGTGATTTATTTGGTGTTCTTTTTTGTCTTCTAGGATGTGAAATGCCAGGGTTAGTTTAATATATAACTATTTTTTTTCTTTTGTTGCTCATTTTTCTCAGTAGATGTTTCGATATGAATTTAGTGATATTTGAGAAGAAGCAGATTTGAAGTTGAAATAATATTTGAAAAGTGAAGTTGATGAATTTAGTGATATTTGGATAAAAGTAGTAGTATTTGATGTTGAAAAATGATATTTGAAAATTAAAGATGATGAAAATAAATCTATAACATAATTAACATTACTCTTAAAAGTATAGGCAACAAATCTTTTTTTTTTACACTATTCACTGCTTCATTAAGATCTGAAAAGTATGTTGCTTCAATTTCTTCTTGTGTTTTATTTTCGTTTCATTCTTTTTGGTAAAGATTCAAGTTAAAATCATGAAATTTGTTGTTTTCCGCAGCTACGTCTAAATTCTTCTTTTGCTTCTTTTGTTTACAAGTTAATTTCAGTTTATTTTTCAACTAACATGTGAGACAACGTGGTTGCTTCCTCTATTAAAACTGATGCTGAGGCACTCTTGATGTTCAAGAACATGATACAAAAAGACCCTTCTGGTGTTTTATCAGGATGACAGCTTAAAAATAATCCATGTTCATGGAATGGTGTTACTTGCAATGGTCTTGGAAGAGTTGCAAGTCTTGATCTTCAACAATCTAAACTTGTTGGAGAGGTTTCTTTTTCACCTTTCAATTCTCTAGATATGTTAACTGTCCTTAATCTGTCATCAAATTTGTTTCGTGTAAATGCCTCGATGTCTTTGAGTCAGCTACCTTATAGTTTGAGCAACTTGAACTTTCATTCACTGGCTTAACAGGCTTTGTACCTGAGAATTTCTTTGCAAAATGTCCAAATCTTCAATATGTTAGTCTTTCTTTCAATAACATAACAGGTTCTTTGCCTCAGAATTTCTTGTTGCATACCGATAAGTTGCAGTATCTTGCAATGGATTATAATAATCTCACAGCTCAATTTCTGATCTCAAGATTGAGACTTGTAATTCCTTGTTACGTCTCGATTTGTCGGGAATCAGATAATGGATTCAATTCCTTCTGCTTTATCTAATTGTACAAGTCTTCAAGAATTGGTTTTGGCTAAGAATTATTTCTCTCGTTCAATTCCAAGTTCTTTTGGTGAGCTTAAAAGCTTGCAAAGATTGGATCTTTCCAAGAATCATTTATCTGGTTGGATCCCATCTGAGTTAGGAAACTCATGTGGTTCACTTGTGGATCTCAAGTTCTCTAATAACATTATTACTGGTTCAATTCCAAATTCCTTCTCAGAATCTTGATTTGTCGAACAATAATCTAACCGGTCCATTTCCTGATTCCATCCTACAGAATTTAGCTTCTTTAGAGACTTTGCAAATGAGTAGTAGCAAGATTTCTGGTTCATTTCCTGCTTCCCTTTCATTCTGCAAGAAACTCCGCGTTGTAGACTTCAGCTCCAACATGATCAATGGGATGCTTCCACCAGATTTGTGCCCTGGAGCTTCTTCATTGGAAGAGCTGAGAGCACCGGATAATTCACTTTATGGTCCAATTCCATCTCAACTGTCTCAATGTTCACAGCTCAAGACAATTGATTTCAGCTTGAACTATTTGAATGGTTCGATTCCATCAGAGCTAGGAAAACTTGAGAATCTTGAGCAGCTTATTGCTTGGTACAATAGTTTGGAAGGGAACATACCGGCGGAGTTGGGAAAATGCAGCAACTTAAAGAATCTTATTCTTAACAATAATTACTTCAGTGGGAAAATTCCAGTTGAATTGTTTAATTGTGGTAATCTTGAATTTCCCTCACAAGTAATGGACCAAGGGGTGAGATTCCTAAAGAATTTGGCTATCTTTCAAGGTTGGCTGTTTTGCAACTAGCAAATAACAACTTGAGTGGTCAGATTACAAGTGAATTAGTCAATTAGTAGCTTGGTGTGGCTAGATTTAAGCAGCAATAGGTTGACAAGGGAGATCCCACCGCGACTTGGTAGGCAGCAAGGAGCTAAAGCATTGAGTGGAATTCTCTCAGCTAACACTTTTGTGTTTGTCCAAAATGTGGGAAATTCATGCAGAGGCGTTGGAGGGTTGCTCGAGTTCTATGAGATTCATCCTGAAAGGCTGTTACAGGTTCCATCACTAAAGAGTTGTGATTTCACTGGGCTGTATTCTGATCCTGTTCTCAGTGCTTTTACTTGGTATCAGACTATCGAGTACCTTGATCTTTCTTGCAACGAGCTTCGTGGTAAAATCCCTGATGAATTCGGTGACATGATAGCTTTGCAAGTTCTTGTTATATCACACAACCAACTGTCAGGGGAGATTCCTTCAACACTTGGTGCTAAAGAATTTGGGAGTGTTTGATGCATCACATAACAGATTGCAGGGTCAAATTCCTGATTCATTTTCACTTCTTTCTTCCTTGGTGCAAATTGACTTGTCGAATAATGAATTGACAGGAGAAATTCCACAAAGGAGTCAGCTCAGTACACTTCCTGCAAGCCAATATGCAAACAATCCAAGACTCTGTGGGGTTTCGTTGCTCGCGTGCCGGTATAGCTCACCTGCCACGAGTACCAATGGAGACAGAGGAGGGGGGAAAAAAAGTTCAGCTGCATCTTGGGCTAATAGCATTGTTCTTTGAATCCTCATTTCCATTGCCTCAGTATGCATTTTGATTGTTTGGGCTATTGCTATGCGCGCAAGGCGAAGAGAGGCTGAAGGAGTGAAAATGCTTAGTAGTCTGCGTGCTAATTATGCAGCTTCAACATGGAAGATTGACAAAGAGAAGGAGCCATTAAGCATCAACGTAGCCACTTTCCAAAAGACAACTTGAATGAATGAACATCCAACTATTTATATTTGTTAGTTAAGTCAACAATCCAGGTAAGTTGCTATTCTTTTTTTCAATTTTATTTTAAAATTGAGGCATAATTATAATTTGAAAAATTTGGTGGCTGTGAAGTTCCAAAAAGTGATTCAATTTCAAGTAAAGGTCAAAATAATATAATCTTTATATGAGTAGTAGACCTCTCATTTCATTGACTTTATGAATGCAATAATGTATACCAAAAGTTCTATGAGAATTACTGAATGTTCAAAAAACATAGAATTTTCTCACATGTGATCAAGAAATTTATAGTCAAATAGAAATTGGTTGTATTGGTGTTTGACAAAAACAATATACTATACTATTTGGTTATATTTTCTATTTGAATGTAAATCACGAGGAGGTTTCTTCTGTTGACTAATTTATGCAGGATATTATAAGAATACATCCTTTGAGTAACTCTTAAGATATCTTTAGTACACACGTATGTATGATATTATTTAGTAATTCAATAACTAAAACAATTGCCACTTCAGATATTTATCTACCTTCCCACTCGAGGAAATCCAGAAGAAATCTGACTTGTGAAATCCTCCTATGCAAGTTTGGTTCATGTTGCTTTTTTCCTTACTAATTTATTTGATGCTGCTCTTTTCCTTATTAATTTTTCTTCAGCTAAACGAACTTCAGAAGCAGTCTTAAATGTTGTCCGCGGTACAGAGTTCTGTTACTTGTTTACTTCAGTTCCCCCTTTTTTTTATCAACATCTATGGACAAAGATAAATGCACCTCCTTTCCACTTTTGTTACAGTATGAACTTTTATTTCTACATTCAGCTGTTGATTACTATCTTACCTAATAAAGGAAGTTTCGGTTGGATTACTTTGACTTCTGAAAATTATCATATACTCCTGATTGATAAAACAACCAAGGGAAAATACAAGTGATCATCTCTATTTCTTAAACTCAGAGAATCTGAGGAAAATGGAAATTCAAAATACACAAATTAGAAAAGTAAAAGATCAAGCAAATTAGCTCCTCAAAATAGCCACAAGAAGGCCCTTCTGACTTTCAGAATTTACAGAAGATTAACACATTTCAGAGGTTAGGTAACATATAAAATCTGATACACATTTAGAAATCAACTTTTACTTCTTCCTTAGATTCATCAACGAATACCTTTTTCAAGCACAAAAACTTTTTAAAAAAATGTTAAAGAAAGAAGATCATACTATTGGGAGTTGTGACTGTATATGTCTTTCCAATTACAGAGCTGCTGCTAAACAATAGCCCATCCAAGAAGTAGAATAACTTTAAAGCTACATAAAAGAGCAAGAGTTCTCTCTTTTCTCCCTTTCTTTCTCCTACTCCCAAATAAACCAAAAGTCCCCAAGTGACAATTACGTGTACACATGGGCTATTGCAGCAATCAAACATTGTATGAAGGAAAATGGTAGATCCAATGGAAGACTAATATCCCTATCATTCATGAGCAGTGGAAAAGCTGATCACTGAACTGTGATGGAGCACTATATTACTATATTGATTATGTTGTTGACGTAGCTGACCATAATAAGAGACAATACATTCATATAATGATTAACAAATAACTCATCATTCATTTCTTTAAGTGTAATAGCAAGATCTAATGGGTCGGGAAAAGTCACAAATCGACTATATCCATCTTTGGTGTTTCTTGTATGTTTTTCTAGAGGACACCAACTTATTATCTTTATATATCTGTGGTTGTGTTATTAGGAGGGGAAAACAGTTGGTGCTTAGTATTTCCGAACTGAATCCTCTAACCAAGTAGAATCGTAATAAAGCATTAGCGGGAAGAGTGGGGATATGTGTTGCGTCTTCACGGAAGCAGCATGAAACTATCCAATAGGGAGGCAGTGTGGTAGGTGTTAGGGAAGATGGGAGAAGTGTTCAGTTGTTCGGTTGAAATTGGACAACTTAAGAAGAAAGTGAGAAGGTACCTGTTCATCCTGGAAGATCATGTTCATATATTTTATTTTCCGTTCTTTACCTTCGCCTGGCTTAGCAATATCTACCAAACGTACCTTGCATGTCCAGTCTAATATCTCTGGAGTAATAGCGTCTATAAGAACCCTTTGCTCCATATTTTTTCCCTGCAAAGTAAATAAAAAGGGTTAGATTGGGAAATATTCCAACGTAAAAAGGGATATTATATGAGAAGTAGAAATGTAAGTAAGAGTTTATCAAATGACTCAGCGTATATCACCTATTAAAGGATGCAATATTCAGATGTTTGTGGAGAATGCTTTTTGGATAATTTCATCATATACTATATTGTGAGTAGAGTGGTCATCGGGATTATCTGCTGTTGGTGGGCGTATGACTATTTTTACACGCTTTGAATCTTTTGCTCGTGATAAAGCAACGTAAAGTTGACCATGTGAGAATACAGGCTCACGTAGATAAATTCCCACGAAATGTAGTGTTTGACCTTGAGCTTTATTAATAGTCATAGCAAAGCACAGTCGAATAGAAAATTGTGTTTTTTTAAATGGAATGGCCAACTTTTCATCGTGCGGAGATAATAATGGTATTCGAGGAATGAAAACATGTTTCCCTTTGAAATCACCTGTAGCAATTGTGGCGCTAATAATATGGCTTTTGATGTCGGAACAAATTAAGTGGGTACCATTGCATAAACCTTCTGGTGGATTTAGGTTGCGCAGTAATATAACGGGGCAATTTCTCTTTAGAACTAACTTATAAGGTGGTAAACCAGCAGGGTTCAATGTGTGTAGAAAATCTTCAAATTGGGATTGATCTTTTGGCTCTATAGTTTCGTCAATACCTATGAATGTTATACCATTTGTGGGGAATTGTTCTATAAACATCTCGTTAATTTCATCTACAAATTCATTTTTAGTTGTTAAGATAACACGTGAGGTAGCTTTTTTCATTGATGGACCGGGAGGTACAGGGAAAACTTTCTTATATCGTGCACTACTAGCCACTACACGATCTAAAGGACTTATTGCTTTAGCCACCGCAACTTCTCGTGTTGCGGCTTCTGTACTCCCTGGAGGACGCACTGCTCACTCACGCTTTAAACTTTCTATCGATATAGGTGAAAACTACAGTTGCAACATAAGTAAACAAAGTTCGCTTGCCTCTTTAATCCGAGATACACAGTTAATAGTATGGGATGAAGTCTCTATGGCAAAGAAAAAACTTGTAGAGACTTTTGATTTACTCTTACAAGATCTTATGGGCATAAACACACTTTTCGGCGGAAATGTCGTAGTTTTCGGCGGTGACTTCCGCCAAACTTTGCCCGTCGTGAAAGGTGGAACTAAAGAGGATTTCATCAATGAATCTTTATTAAATTCACATATCTGGAATAATCTTGAAAAACTCTGTCTGATGCAAAATATGCGCGCACAAGATGATCCTTCATTCTGCGAATATTTACTGAAAATTGGAGATGGAAAAGAAAAAACTAACGACTACGATAAAATTGAAATTCCAAAACCCCTTCTCATTCCTTTTACAAACGAAAGGGACTCATTAAACACTTTATTTAAAAATATTTACCCCAATTTAGAACTGTTTCACTCTAACACATCTACCATTACCTCACGTGTTATCTTAACAACTAAAAATGAATTTGTAGATGAAATTAACGAGATGTTTATAGAACAATTCTCCACAAATGGTATAACATTCATAGGTATTGACGAAATTATAGAGCCAAAAGATCAATCCCAATTTGAAGATTTTCTACACACATTGAACCCTGCTGGTTTACCACCTTATAAGTTAGTTCTACAGAGAAATTGCCCTGTTATATTACTGCGCAACCTAAATCCACCAGAAGGTTTATGCAATGGTACCCGCTTAATTTGTTCCGACATCAAAAGCCATATTATTAGCGCCACAATTTCTACAGGTGATTTCAAAGGGAAACATGTTTTCATTCCTTGAATAGCATTATTATCTCCGCACGATGAAAAGTTGGCCATTCCATTTAAAAGAACACAATTTCCTATTCGACTGTGCTTTGCTATGACTATTAATAAAGCTCAAGGTCAAACACTACATTTCGTGGGAATTTATCTACGTGAGCCTGTATTCTCACATGGTCAACTTTACGTTGCTTTATCACGAGCAAAAAGTTCAAAGCGTGTAAAAATAGTCATACGCCCACCAACAGCAGATAATCCCGATGACCACTCTACTCACAATATAGTATATGATGAAATTATCCAAAAAGCATTCTCCACAAACATCTGAATATTGCATCCTTTAATAGGTGATATACGCTGAGTCATTTGATAAACTCTTACTTACATTTCTACTTCTCATATAATATCCCTCTTTACGTTGGAATATTTCCCAATCTAACCCTTTTTATTTACTTTGCAGGGAAAAAATATGGAGCAAAGGGTTCTTATAGACGCTATTACTCCAGAAATATTAGACTGGACATGCAAGGTACATCTGGTAGATATTGCTAAGCCAGGTGAAGGTAAAGAATGGAAAATAAAATATATGAACATGATCTTCCAGGATGAACAGGTACCTTCTCACTTTCTTCTTATGTTGTCCAATTTCAACCGAACAACTGAACACTTCTCCCATCTTCCCTAACACCTACCACACTGCCTCCCTATTGGATAGTTTCATGCTGCTTCCATGAAGACGCAACACATATCGCCACACTTCCCGCTAATGCTTTATTACGATTCTACTTGGTTAGAGGATTCAGTTCGGAAATACTAAGCACCAACTGTTTCCCCCTCCTAATAACACAACCACAGATATATAAAGATAATAAGTTGGTGTCCTCTGGAAAAACATACAAGAAACACCAAAGATGGATATAGTCGATTTGTGACTTTGCCCGACCCATTAGATCTTGCTATTACACTTAAAGAAATGAATGATGAGTTATTTGTTAATCATTATATGAATGTATTGTCTCTTATTATGGTCAGCTACGTCAACAACATAATCAATATAGTAATATAGTGCTCCATCACAGTTCAGTGATCAGCTTTTCCACTGCTCATGAATGATAGGGATATTAGTCTTCCATTGGATCTACCATTTTCCTTCATACAATGTTTGATTGCTGCAATAGCCCATGTGTACACGTAATTGTCACTTGGCGGACTTTTGGTTTATTTGGGAGTAGGAGAAAGAAAGGGAGAAAAGAGAGAACTCTTGCTCTTTTATGTAGCTTTAAAGTTATTCTACTTCTTGGATGGGCTATTGTTTAGCAGTAGCTCTGTAATTGGAAAGACATATACAGTCACAACTCCCAATAGTATGATCTTCTTTCTGCAACATTTTTTTAAAAAGTTTTTGTGCTTGAAAAAGGTATTCGTTGATGAATCTAAGTGCTTAGTGAAGAAGTAAAAGTTGATTTCTAAATGTGTATCAGATTTCATGTGTTACCTAACCTTTGAACTGTGTTAATCTTCTGTAAATTCTGAAAGTCAGAAGGGCCTTCTTGTGGCTATTTTGAGGAGCTGATTCGCTTGATCTTTTACTTTTCTAATTTGTGTATTTTGAATTTCCATTTTCCTCAGATTCTCTGAGTTTAAGAAATAGGGATGATCACTTGTATTTTCCCTTGGTTGTTTTATCAATCAGGAGTATATGATAATTTTCAGAAGTCAAAGTAATCCAACCGAAACTTCCTTTATTAGGTAAGATAGTAATCAACAGCTGAATGTAGAAATAAAAGTTCATACTGTAACAAAAGTGGAAAGGAGGTGCATTTATCTTTGTCCATAGATAATGATAAAAAAAGGGGGGAACTGAAGTAAACAAGTAACAAAACTCTGTACCGCGGACAACATTTAAGACTGCTTCTGAAGTTCGTTTAGCTGAAGAAAAATTAATAAGGAAAAGAGCAACATCAAATAAATTAGTAAGGAAAAAAGCAACATGAACCAAACTTGCATAGGAGGATTTCACAAGTCAGATTTCTTCTGGATTTCCTCGAGTGGGAAGGTAGATAAATATCTGAAGTGGCAATTGTTTTAGTTATTGAATTACTAAATAATATCATACATACGTGTGTACTAATGAGCTGGTCCTCATGCTACCTCTTACTACCGAGGTTAACTATGTTGCTTGCTCTTACTTAGTTCCCGGAATGCCCCCAAAGTTAAATTTCTGCTGTTAGTTTTGGTTTCCTTGCACTTATTTTGCTTTCGTATAAATCATCTGCAGCAAAATCAGGTCAAAGCAATTATCTACGGTGATGACATCTCCCTTTACCAACAAAGATTCACACTGTTCAACACCTATTTGATCACGAGTGCTCGAATACAACAACCAACTTTAAGATATGAGAAGCCCCTGCATACATATGAATGGATCATTGACAGGAAAACTATGGTCGATTCAATTGATAAAGATAAAACATATGAGACTACAGTTAATCCTTTTGATCCAGAAGATTTCGACAAGGATGCAATGCCACCACCTACAATCATCAACATGACATCATTCCAAGAAATCAACAAAGAGGCATCCCGATGCACCAAAGAACAACTCAGGAATACAGAATTCAGTATGACTCCTCTGCCTTTTTTATATACACAAATGCATTTCAGCACAAACTGTGACTTCTCCGTCTCCTATCTTATTAGATGTGCTTGCAATTGTTGTGAATTGCTTCCCGCCGAGATATGTAGCAAGCATGCAAAAAAGGCTACAGGAACTCATTGTCATTCACACCAGGTAAGTCATACAAAGACTTGTCCTTTCCGCTTCGGAACATTATTACTTCTGCAACATACCAAGATGCTCTTTGTGGCAGAAATCCTTTTAGGATATGTCATGAGCAACCAATTTTTCCTTCTTCTTTCCTATTAGCATACGAAGTTTTATTTGCTAACGTCATTTTACTTGTTTATTTTGTTTGATTTTCTCCCTTCGTCTATTTTCTGTTTGTATTTATTTCCCACTTCCTTCAAGGTTTTGTGGAATGAAACATGACTAAGACCTTGTCGTTGGAAGATTCTTTGGCTGCCCTAACCTATTGATTTGGGAGTACTGTTACCAGAGAATCCAACTTTGGCATGATTTAATTTCTAAATCCGTCTTATGTTATATTTTTCTTTTACTTCCATGCTTGTGAAGAAGTCATTTGCAGTGACATCTGACAGTCTTTCTAACTTGAAGAAAATTGAAGAATAATAATGAGGTAATGAGACTTTTCAAAGAAAGCAGAAGCAGTTGGAAGGGAAAGATAGATCAAAAAAAGACATTATCTTGAGTTTAGATTCTTTGAAGAAAGATTAGCAATTTTACCGACCGGAATTCAGTTATAAAGATTTCAGGCAGACATGATCAGCCACATGCAAGCGAAATTCGTGAAGATAAAATTTCGAAAAGTAGAAAGCAAAAAACATTCCGTCCAAAAAATACCAAATCCGAAAGAAGATTTGAAGAATTAACTAATATACCCCCAAAGAAGCGCCAAAACATAATATCAAACACCTTGCATGCGGAATTCAATTCTGAAGATTTCAGGCAAACACGGCCAGCCACATGCATGCGAAATTCACAACGACAAAATTCAGGAAAGACTCTTTAGGAAGAGTCAATTGGAGAGGTCTCTCCAATAAGGACGACTTGAGATAGCTTAGCCCCTGGTTATTTAGATAAAAGAAGAATACTTTTCAACAATGATTAAATATAAAGTGTGTAGCATTTATAATAAACCATGTATGTTATGCCATGAGGAAGGCACAATGAGAAGCTGAAGAAGAACTACATTACCGTGCAAGTTGAAAGTGATATTCATCCAAAGTAACAACGTGTTCATACTTTAGGCTAATATTTGCGAAAAGTTGTCAATAGATATGTCGTGTTCCTTTATCTGACACGACAATATGGGACCTTTTTGTATTTTATGATATCTTTTTCATTCTCTAAAGTTGTGTTCATGTCTTCGTAGTTTGCCACGTCCACATATGAAGAATAACTCAAACCCATTTCAAGACTCTAATGTTGAAACTTATGGACGAAAGCGGAAGCTTTAAATTTGATTGTGTGTGGTCTTTTGAGATCGAGATTGAACTTTAGATATTATTCACAAGATTTTGTGGTGAAATTTTTTGTTTTCTGACAACTCAAGATAAAACCAAACAAACAATTTGAAATAGAGGGAGTACGTCATTTTTCGAGATAGCAACTCTAATTTATCATTCCAAACCACAATAAGTACTTCAAAAAGTTAACAAGGATGACGATGAACCCGAAATAAAGTGACTGGCCTTTGACAGATCCTCAGGCCGATAACAAAGATCACAGAAAACTGTTCCTACAACAACATCAGTTGGATGATGGCTTTTGATTATTCTTTAGTGTGTAAATTGAACATTCAACTCTAATTAATTTGTCATTGTTTGGCTTCATAAAACCATGCAGAAACAGTAGCATACAAACAACACAGTTGCATCAGATTAAGGAGGAGAGGGAATTAAAGGACTCAAGAAGGCAAGCTATAATCATTAACCATTTCACCCAAATGCCAAACATAATGTTACAATTCTGTGCTCACAATTCATTGACTATCCCTAACCAGCATTGTGTTTTCTTTGTATGAACTATTCTTGTTCAAGAATAGCATAGTTACCCCTTTTTCAGCTAAACTTCTTTGTATAGAGGCAACTGTTAAGGTTCTAAATGGAAGAACTGATCTAATTTCTTTACTATTGTGCGGTGCTGAATTAAATTTTCTTTGTCCCTTATTTCTGAATGCGTTAGACTTTGAAATTAATTATGAGAACCTAAGAAAACTACACTACAATAATCTATAACTCTGTCTTTGCTTCTATGGTAGAAAGAAAATTTAAAATGTATTTGCCCAAGAGAAAACAAAGATAACAGAGTATGATTAAGGACATATGCCGTATCTCAAAGTAGTGATCAAAGAGACTCTTAGGCTTCATCTACCGGTTCCAATACTAATTTCACAGAAGCTTTGCTTCTTGCAACCTTTAGATTAGAAGTTAGCAACAATCAACAAAAAATTTAGAATCAACGACAGATCACTTGGCTTACTAATCAACCAATAAAAGACAAACACAGTAAAATCTCAAGAAAACGTCAAATTAGAAGATTGTGAGAAAGAAAACTTACTTCCCGCACGAAATTTGCAGCGATAAAAGCAAAGAAGAGTATACCTGAAATTCTAAAACACAGAAATCAATTCCAGAAAAAGGAAATCAGTTTCAAGGTTCAAACTTCCAATAAGTTAGCTAAGACATATTATCAAACACCTTATATGCACAATCTTTTCCCACTTTATACACACAACCAAGCACAATTTTTAGGTCATGGCACAGGAAAACGTCAAATTAGAAGATTGCGAGAAAGAAAGCTTACTTCCGGCACGAAATTTGCAGCAGCGAAAGGAAAGATTGGTGAGCGATGTTACTGCTCCAACTACAGTACCTATTATCTAATGCATCAATGTGCAAATTGAATATCATTGTCGACATGCATGTGAATTCCAATGAGAAGTAATTCGAAGTCAGTATTCTTGCCTTGTACCATTACATATCTATTGAGCAATAATTTCACTATGCTATATGGATGTTACTTGCCTTCACAAAGCCAATGCTAGAGATTCGATGCTGAAAATAACAAAAAAAGCTGACCTGAATCTGGGAACTGCTCGAGAGAAGCCGCAATCAGTAAGAACCAGAAAAGAGGAAGCAAGGAAGTTGCAGAAATAAAGTAGAAAAACCAAATTTTGAATGGGAACCTGATACATGCGTGGAAGGGTGCACAAGATTCTATCAATATCAGGTAGAGATTAGATTAGTTTTGAAAATATTTGCAAGAAGAGGGGAGAAGGAAAAAAGAGGTGTAAAAAATTACACGTGTTAGCTCATATACATGCATAAAGCCAGGTGGCATACTGATGCATCAGTGTGAAATTACTGAATTACCCTTCAGTATGAAATTACTGAATTACTCTTGGTAGTACCACAAAGCTTCACTTATTATTAAGAGAAATATTCATCATTTTAGATTTTACAAATCAAGATTCATTCTCAGCATTAAGAAATTATTTGTATCATGTGAAAAAATTATAATATTAAGGAGCCGTTTGGTAGGATGTATTCGGAAAAATAATCCATGGAGTAGTTGTTGGTATTAATTAATATTATGTTTGGTAGAAATTTGAACCCATATTAACTAATACCTTCCATTTGATGGTATTAATTAAAATCATAGATTTAATATCATGGATTATATATAAAGATAAAAATATCCTTCAAATTCTTTTATATTTTTTTATTTTCTTGATTTTATGTTTTATATTTGTAAGTTTGTACTAGTAAATTTATTTAAATAAATTATCTTACGAAATTTATTTATTTGCGGGTTCATATTTTCATAATATAAAAACAAATAAATTTACCATGTCAAATTTTTAAATTTTATTTATTTTTTATTTCATATTTACATAATGAACAAAAATATTTTGCCACGTGATTTTTTTTTATAATTAATTTAGTTGAGTGATTTTATTGATACAAAACAAAGTCCAATGATGTTAAGAATTGGTATTTTATTAGTGATGAATTTATTAAGATCACAATTATTTATTATCAAATAATCAAGTGAGAAAATAATAAATATGATAACAGAATTATTGTTTTCCTAACTAGTTAGAAGTCACAAATAAATAATCTACTTTGATCTAATTACATAAAATAGAAAATTCCATAATAATTCAAAGGTATAATTGGAAAGAAGTTTTTTGTAGAGTTTTAAACCAAGCACAAGATTAGATATGAAGTAATGAACCAAACACTTGATAAAAAATAATCCCCGCATTACTAATCTCTGTGTTATTAATCCTTGCATTACTAATCCATGTGTTACTAATCCCTGCATTATTCATTTTTGTACCAAACGACCCTTAAAGACTAGTTAGTTATTATTAATGTTAACTAGAGAATCTTTATAAAATTATGTGTAATTGGAGTTTGCAATCACAAATATTTATTGATAAAAAGACACACATAGATGTGCGATTTATCAATATAGTACTTTTAAATATTATGATGTCTTGTTTATGAACTATATTTTATTTATTTTGTAAGATTATGTGAGAATTAAGGAAATTTTGATAATTTTGGCAATTTATTGAGTTTTCGTATCTATGAAAAAAATATAACTTATAAAACTTCGAATTATATATCCAAACAATACTTCAACTTTATATCACATGTCTAAATGAGCCCTAAAAGTTGGAACTCGGAAGCTCTAAACATGAAAAGTTCAATTGTCAAAATACCTGTTGAATATTGAACATTATTTTATCCTTTCAAAAGAGTTAAATGTTAAAAATACACCTAAACTATCATTTCCTAAAGTTTCAGACTTAACGTATGTGTGAGTTTCACACCTAAACTATCACCCATTGGTTTGAGAAACTTAGTTGGTGTGTATAGTACACTCTTTTTATTTAAAAAACCTTGTCATATGGATAAAACATCTTTTTTATTTTAAAATACCTTACCACATAGCATTCTACATAAATAAAATATTTCACCGTACAAAAATTAAATAAACTATTTAAATTAGTTAAAATTAAAAATTAAAGTATCACTATCCCCCACCCCAAAAAAAGCAAATAATTTTTTAAACATAAGAGTTAAAATATTTTTCTTACCTCCAACACCCCCCCTCCTCCCCTCCCATTTTTTTAAAGAAAAATCTTCAAATTTTTTTAAAGAAATTTCTCTTATAAGTGCTTATGGGTCATTAAAATTAGTCTTTTCCATTATTAATTACAACTGCCATGTTTAGGTTACAACTGTCATCTTTACGCTACTGTGAAAGGCACCTCAACATATTTCCTTTTTCTTTACGCCGATTAACTTTGCTCTTCACACCAAAAACATCTTACCTATTAACTTTGCTCTTCAGGTCAAAGGCATAGTTACAGGAAAATTTTAATCTTGTATTTTTAATTATTTCTTTTATATTTGTTTTTCTCAAAATTGAAGTTAGTTTGTTCAGTTTTATCTTGTTTTGCTCAAAATTTAACTGTGTTTGTTCAATTCATCTTGGTGCTTTAGAAGCACCAATAACCTATCTCATTCTAAATTTGTCTTTTCCTCTTGCATGCAGTAATTGGGTATGTTCTGAAATTTTTGATTTTGGGAGTCAACCCATTCAAGGTAATTTGATTAACTTTTTGGACATAGAGGACTGAAAGGGCGGTTTTTTTTTTTTTAAAAAAAAAAGTTGTTTGGGGATTTGGATTTGATTGTAAATTTTAATCTTGCATCTTTAATTTTTCGGCATGTTTGTTTCCTGAAAATTGAAGTTAGTTTGTTCAATTCAATTTTATTTTGCTCAGAATTGAATTGTTTCAATTTCATCTGGTATTTTTGGTTTTGGAAGCACTAATAACTTATCCTATTTCGAATTTGCCTTTTTCCCTTGCATGCAGGGTGTGTTATGAAATTTCTAATTTTGGGAGTCAATTTTTTTGTTGTTTTTGTATAATGACTTCTTTTTATGTTGGGTGGGATTTTCTGGGTAGTTTGACTAGCTGATGTATTATTGTTGTTGCGAGAGAGCTTTACGGTCACGTGACATTTAGTTGATTATTCCGTAATTTCAATTTATAAGGGAATGAAAGAGTTTGATAGACCCGTAGTGTGGGCATGAATAATATGGAATCCATGCTTAGCTTCTCCTGCTATAGTTATGTGTGTTGGTTATTTGGAAGTTACTAGTTATGTTCTCGTGGGAGTGTGCTTTTATAAAGTTTATTTCTATTTTAGTCGATCTCTGGAATTTCCTCTTTGATGGAGTTTGGTTTCATAATTTCTTCCATTATTTTTATATTTATAGTGTGATTGTCAAGAAGATTGTTGGCTTTTATTCTCGCTCTTTCAACTTTATAGACTTGGATTACAAGATCTATTCTTTTTTCGTTGGTCCAACACCCAATGGAGTAACATCGAGTAAAAGCAAAAATCTTGGACTTTTTCATCACCTTACTCTTCCATAACTTCTTCAAGCACATACCAACCAAAATAACACTCAATTCAATTCAAAAACTGATTAACTTTCAAAATGAATTTACTTCTGCAAATCTCTAACCAAAAGACAAAACTGGAAATGAAATAGTCTAAGAATACCAGTCATATGAATTTCAAGAATTCTCATGAGTGGGGATAGCTTCAAATTCCTCATTTTCCCCCCAACTATGTGATGTTCTTCCTCAGACTTGAATTAGTACATCACCTTACTGTTCACCTCTTCTTGATGAGTAAAAGTAAATCTCCAACTTTTTTTGTCACCTTACTCTTGCAAAACTTCTTCAAGCACATAGTCTTGTGCTCCGCCTCCATTCACATCTACATTGAATGTGACGTTGTGTATTTAATAAAAATTGAACCTACGAATTCGTCAACTCAATGGAGTAACATCAGGTAAAAAGCTTTACAATGGCAAAAATACCACCAAATAACACTTTGTAGAACTACACTGGGTATGTTGGATATCTGAATGCAGGATATTCGGGGTTCCCTATGCCTTTATTGAGTAATTACTAATGGGACCAATAATGAAGACAAGAACTACTGTGTGATGGGATGAATTGATGTAAATCATATGATGATTCTCACTACATACATGTTTCTTGAATATTTTCTTGTAAATTATATGTATATTACATGTATTTTCATGTGTTGATGATCATCACAAACTTGATTTACTGAATAGATGTTTTTACCCGAGTTATTTTCATAAATCCTATATGTTACTTTGTAAAAGAATGCATGAATGAACCTAGGGATGGAGTCTAAAACCTTGACTTGAATGTGTTGATTGTGATTGTGATGTGAGCATGATGATGAACTAATAGAGTTTGATGATCCCACGAGTATTCATTATTGAACTCTAGAGTTTTGTCTAATTGACTTCTTCCTAATAATTAATCTAAGCTTTGAGCTATTGAATGAGATTTGAGTTGATGAGATAACTTGAGATGATAGGCCAAAAGGCCCAATTGAGTTGAGTTAATGAGATGATGAGAGTCTCTATGAGACTAATTGAGATGAGGAGTCTTATGAGCGTTGAGTATGGGGAGAAGTATCGAGCACCGAAATGAGTAAGAGTAAGTCCTACTCGCACTCATTAACTACGTCGCCAAGTGTAGGTGAGGATTGAACCATCATATCAGAGGTTCGCTCTTGAGTTAAAGTCCCTGAAAGCAATAAAGGACTTTAGAGCCAGACTCCTTGTGGGTCTAAGTTGTTCTTTACCTGGTAAGTACGGAATGACTGTGGCACGTCAGTGGGATTGTTGTACAATCACTGGCTCATAGGTGATTGTTTTTGGATAAGAGAAACTTCCAGATAGGTCCACACTGATAGTACTCTGAGTTGAGTTGATTGATGAATTTGGATTGGTATTGATTAGTCATTTGTCTACTCTTTATTCTTGCTTTAGATAGATATTTGACATCCTGATTGAGTATCTTATGAGTTGACGTGATTCTATATTATTCTGTCTATATCTGTTTCATTAAGCCATTTTACATACTCGTACATTCCACGTACTAATGTCCATTTGGACTGCATCATTTCATGATGCAGAGGCAGGTACTAGAGATCGTCAACAGGTGCATCTGGTGAGCCTCCTTTACTTCGAAGGATCATTATTTTATTTTTATCTAGCTTTCTAGAGTTAGACTTGATTTAACTTTATTTTGTTTTGAGGTAGTCATGGGTCTGTCATTGACACCAATTGATAGTGATAGAGGCTTCATAGACTAGAATCGAGTTATTGAGTCGAGATTCTGTTGAGCTAGCTTCTTTCAGACTAGTCTGTTTATTTATATATTTTGAGACTTCCACCATTATTTATCTTTAGTCTTCTGCTGTTGTTAGTTATGTTGAATGAATGAATGTGATGAGGCCAAGTGGTTCGCTTGGGGACTAGCAATAGTCTTTGGGTGCCAGCCACGTCTAGGGTACCTTCCCAGGGTGTGACAATGGTCTATCTCTATTAAATTGAAAATTGACGATTGATGAATGATCAAATTTATTAAGATCACAATTATTTATCCTCAAGTAATTCATGTGAGAAAGTAGCAAACATGAGTACAAAATTGTTGTTCTCCTAACTAGTTAGAAGTCACAATAAAATAATTTATTTTGACCCAATTATATGAAATAGAAAATTCCATAATAATTCAAGGATATAATTGGAAAGAAGTTTTTTTTGGAGAGTTTAAAACCAAGCGCAAGATTAGATGGGAAGCAATAAACCAAACACTTGATAAAAAATAATTCCTGCATTACTAATCCATGCGTTATTCATTTTGTACCAAACGACCCCTAATTCATATATTAACAAATCCAATAATGTTAAATTCATATACTAACAAATACAATAATGTAAAGGTATGCAAAGAAGATCAATATCTTATAATACAGCTGGTTCAAGCAACTGGCCTAATGTAACAGTGGAGAACAAGCCTTGTGAAGGCCAATTTTCTTTTGATAAATATGCACAAACTTGCTTCATACTTGGCCGAGCAAGAGGACTTTGATGAAGACACGCGAATGCTAGTTTTATTATCTTGATCAATTCTTCTGCTTCTTGTTTTCCAGGAGCTAGTGTCCGTTTGTCGATTAAATTCTTTAGCAACGTCCCATCCGCGCAGGATGCTGGTGAAAATGATGATATAGCTGCAACAATATCACCTGGATGATGACCTAAAATAACTTCTAAGGATAGCACCCCAAAGCTGTAAACATCACTCTTCTCATTTACCTTCATTGTGTAAGCAAGCTCTGCAAACAAATTAGAAAATTGTGTTAAGAGTGAAAGATTCAGAAGTAATGAACTCAAAAAAGTTACTAGTTAAAATATACTTAAATTTGTATTTCTCATTTGACTTAACACGAAGTTTAAGAAAATAAGAAAACTTTTGAATCTTGTGGTTTTAAATTAAAGATATGGAATGTATCAAAATGTCCTTAAATCTTGTAGCATGTCATGCTGAAAGTTTAAATTAAAGACTTGTCAAATAAGTAAGGTGGCATTCTTCTCTAATCAAACTTAAAAGGAAAGTAAAACAAACAAATTGAAATGGAGGAAGTATATATATACCTGGAGCTACATAGCCAAGAGTTCCGGCGAACAATGTCCAATTGGAGGAATTAGGCCTTAAGAATTTGGCAGTGCCAAAATCAGAAACATGGGGATTGCCTTCATCATCTAAGAGAACATTGTTACTTGATATATCTCTATGAACTATAGGAGGTGAGCACTCGTGATGCAAATAACACAATGCGTTTGCTACCCCCTTGACGATATCAACCCTCTTGAGCCAATTTAAATCTCTTGCTCTGTCCACATTACTAAGGTTTTGTGATAAGTTTCCGCCTTCCAACAACTCATAAACCAAGAAGGAATGGCGCGCGTGTGAACAAAATCCATGGAGCTTCACAATATTTCGATGGCGGATGTTTACTAGAGCTTGTATCTCTTTCGAAAAGCCTTTGATCAAGTTGTCATCAGATTCTTCATCTTCTAAAGCATGAACTTTTTTCACTGCAACAACTTGACCACATGGTAACTCAACCTTATAGACACTTCCATGTCCTCCCTTCCCAATGCAATATTTGCTATCAAAGTTCTCTGTTGCTGTTATTATGTTTTCATATGCTATCTTCCCATCAAAGCTCCTAACTGAAAAGGAATTGCTGGATGGTTCTCTATGCTGAATACTAGTATTTCTTTTCCTTTTTGTTCGAAAAAGTATACAAGTAATCACAAGTAGAAGCAGGGCAATAAAGATAAGAGACAGAGTTAAGATCAGTACAAGCTTTCTGCTTATTCCCTCTCTTTTCCTCAATGAAGAGCACGGTCTCATACCAGTATGATTGCTGCATAAATCCTTGTTATCTCTTAATTCTTCAAGCGACGCACTTTGAAATGCCCTGATCTTGGGAAGGGGACCGACCAATTGATTGCAAGATATATCAATTGACCTCAAATGAACGCGTTCATTGAAACTATGCGGGATAGAACCAGACAAGTTGTTATGGGAAAGATTCATTCTTTCCAAACTTCGCAATTTTCCTATGTGCCACGGAATCTCTCCACTGAGCATGTTATAACTGAGATCAAGATACACTAGAGAGTTCAGATTTCCCAAATTAGAAGGAATAGTTGTGTTCAGCATGTTCGTGCTTAAATTCAAGTACCAAATCTGCCTACAATCTCCTATTTCTCCTGGAATCTTGCCACTCATATTATTTCCAGCCAAATCAAGTCTTGTAAGTCTAGACAACTTTCCCACTTCTATAGGTATTTCTCCTGAAATTCTATTCCCATGTAAATCAAGTTCCAGCAAGAGAGTTAGCCTCTCTAAACTTTTAGGAATTTCGCCGGTCAAGTGATTTGAAGAGAGATCAAGCATTTCTAGTTTAGTCAGATTTCCTATCTCATTTGGTATGGCACCAGACAAGTTGTTCTTGGAGATCTTCAGTTTTGTTAGATTATAAGAAAAGCCCCATTGGGACGATAACTCGCCATATAGTTTGTTGTGACTCAAATCCATGAAAACTAGACTTGGATAGACACCAAAAGCTTCTGATATGTTACTGGATAATTGATTACCATCAAGCCTAAGCCTGGATAGGGTAGAGCAATTTTTCAAGGTTTTAGGGACATTACCTATAAAGTTATTGTCATATGCTATGAATTTAGAAAGTGACCCACCAAGGCACACATTTTGTGGCAAGTGACCAGAAAAATTGTTCTCTGCTACTTGAAAAGTCTGCATATTTGTAAGATTTTCAAACTCTATGGGAAGTGATCCATTGAGTTTATTTTTAAGCAAACACAAATGCACAAGGGATTTTAAGTTACCAAAACTTGGAGGGATAGGGCCATAGAGTTTATTAACAGATAAATATAACAGCTCAAGTTTAGTCAAGTTACCAATAGACGAAGGGATAAAGCCAATAAAACAATTTACTGACAAGTCTAAGTGTTTGAGATTCTTCAATAGCCCTATTTCATGTGGAATCATTCCATCAAAATGATTGTTACCCAAATATAGGAACCTCAATCTTGAAAGGTTGAACATGTTTCTTGGAAGTGCGCCATTGAGTGAGTTATTAGAAAAATCAATCAATTGGAGATAAGGAAATGAAGAGAAATTTAGATGGTGAAGATTACCTCTAATCCTATAATTTGCAAGATTTATTTGATTAACTCTTCCAAAATTATCACAAGAAATGCCACACCAATGACAAGGACTAGTATCATTGCTAGTAACAATCCAAGAAGAAAGGAGTGTTTGGCTTGTATTTTCAAGACTTGCTTTCCATTTTAAGAGAGAAAATGCTTCAAGTGAACTTGAATGTCTTTCAGAAGCATTTAGATAAGATTTAGCAAGAACATATTGATAAAAAGAATTAGTTATAAAGATCAACATCACGTACAAGAAAAGAAAACAAGTAGTGAAAATTGTGTTGGATAATGAGGTTCTCATTTTATTTTCTTGGAAAAAAAAAAAAACCAAAGTCTGATTTTTTCTTTTTCTTGCTAAGGAGACTTTTATTGGCTTTAATTTGTGGGAATGCTGGACATAATGAATTAAAGGCTGGTATTTATAATAGAAAAGAGCCTCATCTTTCCAGGTGGGAAACCAACCCAAAATTAACAGCGAACTTGTTTAGTCTTATTATATATTTGCGCTTATTTAAACATACATAGCTTCTCCGGCACGTATATCTCATATTAATTCATATAATCTTATGTTATTCAAAAGTAGTAAATTATATGTATTGAAAAATTAAAATCGCCTCATATTTCTAGCATCTCTATGAATGAACTATATTTTTTTTTTCCTAAACTACCTCCAACATATTCTTTGACTATCCACACCATTGATAAATAAAATTGCATGCCATATTTGCATCATTTCTCATTTTTATTTACAATTAAAAGTAAAGTAATATTAGATGGCACATTTAAATAAAGCTATAACTAATTAAATGTAAAAGTGAAAGAAGGAGAATGAAAAATTTAATTCCATACCAATTGTAAATAAAGCTCATTATAATGATCAATATAACGTCATACTAAAAATAATGCATATGAAAATAAAATTAAAATACAAGACAAATTTAAAACATTCATAAAATTGATCATGTGACACTATATTCATTATTTTATTAAATACAATGAACATTCTACTTCTATCACGATTTCAATCAACAATGAGTTTGCTTGGTAATATTGCTTTTCTTTACTAACTTTCCAAGTTAATAATGCTTAAACTCAATGATGATATATAGCAATGAAAAATGAGAAAGTACTTTGGTTCAAACATAATAATATGAATATAGACATAAATTTACATTCATATGGTAACATACGTTACTGGTTTTGTCATATGTTGTGAACAGAAAGAGAGCATGAGAAACTGAACAAAATGAAATATATTGCATTTTATATACTATTCAATTTAGAGTAGTGGAAGAGATTTTATAATATTAATATAATAGTAATTGTTTTAGTGTCATTGTTATGATGCATCTTTAATATATTATAAATTTCATTCACTCCTACATTGTATGTAAACACTAATGAATTAATTGTCACTTCTAATTTCTACCGTAAAAGCCATCCGTTACTTTTTTTTTTCTCATACGTGTTTTAGAATTTAGCATTAGTATAATATAACATAATTATTTTTTTAATGGTGTTGTTGTAGTAACTTAATAATATAGGGATATTTTGATATTTCAACTTTTTTTCTTCCTACTTTTAGTAATATATGATATGCTATGTGTTGGGATGTGGAGCCTGATTAATATGTAGATGTACTGTTTATATATTAACGATCTCGCCGAATTTTAGGCTGTACTATTTTTATTATTCTCCATGTATTTTGTAACAGTGTTATTCTATTAATATAAATACTGCATCACCGTGGAGGTTACCTTCACTGGTGTTACCACGAAATTATTTCTCTCTCTCTTAGGTTTACCAAAAACTGTCTTGATTCTTGAATTATTCTTCGAAATTCCCAAGTGTTGTTGTAATCGATCCTAACACTATGATTATCGAGCACCAAGTAAAACTAAAATTATCAAAATAATGAGATATAAAGAACTTAAAAGTGAAAATGAATTGCTTACTTGCTGTCAAGCTTATTAGAGGCGATGACATTTAAGACTAGTATTGAAGATTATAAATCTTTGCTTAAAGTCAACAGGATGAATATTCTATATATATATATGAAAAAGAGATAAATAAAATACACATGTTTTTTAAAAAAATGAAGGTCATGGACAAGATATGAAGATATACTCGTATGAAAAGGAGTGATTACGGTTAGAAGTTTTTGCTGTTGATAGATTTAAGCACTATAATTTATGAGATAATTTAGTATTTTACTTAGTAGTTTTCCATTTCTGGATTCAATCGTAGATATAAAAAGTAGTTAGTTACTTTTATTTGGAATAATAAAATGAGCCTTGAGCTAAAAAATTTAATTTTAAAAAAAAAAAGTTTTCTTGTTCATAATTTACGGTTCTTTCCCTATAGATTGTTGTACATTTAACGGAAATTGAGGTATGACATGATATTTATATAGCTATAAAATCATATTATTAAGGAAGAACTTTCAAATATATATATTAGTGTCACATGAAATCTAAAGTACAATAAAAAGAGTAATTGCATACGAATTTCTTTTTACTAAAGTGAATCGGTGATACCATCAAGGATGTGATGCGATGAATGAGATTACTTCTTTCTTAGTTAGAAATTTCAAATTCAAACTCTAAATATAAAAAGATCTTTAGTTGGGAACGCTTCTCCCCCCAAAAAAGCTCTATCCAATTTATAACCCGCTGATTGAGGTCCAGATGTAAGCTAGAGAGCATGAAGTATGACTCACTTTTTAGTTTGCTCCAATCATATTCTAATTTTATGGATCATTCCTAGTTGATGTAGATCTAAATTATTTAGTTATTAAATTTAACATAAGTGGAATACTTAAGCAAGTTATTGAAGAACTTGAATGTTTACATAAATTCATTTATAATTATTTTTTATATTATTAATATCTGTATAGATATAAACGATTCGTGAGGTGTTTGTTCTCCGTCCGTCTTTGATGGCCTTTTCCCCACTTGTTACATGATTTGGATCTTTTCTTCAGTTTAATCCTCATGGAAAGTAAATTATAGAAAAAAATACTTCAAGTCAAATTAAATATATTTTATTTAGTGGAGTTTGAATAGTGTAGTACTTTTAGCAGGTACACTAGTACTGTAGCATGTAAAAGCTTAATTAATTAAAAAGTGGTGTTAGTTTTTTCAACAGTTCATTTTTTGCCGACCTCGTGGCTTATGCAGCACTACAACTAAGACCAACATAACAAATAATTTAATTTCTTGGAGGGGATAATGTAAAATAATTTTAAGTAGAAAAAGTTATTTTAACTTGGAAGGAATTGAATAAGCTAAAGGAAAAGAAAATGGGGGCTCTCAATTAAAAGTGACAAATAAGTTGAATTGGGAGAGCTTGACTTGGACTAAAAGAATTTTATGCAACTTTTAGCAAGCTTATCTCTTATCACCTCCACATAAAAGAAATTTATTCTTTTTTCTTAAGTTTATTAAAATGATTTCACGTGGCATTTTAATAATAAAAATGATATTACTGTAAAATAAATTATATGCTCATTATCTAAGTTTCCTAAACATTGTAAGGTGCATATGTACAATTTTCAAAAAAAGAGACGACCAAAATCTATTCAAGCTTATTTTAGAAGCTATGCACAGGGAGAGGTAAGGGTGCAAAATCCACTGATTAAAAGAAAAATAGCCCGCCCAATCTGTCTATTTATTAGCTTAGACCATTTATGAACCATTACAATTTGAATCTTTCACAGCGAAAGGGTGGTCACACGCACTCCAAGAAATTTATAGTATAGCTTAAACATTTCCATATCGATTACTTCAGATGTGCACTAAAAGAAGTTGAAAGAATGAGAGGTGTATTTAGCTTGAGTTTTCTGTTAGATCTTGATGAACATAAGCATGGACACCTCGTAAAAAAGCAAGTGACTAGTCCTAAACATTCAGACCTAAGCAACTCGGACAGGACTATTTGATTTAATACCTTGAGCACGACCTCTACCTCGTCCCTGTCCTTGTACTTGGCCTCGACCTGCAAGAAATCCAATCTCATGTCAAACGATATGACATTGGTGTCATATTTTGCTGTATATCGAACTAATAGTAGAACCAATACGTTTTTCACATGAATAATTAGTACTAATTAGTAGTACTATATATATATATATATATATATATATGTATCCTATGTGAAAAAATTTGTAGCATACCCTGGCCTTGAATGGGCATTGAACCAGCTACTCCACCATAGTTGTTACCACGTCCACGAATACCACGACCTCTTCCTCCAGTTTGGCCTCTACCATTATTTCCACGTCCTCCTTTCCATCTGCCATCCCCACCATTTCCAGGCACACCATCGTTAAAACGCCCTGTACACACAAAACCAAGATTTTCTCCTTTGGTCGTTATTTCCCCCTTCTTTTGATAGATCATGGCAAATTGATGAAAAGTTAATGGTACTTTGCTAAATAAACGTTTGCATTGTGATAAACGTTTTATCATGGTAACAACTTTATCAGTTACGCTAAGGCTCAAAAAAAGGAAATTCATAACATAATCACAAAATAAGAGGCTGCATATAGATAGAAAAAAATAATCAATAAACATTGTGTTCGAGCCTCACCATCTTCTTGATGAGAAAATTCAGGAATTGCAAAAAGATATACAGAAAAGAAAGGAAAACCAATATACCTCCACCATAATCATATTCGGTCAGTGGTCTGACATGATCTGCTGGAATAGGTGGTTGGTACCTGCAAATTTCTACTGCTCATGACCTGAAAATCGATCTTATTATGAAGAAAGGAGAAAAAGAAGAAACGCGAGCATAAAGACATATTTACATCATCTGCAACTTCATGATATCCATGGTGGCTACAAGTACCAGCCGGGATGTTGAGAAATGGATTTAAATTCTGTAATACTGACAATGTATAGCATTTTCATATTAGTGTATTTTAACCTGTTGTATAGTAGGCTACTTGCTTTATTTTCCACGTTACTAATCCAGTTTTCAACGGACAATTACATCTAGTTACCTTTTTGGATCAAAATTAGTATATACTAGAAGTTAAATAAGAAATGTATACAAATGCATCGGAATGAGGCAATATTACTAATTTGCTGGTTTCAGTTGAATATTTGAGTTCTTATCCAAAGAACGATTAGAAGTACTGTTTTGAACCTAAACCAGATGGCCAAATCTAATATTAATCACAATATCATCATAAGTAATAATGCCAAATGTTACCATAGTTAAGATTCTATATTAGTATGGTATTGAGGCGTAGTTCATTGACTGATAGCAAATTTACTTAACCGAGGTATCCAATTCAAGAAATGGAAGAACAACAAATGCAATGTTCATATATAAATCATGATTACCCGGTTGATGAGGTATCTAACCCCTCCTTTGAAAGGATAATTGTTATGACTGACACATGACGAGTAGTCTCGAGCCTGCATTAGTGAATAAATAAAGAAAATTGAGCAATCTGTCAAAACATATCCCAGACCAGCAAAAATATTTCATGGACCTAATTAAAAATGCATCTTACGGAAGGAGTCCTTCTTCTAAAGGTTCCCACGTGTCAGTGATATCAGTTGAACCAATCGATGTGATCTGATGAAGGCCAGCGATCTTCCTCTGATGCATAAAGATTACATTGTTACATGTTTTATCAAGTAATTGGAAACAGAAAAGTACTCTCAAAGAGAATTCGATAGATGGACATAAATCACATAGACATGCTACAATCTGCTGCACCTTTATTAGTTCAGCTATCATCACTGTTTTGCTAATGGCTCTGCCCATAGACTTAAGAGCAATTTCTTTACATCCTTTCTCCTGCAAAAGAAATCAGGAAATAAAATTGTCAAGATGCTAAACTCAAGGATACATAAAAGCTTAAAAGCCTCAGTTTCTAGCGATTCAATGGAATCAAATATATGAGTTCCTCACAATCTCAGGGCACAAGCAGCAAGTTGTGGCATGGTAGACACATACATTGTAGTGTAGCTCAAACTAAGGAGCAATTTTGACCTATTCTAGTTTCTAACATTTTTCATTTATCAAAAGATCCATTTTTTTACAAACATTCATGTAAACCAACAACTAGGATCTTAGAACAAATAAACCATTTACGTAAATCATTTCACAAAACAGCCAAAGAAACTCAGAGAATAAAAAGGTACAGGTGGTTGCATTTCTAATGTACTTTACGTCCCTCATTGTTATTAATCTAATTCCATGTACTTTCCAATTATACATAAACTTCGTCCAATTTTGTGTCCTACTATCTTTTTTAGTCTGTCCCAAAACAAAATGTCAATACCCCTTATTTATCTACATATGCACTATCCTCCGAAGATCCCACTCGTGGGATCATACTGAATGTGTTGTTGTTATTGTTGGAAACAATAAACTTTTTATTTCACTCTTTAATTAGATTATTCACTGTCACACATATCTTTATGATTTGTTTTAAATTTGCACATTTCAAAAGGTTTTTGTTCTTTTTTAAACTTCGTGTCTAGTCAAACACTTGTCACATGTATTATTCTAAGATTACTCCAGCATATAGCATAATCGCGACTAAGGCACTATACTAGCAAGCAAGCCAATTTAATTATTGTAGAAATTTTTGCGATTAATGATTGAACATGCAAACGTTTAAAATAAAAAAAGGCAAACTAGTAGAATGGAGAAAGGTAAAGGAAGGACCTGAAGAAGAAGATTTGAAGCATAAGTAATGTAGTTCCTCAATCTGCCTTGTGTTGTTACTCTTACCTCATTCTTCTTTACAGGATTATCAATTCTTGGCTTCTGCACTTTCTCGTACCTATCCATCACTTTTTAATAACACAATTTTCCTTCTATCAATTCCCAAATCTTCAAATAGATGAAGCACTTTATAAATTTAAAATAATTCTTACATTTAGTATTAGTTCTTTTCCTTAAGGTTTTTCTTTTTTCTTAAGAAAAATTACGGTTACTTGTGGCCAATATGACCGGCTTAAATATCTCATCTCAGTTTATAACTCTGATCCATGAAATAACCTCGTGTTTAAATTTTACAATTGTAATCTCCTAAATGTTTGGTCAAGCTCAATATATACTAAAATAGTAACTCCTATCTATAATCATTTAAAATGCTCTCAAACTATTAAAAATGATATAAAAAAGATTTTCATTAACTCTAAAATGTCCCTATCATCCACCTTTGCGTCCAAAAATACTTTTTTTTTTTAAAGAAAAAGGGGATGAAACTATTCTAATAATTATAATTCCCAGTCAAGCATACAAATTGCTCAAAATTCTTCTGCAAAAAAAATATCTCTATTTCGACAAACTTAAAGTAAGGGACATTTGTAAGTATTAAAATTTTATTGAAATTAAATCCATATATTAATTTGGACTATATTAAATTCAAGAAAATAGTAAATAATGTGGCAATCCAAGTCAAATTAGATGAGTCACTAAAATCACACCACGTGTCAAATTTATGTGGCAATCCAAGTCAAATTAAATGAGCCGCTAAAATCACACCACTTGTCAAATTTATATAACAACCCTAGTCAAATTAATTGAGCTACTAAGATCACAACACGTGTCAAATTTATGTGGTAATCCAAATCAAATTAAATAAGCCACCGAAATAATGACACGTGTATATGTGACATATTCTAACCAATCAAATTAGAGCATTTTCACCAAGAAATGTGATTGGTCAATTCAAACTAATCAATCAGATCACAAGATACACCACTCACTACAACTATAAATCGGAGCCTCATTATTCAACCAAAGGAGCTTACAAGAACAAGAGGCAAGAAGAGAGCTCGTGGATCAAAGATTACAAATTCTTACAATCTACAAGTTCAAGCAATCAAGTTCAAGATCAAGATACTTGCTTACACTAATTATTCTTCATACCATACAAGTGTTCGTGACGAATAATTCAAGTCTAAACTCAAAGACGAGAATCAAGATCAAGCTACTCACACCCTTGAATCTAATTCAAGTTCAACACACTTTATATTATTTGAAGAATTAAAGGATTACTATAGAGATTATAACACCCACTACATTTTGAAATTGAATATAATATTTTTGTTACTTTGATTTTTTCTGTCTTGATTATTTATTTTTCTCGACTCGAAAATTTGTTGCGTGCAAAACTTATTTGATATGCCTCAAGTTTTCAAGAATTGTCTATAGTGTTCATCTTCATGTATTTTCCGTATGATTTCCAACAAATATTCACTTTAGCTTTAGTATAAGTTATGAGACGAATGAAGGTGGGAGTTGGGAAAGTTCGATCCTTCCCTGCTTGTGAAGTTAAGATAGACATTTTATAAGGAATTAAGGTAGCAGTAGGAATACAAGAGTTTATAATTTTTCAAAAAAAGAGATTCTTCAACTATACAAAAAAATAGTAGGATTACAAGAATATGTTTACAAAAGATTTCCTCACACTAAAGTGGCTTACAAGCTTAAGGATTGAGACTTCTTAAGCTTTATACTTTCACTAATAGATTTCCTCACTTTGGTAGTGGATTGCTCTCAAGTGGATTCTTATTTCATTTGGATTCCTAGGATAACTCTCAAATGGATTGTTACTTCACTTGGATTGCTCCTGGATGTGGATGGTTAGGAATGAAGACTCCAACCTCTATTTATACTACTCCACCTCCTTAGTGAATGGTGGAGAAGATGTCTCTAGAATGCTCCACGCATTCTAGCTAGAGAGTCTCTACTCTTCCACTCCTTTCTACACTCTTCTAATTTCTTCCATTAGGTTCTACACGTCTCCAGAATATTCTAGAGACTTCCACATGCTTCCATAAGCTTCTAGAGAGTTCTATACTTCTCTAGAGTTCTCTGAATCATTCTAGAAAATTCTACACTTTTCTAGAATCTCTCCAATTAAGGAAGGAACTTAATTTGGGGGGGGGGGGGGGGGGGGGGGGGGAGAAGCAAACCTGCATCTTGACAACAGTCTTCAAACTTATTTGTTGGTATTACCTTGGTCATCATGTCTAACCAGTTTTCATTTGTGTGAACCTTGTCAAGATGTATTTTCTTTTCTTTGAGGACTTCTCATATCCAATGATACCTTATTTCAATATGTTTTGTGCGGCAGTGGAATGTTGAGTTTTTTGCCAAACAAATTGCACTTTGATTATCGCACTTTAAGACATATCTTTTTTGATCTATTCCCAAGTTTTGCATCAAATTCTTCATCCATAATATTTCCTTGTAGGCTTTAGTGGCTGCGATGTACTCTGCTTCAGTGGTGGACAGCGCAACACACTTTTGCTGCTTCGATTGCCAGGAAACAACTCTCCCTGCAAAAGTTGTTAGATATCCTAATGTTGATTTCCTTGAATCAATATCACCGGCCAAGTCTGCATCTGTGTATCCTTCTAACACAGGTTTTCCTTTTCCAAAGCATAGACATGTTTTGGAAGTTCCACGTAGATAGTGAAGAATCCATTTGACTGCAGTCCAATGTTCATTTCTTGGGTAGATAGCGAAGATCACTTATTCTTTCTTCGCAATTTTAATTTTTAAATTGTTAATTTACTGATATTAATTTTCATTTTTAAATGTAAAATGCATGGCCTCAATTTTATCTTCAATTTTTTCAGAATTATGGATCTAAAATTAGGTCAACTTGTTAATTAAGCTGAGTCATTAGGGAGCACAATCATTATTTCCCATACAAATTTCACATTCAAAAGAATGCAATTATTTTTGGAGGGAAAATGATCATTCGTGTTCTATTACTTTGAGATCGAACTCTGCCGGCAATGACTGCTTCTTGTACCTATAAGAGGTGAAGGACGATCTCACACTCGATGTTCATGAAGAGTTTCGAAATTTAAATTTTAAAATTTAAAATTTGATCTATTGTAAGCGTAAATGATTTTGAATGAAAAATATATCGAAAGAAGCTCATATCTAAAATTTGGGACCATTTAATGGAGATTTGAGCTGGATTAAAAAAAGTTCAACTCTTGAGGAAGATGAATTCGAGGTTTATGCTAGAAATAAATCTTGTATTAAAAAGTTAAACATTTTCTAATAAAAGCTACTCAATACATAAGTGGGACTCAAACTCAAAACATCTGATTAAAAATGAACAAATACTTATCATATCAGGATAAGGTTTGTACTCAAACATGAATTATTAAAAGGTGAGTACCATGTAAAAAACATTCAAGCAAAGTGTGACATGTGCCTCTTCCAGAAATTAGGACAACTCTTTTACTTAATTGGAAGTTTATCGCAATGAGGTGCAACAATTTCTTCATTATTGCCAACAAAAAAAATGTTGTTGGGTATAAACTTTTATTTATTGTAGTGATGACATTATTTCCAAGTCATAATATCTTATTCATTATTAGAAAGATTAATACAAGTCTTCTCAAATTTTTAATTGTTTGCGTTATCTTAGATGTACGTCAAATATGTCAGGTCAACCCTGGGAAAGCTTAAAAAACATAGCAAGTTGTTAGAAATTATTAAAGAAAAAAAGAATCAATTCAGTATATTCTTGAGTAGTTCAATCAAAGTGGTCTATAAATTATGAGTTTGAGAAGCAATGCCATATATTCATAAATTAGAGCTTCAAGTATTTTAGCTAGCTAGTAATGGCATCATTTAAATTTGGTTTGATCTTCACTCTTCTTCTCATGGCAAGCACTAGTTAGTACACATTTCTCTTTATCTCTCTATATATAGAATGTGTATTACTTTTCATGTTATATATAACTTGATGTTGTGATAAATTTTTTCAGTCGATGTGATATGGTTCTCGAAGACTCAAGTTATGGCTGCAAGAAATGTCGATTCTTATTTATTAGGACTCAAAAGGAGACTACTTCCGCAACTTAACGATATTATTACATGTGGGACCTTGTGTGGTCCTCATAGTCCTACTGATTACACTTGCAGTGATTGTTGGTATTGTTGTGACTGCAGACTAGCAGCTTGGGAGCCTATTTTTCGTTGTCAGTTCCCGGAGTAACACATAAAGATTTTTATTTCATTATGCATTTATAATTCCCTTTAATTAATGTCTGTATTAGTTCTGTTTCTTCTTCTACTAATAAACAAAGAAATTCAAATATATACTTTTTCTTCATTTACTTTAACTCTTATACTCCTACATAAGAGTGAACAGAGGAGGGATTTGACCAAAAAGCCGTTTGAATTTATGTACGGTAGTTTATATGTTTTCTTTTCATTGTGCTACGCGTGTTCACAGGTCGATTGTTGACTTAAACGATATTTAAATTCTCAAAACCAAATTAATTATAATATATATGTATTGTTTTGATTGTTATCGATTTCAGTTTGATTTGGTTCAATTATTCAATTATTAACCATACAAAAAAAAGTTACAGCAATTTATTCAAAATGAAAAATAGTTAGAACGATTGATATTATAGAACTTTTAATCACTAAGTATACTGTGAATTGTAACACCCGATAAAATTATCAAAATATCCCTAGATGAGAGATGCTCATATAACGTGCCTTCCCAAACTCCGATGGCAAATCCGAGGCCGGATATGTGATCAACATGAAAAATTGAGTGGGAAAATGGTCCTGGTTGATTTTTAGAGCAACTGGATCAAAAGATAATTTTTTGATGCGAAACACAATTCCAGTAAGAGTGTGCGACAGGCTCGCGACGCGGCAATGCCGCGAACATACACTTAGACTTGGTCCCAATATTTTCTAAGAGATTAGAAAACTTGATCGGAGAATTTTCGGTGAAAAATCCAAAATTACACACAGCCTGTGCCGCGGACCATGCCACCCTGAGCCGGACTTTTTTTCAGTTTTGTGAAGGGCATTCTAGACCTTTCCCAACCACTCCCAAACCTAAAACACGATCAAAATAAGTTGTTTTGAGCGTAAAGGGGGTTTTAATCCCCATTCCTAAACCTTTCTAATTTTTTAACAAAGAGTAGGGCTAAAGAGAAGAGAAGGGGAGCGGGAATGCGAGAAGATTGAGGAGAGTTCTTACGAGATTGAGTATCAAAGCTTGGCACCAAGTATGTAAGGCTAAACTAAAACATGAGAATGTTCCTCCATGTGCCCCCATTGATGGTAATAGAGGAGTTGAGAGTATAATGAGTCTAGATACATGTTTCTTGAATATTTTCTTGTAAATTATATGTATATTACATGTATTTTTATGTGTTGATGATCATCATAAACCTGATTTGCTAATTAAATGTTTTACATGATTTATTTTCACAAACTCTATATGTTACTTTATAAAAGAATGCATGAATGAACCTAGGGATTGAGTCTAGAGCCTTGACTTGAGTATGTTGATTGTGATTGTGATGTGAGCATGTCGATGAGTTAATAGAGATTGATGACCCCATGAGTATTCATAATTGAACCTTAGAGATTTGTCTAATTTACTTCCTTCTAATGATCGATCTAAGCCTTAAGCTACCTAATGAGAATTGAGTTGATGAGATGATAGGCTGAAAGACCCAATTGAGTGGAGTTAATGAGATGATGAGTGAGACCTATTGAGTTAATGAGATGGATTTTCTTATGAGCATTGAGTCTTGGAGGAGTATCGAGCACCGAAACGAATAAGAGTAAGTCCAACTCGAACTCATTAACTACGTCGCCAAGTGTAGGAGTAGACTAAGTCCGTTAAAGTTGGACGGGTCCCTATTTTGTGAACTAAGTCCATTAAAGTCGGACAGGTTCCTATTTTAGGACTAAGTCAGTTAAAGTCGGACATGTCCCCATTCTATTATCCTGAAAAAATAGGACTTGATTGGTTAATTGTTCGGATCCATTAAGGGTTCGATTCATTCTTTACCAGGTAAGTACGGAATGACTATGGCAACATCAGCGGGATTGTTGTACAATCACTGGCTCATAAGTGATTGTTGTAGGATAAGAGAAACTCCCAAATAGGTCCCACACTGATAGTGTTCTAAGTTGAGTTGAGTTGAGTTGATTGATGAGTCTGGATTGGTATTGATGGGTCATTTGTCTATTCTTTATTTTTGTTTTAGATAGACATTTGACATTCTAATTGAGTATCTTCTATGAGTTGATGTTATTCTATATTATTTTACTTATATCTGTTTCATTTAGCCATTTTACATACTCGTACATTCCACGTACTGATGTCCATTTGGTCTGCATCGTTTCATGATGCAGAGGCAGGTACTAGAGATCATCAATAGGCGCATCCTTAAAGATCTATCAATCAGCAGATTTGGTGAGCCTCCTTTACTTCGGAGGATCATGGTTTGATGTTCATCTAGCTATTAGAGTTAGACTTTTAGACTAACTCTATTTTTGGATTTGAGGTAGCCATGGGTCTGCCATTGTCACCGATTGATAGTAATAGAGGCTTCATGGACTAAAGTTAGATGTGTCTTAAGTTAAACACTTATCTTGGCTAGTTTCTTTCTACTAGTATTATTGAGTTGATTTGATTATATATATATATTGAGACTTGTCCATCCACTTGCTATTTTTAGTCTTCCGTTGATTAGTCAGTTATGTTGGGTGAATGAATGTAATGAGGCCAAGTGGTTCGCTTGGGGACTAGCAATAGTCTCTGACTGTCGGTCACGTCTAAGGTATCCTCTCGGGGCGTGACATGAATAAAGTTTTAAATTTTACCATTTTGGCTTAGAAGAAAAAGACAGTGACATTTCTAGTCCGACTAAAAATTGTCATAGACATATATATACATGAAATCAATAAGCGTTTATGCTTTCATAAAAAGATTAAAAATAAAATTTGATAAAAATATATATAAGATCTTTAAAATTGTTTGTATAAATAATGTATTGTGTATGTATAATTATAAAATATATGTATATAATTTATCGGTTCGATTTAGTTATTTCTTCGGCTTTTTCGAATAAAATCAAATTCAAATCAAACACTATCAATTTTTAAAAAAATTAAAATCAAAATATACCAAATTCAAATAAATTTTAACTTATTTAATCGATTCAACTTTTAGATTTGTACCGATTGAACCTCCCTAATTTTACTTTATGAGTTGACGTTGATGTTGTAGTACTTCGTGCTCTACACACTCTCCATTTGCGGTCCTTATTTTTAGATTGTGTGAGATGATTTGCAGCCTTTTATTTTTGGATTCAACTTCCATAAACTAACATTGTAAAAAATTTACACTTTTAAATAAATTAATAGAATCAACATTTTATTTGCACTAATAAATTACTTTATTTTTTCAAACTATCAACTCATGCTTAATATAATTATTTATGTTATTCTTTTGCAAATAAGAAGGAAGAAGGGAATGGCCTTTTGCATGCCAATTATCTCTTTTAACAAAAATATGAAAAAAAGACACTACGAAATTTGGATCCAAACAAACATTTATATTCATAAAAAATATAATAAGAAAATTTTTGACTATACAATACTTACTTTTATATTAGCCATGTTTTGAACATACAAAGTTATAAGTTAGTATTTGAGTAATTATGAGTAGAAAGGCTAAAGAATTGAGTTGGCTTAGTATTTTAAAAAGGTTGAGTGTGCTTATACTGGTGGCAAATGTAGCTAAGAAATGGCAGAGTTGAATGTGTTTAAATTCCATTGATTTTTAAAATTTTATTAATGCTATATAAATTAGGATAAAAAAGATAACATATTTTATTTGAGATGAGGTAAAAAGTATTATAAATTATAATAATAATCAATAATTTATACAATTAAGCAATTCACAAAATTTATATTAGTGTCACATAAATATTTAAAAATTGCATAACAGGTACTATAAATTATAAAATAATTATATTTTTAAATATTTAAAAGATATATAAAAATTTAATTGACTCTCTAAATTCTACTGGTGCCACATAAATTGGGAGAGAGAAAGTATCTGATATTATTGAAAAAGAACTATAACTCACAATAATTAACAAAAAAAAAATAAAAGACATTAAAATTTGACTAATTCTCAAAATTCTAACGATGCTACAAAAACTAGGACGGGGGAAATAACATATATAATGAAAAAAATAGTATAAATCACAATAAATTACAATTTAGAATATCTAAAAATTTATATTAATAATCAGTGTCATCTCAACTATAAAGTTACCAAGGCAAAATTAGGTAGAAATAATTTTTTTTTTACCTCATTTAATATAGGAATTGTTGTAAATTGAGAAATGAAACAGTGTTTAGTTAATAGTAGAATCATTTCTTATATGATTATCTATTTTGTTGTCTCGTTTATACTCTAACGATTATCATGAACCAAAATTAGTACTCTTATATTTACATTAAATTTTATTAGTCTAACTTTACACTATATATTTTTTGTTAAAAATTTTCATTGTTTACGTTTTTATTTCATAAAGTCCACAAATATTCTACCTCTCCAGATCTTATTTGTAGGATTACACTAATTATATATATTATAATTATTCAATTTATAGATGTCAACTAAAAAGTAAGATCTTTCTATAAAGTTTAGCTTTAAATCTACAAACTTATTGAGACAATCCTATTAAAAATTAATTTATTCTCCAAATTCTATTTGTATAACATAAATTAAAATAAAAAAAATATATATATTAGACCTGCGCTAATACAGAGCTCTTTTAATCTAAATATGAAGACCAACAGACTCAAACTCTAAATATATACATTGAGCAAACTTGCATGTTATTATATTATTACTGCTATAAAAATAAGTCTACGAAGCAAGTTATCGTAAACATGCATGTTTCATAAATAAGGGTGATTTAGTCATTTTACAGAAGCAACTAAAAAATTTGTATTTTTTTATTTTAATTTATTTGTCTACCTTTTATTTTTGATATATTATATAAATATTTAAAAATTATGTAAATAAACTATAAATTATAATAATTAACAATATAAAATATTTAAAAGATATATAAAAATTTCAGTTCACTCTCGAAATTTAGTCGATGTCACATAAATGAGACGAAGGAAGTAATATATACTCATTTAAAAATGATGTTAATAGAAAGTACTATAAATTACAACAATTAATAACTTAAAACATTTAAAAGATATAAAAAAATTCACTAACTCTCGAAATTCTATCGATGCCAAATAAAATGGAAAAAAGGAAGTAACATATATTTTTTGAAAATGACGTAAAAAGTACTACTAATCACAATAATTAACAACTTAAAACATTAAAAGACATATAAAAACTTTGGAGTATTAGAAGACAAAAAAATTGGCTAACTCTCAAAATTTTATTGATGGCATGTGAAATGGAACAGAGAAAGTTATATATATATATATATATATATATATATAATTTAAAAGTAAAGTAAAATGTACTATTGATTACAAAAATAAACAACTTAAAATATTAAAAGACAAAAAAAAAATCTTGACTGACTCTCGAAATTCTATTAAAGAATTTTTGACTTCTAGGCATGAAATGGTGAAGGCAGACTTGAAATTCGTTAGTCGTAACCTTTCTTACGTTAGAATCACTTCTCTCCCTCCTTCTTAAGCTTTATCAAGATTTCTAGGTGACTTACGTCTATTTTACCAAAAAAAGGAAAGGAGAATAATAAAAGAATTCATATTTCAGAATTTTTGACCTCGACGGCTCCGCTATAATGGGTCCCATCCCGCCATAGCGGCATTGTTGTAATGGGACAATGTTGGTCCAGATCAACTTGGTTCAAAAAATTCTTTGCTCCACCTAAATAATGACGGTTCGAATAAAATTACATTTTTCTAAAGGATAGTTACTTTTCTAATAAAGCATAACAATCGCCTACTCATACTACCCTTTATTAACTATAAATAGAGAGGTTCTTGCACATTTTAAAACTACAATTGTCTAAGGTTTTTATTCTTCTTTTCTAGAAAAACCCAATTTAGTATCTTTAATATTTCATATTATATTATATTATATTATATTATATTATATTATATTATATTATATTATATTATATTATATTATATTATATTATATTATATTATATTATATTATATTATATTTGATTATTTATTTATATTATATTATAGATATAATATAATATCTATATTATAGGTTGTGACTTTTTCGATTTTAAAGGATTGTGATTGTTCTGATAAGACACAATAAACACCTATATATATTATCCTTTGTTTGCTATAAATGGGAGTGTTTCCTTACTTTTTTAAACTGCGATTTTTTTTCAAAGTTTTCTATTCTTCTCTTCATAAAAAAAATGTGATGTTCATATTACCCTTCATTGGCTATAAAATATAAATTGAAGGGTTTCTCACTTTTTTAAAACTACGAGTTTTTAAAGTTTTCTTCCCTTCATAAAAAAATTCAATGTGATTTTCAATCATTGGGTGAGTTGAAAGTTCAGTGAAATTTGAATATGCGTAATTTGAATGTTCAAGTCATATAATACACCCAACTAAAAACACCCAAATTAATATATCTTTTATATTTTAATTTGTTTATTTATATTAAAAGCAGAAACTTCAACAATATAGTAATAACTAAGCAATGAATTAAAAAGGAGGAAATAAAACGTATATTTAACAAATGTAATTAAGAGTAATTTTTAACTTTTACACACATCAAAATTAATTTAAAATAAAAAAAATCAAAAAGAAAAAAAGATAAAATGTAATCGACAGCCATCTACATCTATGTTTATATTATAAACAAAAATAGATGTTTTTTAATATGATTTCACAACTTTCAGTATGCACATAATTAATAATAGAAAAAAAAATTCACATTCATTATTCATAAAAATTTATACTTTATTATTCTATTTATAACCATTACTTTAAAAAAAAATTATTTAATAATATTTACATTATTTTAAGACATCATCAAAATTATAGCCAAACATAGCGTTATTCCCAATAGTCAGGAAGAAGTCGGAGAGAGAGCTACCTTTCATGGAAGTACACGTATTCCGAATATCCTCTGCATTTCCATTCGCTTCCATAGCCAAACACAGCGTTATTCCTTCCAAATCCCACTTTCCCATTTCTCTTTCCTCTCTCAATTTTCCCAATTTTTCATCCAAGGTGGAATCCCAGAAGAGAAACGACGTCGTTTTTGACGACGCCGCATACGAGGCCGAGCGCCACAGACTCGATGCCGAGGCTCGAAAAGCCATGGCTGAAACCTCTGAAATGGAAACCCAAAACTCAGAAGATCCGAAAGCTTGGAAATGGGTTATCAGAAAACGGGTTTGGGACTTGATGGAAGCCCAAAATATAGCCCAATTTCCGAGACCGGTTCATCATCGGATACCCAATTTTATTGGAGCTTCAGTTGCAGCTGATAAGGTTCAAAAATTGTATCTTTATTATGTGTTTAATAAATAAAGAAAATGGGGTTCATGTTTAGCTTCTTCTTTTTTTGTCGTTGGCAGTTGAGTGAACTGGAGGAATTTAAAGTGGCCAAATGTGTGAAGGTGAATCCAGATACACCACAAAAGCAAGTGAGGTTTCTCACACTTAATGGTTAGTTTTTTTTTTTTTTCACTCTGAATAATGTAAAGTTATAAGCACTGGATTGTAGTAGAATTATGCTAAAGTGGTGTAACTAGTGTTTAAATTAATCATTTTATATCAAATTCAGTACTTACTTTTATCTAGTCTCTGAACCTGTAAACAATACTATCAGGACACAAATAGATCATTCTCCGACTTCGTCCAAAAATATAATCTCTCCGTTTCAATTTTTTTGTCAAGTTTTGACTTATCACTAAGTTTAAGAAAGAAAATACGTAGAATGCACCAAAGTTTTTTTTGATTTTGTGGTCTTAAACATGCACGTGGAGAGTTAAACAGTTGTCAAAAAAGGGAAGAGACTTTTTTTTTCTAAATGAACTAAATAGAAAAGTAAGATAAATAAATTGAAATGGAGCGAGTATGAAATAGGAGGTCGTGAAGTGAAAGTTAGTGCAATTTAAAATGATAGTATAATGTTTCCTCTTTGTCCTATAATATGACATTGATTAACTCATTTCTCGGCCCTATTGTTTTGCAGGAGGGAAGCAGCTATTGACTCCACAGCCTCGTCTTAGGACAGGTTTTTTCTCTGTACTTGAAAATAGTATGTTATCTGCTGGCACCATTAAGGAGGCCTGCACTTCTGCTGGAGTTGCCAAATATGGAAGACCAATTGGATTGGAGGAGAAAATAAAGGTGGACTTAATTGTTATTGGCTCAGTTGCTGTTGACCCAAAGACAGGTGCTAGACTCGGCAAGGGAGAGGTAAGCATGCGTGTCAATCTTTGCCTCTATGTTTTATACTGCAAGAAGCTACTCTGGGAATTGGGTTGTGTGTGATCAAAAGAAATGAGTGTAAATGTCTTCCACATAGGCATGGAACGGAAACATTTAAGAAAAAGATACGTCATAAGAGAACATCAGTAGACTGGTCATGTAATGTTATGTAGCTTGGCTTTTGTCCATTTTTTGTTATCGTGGTACTTTTCACTCATAATATAATGTATGATCTTGATGCTTTGTGCTGATGGTTCTGCTTTTATATTCTATCAGATGGTTGTATTGAATAATACTATTTCTAAGCTTCTATATCATGCGCCACTATAACAATTGGATGCACAGGAAGGTTCATATTGCTATTGTAAATCATCTTCCGAAAGAAGCATCATCCAAGTTATGGCTGGCTAGTAAATCCAAGAAAAATTTGTTACTTCCAAATTTTAGGATCTTGATTTTATCAACCTTTGCTATGTTTCTTTTCTTTTCCCCAGTAGTTATGGCTGACTTATTTGTTGATTTACATGTTTGCTTCTGTTGTGTGCGAGAGTGTTTCAAGTTTTCCCTTTTAATCTGGCTGGTGATGTCTTTAAAAGCTGAAGTCCAGAAAACTGTGTGGGGATTGGATTGATGAATTATATGCACGTTCTGTCGTAAATTGTGTGAAAAGTTTCATGGTGCCTAATAAAAGAAACTATGATTATCTTGATTTCATTTACTTGTTCCTGTTATGTTATTTTGGTATGCTGACCGAGTGTTATTTGGATATTTATCTTAAATTACGCCACTCATTGTTGTAGGGATTTGCTGAACTTGAATATGGCATGCTGAGATACATGGGGGCCATAGATGACTCAACCCCCGTTGTTACATCTGGTACATCCCTTTAAAGTCACCCCTCTTCCTCAAAGTTTTAACTTTTCGGACTCCAAAAATGCAAGTCTCCTTGTTGGTTGATCCAAACCAAGCTTTTCTTTCCCTATTTTTGTTGACGAAAAGAGAACTAATTTTGCTAGTCAAAGCATGGAAGGTTGATTCTCACATTTGCTAATTTGATCTTCATTCTCTATTGATGGCTTCCTCAGTTCACGACGAACAGCTGGTAGACGACATTCCTATTGACAAGCTATTGATCCATGATGTTCCGGTTGACATCATATGCACTCCAACTCGGATCCTATTTACAAACACATCCATCCCCAAGCCTCAAGGTTAGTGTCCTCCATTTGTAGAATCACCATCATCAGGTCTCTTCTTGTGTGCACGTGCATCTCAATGGTGATCGCCGTTGGCTAACCTTTCTTATGATCGATCCATTGCAGGAATATACTGGGAGAAGCTCTCTCCTGAAAAGCTTAGTCAAATTCGAATACTCAGACAGCTGAAAAGTAAAATTGAACAAGAGACTGGAAAAAAGCTTCCAACTGGTCCTTCTGAGAAACTACCACCAACTGCCCAGCGCCGACGCTGATATATTTAGCTTCAAGTATATGAAGCTTAACACGAAGTAAATTGTTATGTAGCCTTGTGTTAGCATACAACAAACTGTAAAGTCATCTAATAAGTAGCTATTATTGACATACCTTTAAATGGTGATGAAAAGGAAATGTTTGTTGTAAAGACAGACTTTTATTCTCATATACCAAACGAAGTGTTAACTATTAAAACATCTTAATGTGTACATACTTTGCTAGGGGAACACTAGAGTTATTAAGTATTAAAATTAACTGCCTTTGTACTATTTTGTGACAACTAGGGGGTGTTCGCTTCTTTGGTTCGATTGTTTTGATTTTCAGTTTTGAAAAAGTGTGCGCCATATATCGAATTGAACTAATTCGGTTTGGTTCAGTTTTATTCGGTATTTTTAAAATAGTTTTTCGGTGCAAACTAATGAAAAATAAAATGAGGACGAAATCAAAGTATAAGACACTTAAAACTTAAAATCATGTTAAGTGATAGGAACAATTATTGTGTTTTAGAAAACTACATTTATCTTTGTCAAGAATTTGCACTTCCAACTATAGCTCGAGGAAAACAAACACGAAAACGAATTCCTTTACATGACATAAATCGACAAAAATATATTTGAATTTCTCTTGGAAAATAATATTTCAAGTTAACTATATGAATTACAAATTTGTTGCTACTTTAACTTATTACATGAATGATTTAATTGTTATATATATATAATTTTATTTTTTAGGTCTAATATATATAATTTTATAATTTTTTTAAATAAAAGTTCGGTTCTTCGGTGCACCGCCCCTGCACCGAAGAACTAAATTTTTAAAAAAGAACACCAACACCAAAAAATCGAAGAACTAAATTAGTTCAGATTCAATTTTTCGATATTTATTCCCACCTTCCCTAACTACAAAGGTCTGTAGTTAATCATTTGTAATAGTATGTTAGAATGGGAACCAAAATATGAAGATGAAAAATTATTAGCGGAGGAGGAAGGGCTTGAACTTCGACCTTATGGTTAACAGCCACACGCTCTAACCAACTGAGCTACTCCACCTGCTCGTTCCACGCAACTATTAAATAAATTTCTAATATTGTTCAGTAGTTGTAACATAATTAGATTGCGTCAGATGATAACCAGATTAACTACACTTCAGATTGGAACATACATTTCTTTTCTACTATTACAGATAAGAGTTGTTCAATATGATACAAAGATTTTCTACTATTATAGAAAAGAGTTATTCAACATGGCAGCTTTCTACTTCATACAAAGATATTTTGGTCATTGAAGTCTGCTAGAAAGCTGATGTGTAAGCAACGTGTCTTGCCACTAGCAAAAGTTGATATGTGTAAGCAACGTGTCTTACCACTATCCATCTTGCTAACTTCATCTCTTCTCACAATATTCCCTTACATTTCATCTTTCTCACCGATCAAGAGAGGTTGTTTTGGAACCCTCGTCTCAAAAACTTATAAGCAAAATAAATTAGATATGAAAAAAAAAGAAAGGAAAACAGAAAAACGACTACCAACGAAAAAACAAGATAGTATGTAAATATGATAAATCAAAGTGCTCTTTTAAGTTTGTTTTAAACATGTCAGATAGAATTTTGGAAAGTAAGACAATCAAATTGAATCAGAGGAGTATCAATATTTCTTGTTGAACATGTGTTGCTGCAGTTTTTCTGTTTAGAAAGTTGCATAGCACTAGCTTGACTTGTTTGGGATTGAGGTATAGAAATTGTTATTGTTGTTGTTTGAGACTTGAATAACATTAGTGTTCTTGCTGAGCAGGTGGTGGTAGTGGTAGAGGACAAAGACAGAAGAGGGGTGATGATGTAGTACATCCATTGAAGGTCTCTCTTGACAGAAGGTCTCTCTTGACGGCCTTTACAGTGGAATCACCCAGAAACTCTCGCTCTCGCGTAATGTTATTTGCTTTAAGTGCAGTGAGTCAGAATCTCTGTAAAACTGCTTTGTTTCTATCACTGCAACAAGGGTTCAAAGTCCGATGGTTCAATGAAGTGAAAAGGTTGTAAAGAACCCGATATGACAGTTTCAACCAGATAACTTGGCCCTGGAATGATCCAGCAAACAAAACAACTGCCAATGTGTATATATGGTCACACGGCTACACGTATACCTTTAGTCCACTTATACATGTTTGTATACATATTGTGAAATACATTTAGTCCACTTATACATGTTTGTATATATATATCTCACAACGTTGGGCCCGTGCGTATAGCCCATAGGTACGTTTTTATTTCGTCACCCGAGTGTTCGTGATATCTGTATTGAAACTCGATTAAATTTGAATTCGCACATTGTTGCATTTATTTTTGAGGCGAGTACTTTCAACATAATTTTTTTCATTCCAAAAACTCAAAACGTCTAATTAATGATTAAAAAAAACATCAAATCGTCCCATCAGAACTTATATTAGTATAGCCAATGATGTGCCTAAATACCAAAACAAAAATCTTTTTTTAAGATGAACATCTCTTTTTATTTACTTTATTTTTTTTAGTTGTTATGTTGCGCTTTAGAAAAATCAATCTAATTAATTTTTTTAAAGTTAAATTTTAATTATAATAATTTGATATTCTAAAATAAAATTTTAAAGATTCAAAAACTATATGAAAAATATCATAAATTACACACAATGCAACTTATTTTTAAAGCTAAACTTTAATTACAATAATTTGATATTTGAAAATAAAATTTTAGATATTCAAAAACTATACGAAAAATATCATAAAATTGTAATTTTTCTCGTACTACTAGATGAAAAATACTCAAGAAAATTGTGACAAAGTTGTATATTTTCTTAAAAGTTTACTTTAGGGTGGATTTCAAAAATGCCCTTTTTAGGTTATGAAATTACAAGCCATTACCAACTTTATTTAAATTACCAAATTTATACCAACTTTTATTAAAAAGTAGGAAAGAGAGTATTTTTTTTTATGATAAAGTTGATTAAAGTGTGATGTGATATGTGGTGAAAAGGAAGAATAAATTAATGATATTTAAAAGATTTAGAAATTGGTGTTGGTGATGGGTTTCTTGTTTATTATTATTTTATTTTTTTTATAATTGACAAAGAAGTAGTATGTCCTTCCCAATTGTAGAATATAATTTTCAATGTATAAACGTAATGTGAACCGTAAAAATGATTGAACTATGAACCAAAATATTTTGTAGGAAATGGGTTTCTTGTTTATTATTTTTTTTTTATAATAATTGACAAAGAAGTAGTATGTTCTTCCCAATTGGAGAATAAAATTTTCAATTTATAAACGTAATGTAAAGCGTAAAATTATTGTACTATGAACAAAAAAATTTGGTGTTCACAAAAAAATTAGTCTTACGTATAATTGATATTGTCATAATAGAAAAAAATTTACAATATAAAAAAATAATTGATAATATTATTTTTTTTAAAAAAAAAATAAGAAGGTAATTGTAGCGAATTTCGTGGAATTAAATATTTATTAAGATGTTCATACATATTTGTCTTGTTCTACACATTAAAAAATGTAATGTATAAATTATGGTATTTTAAAAAATATTTATGGAAAATGTGTTGAATATATTTATTAGAAGAAGACCCATCAAATCAATTTAATTGATTTGATGGGATTATGGCAGCCTACAATCCCCTATAAAGGGAGGCCACATCAATGCGGTACGGTTGGCCTCATTTGTCCTCCATTTTTTTCATGCAAAATTTTTACCCAAAAGATAAAATGGAGGGAATGTTTTTTGTGTATTTAATAAGTTGTTGACCAAGGGATTTTTTATTGGACACAAAAGGCTTGAAAAAGAAAAACTTTTCTTTGAGCAAGAACCATGAATACCGAAAGAGTGGTATCAATTTTATTGAAATATGATGGGAGATGGGAGATAACAGGTATATTATTATATTATATATACTATATTAATCATATTTTATGAATGAAATCATACAGCAATCGGTAAATGACACTGGCAATATTGAAGTTGTTGTCACACATAGTCAGTTGGTGGTTTTCTTTGTTCAGTGACGTTGGTATGTAGATGAAAAAAAAATGAACAGGTTGGTGTTTAACAAAGCTGTTGCATTGTTTTTTTTTTTTTGGTATAGACAATGGTGTGTGTAGTTGGTGAAATGGTATTTTCTTTGTAACACTGTATGGTATATTAATTGGAACAGGTTGGTGTTTAACAAAGCTGTTGCATTGAGTTTTTTTTTGGTATAGACCATGGTGTTTGTAGTTGGTGAAATGGTATTTTCGTTGTAAGACTGTATGGTATATTAATTGGAACAGGTTGGTGTTTAACAAAGCTGTTGCATTGAGTTTTTTTTTTTTTGTGTTGTTTGTGGTATACAGCACGGGGTCTTTAATGGTTTTTGTGTAAAGATTTGTAAAAATGAATGAGGAGGTTAATTATTCATCGCATTTGACATATACGTGTGGGTTAATTATGCATAGTGCCTGCATAAACGTCACCCACTATGTGAACCATTAAATTTTTTTTTTTTGGGTCAAGATAGTAATAGCAGTTGTTTAGTGTATATTTGTGATATTCCGCCTAGTGTTCAACTTGGTGTCATGGGGATGTTGTGAAAGAAAGAAAAAGGAAATTCATGTCAGTAGACATAACTTTAACCACTATGTGATCCATTAACCTGTGACAGTAAAATATGCAAATTTACTCCGAAAAAATCAAGTCACAAAATACAAAAAGAACGATAATGAAAATTTAATATTACACAAAAATGAAAAAAATACATCATTGTTCACACAGTCTTGGGGGGGGGGGGGGGGGGGGGTTAGATTATGTCCAACAATACAAATAAAACTATGATTTCCTCCTCGGAACATACTTGGATGCCGGTACTCTTTCACTTTGTCCAACATATCCAACATGCTCAACCTGTCACCAATTCCTCTACTACAAAAACAACACTAGACATGAAAAAAACGACAACCAAATAAAATACATACAATAATATCCAAAAAAAAAAGGGAAAAACAGCACATACTCAAGTCACATGCCCCCAATTACCATTTGCATACCAAGAAAAATACCAGAAACAGCAAACATGAAAAAGCCCATCCAATTAACAAAATTGCATATCAACATACAAAGGACAATACCATAATGCATACCACCCATGGGGAAGAATCATTGAATTCCAAACTAGCATCAGCAATACCAATTATCCCCCATCCGACATCCAAACTTAGATACCATATAAAATACCAATTCTGGAATTGGTAAGGGGGAAAAAATGTGAAAACCAAGATAATGCCATTGAAGTATAAAAAAAACTAACACATCAACCATCAGCATGCTTAACACACAACCATGGAGAATACCAAAAAATATACCAAAAAAAAGGGGGACACAAAGCACATACTAAAGTCACATGCCCCAATTACCATTTGCATACAAAAAAAAATACCACAATTTCAACCTCGAAAAATATACATGCTGCATACCAAAAACAGCCAATATGAAAAAAACCATCCAATTACCAAAATAGCATACCAACATACATAGGACAATACCATAATTCATGCCACCCATGGGGAAGAATCATTGAATTCCAAAACACCATCATCAATACCAATTATCCCCAATCCGGCATCCAAACTTAGATACCATATAAAATACCAAGTCTGGAATTGGCAAGGGGGAAAAATGTGAAAACCAAGTTAATGCCATTGAAGTATAAAAAAATTAACACATCAAACATCAGCATGCTTAACACACAACCATGAAGAATACCAAAAATATACCAAAAATTAAGGGGGCAAACAGCACATACTAAAGTTTAGTGTCCCCAATTACCATTTGCATACCAATAAAAATACCACAAATTCAACCTCGAAAATTTTAGATGTTGCATACCAAAACAGCCAAGATAATGCCATTGCAGTATAAAAAAACTAACACATCAACCATCAGCATGTTTAACACACACCCCATGGAGAATGCCAAAAAATATAACAAAAAATTCCATACAAACACTATTGATGTCACCAATTACTCTTCTACAAAAACAAACAGTTGCATACCAAAAAGAACCAAATTAAATACAAACAAGGGGAGTTACAGCACATGCTAAAGTCAAAAGAATGCAAAAAATTCGAAAATAACGAAAAAAGGGAGTTGGGAGGAAGAACAATGACATGGGATGCAAAAAAATTCAAAAAAAAAAAAGGGTTAAGATAAACTTTACACAAAATGGGAGATGACCATTACTTGAATGACCCGACTCAAAACGAAAAGCAAAAAAAAAAATTCAAGAATTACATACATGGAATCCGCGAGATGAAGGATAATTGTGAAGAAGAAGATGAAAATTTTTTGATAAAGAAATAATAATACAAAGAAGAAGATGAAAACCACATCCTCCGGAGGGGTAAAAACACCAATAACCCTCTGAAAAGAACAACAAAAAATCCAAAAAAATGCAAAAAATTCGAAAATAACGAAAAAGGGAGTTGGGAGGAAGAACAACGACATGGGATGCAAAAAAATTCAAAAAAAAGGGTTGAGATAAGTTTTACACAAAATGGGAGATGACCATTACTTCAATGACCCGACTCAAAACAAAAACCAAAAAAGAAAATTCAAGAATTACATACCTGGAATCCGCGAGATGAAGGATAGTTGTGAAGAAGAAGAAGAAAATTTTTTGATAAACAAATAATAATACAAAGAAGAAGATGAAAAGGGATAGGAATATTAATAAACAAATAATAATACAAAGAAGAAGAAGAAAATGTATTTTGTCAGAATATCAATTTTTAAATAAGGGATATGAAGGTTTGTTTATTAAAAAAAAAATTACATTCAAATGTTGCATTAATGACTCATTTAATGAGCCGCCTGACCGCATTTAATGCGGGTCAGATCAGCTGCCTGACCGCATTTAATGCGGGTCAGATCAGGCCATCAAAAGGGGAAAAAAAAAAGGAAAAATCATTATTTTAATGGAAAAGTCAAATTTTTGGATTTGGTAAAAATGTAAATTAATTGGTAGAGAAGTAAATAAATTGGTAAACGTAATTTAAGGGGGCAAAGTTGTATATTTTCTTAAAAGTTTACTTTATCCAATGACTAGTTCTCAAATCCCGTGCTAACACAACATATGCTCTTTTTTTTTAATCTTGATTTATATGATATCAACAGATTTTTTAAATATATTTTTTAAATTATATTTTATGTTATTTTTAAAATATTTATTACTTATTTTGAAAATTCGGTGAGCCAACCAAAATTTTATTTAGTTTTTTAGATATTTTAAATTATTGATTTGTTGCAATTTATAATACGGATTACGTAAATTTTAAAATAGCGTATATTATCTCTCTGTCCCAAATTTTGTGGCACTGATAAAATTTCAAGAACCATTTAAATTTTTTATATATCTTTTAAATTTTAAATTGGTAATTATTATGACTTATAGTACATTTACTTGTTTCAAGTAATATACATGAACTTTTCTATTTATTCACATTATATTTTGACACAAATATAATCATCGAAAGATATTAAGATAGTTATTTAATTTTTTTCAGTTAAAAAAAGGCTTAATTTATCATATTTGTATTTATTTCATCCTAGTTCTAATAATTTGTATTACTTAAAATAATAAATTAGGGCGATATAGCAAAATCACAATTGAAGCAGCTGATAAAATGAATTATTTAATTTTATTTGTCTAATTTTAAAAAAAGACTTAATTTATGGAATAATTACCTTTTTGAATCCATTTTATAAAATATTTACTGATTTTAAGCATATCTTTTATTTATTACATAGATATTTTATATTTGAAAAATATTTACCGTTTATGGCAACTGTATCATGTACTAAAAGTGAATTATACATGTAATATATATGTATTAAAATGTATTATATTCATTTTGATTAAAAAAATTGCACTATATATTAAAAATAAATTATGCATGTAATATAAATGAATTACACTATGTATAAAAGATGTATTAAAATTATAAAGATGTATTATAAGTGTGTTGAAATATATTAAACTTATATGTTGGTGAAAAATCTACATTATATATTAAAAGTGAATTATATATGTATTAAAATTATATTGCTATAAATGGTTGTATATTTTCTAAATATGGTATACATAAATAAGTTCCCTTTAATTTATCATACTTGTATTTATTTCATTCTAATTTTAATATTTGTATAAAATCATTGTTGAAGCAACTAGGAGAATGATTTAGTAGGGATAATATTATAATATCACAATTAAAGCAAATGAGGAAATAATTAATAGAAACTATAAAATAAAATTAAGCAGCTAAAGCATCGTCAAAGACAGGTTAAGCAGGCATTTCGATTGAAAGGTATGGGTTTATCCAGACTTGATATAAGTAATATAATAGATAAGAAATCACATCATGTCCTCTGAAAAGTAAACACAAAATTGGATGACCGTATTGACCGCTTCTTTATAAATACAAAAACAAGAACTCTTCAAGTTACAAGAATATATACGGACCACAGTGAATTGTTAATTAAACCAACTACAGCCAAACAATGCCTCCCCTACCTATTTGTTTCAAACAAACAGTATCTCCTCCTCCTTATCCTAAAGAATAATCATACAACAAAGTCACCAATGTCACTAATCACTTCAGTTCAGATATGCTGAACCATCAAACAAATATAGAAGACGAAGAAAATAATATGAGACTCCCCTCACAAGTGAAATTGTGGTAGCTTAGAGCAAGCAAAACAATGGTAGCATGGGAGAAGAGGATTCTCTTGTTTACTTTAACATTCTGTTTAGAGGGATCCGGTCGCTCGGTCGTGCGATCCTTTCTATAGGAGAAATCACCTGCGGCATTGACATTCCCACAGAGACAATGATTTCTGGAAACAAAGGAAGAAAGTGTGTTATAATGCAGGATTTTATCAAGTGCAATAAAGCAAGAAAAGAGAACTTCATGTTAAGTAAAACACGAGTATAATGTATGCTATTATAAGTAAAATGATTAATTCATATTTTTGTGCCAACAAGGATTTAGCTGGATTACAACGTATGCAGCAGCAACATGTGGATTTTTGTTTTTGTTCTCTAATGCTCTCACATCATTCATGTGGTGAATGGATTGGTTTGGGGAATCTAAACATGAAATCTTAAGTGGTGTTTCAAATAACCGATAAGCTCATACCACGGGCGACCAACACATGGACAAAGCAATATGTGAAGAACTTCAGTCCAGGTAACTCTAGTTGTAGGGCCTGCAAAGAAAAGAGACCTAAGGCCTGACTCACTCTCAAAAGCTAGCTCATGAGGTGAGTATTGCCCAAGACAATACAAGGAGACAACCTCATTCTCTCAACCTATGTGGGACACTCAACCAACAGAATGTTATCCGCAAGAGAAGGCATCATTTTCTGGCATCTCAACAAAGAAACCCTCTTTATACTCCATTCAGATAATTTTACTTAAAAGGATCACGACCAACACATCTCAACTAGTAGATAAGAATGGAAAATAAACTAGTAACCCCCTCAGTTCCAATTTATATGATGATGTTTGATTAGACATGGAGTTTAAAAAAGAAACACTTTTGAAACCTGTGATTTTATACAAGCCACAAATATTTGTGTGGCTATAAATCATCTCATTAAGGTAAAATTGGGAGTTTAAAGTTAGATTATTACTAAATACAGAAAAATGTCCTCCTTTTTGGACTGACCGAAAAGGGAAGTGTCACTTAAAGGGAGTGCAAAATAGGGACCAGGCTTGACCAGACACCATTAGCCAATTTGATTGGTGAAACTAAAAAAATAGAGAAAAAGACGGTAAACGCGCTCAAAAGGACTAAACATCTCAATTGAAAACAAAAATAGAAACGATGATATTTGATGCCAAGTGGGACATCTGAACTGCAAAATGTAAAATATTCATGATAACAATCACTTGAAAAAGATGACAGATACATTAATCGCTGAATTCCATGGCAGAGAAGTAGCATTAGAGACATACCTATGCCTTCTCGCACGGACAAATTTGGCCTGATGATATCATTGGAATTAACCAGAAATACATCCCCTATATACAAATGATTTGTAGGGACAAAAATGCTGCACAACTCTTCATCCCCGTCATCTCTCTGCAACAAATCAATTGCTAAGAACATCCTTTAATGATTAGAGAAACAAGAATAGCAGAAGTAAGATGGATTACAAAAATAGGACTAAGGTACAGTATCTCCAAGATAAATCCAAAAAATGTCTCCTTTGCCTCCTTTCTCCTGGAGCAGAATGCTGGGGAGGGAGTGGGAGAACAAAAATTATAGTCAAACTGTCTAAATTCAACATATATATTTTATATGCATCTATAACATCACAATATGTATCTTACACGGTAAGAAATACATTTGAAATCAGTAGGACGATGAAATTTATATGAATCTCTGGCTTAAAGTCCAAATGTTTGTCCCCAATAGCAATTGAATATCGATGTGATAAGTGCTTCATCCTTGTAATTCTTAAATGTAATGCACTCCACTATGTTGGTAAAAGGGGAGGAAATGCAAAGGGGAATGGAGCCTAATTAAAATAATTCCTTTCAACACCTTTACCATACCACTAATGTTGATTGGCACATTTGGAACTGAAGAAAACGAGATATACTTCCTCTTTCTTTGACTAAATGCAAGGGATTGATATAAGCAGCCCCTCCCCTCCTTCTATGTCTTTGAATTCATTAACATATGATGGAAAGACCCACGCACAGTTCCTATCCTTTACACCAATCCAACATAATGAACTATAGTCAACCGACAATTATCAAATAATTTCAAGTTGAATTGTAACTTTGTTGTAAGGTACACATCTAAATTTTCCCTTTTTGTATTGAAAACATTTAAATCCTGAACAGCCAAATTCAAACGAGACTAACGACATTTGAAGAACAACTATCAATTCTTTTACTAGAAAAACATGGAAGAGCATAAAAAGCTAAAATGTGTGTGTGTAACGCTTAGCAAAAAGAGTAGAACTAAACGAAAATTAAAAAAACAAACAAAACAATAAGTAAAGGAAGACAAGTAGCTACACATGCAATAGCATAAGTCTTCCCTGAATTCCAGACGCCCTGTAATATTTGTATTGCTCCCCATAATGCACTCAGCTAATTTACCCGTCTCCCAAACCAAAACAGAGAACGGGGAGGACCCACATTTTCCTTCCAGATTACAATCTTTATATACAAAATTTATGATGATACTTGTGTTAACTTTATATAGAACATATAGAAAATTTATGGTTGGGCCCTTCCCCTGCATATAGCGGGAGCTTTAGTGCACCATGCTTGCCCCTTTTTCTAATACCAAGCTCCAGGTTTTGCACATAATATAAGGTTCAAAAGCATCTGAAATGAACATGGAACCTAAAAGGGAAGTTTTTGTGTAACATAGGACTAGAGTTTACAAAAAGAATAAGTTGATGGAAGTTATATTGATGTGGCGTGTTATGATGGAACTACCTGGAGAACAACTGAAGATGTTATGAAACCAATCGCATATTCACCAATTCGGGGATGACGAATTATTGCAACTTCCTTGAAAGCATTGGTATTCTGGTCTGTAGTAAAAAAACAGCCAAAGAAATCAAATAAGTCCTATAAACCCAGAAAGATACAGACATAAGAACAACATCTATTCAGCAGAATTTCATCTTCACTTATAACACATATAGCCAGGCATGGGTATGTTAAGAACTTAGACACAAATCAAATCAAGCTAAATAAATTGTTGCAAAGTCAATCAAAAGTCCAAATAAAAACCCATGAATATGTCCTTAAAGAACAGGCTTTGTGATTTGATCCTGATGTGTTCCCATATTCTAATGTATTAAACAATAGTAATGTCCTAAGGTGCTTCCGTTGTTATCACAAACATCAACACAAAATGAAACAATGAACAGCCATGTGTTTAAGACATATTTATGCTTATATCATTATCAGTTGAAGTAGATAGATCACTTGGAATAGCACACTGAAACAAGATAATATTGTCTAAGTCTTGATCTTTAAAAGTAAATCAGATTAAAAATGAATCTCAGCTGCTACTTAAATATACTATTCGTAAAGAATCTTCCCCCCAATCATAGCTAATATGGAAAAGACAATCAATGAATGGGAAACACGACAATTCTTTTATGTAAGCATTTTGTCTGAAGGGAAGCATTCTGTCATGGTGATTGAAAAGGGATTTCAAGGATAATTTTATCAAAGCTAAATCAACATGTCTATATCTCATTAATACCTCAGCATTAAAAAATTAAAAGTTGCAACCAAACAACAATAATTACCTGATGAAATAGCAGAACTAATTTGCTTTGATGCAGAGTATAAATGCTTCACAAATGGCATTCTCTTTATAAACCATTCCCCTAACCAGAAAACTGTTGAACCCAGCCATGATGAAGCAAAAATGCCGACAAAGAATATGAAGGTTATCGATGTGAGAAATCCAAGGCCTGTAAGTACAATGGAAGCACTTATATATTTACCAGCTACACAGGCTTTTATTGAAGACACAACTCATGATGATGCTAATAATTTACCAGAAATATCACAACTACCAACATGATCATTGCATCAAAGATTACTACAAGTGAAATGGAAATAAAATCCTGCAATGCCAGAAATGACATACCAAATATGTCAATACCAAGTCTTTCATATATGGGGCTGAAGAAACCATCAACAAATTGAATAAACCACCAAGTGATAAAAAATGTAACAGCCACAGGAAAGAGGACCACACTGTAAATAGGCAATATCCACCAAAAATTAGTATGTAGAGATTCACATAAGACAAAGGAGGTATGCATCCAATGTACTAGAGATACTGATAGAAAGAAAGGACGGGGATCTTGCATGGTACTTCTAGGTCCTGTCTCCAAGGAACAGGACACTGAGAAAGCAAGAGTATCCCACAAGCCAATGGAAGTACATTTTCTTTTCTTATGTAGTTGATAAGGCAAAATCAAAGATCAGGGATTTTGATAAGCTCCCCACCATCCAGTCATGAACTTCTTTGACACCCAACTTTGAAGAACAGCATAGCAAGCCTGATCAAATAAATGCCAGAATATTACCATCAATAAGAAGATAGGAAATTGAGTTTTTGTGCAGTGAAAGAAATAGAAAGGAACAAACACAGTACTTGTTCACAAAACCTCAGATATTAGTGAATTAATCTAAGTTGCTCGGAATCTCCAAAAACGTTGCCACACCCGTGTCGGATCCTTCAAAAATACAGTATTTTTGAAGGATCCGACACACATCCATCAACATTTGTAAGAGTCCGAGCAACATAGGAATTAATATTTATAGGTACATTTCCAGCAAGATCTATTACTTTTTTCTTTTTTGATAACCAGCAAGAACTATAAATCTTAGAATTCTACATCACAATTCTTCAACACTTCTCTTTGTGATGCCAAACCAATTTCCTCGCTTAACAGCTCTCTCAATTATCATTTGCCATAAGATCTAAACATAGAATATCTCAGTAATTGTGTGTAGTTATCAAACCAATTACTTCAACTCTCTCTTGTGTGATATCTTATCCAATGAAAGAAAGCAACATTAATTACCTTTCCAATGAAATGATCAGTAATTTTAGGTATGAACAGCTGGAATGAAATTGAAACAGAAATAATTTTGATCAAACTTTGGAGATCTATGAACTAGTTACAGAATATGATACTGGAGATTTTGTTGAGTAAGCCACACTAACCCATTAATTTGAAATCCAAATTCGAGATTTTCCATGGGAATTATCAGGAAGGATTTGGAACGGAATAAGCTCTATCTAACTAGTTTCTTTTCTTTGACAGGAAATGAGTTCATTAGAGTACCAAAGAACTTTCTTTTTTAAGACTAACTTCTATTGATTGAGCATAAACAAAAAGATAATGATGGACAAGTTACAACCAAGAGAGTGAGGTCATTAAAAGTCGTGTATTGAACTACAGAAATCAATAATGGCACCACTATCATTTAATTAGAGTACCAACAATTTTGCCAGTCAAAAACTTGCAATTTTTGAAATTCCCAAGCAATATCCTGCTACTAAACTTTGATTTACTGCCTCCTGATTATTTGTTTAGTAATTGTATGTGGATGAACTTTCAATATCAATCAACTATGCCTCAATCCCAAATCAACCTGAGTTAGCTGTATGAGTCCTCCATATCTTTTCCTCTCTAGTCAAATTCATTTCGTTCGATAACCAAATTAAGAGTTCTCTATTCTCACACAGACACACTTATCTTTACAGGGAAAATTAATTCAATTCCAACTAATCGGTACTGCTTGTATCGATCATTTGCTTAGCTTACATTATATTCTGTTCTTAGCTAAATTTCTTGATCCAAGACGTCTAAGACATTTGAAACAATTTTCTTCAATCAGATTTTGAGTCTACCTTGTCCATCAAGAATGGACGTTTGATATTCTCCCAAATTTAAAGTCATTCGACAGCTACAAGTCCAAGAAAATAGCTCAAAGCATCTGTAACAAAACAAAGGGTGTGTTCGGTAAATATTTTCAAATTTTTCCATGTCGGTTGGTCAAGGTTTTTGAAAAACATTTTCTTTAGGAAAACAAGTTCCTTAAAAATAAAGAAAATGACTTCCCTAGTGGAAGCAGGAAAAAAACGTTCCACAAGTGGCAATTCCACATTGATTGTGTCCCCTTCCCACCTCATCTTCACCCCAACTCTTGTAATCTCCATCCCCGACACTCTACACTCTTACCGCTACTCCCATACACCTCTCATACTATTTTTCTCGATCACATACAAATACTTTTAAGATAACATTTAATATTTAGTAGCGGCCACAGTAGGAACCCACTTCTACTATAGCTTAGCCATTAATACCCATAATTTAGTTCTTACAATTTCAAAACTCTGCTCAAATCGTATAAAATTGCTTCATTCTTTCTCACAGCCTTTAAGTTACACCTTGTTTGGATGATTGTCACCCATTGTATTGTATTGTGGTGTTAGTTCAAATACAAAGTTTGTTTTGACTATTATTTAAATTCTATTGTATCGTATCATATTATTTAAATCCATTGATAGTAATAACGAAAAGATCCATTTTGTGTAACGATCGATTTGGTGTGATCGCGTCATTACCTTAATATTTCTTCTCATTTTATCTTACTATTTATTTTATCCTTTACCCTACCTTTTCATAGTAGTTTTACTCCGCTCACTATAATTTCTTGTATCTTATCATTCAAATCATGGACATGTCACGTTATGTAATGATGGAGAACGATACAATCTATCCAAAGTTATATTCATTAAAACTATACAATACGATACAGCACAATACAATATGATACATTATGAAACAATATGAAACAACCATCCAAACAAAGTGTTAGTGAACATCCTCTATCCTGCATCATGCCATAGTTCACAAACATAATAAAAAGAGAACCACACCACTTCACACTTTACTAGGATTAGCTCAGCCAAACGAAAAAGGCAGCCAACAAGTATGATGGCATTTCACCTAGTAAATCTGAGTCAGATACATTTCAAAATTCCTTTCAAATGCCATTTACATGTTTATAACATTAGCGTTTACACACATATATAAATGTACATATTTTCTTCATTCATCACATACAAGGCAACCACGCAGTCGATCAATAATATCCTTTTTTAAAAATTAATTTCACCAGGACAATGAGATGCCAAGACAAGTCGACCTACAGTATAGTACTGTTTAGAGAAAGTTCGATCTATTACTGGTGAAGTTATAGTATACCTCACAAGTCAGTTTATACAAAAAAAAAAAAAATTAGAGTATTTTATTTATTTATTGGGTTGGTTGGAGTAAACGAACCTTGCGAGTAGAGGAATTTGGGGGAGAAGGAGGAGCTTTGACGAGATCTTCGGGATCTTCATGGAGGGTTTCGTTTCGAAGCGGCGAAGTCGACGTTGACTCTTTCTTATCGTCCGCCATTTTCAGAGTAAAAGGAGAAAATGAGAGATTTTACTGAAATATTGGGGGTTTGTTGGAAATTGATTGTTTTTACAGGGTGGCGTCGGGGATACCAAAAAGAATATTTCATTTTAAATTATAAAAATTGTCATATATATAACCTCCTTCGAGCTTAAATACTCTTATCCAAAATTTCGCCGATCCTTCGAGTTCTCCGACTAACCCAACATAGTAGGATGGCTCAAGGGATCAATGCTTGATTCATTTTTATTTATTTCGGATCTTTGTGAATTTAATGTAATTGAGTGTAATTATATTGTTTAATCAATTTAATTATCGTGTAATTATTTGTTTGAATACATTCTCCAATACATAGGAGGAGATTGTGAATTGTGGTAATCACACAATATAATTACAAGTTGATTATTTTTTAATTTTTATTTTTATTTTTTGTTTAAATTTATATTTTTTTACTATTTTAATTTGTTTAATTATTTCTAACATTTTCTAAAAATATTTTTCTATTTTATACTATTTATATTTCATTTCCTTCTCATTCTCAACTTTTACTTCCTGTAATTTATTGTATTATCTACTTGTTTTTTTTCATTAGCATAATTTTGTTGGTATTTAAAATTTTAAATTAAAGTAGAAAGCATTGCTATATAAGATTATGGACTTATGTTTTTCTTTTCTTTCAAATCATATTTATGTAAATTATGTGAAAATTTGACATAAGAGGATATGCTAAATTTTTTGTCTTGAATTTAAAAATTATGTGATATTTTCACTTTCATTTATTTTGGGAGTATTGACTTGATATTTTACATCATAGGCTATTTTTAGTTAGACTATATAAATCATCTTTTTGTCTCATATTTTTATAAATTTATGATGTTGTATTTATAATATTAATTTTTTTCAAACATGCATTTTAAGGTGTTCACAAAAATTTTGTACTTTTAGTCTCCATGATTAATTTAATTAAAAATATTGATCTAAAAATTATAAATCAATTATTTAAGAACATATATTTTTTATTATTAATTAATATATTCTCAAAAAAACAATATGCATCTTAAATATTCAATATTATTTATAAAGTCCCTTATTTATCTAATATAAATTCTTAATTTTTGATAATTAACTTTTATCTTTAAAATTTAATGTAACCTTATCATTATATTTGTGAAACCAAATAGAACACTTGCGATTATACTATAATCATATTATGGAAACAAAGAGATCATCGTAATTACTAGTCTGTGTAATTACCGAGCTGATAATTACTACTCTACTAATTATACCAATTTGAATTACAAGGTGGCTTTTCAAATAGACTCTTGATGATAGATGAATTAAAATAAGGTGGCATGTTGTATATTATTTATAGGTGATACTCCCTTTATTTTATATTAATTTAATTCTTAAGGCTTTTTCATTGTTCAAAATAGTTGAATTGCTTAACGTACAAGATGAATGTTTGAAACTTTTTCCATATTTGTCTTTTCATTTATTGAAGTTTTATATCTTTTATGAGATAAATTACACTGCTCGCAAAGCTATATTTATGATTTCACAAAGGATAATAGTGGAAAGTATAATCTAAATTATGTCCATAGATATTTTCCTTTAATATGTATGCATTATCTCACAAATTAAGTTAAGTATGGAATACAATGAATATTTTTTGATCGAGTAGATTTGTGGCGGAGCGATGGTTGGAAGCGTAGAGACAAACTCAAGAATCTAAAGCACTCCAATTGTGTGGTACCAGAATAAAGTATTTGAGATAAATTCGGTAATGTGCCGAATAAGGCACCTTTGGAAGTAAGACTTCATACATAAGTTGTCTTCAAGAGAAAGAAAGATTTAAGTGGGTCTTTGATCTAAGGAAATAGGGAGATCGATGATGATTTCACACATTCGTACTGGTGCAGCATAGAGAAAGTAAAACCTTGCACATCTGGAGTGCAGTGTGATAAAAAGGTACCATCAAAATTTAAAGGTAAGTCCTATAGAATAATGGTTAGATTGATTTTGTTATATGGGATGAAATGTTGGCCAGTCAAGAACTTTCATGGCGAACAAAATGAGAAAAATAAGACAAAGATGATTTAAAAACATGAAAAAAAGATATGCAATGCCCCACTGAAGAGGTACGAGAGGTTGGACATAGTGGGGACGAATAAAGACAGAGGTAGACTAAAGAAAAGATAGTTTCAACCAAATCTTCGTTGCATTTGACAGTATTCAGCGAATTGATTTTATTATTCTTTCGCTTGGTTTGTCTATTATTCTTTATCTCCTCCAAATTACGCGTATCTCTTTCATTCTTCCGCATATGTCTCATGCGCCACATATATTCAAATTTAGTTAGCTAAAAATTTACTTCCAACTGACAATAGGAGAAAATAATAACTTACATTTTTCCTTCATTGACTTTGTAGTGATAAGCTTCTGTTATGAGTCTTCTGTCCAGTCTTTGGCTCCATTACACCTCTTGCTTCCCTACCTCTTTCACAAGATTTTTGACCTGCTTTTTCCAACACACTTCATGAGCTTTTCACTAACATGACTGTTAAACTTTTTCCTTGAGAGGTATATATAACACCTTTGAAACCGCGAGAGCAACATAGCAGTAACAGACAACTCTATTATGAATTGAATAACATATTTTCTGAATCATGAATTGAGAAAATTCCAATAAGTTTTAGTAAGGTAACATAATCAAAAGACGCCACAGAATGTTGATGCGAGTAACACCTTATGCAGCAAGGAAAAGATAAATATGACTATATATAATTTTCTTGATGTAAAATGCCATTATTGAACTTTCTATCATAACCAAAAAGAATAAATTAAAAACTCCGCGATTAGATAAGTGAAACAATCTAGACCACACATTCCTTAAGTAAATTTTGATAATGAAAGTGAAGAAATTGGATTACCTGACAATATAGGAAAGAATGTGCTCAAGATGATCAAATGAGTTTTCGATTGTTTGGATGTACCATTAAAAAGAAGTCCATAAACAAGCAACTACTGCTCTATGTGGTACTTATTGCTAAGTTTTTTGGAATTATCTTTGCAATAGATGTTATCTTTGCAATAGATGACAGTTAAATTCTTTAAAAGTGTGTTCCTAAAAGTTGACAAAATATACAAAATCATAAGAGGCTAACTGCCAGGTCATATTCTATAAATAGGCTCACATACTTTCATTGAGTTTGCTGACATTTAATCACAACTAATCTATAATCGCTTTTCCAATCTTTCCATGTCTTCTTCCCATAAAATCAATAATGAGTTCTTTAATTTGGTTGAATTAAACATCTTCGCATAACAGAACTAATAGCTAAAACTATTTTTTTGTAACAACCCATCTTGAGATGAGATGTCCCACAATGGCAAAACACAGGATAGATGTTGGGTATATAAGTAAAGGATTGATCTATATACTGTGAGATGCCTTTTGGGATGAGCCCAAAGGGACAAATCCGTGATGGGCTAGGTCCAAGAGCGAAAAATACTTCACAGTGTTGGGTCAGGTCGTTACAAATGGTATCAGAGCCACTCCTGTGTGAATCTTGTCGATGTGGGGCTAGAGTTCAACTGAGTTTAGGTGAATTTCGATGAGGCGGGGCAAACCTCAGTGCTGAGTCTAGATGAATCCCATGCGGTGGGGCAAACCTCAGCGAGGATGCTGAGTCCATAGAGGGGATATATGTAACAACCCATTTTGAGATGAGATGTCCCACAATGGCAAAACAAAGGAGAGATGCTGGGTATATAAGTAAAGGACTGATCTATATATTGTGAGACGCCTTTTGGGATGATCCCAAAGGGACAAATCCGTGATGGGCTAGATCCAAGAGCGGACAATACCTAACAGTGTTGGGTCAGGCCGTTACACTTTTAGATAGAAATCTATTGCTCATTGTACTTGATCACCATTTGTTTATGTTAAATTATTGTATACACTTTAAATCAACTTATTTCTTTTAAGTCCTTACCAAAGTTACTCCTTGACTACTACTTAGAAGCTCTTCAAAAATAATTGAAAAAGAGTAATAGTATTTTAATGTTTAAGTTTATGATTTAGAGATGAAATTTCTTAACTACCTTAACTTTTACGACTAATTGCTGAAGCTCATAGTGAGCATATCACTTTTCTAAATCCCCAATTTACAGAATAAAAATAATTGTCTATTTCTTCTTAATGTATAAATATATTTTATTATTTGAGTTTGACATTACTAAAATAAACTCTCATTCCTATTCTCACATTTCATTTTTCAGAAAGTTTTTGTGACAATATTTATTTTTTGCTCGTGCATAACTTTTTATGTAAAGTTATAAAATTATTGCTCAAAAAGATAAATAAGTCAGCAATCAACTCCATTCTTACTACGCTGCATGTTCACAACTTAAAATGCCTTCCCCTTCAATTGTAGATATTCCTCAATTGTGTCGCTCAAGATAATCTACCTCCATCAGAAAAAATTTATTGTGTGAGAGGTATAAATATTAGGAGGCAGATAATACTTGTGTTAGGTTCTCTTAAACTTTGCCAAGTTGACTTTGGGTTCCACTTGTAAAAAGCTTCCATTTCTTTTTCTAACTTTGTCATATTAATTTTTTTCCACTCAATTATACTTATTAAAATTTGTATTTTTTTACTAAATATTTGATTTACCAAAAGTCAAAACTCAATATTGTTAGTAGCATCATTGATTATTTGGTTTGAATTGTTTTTCTATTAAAAGAAAAATAAATTTATTAAATTATTTTTTTAAATGTCTAAATCAAATCAATAAAGTCCGTTTTTTCATCACTTGATTTTTATCTTTTTGTTTATATTCATTTTAGTTAATTTTTTGTAACTTACTTTCTCCGTTCATTTTTAATTGTCAAATTTTGACACGATACACTCATTAAAGAAATAGTTATTGATATAGTAAATTTACTATTTTATTCTATTAATTGATAAGGTCCCGTACATATTTACTTATTATATTTTTCAAGGACATTAACTCAATAAAAATAAATTGAGAATATAATAGGAAAATAAAATTTATCCTACCTTGATTTGTCAGAAATGATTAGTGAACCTAAAAATTAAATTAGAAAATTTTTGACAACTAAAAACTAACGGAGGAAGTATATGATAATATAAAAATTTAAGCAAGTTATATATAGTATTCTCCCAAAAAATGTATTAATTGTCTAAAGAAATATAATAATAACTTCTGTTAAATACTTTCTTACAAGAAGTTAAAATTTTAGTTGTGATATACCAGAGTGTGTTGATGATATTTGATATAAATAATAATAATTAACTAAAAAATATTTCGAACATGAAATGCACTTTTGGTATTTCTAAAATAAAAATATAAATCAAACTAGAATGCAAAAAAATTAATTACTATAAAGATAAACACTTGAAAACGAACTGAGAGTGCAAAAGATTAAAATCTATCATGATTTTTTCTTAGCTTTTTTAAAAAATAAAAATTATATAAATTAAAGACAAATATTTATAATTATAATTTTAAATATTATATGGTCAATAATAATCAACAACAACAACATAACCAGTGGAATTCCACAAGTGGTGTCTGGGGAGGGTAAGATGTACGCAGACCTTACCACTACCACATAGAGGTAGAGAAAACCCATCAGCAAAATAAACTAGATATGATAAACAAGCAAGTAGGAGAAGGAGAAAATGCACGGAAAGAGCAATTAATAATGAAAAGCACATGATAATAAGTAAATACAGGAGAATTAGCATGTAAAGGCAGATATGGTCAATAATAATCAAAGTGGCGAATTGCTTACGGATAATTAATAGTAAATAATAAAATGAAAAAATTTACTAAAAACAAAATTAGAGTCTTATATTCTACTGTAGAACACAAACGTGAAATAATTCAACAAAAAACACAAACTAAATTCTCGTGTGTATATATATATATATATATATATATATATATTGGGGGGGGGGGGGGGGGGCCGTGCGCTGCACGGGCTGGGGAGTCTGGTGTTTTAGTTGTCGCAATATGTTAGGGGTTGCAGGGAGAGGGGGCGTAGAAATTGAACAACAGATAGCTTAGCATCGGAAAGTTTGCATTGCAGCATGATAGTACAGCGTAGTACAACGTAAAGCCAAAATACATATATGTCTGTAGGGCCACACAGGTAGGATTGGTCAGTCTTTGGTTTTAGCTGGTAGTCATAGGTCCTTTGTTTGTCAGAGCAGGGGCTGGGAAGGTGCGTCTGAGGTGGTTGCCTTGTTGGTGAGGCTTTTTGTGTGGTTTAGTTGTCTCTTGTCCTTCCTCTCGTCGTCCTACAAGTTCCACCATGTGGAAGAAGCTATTTGTTAGAGGTATAGGATAAGGAGCAGTTCTGATCTTCTGTAATTAAAAGACAACAATGTCTTCAGGCATTTCTTGAAGCATTGGAAAAGCAGGACGAAAACAAAGCTCATGAGACCAAATTCTTTTGCAGAACATGCCAAAAGTTCAAATGTAAAGTAAACAAGGAAATCTCAGAAGTAGAGTGCAGGTTGTATAAATTGCTTCAAGAATTCTCTGAGACATATATACCAGATAGAGAGCAAATCAACACAAAGTACCCAATAACGCGAAAGAAAATCCGCAGCCAAAGGTTGTACTAAAGAAAGAAATATGAACAAGGGCTGACATGAAATTTCTCCAAAATGGCATAACAATGTCATAAAGGAAGCAGTAAATCACAGATTTGAAATTCACAACAACAACTACATATTCACTGTAATGCAATAAAGGGAAGCAGATCTTACCAACCCCCAGAAGTATAAAGGTTGTTTCTGCTATTGCATAATTCAAGCATTTTTTGGAGCAATTTAACTTGTTAGGGGGCGAGTCGATATTGCTGGGGTGATTTTCCTTAACAAAAGTTATGGTCCTACTAAGAAAAATGCCCGCAAAAGGCTCTTTTTTGCTTTTTTCGTCAACTACGACATGTGGTGGTGAATTTGAAGTCACAACTTCCACTGCTAGATAGACGCCCGAGCAAAACAGCTCAATATTTTCTCTATCCTATATCATGTTTCTATTATGAGATTTCTTTCAAAGTTCATATATTTTGTGGCTAATTTATGGCCAACATATATAGAGGTAGATGTTTAAGTATGCCATTTTTGAAGCTTTAGCTACTCTGTCAGTTGTTTCCCTGTGTTTACACAATGTGAGAGGTTTCCGTCGGTTTTGAGGGATGGAGAGTACGAACCTGGTTACATTACAGTGTTGCGTGTGTGGAATGTGGAAGCGGCTTCCAGTCCGTGGGCATGGACATATAAGAGGATACCAAAATGGGTGAAGCTGTAGTTGATGCTGGCTGTCTTTCCGGATGCCTGTGTATAGTGGCGTGAGGCATTAGCATTTCGTGCTCTGAACAAGTAAATCATGCATTACAAAATCATATGTAGCTAATACGTAAAGGAAGATGTTGCAGCCGAGCATGTTTCCCTACTGATAGTAAAGGTTCTCCTAGGTAATTTATGCGTAGTAGGTAATAGCGTTGAGTGGGTGGGAAGAAATGTCAAAAGGAATTTCAGTATCTGGAACTATTGACTCATGGTGCATAAAAAGGTAAATAGCCTAATCCTGTGCACAGTATTACGCGTACGGGCCTTTCTGTTGAGCCAGATGAAGTGCACATCCAATTATGAAGTTCAGGAGGAGAAGTACTTTACCTTGGATTGCCGGAGGGCAAAAGGCATGGCAAAAGAGATGGTGCAAACCCGCAGTTTAGTGGAACATGAAATAGGCATTTTGTTAGTGAATAGCAGGAAAGGTGAGTGTTAGGAAAAAGGGGTTAGCTTAGTGAACGTCGCAGGGGAAAAAGTTAGGGGGAGTAATGTAAGAGATTTCTTTTTCTAATTTATGTGTAGTAGCCAAGATCAGTGGATTGGAAGGAACTATTTTTAAAATCAAATTTCAAGGGTTGTAAGTATTCGCTTATATTGCTTCGGAAGATACTTGTTATAATTATGCGTATATCAGCACTTATATAATCGTTTTCATCTACCGAAGTTAGGCCAAACTATAAGCATGAAGAGTATGAGGTGAACTACTTCACCTTTGATTTAAAAGGGACAACAGCCAGGGCAAAAGAGGTTTCCAAACCTGCGGGTGTGGGGAGTGTTCAACATTGATTTGCTTACGAAAGATAGTTGGTAGAATTCATCAAATATCACTCCCTATATAAGTCATTGCAGCTACTGAAGTGATGCCTCATTTGAACTACGAAGAGCCTAAAGAGAAGTGCTTTACCTTTGAATTTCAAGGCGCAAAAGTCAGGGCAAAAAAGGGCCTTCAAACCTGCATGTAGCCACAGCATTGAGCAATCAGTTGGTTAGTTGATCGAATGAAGGGAAAATTAGTAGTGCATGTATCATAGTAGTCACTTTGTTGTTAACCTCTACTGTTGTTTGGTAGGTGTCGGTGGTTCCAGTTTCCCCTTCAGCTTTAGGATGCTGCTTTCTTTCTTTGGATCTTCTGTTTCTTCTTTGGCAGGGATAATGTCGTGCTTTGCTTTCTTGCTTTTGCCTTCGCTGTCTGGGGTGATGCCTGCATTGGTTGGTGTGGTTGGCTTTTTGCCTTTGTTTATGGCAATAATGAACACCTTGGGTACCATGGGTGGTGAACCCCGCGGGAAGGCTTTTTTGACTTGGAGCCGGAACCGTGTGGACGGGATTTTTGGCTGGTCATCTTCGTCCCAATGTGAGTGGGCCTGCAAGGATGTATAGGTTAGTTGATTCAGTAGTAGGCAAGGGGAAGCAGTAACTGTATTCTACAATAATGGGTTTTCTCCTGTTTGTTGCCTTGTTATAGATCTGCTCAGCGGTGAGGGACAATAGATAGGCAGCTTGCTCATCCATAATTGTTCCCTTTATCGAGCCTGACGCATCTGTAAGAGTTCCCTCAAAGCGGCACCTGTCATTACGCAGTATGCACAAAGTGTGGCGGCTAAGTGGTTATGAGAAGAAATGTTGAATGAGATCACAGGAACTAAAGCGGCAGTACGGTAGGTGTTAGTTTTAAAGAAGAAGGATATTTCATGATTAAGTAAGGAATAATTGGGCAAGAGCGTTTTGATTTTCGAACGGGATTGCAGATTCATAGCTGACATATGCATTCAATATTGTATTTGCTGTCCGAATTTCTAGTACGATCGTGGAGTGGTGTACCTGGGGATGAGCATATTCTCTTCGTTGCAGCTTGTGCAGTGGAATGTCCTTTTTCTGAGGTTCCTCACTTCTTGCTTGCAGGTTGGGCAGGCCAACACGTAACAGCAGCTGAAATTGGAAGGGAGCGTGATGCGTGCTTCAACTGTGAAGGTTTGGCCCTGCGTGAAGAAGGGAAAGCATTTTAGTTTGCTGCCGGTTTTAGTATGTTGGAAGGAATATTGGAGTTATTGCGCAAAGGCGATACATCTTGCTGGGCGTGGATCATAGCAATCGGTATTATCTGCTCTTCAACGGGAGCTGACATTAAAGAGCCGGATGATGATGTACTTCGCGCTGCGAAGGAACTGAGCATTGCCGTGTTTGCTGCTACCCTGTTTGGTGGGGAGAACGTGAACTGTCAGAGGATTATAATACGTAGAAGGAGGAAGTGAAGCACGTTTGAGTAGTTAGCTTACCATGATTGCAAGGCTGTACATTCGGCATACGGGGGAGAAATTTGTATCGTCGTGTTGAATCTTGTTGTCAGCGACGTTCCTGTAGAGGGAAGAAATGTTGTTGCGTTAGATCTAAAGTAGGGAAAGACATGTGGAGGACGATGTTATGTAGGTGTGACTTTTGAAGATGTCATGTAGTAGCTTACTGTTGTACTTCGACACACCAACACGACGAGCAAATATAATGGGATGACCTGGAAATTCAGCGAGGAGTCGTCTGCCTTCATCTTCGATAATAGCTTCCTCCCATAGCGTGAATGTGAATGCCTGTTTGCTGCAAAGGAAGAAGCAATAGAAGTGAGAGCTTGAAGGGTGTCTGCACAACAGGTAGTCAAGTTAACAAAGTCATGAGAATATGCAGGTAATCATGCTATGAGACATAGTTAAGAGGATAGTAGACGACTGACCTGGCATCAATGATGATAAGCTCTTGTAGGCGCTTTTGCATGCTTGTTACGTACCGGGGAGGATAACAATTCACAACTACTGCAAGTACATCTAATGAGAGTATATGAACGCAGGTCAGAAGTAATCTACAGCTGTGCATATCTAGAGTGAGTGAGGGAATAAGTAGTGCTTACTGAATTCGGCATTCCGAAGCTGTTCCTTGCTGCTGTGAGATGCCTCATCACCGATTTCCCTGAAAGATGCCATTCTGATGATGGTAGGCGGTGGGAAAACAGCATGTTGCATACTGGCTGGATTGGCAGCAAGATTTATATCCTTTGATGCGTTGCCGTCGTCGAATGACTCGACAATGGTCTTTTTGTCGATGATCCATTCGTATGTGTGCACGGGCTTCTCGTATCTCAAAGTCGGTTCTTGTACACGGGCGCTCACGATGAGATAGGTATGGAACAGTGTGAAGCGTGCTTGGTAAAGGAGGATATCGTCCCCGTAAACAGTTGCTTTGACCTCAGCTTTCTGGAGGGGTGTGGGGGGGAGGGGGGAGGGTTTGAGCCATAGTGTTTACGCCTGTCGCACAATGTAAACAATCTGGAAAATGAATGGGGGCGTACCTGTTCGTCCTGGAAGATCATGTTCATGTACTTTATTTTGCGTTCTTTGCCTTCACCTGGTTTACCTATGTCAACGACTCTGACCTTGCATGTCCATTCTGGTAGCGTAGGCGTGATAGCAGCTATGGGAAGATGTTCTTCCATGGTGGCAACGCTGCAGAAGAATTGAAGGAAGCTGTAGTTAGATAAGCTATAAGTTAGTGCAAAAATGTGCGACTAATAATGGAAGTGTGCGCGAAACTACGTGAAGTAAGTTTACCTCTAGCATGCACACATAAACGGAATACTCAAAAGTTTGAGCAAATGGTTTGTTGGATAATATCTTTATACACTACATTCTGCGTGGAGTGATCGTCACAACTATCTATTGTTGGTGGCCGTATGAGTATCTTGACGCAGTTGGAGTTTCTGGCTCGTGATAGAGCGACGTAAAGTTGGCCATGTGAAAACACTGGTTCGCGAAGGTAAATTCCGACGAAGTCAAGTGTCTGGCCTTGTGCCTTGTTAATAGTCATGGCGAAGCATAGCCGTATGGGGAATTGTGTTCGTTTGAATGGAACTGTGTGTTTTTCGTCGTTGGGGGACAGTAGCGGGATACGAGGAATGAAAACGTGTTTCCCCTTGAAATCGCCGGTGGCAATTGTTGCACTGACTATATGGTTTTTTATATCGGCTTCCAATTTCTAAAAAAAAAATACCAATTGTGTCGAACTTTCCATTTTTGGAATAGTTACGGAATCTCCATGAATAGGATCAAACCTTATTTCATGGTATTTACATGAGGTTCCTCACAACAGTAACATTCTTTAGCTTACCACGAAATGCTCTGTGATGTTGAAGATGCGATGAAAGTTCGATGCACTGCTCACTATTAGTGGTATTCAGGATTTCTCTGTGATGCATGTTGGTTTTCAATACATTCGATCATGTAGGATATCAGAATATTAAGGGTTGTTGATATGAGTAACATAAATTACTGCTTCCACTGGTTATGAGGAAGAAAGGCATATATTTGCTTAGCCACCTATGGATGCTGTTGATCCTAGAAAGTTCTACCTAATGAGCTGCTTTTCTGCTCCAAATATTTTACCTAGTACTTAATCGGTGCATGTGGCGAGCGGACATAGACACTACGGAAACAACATGCAACCTTAAGAAAGGCCACAGCAACCCATATTATGAGCCAGCATAATCAGAGATGAGGAGAAAGCCAGTGTTGGGACAGAGCAAATGCATATTATGACCCAACATACACACAGGGGAAACAAAATGCGACATTAAGGCATGAGCCTCAATACCCCCTTCACAAACAACATACAACAGCGGCACCAGCAAAGTTGAAAGAACTCAAAAACAGGAAAAAACCATTCAAACGGCACACATGCAGATGGAAAACGCTGTGTAGAAGCAACACACAGCTGGCCACTATGGCGGTGAAGGCAATTTCCAGTCAACCACAAAGGAAACAACATGCAGCGTTGAACCCCCAACTTCCACAGTAACGGCGAGAACAATGTACCCCAAATTTGACGACGGCGAGAAAGTCAGAAGAAAAGAGACTCTGTAATTACCTGGAAAGAGGCGAACGTCGGAACTTGGCGGCGAGGAATCTCGTCTCCGGCACAAGGACACACAGAGGGGAAAAGGGAAACCTGGAGAAATGGTTTTCTTAATACCTCCGCCAAAGGAGGTAGCGTAATAGCCCTGAATTTCAGCTTAATTACAGGCATGCCATTAGTGCGGTCTTTTGGGAATTGCCCACGGCCGAGGCAATAATCACAAAAATGCCCTTCGTCGTCCGACGAAGGGCACCACTTATTAATAGTAGAAATATATATATAGATATACATAGATATACACACACTTGTGGATATGGGAAGGAAAAATGGGAGGGGATTGCAATGTGGGAAGTCGCCAACTGAGCTACCAAGATTTTTCCATATTTCTCTATATCATTTTATAAGTAAGATAGAAAAATAAAAAAGTTTAATTTATTAATCAAGACCCAAGATTTTAATTTTTTATTATGTCCGATACGTGTATTAAACCTCGACTATTTTGAATTCGTGTCGCATAAGGTTCCATTTGGGGAGAAACACTCCTACAAAGGATTTTTTTTATATTAAAGGCTTAAATCTGAGATCTCAGAAGGAACAATCTAATTTTTTTTTAACTAATTTCAATATAATTCCTTTAAACTCATAAAAAAAATTAAATTTAAATTTTTGACATCCAGTTTAATTTTTTCCGAGTAAATAATATAAAGATAAAATAGATATATTAGATACTGTGTGAGAAACTCTTTATGATTTCTAAAGTAAAAGAAATGCAGTGAAGAGGGAAAAAGGTAGAAGAAACAATTTTAAAATGAATGAGAAAAAGTAAGAAAGGGAAATGAGGGTAAATTATGGGTCCCATAATATACACGTGGCAGCCAAAGAGGCGACAATAAGTGAGCCTCTCACGCAATAAAATTTTTCAGCGCCTAATATATGTTGGGCCTGTGCACCACGTCTAGTTCTCCATAAAATTACAGGGAAAAGGGAATATAATTTGAACGCTACCACCACTGTAATATCGCCACCGGTGCCGCCGTGAACCACCAGTAGTTCTTCTCCGGCAAATCACTTCAGCTCTCACCTCTGTTTTAACCCACTTCATCACTACCATTTTCTCCCCCTGAAACCACCCTCTCTTCCCCGCTGAAACAGCCAAAACAGCTGTTAAACCCACCTGATTCCATTCCGTCATCTGCCTGAAATCATCCGAAAACTACCGTTCCTTCCCTTCTGTGCCGTTTAAGCTCCATTGAGATCAGCGGAAAAGAATCCTAACCGATCCGCACGCTCTTCTCATTTCTGCAATTCCGGTGTTTTCTTCTACATCGTTAACTTTCTGGGTTTGGATTGGAGGTCTCGATTCGATCATGCAGGCGAGGCTTTCCGGTCTTTTTTCAATTGTGCTGGGCTTGTTTGTCTAATTTCACTTGAGTTTTTGGATCCGTAGCCGTTATCGGATTGTTCTAATTTGAGGTCCACTCTTACTCTCTTTATCATTTTTTTTCCTTTTCCTCTTGTTTCACCTGTTAATTTATGATGATATCTTTGCTTATATGTTCATTTTAGCTTGTGTATGTTTACGAGTATATCATTTTCCAATTGGAAATTGGTTTCATCCCTATTTGTGAATTTTATGTCAGTAAGTCATAAAAGGATAACAAGTGAATTAGGATTTGGATTTGATAAAAGAGAATGGATGAACCTTGGCTTGATTATCACTGCCGAATTAGGAATAAATCAAAGGAATTGGGCTACGGGGGTTTAGTATTTAATTGCTGTTGTTTCAGTCGTTTGGGTCGGTAGTGACATGATTAGGCCGTCATTGTAATAGGAAAAATTCCAGGCTTGTTTGGTTGATTAATTGTTTACTGCTTTCCAGGAAAAAGTACTTATTTTCCAGGAAATTCCCCAAATTTCGAGGAAAATAACCCGAGATGTCGAGTGAAGCTTAATTTAGGATAGTATAGGTATTGTAGACTTACTATATCTGTAGTCTTTTTTATTTTGGACTGTAATAACTTTGGGCACTGTTCTGAACACTGTGCATGTGATTGTTTTCAGTGAGTTTGTCCAATTTTTTTTTGAGTTATACGAGTCAATGAAGCGACCGTGTTAGAACAAAAGGATCGGGGGTTGCCTCACATTTTCCCCTCGGTCAATAGAATTCCATAACCAGAATCACTATCACAATTGGTTTTGGAGTCAAATGTATTTTCCTACAAGGATCCTCGTTTTAAACGGTGACTTGGTGCACCAGAAATCAATGCCAACTCCATTTTTAGGAATCTCATTTGAAAATATTGTGACTTTCAATTTTGATAACCGTTTGATCTTTTAAATACAAATCTTTTGTGAAAAAGGCGGTGTGACTAATATCTTTAAGTATTTGTATGAATTGATACTTGCTAATATAATTTTCTTGTAGAGTTGTGAGCGGGAGGAAGAATATCTTAGGTTTTCTGCTGGGATATACCAAAGCACTATATACCGTTGAAACTGCATCATTTGATTGGGTGATATCTTCTTATTTTTATCCAGAAATTTGAAGGAATGTTAAAAGTTAGGGACAGAACGGAAGATTTTAAAGATGTTGCACATCGATCAGCATTGTCTTTGGGATATGATGAGGTACATTAACTTATTCAGTTCATCAGTTTCTCTATGCTTGGTCCGAAGAATTATGTAGCGTGTTGTGAAATGTCTTGAAGAATCTTCATGCTCATATGTCCCCTACAGTCCTTTGTCTATTACGTCGAGAGTGATTGTGCATATAGCTTAAGTAATTTTCTTATGTATCAATTTTTTATACCATTCTGGATTAAATTCTCGGTTTTATAATTAAACTGATCAAGAATTTTTGTGGTTGCAAATGTCTGGGAATTTTGTTTTCATTGCAGATGATTTATAATCCTCTTGTTCACATGAGAACTATTCCATATAATTAAACTTCAGAATCCTCTTGTTCACATAAGAACTATTCCATATAATTAAAACTTCAGCACTCTCTTTCCCCACCCCCTATTGTTAGCCTGTCATAATACCATCAGATCTCAGTTTATATGTCTTCTGAACTTAGATCTTTGCTGACAGTCTAAGACTGCTGCCTTATTGGCATCTTTTATCATGCATAAACCTCGGCAAAGGTCAGGATTTACCAGAGCTGCGCTTAAAACGGTATTTTTGTTTACAGCTGATGCTTATTTTCTTTTGTTGTGTTGTTTGTGCTTTATATTTGTATCCTTATGTTCATAAATAATCACAAACCAAAAATCCTTTTCACAAATTTTCATTTGTTAGCTAGAAAGCATCGGGACTTTGGAGCAATTTTTGAAGAAACACAAGAAGGATTATGTTGATCTGCACCGTACAACTGAACAAGAGAGAGATAGCATTGAGCATGAAGTAAGATTGCATATTTTGATATCTGTTTCTTTCTTCCCATTCTGTACCATTTTTCCTTCTTTTTGTGTGTGGATTTTGGAATAGGACAGTTATAGCTAGACTATTCTTCTTCTTGATGTACATAGGTATATTTTATTCTTGGTGCATGATGCTCTCTTATCAAATATAAATTGATGAAAACAAATAGGATTAGGCCACATCACAACGCTGAGGTTGGAGTTGGGATTACATATTCGAGACAATTTTACTGTTCTTCCCCTATTAGGTGATTTGAGAAAATATCAACCATCTTTCAATTTTAAACTATTTGGGATGGCTATTGGTATAATTGGATCCATTTTATTTTAATATTTAAACGAAGTATCTTTCAAGGCAAATTAGGGGTCAACTAAATTAAATGTTCAAAAAGTCTCACACTTATCTTGCTGGGTTCAAATGCAAGTGTAAGAACAACTATTCCTTCATCCCAATCAATTGGTATCGTCCATATGGTTCCTTTTCTTCCATTGCATTATATGCTTACACATGATTCAAAGTCTACCACTTAACCTTCTAGAACTTTTAATCACTAGAGTATCACATATTTGAAGTACAACTTTCAGAGGTTTATGTAGCACGTGCCCTAATCATCTCAGATAATGTTCTCTTAGGTTATCCACTATGTATTTTACTTCCTCTTTCTAAAAATAGAAGAGAAAATTCATACAAAGTTGTATCAAATCACCACCCTTTTTTCCTGTATTTTGGTATTTCCTAATAGATTCATTCAGTATTCTTCACAACAACAGTATTTGACCTCCTGGTGCCTTTTGCTTCTTGATCTTTCTATATGACGTGTTAATTTATGATCTTGTCCAATTGTCTATGACATGCATCAATCTTAACATCTATATTCATACAACACTCATCTGTGGACATGTTGGCTTTGGGACGAAACATATGCTCTAATACAATTTTATTGGCCTGAAGTCGTTTTTATAACACTTGCCTTTCTCTTTGTTAATTATCACCCGCATAGACCTCTTGTAGCATTCCTCTATTTCAACCATCAAAATTTCTCTTATGCGGTACATTTTCATCTATGATGTCATTCGTTTAGAAAACGGGATCTGTATATTTGAATTGTATTCATTCAGGTACTACAGTTGTGTCCAATCTCACTTCACATGCATTTTTCATAGGGGGGCTGATATTGCAGTGCATTATTTCTCTAAGAATTATTCAGAATGCAATCAATTGGTATGAAAGACATAATCTTATGAGAAGAAGCGTTTTCCTTAGTTTTAGGTATGGATTGAGTAAAAGAGTAAGTTTAACATAATAACACTCCAAGACAGTTTCTTCCTATTTTTGGTCCGGTTGGCAGGGATGACCATGGGTAGTGGATTGGAAAGTGAGTCCTGATCTGCAGTTCCCATTTCATGGAATCATAATCCCAAACTCTTCTCCTGCACCTTGAATAAGTGTTAAGTCATTCATTGCTGCTTTAGGGTTAGCCCACACTTGTAATTTTTAGAACCAGGAGTAGAATGGGGTGTATGATGGAATAAATTAGTCCTGATATACATCTTGAACATTTTTCTGAAGTTCGACCTTGTATATAGTAACAATGTTTTTTTATGTTCATTTTTTATATTGCTTGAGTAGCTCATTCCATGGTGTATGTTATTTGCGGATGACATGGTTCTGATTGATGAGACGCGAGATAGAGTTAATGATAGGTTGGAGGTTTGGAGATAAACTCTTAAGTCCAAAGGGTTTAAATTGAGCAGAACTGAAACAGAATACTTAGAGTGCAAATTTAGTGGTGCCATGGAGGATGTGGACATAGAAGTGAAGCTTGCTACTCAACCTATTCCAAAGAGAGGAAGCTTGAAATATCTTGGGTCTGTCATCCAGAGTAGTGGGGACATCGATGATGATGTCACGCATTGCATTGGGGCAGCATAGATGAAATGGAGGCTTGCCTATGGAGTATTAATTATGTGATAAGAAGGTACCACCTAAACTTAAAGGTAAATTCTATATAATTGAGGTTAGATTGTCATTGTCTGGGGTGGAGTGCTGGCTAGTAAAAAATTCACATGTTTAGAAGATGCATGTTGGGGAAAGGAGGATGTTGAGATGGATGTGTGAACATACTAGGAGTGACAAGATTATGAATGAGGTTATTCAGGAGAAGGTGAGAGTGACCTTTGTGGTAGATAAGATGAGAGAAGCGAGATTGAGATAGTTTGGAGGAGGTACGCCGACACTCCATTTAGGAGGTGCGAGAGGTTGAATGTAGAGAGTATGCGAAGGGGTAGGGATAGACCAAAAAATGTACAAGGGAGAGGTGATTAGATAGGATATAGCACAACTTCATATCACCGAGGACATGACCTTAGATAGAAATGAGTGAAGGTCGCGTATTAGGGAAAAAGGTTAGTAGGGGTTGAATGTTGGTATGTCTTGTGACAATTTTTAGGTTTGTCATAGGATTGGGGTAGAGCTTTTATGGTTGTGTTGTTACTGCTCTTTGATTATTCTGTTATTCTTATGTTTTTCCTTGTAGAATTGACATTGCTCTTAGTTTTAGCTGTTACTCTATGTCTATTGTTTTCTTCTTGTATTTGGGGCGGAAACTTTTGAGCCGAGGGTCTCGAAACAACCTTTCTGTCTCCATGTGGTAGTGGCAAGGTCTGCGTATACTCTACTCTCTCTAGACCCCCCACTTTGGGAGATTTCACTGGGTATATTGTTTATATTGCTCGACTAATAATGTTAAGTTCAGTCCAGGCAATAACATAATCCTGGAAAATTACTAAGAGAATTATGGATGAAAGCCAATAGAAATTGATTGGTGGTTCCAGTACTCTAAGTCCAAGTTTGACTATAAACTATGACCTACTGGATTGGCACTTCTGCACCAAGGTGCTGTGTTTGATTTATTTTCCTGCCATTTACTATAGTTAATTTCCTGCCCTTGAAATATTTGATAAAAGTGCGTCCTTTCCTTCTTTGTCAAGTTTGATGTCCTTATTAACTTTTGATTCTGGAGGCAGAGATCCTTGTCCACCTTTGTGGTTGACTTCTTCTTGTGCAGCTTTGTTTTGAATGCTAATGCACTCGATCAAGATTGTGAAGTTAAGAGTCAAAAAATTTGAAAGGATCTTACTAACACAACTTTCTGCAGGTTACTATTTTTGTAAAATCATGCAAAGAGCAGATAGATGTTCTCAGAAATAGTATAAACGAGGAAGATGCAAACTCAAAGGGATGGCTTGGTATGAAGGGTGACAATCTTAATGCTGATACTGTAGCGCACAAGCATGGAGTGGTATGATTGCTACATACAATATGGTGATCAAATATTCCCATAGTTTGATTAGGACTGCTTCCTGATACATATCTTCCCACTTTCCAGTTGAAAATTCGGAAGTAACTTTATCAATACTATTTGAATTAATGATATTACTAGATGACCTGTGGTATTAGATGAGTTGATATTGTGTCCTTATACGTGACTCTGTTAGTAGAATACTCTTATATCCATGTGACTATTCATTTGATAACTGGTCCATGTGCCTATGTTAGGTACTTCAGCTTAAAGACTAATTTTCATTTAGCTGTTTGGAAAGTTGATATTATCGTGCGAATTTTCTACAATCAGCAGAACACTGTCGTAATTATCGTATCACAGTTATTTTGTCCCACATTCTCTGCTGGTGTTTCATACTTTCTATGAATGTTAGCTGTAGCACTTCAAAATTGTTGTCTTCATTATGATTCTATAGAAGTGTTCATGTTTCTACTTTAAATTTGGATTTCTTACAGCCACAGATTTTTCTTTCCCTGTATTTTGCTTCTTAGAAAGGGATGTGTTGTGTGGTTGTTCTTTGATTTGCATAACATATCAGTGAGTCGTATTGCCATACTCCTGCAATTTCAGATGGAGTAATTGAAGTCAGATTGTGGTAAATATAGTTTTTTAACCTATGCTATGGTATGTAATCAGATGAAAGTAGGTCTAAAGCTGTTTCTTTTTCTTGTTTCCAAACTGCCTCTTGTGTTATGATAAGAGTGAGCTGAGGATGTGAAAGAAGAAAATATCTTTTAGGATAGAGTGCGAGGCATTTGAAAGCATGTTTCTTCTGGTTTATCATGAGATCCACAGTAGGTGAAACTCTTTTAGTAGTATATACACCTAATGGTGCACTACTGTCCTTTTCATTCTTGGAGTGTGGATGCATCCCATATTCATTATTTGCTTTTATACTGCAGGTTTTAATTTTAAGTGAAAAGCTTCACTCTGTCACATCACAGTTTGACCAGTTGCGGGCAATACGCTTTCAAGATGCTATTAACCGAGTGACACCAAGAAGGAAACGTAAGAACACTACTAAATCAAATGCTGCAGAGACCTCTGCTTCTAGTAGTTTGGACCCCGACATAGAAAGGGACCCTGAGGGTCTCAGGGACCCTGGTGTATCACAAGCAGTGCCCATAAGAGTCCAAGAACAACTTTTGGACGATGAAACACGTGCCCTCCAGGTAAGTGGGAAGTTTGCTGATAGAGGATTTAGTTTTGGCAAACAAGCTTTCTTAAAGCTAAAATCACATATACTCTGTTGTTGTACTCTTACCTACTATGATCACTCGAATGGCTCAGGTAGAGCTGAACAGTCTCCTGGATTCTGTTCAAGAAACAGAAACAAAGATGGTGGAAATGTCTGCGTTAAACCATCTTATGTCTACTCATGTTTTGCAACAGGCCCAACAGATAGAGCTTTTATATGAGCAGGTTAGCGATATTGTTACTATTTTACTTTCTTGTTAGATAGAGCTTTTATCTTGTAGACATGCCAAAAAACACGTTCTCTCTCACTTTGTTAACTAATTCAGACCTCTGCATTTTCTTTATAAACTTTGCCATTAGTATCTGTTTCCTAGTTAGAACTAACAAACATCATAATTCAGGGATCTTTCATTAATCCATGTCTAATATTTATGCTGTTATACTTTGTTTTGATCATTAAGCATATCAAGCATTCTAAGTCCCCATCTTGAGCTTAACAATTGTCAGCAATAGCTGTACATGCATGACGAGAAAAGAAGAAAGAAAGATTAGAAAATAATGGAAACGTGTTTGTAGATGATTAACCAGGCTACAATATAGATATAATCAAAATTGGATTCAATTGTCAACTGCCCCTATTGGAAATAGGATTGACTACCGATTCCGAAGGAACTGGTTACTACCGATTCCGAAGGAACTGGTTTTTTTGAAGTGCACTGAACAGAATTTAGAATGATATTCTTCCATCGGAAGATATGAAATGAAGAACTGGGTATTCATATAACTGACCCCAATTTGTTTGGACTGAGGCGTAGTTGTTATTCTTCCATGGGCAGATCATTTCATGATAAATTGTATCCTGTTTGTTATTCCTCTAGTATGGGCTTTGATAACTGCATACTTCTTGGAATTTTCAGCTGGTATGAATTTATGTTTTTTCATTTCAGGCAGTTGAAGCTACCCAAAATGTGGAACTTGGTAACAAAGAACTGTCACAAGCCATTCAAAGGAATAGCAGCAGCAGAACTTTTCTTTTGCTCTTTCTGTTTGTACTTACATTTTCAATCCTCTTCCTAGACTGGTACAGTTAATTGTAGGATTTTTTCACGCATTTTTGTCTTACAAGTAATGGGAGTATAGAGCATATATAGAAATTTGGAGGTATCTGTTGTATTTGCTGCTTAATTATTTGTACTGCTATTATTGTTCTTGCCCATGCCAGCAATATTGAACTGTCTTAACATATTGAACTTTGATTCCTTTTTAAAATACATAAGACGGCTTTGGTTAGGTTTTTATGGTATCTTAGATTCTAGTACACATATTTATAGATTGTATAACGGAATACTCAAAGTAATTATATTCTCGATAAACAAAAGATATTACAACAAATTAGGAACTAAACTCTAACGGGAACTTGGAAAGAGGGTTGGATTCAAATGGATGTGTATAGGAAATTTATAAAAGGATTGACTCGAGAGCGTAGCTGAATCTAGTACTAGTGATTATCAATTTTGAATTTATGTTATTAAACTTCGATTCTTCGGTGTATTTATCTACGAAAAATCGAGATTTGAAACCGCAAAATGGAATTAGTCAGTTTGATATTTATGTCAACTTCTATCCTGAATCACCCAACATAATTTTCATGTTTCCCTCTTTATTCAACAGTATGTTTTTTCTCCACTAATATTTTATCGTTAAAAAAAAAGTATGATCATTAACTAAGATCAAAGATTCAACTGATTAAGTAGAAGCTAGAAAGGAGAAGAATATTTTAGAAAAGAGAATTTGGTTATGAAATAAGATTTTTTGAATTGCTTTAAATTTTTGATTGGATTTTGAGTTAGTTACAAATGTATAAGACCGCCCTTATTTATACTTTCCTATAGATGATTCTAGATACTACGAGCTTGTTTGATAGCATGTATTAATCAAAATAATCCTTGGATTAAAATTTAGTCCACACAATACAATGTTTGGTTGCTCAAATACATCTAATACATGGATAGCTTAATCCACCATATGTGGTCTTATCTAATCCCTTGGATATCTAAGGATTACTAATACTAGGTTTAGTAATACTTGACTAAACTACCCCTCAATTTCTTTATTAGAAATAACTTTGTCCAACAATACATCAAATAGAAATCTTATAATAGTTCAACTAATCTCTGCATAACTAATCCCTGCATTATTCATTTTTCTATCAAACGACCCCGTAAGATTTAAATAATTTTATGATTCATTATAATAAATAAAAAAAAGTTATTATTTCATTGTACACTCATGAGTTATCGGATAAAATTATACCAATCTAAATATGTCATCATTCTGCCATGTTACGTTTGTTTCAATACTAATCATTATTGTCATCTTTTTCAAATACCATAATCTAATTAAGGATCATTGTACCTTTTCCAGCGTATTTCCATTTTCAGTCCCATAATTATTGGTCCTCCCCCGCGGGAAGAAAGAAAAAACATAAAATAAACAAATAAATAAAACACATTCATTATTACTAGAAATAGGAATGTATATGGATTGAATCAGTTTGAATTTTTCAAAATATTAAATTTCATCTTTTATGTTGGATTATTAAATTTGGGATTTTCAGCCTCAAGTTTTTTTAAGTTATCAGGTTATCGGATATTTTTAGTTTTTCGATAAAGTATTCACACACATAATTAATTTGTGTTTTAAATATATTTTTAGTCCTACTAAAATATAATTACCTAGGGTACTTTTTTTTTAGAAAATAACACAAAATATAATATGAGCGATGAGACTAATATATTTAACAAAAAATAATAATGAAATCATATAAAACAAATATTACTAATAAATAAGTCACTATGAAAATGATCATAATTTTAAAATACTAAATCATGCTAAAATAAATTTAATAGTATTAATTACATGACTAAACATTAAAGAAAAATTAAGATTACATTATGTATTTTAATTGTTTATATCAATGTAAAATTAAAAAATAAATATTCGACATTATTGTCACTCTTAATGTTGAAATATTATTATTATTATTTTTGCCAGCATTAATATTGATTTGAGCTTTATTAGAGTTACTAATATATATAGACTTTAACCTTCATTGAATTAACTTTTTAAAATTAGAACCAACCCAATCCAAATATAATCGAATGTTTTTTTCTTAATATATATATATATATAATATTGGATTAATTTGATCTCGGATGAACTTTTTAAAATTATAACTAATCTAACCTAAACATAGTCAAGTTTTTTTTTCTCAATTGGCAATTGCCATCCATGATGCAGGAAATAGTCACCCCTCATATATATTCGTTTTAATTTATATGACATTCTTACTACTTTGAAAATAGTTGACATTATTTTGTGTTCATATAAATATTATGTTCTTTTAGAATTTAAATTTATTAAAGTATTCACACTCAAACCTTGATACTATGTTTCCTCTCTTTTTAACAATTGTTTAAATAATTTCTCCTGTCATTAACTAATAATCTAATATGATTATGTTTTATAAGTTTACTTAGTATCTTATATTTTATGTCAAAATACCTTCACGTTGAATAAAATAGAGATCTCGAAGGGAGATATCTGGATCTGGAGCTACTCGTCTTGATCTTTATTATATTAGGATGCGATTTTTAAAAAATGTATTTTTCACCCAACTAATTATACATAGTCACTTATTTTATGTGACGTTGTTTGCAATAAATTTTAAATATATGAAAAATAAATTAATCATAAATAAAATCGGAATAAATAATGATGAAATAATATGGGTACAATTTTGTTCCTTTCTTGATTCTTCTCTTCCGTAATATTTCTTTGTGATTCGATGGCAATAGTGACATATTTCTCGAACTAGGATAATATGGACCTTCTTGAGATTTATTTGATCTCCATTTATATTTGTAAATATTGCATGAATGTGCAGAATAATCGAGATGTCTCTTTATTCCGTTATATAGGTATAAGCTAAGGGTTTAGGGTAAAGTAGCCTCTGAGCAACCTAATTGAAATCGAATGTGCAAGTCCCATAAAATTTTCATGTCTACAAATGCCCCCTATTTCAAAGCATGTTAGAGTGTGGACTTGATGAAACCAAAAGACAAGGCTTGAAGTACTTATTCTTTCATCTTTTGTGGACTTGATAAAATTAAAAGACAAGACTTGAGGTACTTATTCTTTCATCTTTGTAGTTTTGTGGCTTCAGATTTGTAGATCCATGAGAGAAGAGATGAAGTGTAGATTTGATCCTACTGGACGTGCCAATTTATTTGTAACAAATTTAAGTATATGAAAATAAATGAACCATAAATCAAATCTGAAGAAACAAGAATATTATTGAAAAAATAATATGGGTGCAATCTTGCTTCTCACTTGATTTTTCTCTCTCTTAAGATTTCTTCACGATTTGAGGGCCATATGGCGTATTTTTCCAATTAGGATGATATGGATCTTCTTGAAATCTATTTGATCTCTTGAATATTCCATGAATTTGTGAAATATTCAAGAAGCCTCTTTAAGAAAATATAATACCTTTATATAAACACAATTAAAATATTAATCTAATTTATATATCATGTTAGAGAGAAGCGAAGAAAATGTCAAAGTAATAGTGTCATGGCCTGGGAAGGTACCTAGGCGTGACCAACACTTAGAGACTATTGCTAGTTCCCAAGCAAATCACTTAATCTCATCACATTCATTCAATCACAATCTAATAATGAAAGATTTAATCATCAAGAGATAACTTGAAGCAATAAATAACCAAATCAACAATTAAATGCCAAAGACCAACCAATCTATCAAATCAACTTAATAAAACTGGTATGAAAGAAACTAGCCAAAAATAATATCCAATCACAACTCGACAATTTAATCTATGAAACCTCTATCAATCAAATGGTGCAATTGACAGGTCCATGACTACCTCAAAACAAAATAAGAGCCAATCTAAACTCTAGTAGCTAGATGATAATACGGAAATCATTCGAAGTAAGAAGGTCTCACAAATCAACTGAACGCGAATAGATCGTCAACGAAGCGCCTATTGATGATGTCTAGTACCTTTCTCTGCATCATAAAACGATGCAGACCCAAATGGACGTCAGTACGTATAATGCACGAGTATGTAAAATTATAGAATAAAGCATACATCAAAACTCAATCAGGATGTCAAAAGTCTAAAGTAAGGATGCAGTTTAGACAAAAACCAATTATTGATATATATGCATTTTATTATTAAAATAAAATATTAAGTTATATGTCAGTGGTATAAATTGTGGTAGAAAATAGTTATTTGTTCTTGCAACTTATATGACCATTTGTTCTTGTAACTCTTATGGTCATTAGTTTCTTGGACTCTTTAACTAATCCAGAGTTGTTTGGGTCATACAATGTTGTTGGCTTGTTGTATCATGGAGGGACAAGTCAAGAGATGTATTGTTGGATCGGTGTAGATCATGCCACAGTGGGCTTGAATCTTCTTAAAGAGAGTGAGATATCCGCGCTTGAGCTTGAATGACATTTTTATTCAATTTTGTCATTTTATCTTTTCAATTGTAATTTACTGTATTTGTGGTATATTACACCAACACCAATTATATACAATCCAATCCAATCAGAGTGCTATCAAGACTTATATGAGAGTTTCTCTTATCCGACAATAATAATTTATGAGCCAGTGATCGGACAATAATCTCGTCGATGTTGCCATAACATTCAATACTTTGCCAGGGTAAATAATGAATCAACCAATCATGGATCCAAAACAATCAATAGTTATTGAGGTTGAGTTAGACTTACTCTCACTCGATTTGGTGCTCGATACTCCTCCCAAGACTCAATGCTAATAAATAATCAAACCCAATCTAACCAATTAATAAGTCTCATATCTCCTCTTATCAATTCATCAATTATGCCACAATCAAACCTTTTGGACTATCAACCATCTAATCAATTCTAAATCACATCTTTCAAAAGTATTTTAGACTCACATTTATGACCACATTCAGCTAGGTTCAATCATTTGGGTTCAATTATGAAGATTACATTTAACCATCAAGTTAAGGAACTATCATCATGTTCACATCTTAATCACTGTCAAACATTCACAATTCAAGTCCCTAGACTCAATCCTTAGGCATATTCTAAATCATTTGTTCAAGAACCAAGTTTATAGAAATCATCATTAATTATACAGTATAAGTAAACTAGGTTAAACATTAAAAACGTTTTCAAGAAAACAAAATCATTGGGACTTCAATCCTATCACAATTCATCCTATCACAATCATGCGGTATATGAAAGAACAAGATCCATGCTTTAGTTTAACCTTACATACCTTGGATGAAAGGATGACAATCAAACTGCAAGAATCTGACTTCAATTCCCTTGAACTCTAGCCCTTTCTCCTGTTCTTTGCTCTACTTCTTTAGTTAGAACGTGTAAAGAAACTTAGGAATAGGAACCCTTTTAAGATTAAAAAAAAAAGACCTATATCAGTTGTGAATTAAGTGTAGGAGGGGTGGGTAAAAGTCTGGAATGCCCCTCATTAAATTTCCGCCAACAAAAAATTGAACTGTGTTGGAGTAGGTCTGCATTGCGGACTTGATCCGCCTTAGTTCATTTTGTTATGTAACACATAAATTGCACCTATTGAATGAGTTTTGTGTGTAAAATGTGAGAACGATCCATTTTGGGGCATCTCTTCGACAAGGAGGTGCCACACACCTTGTTGGAAATTGCATTTTGCCTCGAAAAATTATCTTTTCCTCTGGTTGACTTAAAATTCAATCGAAACCACTATCTTGTTCAATTTTTCGCGCTGATCATGATTCCAATCTCGAATTTGCCAAAAAAAAAATTTAGTACAATGCGTTATACAGGTAATCTCTTGTCTAGGGGTATTTTGATAACTTATTGGATGTATGTAACAAATAGTAATTAAAACAAATTAGTTAGATAGGTAAAACATCTCATTAAAATTAAAATATTAAAGAATATTTGAGAGTCATAAAAGTCGTATAAAAGTAATTTTACACTAAAAAGTAAATCTATTACATAAATTTGAATGGAGGGAATAGTATAATCTATGAAAAAGGTAATAAAAAATTAAATAAAAATATCTTTACTTAATAATTTGTTTAAAAAATATTCATGCTCTTAATACTTTGATGGGCTTTTTAATTAAGGGTGACAAAAATCTTTCAAAATTAAAAAAAAGTGACTCAAGTCTTAAGAATTAGGTGTAGGTGACAAAAAATTAATTAAGGATTAATGGTTTAAGTTGACTTTGCAAAAAGGTCCCCAACTTCAATTTGTTACACTTTAACCCATCAATACAAAATACCCAAAATACCCCCAAGCCCTCCCTTTTTTTTCACCTCCATCACCGCGACCCCCAACCCTCCCCGCGACGCACAGCCCACTCCCCCGCGACATTTTTCTCCCATTTGCATCGTTTCATTTGTTTTTGTTGTTGTTGTAGTTGTTGTTGTTGTTGTTCTTCTTCTTGTTCTTGTTCTCCTTCTTGGTATTCTTGTTGTTGTTGTTGTTGTTAGTATTTTTCCCAACACAATATTTGTGCTTCAAATTAGGTTGAAAAAAATCAATTTATTTGGGGCATTTGTTCGGATAGCCGTAGAAATTACTTGAAAGGTAAGTTTCCATCCTCATTATGATTGATAAAAGTGTATTTGGTGCTATTTATTTGTGTTTTGTGGTTTTCTAGAATATTTGGCCATTGTTGCCATTTTTGCACATTGGGGGCAATTTGGAGAAGACGCAGCAGCTGCTGGACTGTTCAGCAGCTGCTGGACTGTTCAGCAGCTGCTGGATTGTGTGCAGCAGCTGCTGGACTAAATTCAGCAGCTGCTGTAGTTTTTGACTGAATTAGTTAGTTTCATATGATGAAGTAGCTGCAATTGTTGTATTTCTGTACATGTTTTCTGATGTTGCGCTTTTAACTGTTATTCATATAGGTAGCTTGAAGATCACCCATGGGAGACATAATAGTATTAGGAGTTGATTGTCATGGTGAATGGGTTGAGTCGAATAATCGTTTTATTTGGCGTTGGAAAGGCAAAGAAATGGCCGAGACGATAGCGATGATTGTGAATTGAGATATCTCGTACGATGATTTTGTAAATCAAATTATTTGTAGTTGTGAATTAAATTGTGAGCCGGATGATATCGTCATCACTTACATGCATTCCGCGATGATTTTGCAAATCAAATTTTTTTGTGCACACACTCTTGCACAAAAAAATCCAATCTCACCAAAAAACCTTCTCCGCGACACATCCGCGACGCGTACGTGTCGCGGAGCTTCAGTGTTTTCCAAGTCCAATTTTTGGTGATTTTAAGCTACGGGCCCCGAAAAAATCACCAAAGCATGCCAATAGCCTATGGACGGATGCCTATGAATCGTGATTGCTAGGAACTTCTCAGCAGCTGCTGGGGATATCACAGCAGCTGCTGGGAAATATACAGCAGCTGCTGGGAAATTCTCAGCAACTGCTGTATTTTTCTCAGCAGCTGCTGGACCCGACCTTCGAATTTTCGTTACTACCTATGGGAAGATGCCTATAATGGGATGCTATCATCCATGTGTAGTGGTAAGTTATACATTGACTACAAATAAAATGCTAAATTCACGAGTGCTCTTATACATTGACTTCACTTACTCAAAAGTGATAAACAATCAATTCATCAATTGCACATGTGACTGATACTGACTAAGTAAATCACACTTATTTCGGTGGTTGTTTCGATTAATTGGTCGACGTGGTCATCGTTATACATGAATATAAGGAATTTGGTCCAATTCAACACTAGAAATAACTCGATCGAAAATATTTTGTTACAAGTTGTTGTAGCAACTTGGCAAGTTGCTGGGAAATTCTCAGCAGTTGCTGGGAAATGTACAGCAGCTGCTGGGAAATTCTCAGCAGCTGCTGGGAAATGTACAGCAGCTGCTGGGAATAACACAGCAGCTGCTGGGAATAACACAGCAGCTGTTGGGAAATTCTCAGCAGCTGCTGTATAATTCCCAGCAGCTGCTGAGAATTTCCCAGCAGCTGCTGGACCCGACCTTCGATTTTTCGTTAGTGCGTATCGGAAGATGCCTATAAGGGGATGCTATCGTCCATGTGTAGTGATAAGTTGAATTTTGTTACTCCGACTACAACTAAAATGGTAAATTCAGCAATGATCTTATACATTGCCTTTACTTACTCAGAAGTAATAAACAATCAATTGATCAATTGCACATGTAAGTGATGCTGACAAAGTAAAGTGACTATTGCTTGGTTGCGTCGATACGTTTTGTAATACATTAGTAATTATCTTATGCGTGAGGTGGAATCAACAGTGATCTTATACATTGAGATAGTACTTACACAAATAAAATGTTGGCAGATCTACGTCACACTTATTTCGGTGGTTGTTTCGATTAATTTGTCGACGCGGTCATCGTTATACATGAATATAAGGAATTTGGTCCAATTCAACACTAGAAATAACTCGATCGAAAATATTTTGTTACAAGTTGTTGTAGCAACTTGGCAAGTTGCTGAGAAATGTACAGCAGCTGCTGGGAAATTCTCAGCAGCTGCTGGGAAATGTACAGCAGCTGCTGGGAATAACACAGCAGCTGCTGGGAAATACTCAGCAGCTGCTGTATAATTCCCAGCAGCTGCTGAGAATTTCCCAGCAGCTGCTGGACTCGACCTTCGATTTTTCGTTAGTGCGTATCGGAAGATGCCTATAAGGGGATGCTATCATCCATGTGTAGTGGTAAGTTGAGTTTTGTTACTCCGACTACAACTAAAATGGTAAATTCAGCAATGATCTTATACATTGCCTTCACTTACTCAAAAGTAATAAACAATCAATTGATCAATTGCACATGTAAGTCACACTTATTTCGGTGGTTGTTTCGATTAATTGGTCGACGTGGTCATCGTTATACATGAATATAAGGAATTTCGTCCAATTCAACACTAGAAATAACTCGATCGAAAACATTTTGTTACAAGTTGTTGTAGCAACTTGGCAACTTGCTGGAATTATACAGCGTCTCCGCGACGCCTTCGCGACGCGGACAGGTCGCGGAGGCACACTGTTTTTGTGTCCCGAATTTTTGGAATTTTTCGTTCCCGGCCCCGAAAAATTCAACCAACACCTACACATCCTTCAATATGTTAAGACATGTTGGTTCGCCAAAAAAAACTCCCAAAAAAACTCCCGGGTCGGTCGAAAAACCACGCAACATTTTCAGCACTGGAAATGTGCATGTCCGCGACGCCTCCGCGACGCGGACTGGTCGCGGATGCACACTGTTTTTGTGTCCCAAATTTTTGGAATTTTTCGTTCCCGGCCCCGAAAAATTCAACCAACACCTACACATCCTTCAATATGTTAAGACATGTTGGTTCGCCAAAAAAAACTCCCAAAAAAACTCCCGGGTCGATCGAAAAACCACGCAACATTTTCAGCACTGGAAATGTGCATATACGCTTCTACGCGACCATTCCGCGACGCGGACTGGTCGCGGAACATGCGAAATGAACCGCTTGGAATTTTCTTTTTTTTAAAAAAAAAATTTAAATTTTTTTTTTTAAAAAATAATTTTTATTTTTTTTTTAATAAAAAAAAGTTTTTTTTTTTACATATGGGTTCCAAAAGTTTTAAAACTTTACACTTACACCCATCATTAACTTAATCAAATAATTAATTTAACTAATGATAAGTTTGACCAGTCTTGGTCAAACTTGTCACCAAAATTAATTTCAACACTTTTTTGTCACTTGTGTCCAAATTTTCACTACTTTGATACCCTGTTGTTATTTTTGGATAAAAAATACCATCAGATTAGAAGTAAGAAATGTTTACATTCCAACAATTTCCTCGTCTATAGTCTATACCACTTATATATTTGTTGATTATGTAAACATTGTTTTTTTAAAAAATAAATATTTTCGAATATTTTTTTTTGAGAGCATCGATATCCACCTTAAATTTTCCCAAATATTTATGGATTAAATTATTAATTAGAATAATAGTGAGGGGAGTTCCTACTCCCTAGGTCTAAAATCTAGTGAAGCTTAAACATGAAGTGAAAAAAGATTTGGTGGAAAGACCAAAAAAATATTGGTGGGAGGAACTTTCATCAATACACACACATTGGAAAGCTATTTTTTTCCCGGCAACTTGGTTGCGGCGGAGGATACGGCGGAGTTGGTGGTGCTCCTGGTGGTTGCCGGTTATGTAGCAACTTCTTATAAAGGAAAATATGTAATGTTAACCCACCAGATTTTCGCCGGAGAACATGGCCGGGATTAGCTTGTTGATCTGATCTGATTCTACCGATTATTGAGCTTGTTTTGAAGCAAATATCGTCTTTCTTTGCTACCCAATTTTCAGGTTTATATCTTCTCTTTCGTCTATTTTAGACCCTTTTTGGGTTTTTTTCCCCTTGTTTTCTCTTTGATTTTCTTTTTATATTTAAAAGTTCTCATTCATAGCACAATTTCTCGAAATATACTAGAAATTGGGCAAATGTTACTGTTTATCTTTGTTTTCTTCGCACCCATCCCCAATTTTTTTTAACTTCAAACGTGGTTTCCGTATGATTACTCGAAATATGCTAGAAATTGGGTTTTTTTTCTTGTTTTTCGTATGATTTTTTTCCATTTCCAGATTTAGAAGTTCTTGTTTTTTCATCTCTTGTCACGTCTAAGATCCGAGCCCCATCTTTGTATTCCTTTTTTCTTTTTGGTGTTAATTTGCCCTTTTCCGGAATCGGGTATGTTAATTGCGGTTGATTTCTGATAAAGTTTTGTTTTTGTCCAAAAAAATTCTTGAGCTGTGCTAGAGGTTCTGCAAATATCAATATGTCTTTCTGGAGGTAGGCATTCTAAGTTGTGGATGTATTATTATTGCTTAAATTTTGAAATGGGAAGAGTTGTTTCCTCATAATGTTTTGATTTTGCAAATATATAGAGTCTTACATATCCTTTCAAGGAAAAGTTTCATCTTTAATGTAATGAAATGGACTCAAATAGAGGGAAATGGTACCAGAGGATTCATATAAACGGCCTCCACATTGTTTGGAATTGAGGCGTAATTGATGATTGATGGTACATCTTCAGTAAACATGACTGTAGAAGGAAGATTTGGAGGTCGAGTTTAAAGGTAGAAGGGTAATACGTAGCTGAGCATTGTACTATTAGTTAGTATACACGTAGTGTCTTATTCTCCTAAGTTTCACTAGTACCTATTGTTTCATTTGTTCTGTTTATCTTCTTATTTTGCTGCTTATTCGTTTTTCTTTCTATCATGCTTTGATTAGAGTTGTTTTGAGCCGAGGGCGTATAGAAAATAACCTCTCTACACCACAAAGCCATGAAATTAGGAGTAAGGTTTGCGTATATTCTACCCTCCCTAGACTCCACGTGTGAGATTACATTGGGCATGTTGTTGTTTGGATGATTGATTCACAGAGGCTAAACTACGTAGTCTCAAATTTGCTTGTTAAAAGCAGTGTATGTAGTCAAAAATGGAAAATTATTGAAAGTTCTTTTTCATAGACAGGAATTTGATTTTTGCACCATGGCAAAGCTCTTCATATTTACTTTCAAATGCTTGTTGATTCTTCCAAATTCCTTGCCATCTCATTGTAGGAAAGGTTTTGTTAATGTAATCAATAGAGATGTCATTCAAGGGCATTGTCCGCGAGCTGAAGGAAATGAAAGATGGAATAGGGTGTATATCAAGGAGAGGGGATGTAGAAGGAAGGCATTGGCGAAACAGAACTCAGTCACATATAGCTCCTGTTGTGGTTCCTTTTGATCCCAATCAACAAGGCCAATGGGCAAATATACCACCAGAGCTGCTTTTGGATATTGTCCACAGGGTTGAAGAGAGTGAAACATCATTTCCTGCTCGGAAAGCGGTAGTGTTTTGTGCATCTGTTTGCAAGTCATGGAGGGAAGTTACAAAAGAGATTGTCAAGACTCCTGAAGAATGTGGTAGACTTACATTCCCCATTTCACTAAAGCAGGTATTCTCCTTTATCTGTTCGATTATTATCTCATAGTGTACTTCATTATCATCAATAAAGAAGAAAAACTGAGAAACCATTGTTTTTCCCTGTTTTCTTTGGACCAGCCTGGTCCCCGTGAATCCCCAATTCATTGCTTTATCAAACGGGACACAGCTAATTCAGTTTATCGCCTCTATTTTGGTTTGACTCCATGTAAGTCACACTTTGCTGCTGACCTTGCTCTTTTTCTTCGTGATACTTGAATTGGTTCATATACAATTATTGCCTCCGTTGGAATCAGATTTAAGATCTTTCTTACATATTTGATCATGAATAAAGTTCATTTCCCAAATTTATAAGGTGGTTCCTTTCAACTTTGACTCCTTAATTATAGATTAGAAACGATTTTCTACGATTGTGTTTCGTTTGGTATCAACTTCAAGATCTACCTTGTGTATTTTGTCGGATTAATGAAGTTCTTTCATAAGTTTCTATAAATACTTTTTCAATGGAAGACTTAATACTTAGGTTGACCGAGACACCCTTCATGTTATGTACACTGGACTGCACCGGAACTGCACAACTTTTTGTTGCTTCTGAGTGTTGTGGTTTAGAAGGGAGCTTTGGTGTAATTGGTGAAGTTGTTGCCATGTGTTCAGGAGGTCACCGGTTTGAGCTGTGGGAAAAGTCTCTTGCACAAATGCAGGGTAAGACTGACAATAGACCTTTGTGATCTAGTTCTTTCCCCGGACTCCACACATAGCGATAGCATAGTGCACTGGGCTACCCTTGGTGTTGTGGTTTAATCTTTTGTCACTAAAAAAGTCTGATATGCTACTTCATGGCAGCTGAGGATGAGAGTGATAAACTATTGCTGGCTGCCAAAAGGATCAGAAGGCCAACAAGCACAGACTTCATAGTTTCATTGGTTTCAGATGATTTTTCTCGAGCTAGCAGTACATATGTCGGAAAATTGAGGCAAGTTCCCACGAACTACTAATTTTTAGCTAAACCATCATTACTATCCTTCATAATGTCAAAAAAAAAAAAAAAGGAAAGCTTCTTTTTCCTTCCATTTTGTTTCAATAACTTATATAAATTGACCAGATCTAACTTTCTTGGAACCAAGTTCACCATATATGATAGCCAACCTCCAAGTGATGCAGCGATTCAACGTCGTGGTAGACTTAGTCGACGATTCAATGCTAAGCAAGTATCCCCGACAGTATCTGCATGCAACTACAGTATTGCCACCATTTCCTATGAACTCAATCTTCTCCGATCAAGGGGACCTAGGAGGATGCATTGCGCCATGCATTCCATCCCTTTCTCCTCTATTCAAGAGGGAGGCAGTGCTCCAACACCTACATCATTCCCTCAATCTTATGATGAGAGGCCTTTAAAAATGAAGGAGCCATCTGTAAATATCAGCTCATCGGTGTCAGTGCCTTCTCGAGAGCCACTTGTGCTAAAAAACAAGGTCCCTCGATGGCATGAACAACTGCAGTGCTGGTGCCTAAATTTTAAGGGCCGTGTTACAGTGGCATCCGTGAAAAACTTTCAGCTAGTGGCAGCGGTTGATCCATCTCACAATATACCAGCTGCAGTACAAGAAACAACAATTTTGCAATTTGGAAAAATCGGAAAAGATATCTTCACCATGGATTACTGCTACCCGCTCTCTGCCTTCCAAGCTTTTGCAATCTGCTTGAGCAGCTTTGACACGAAGCCAGCCTGTGAATGATTTCGTGCTCAGATTGATCATGATGTTTTTCTAACATCAGGTTGCTGCATACTGTTATGAATTGATGTTTAGTCAATCTGAGTAGTTCTAAATGCAAGGCAATATTTATCAATGAGAATATCAGTATGTATCTAACAGTAGCTGCTGCTAAAGATAGAAGCAGCTGTTTTGTAAGTTCTATAATTCAATACACTTCTATTTAGATGGGAAATGATCTAAATTCAGGTCAAATCAATTTGCATTTAATAATTGAGTAAAATAGGTTGATCAGGATCTTCTCAATCTTTGTGGGATAAATACACTATACCTTCCTTTCCAAAATATTTTTTGAGTCACGTTATCAATATTTTAAGATATTTTTTTTATATATTGGTATGAGAAGGAGATGCATAGATGCGCAAGTGTAAAAGTGTGAGAGGTTTAATATCGATGAATTTAGAAGAGGTAAAGAAAATATTAGGGAGAGGTGTTTAGAGATGACATAATGCAACTGCAACTTATTGAAGACATAACTTTAGATAGAAAGATGTGAAGAATAAAAATTAGGATAGAAAATTAGTATTTCAAAGCGCGTCCCCAGTAGTAGGTAGGAGTCTGCGTCCCTAGTAGTAGGTAGGAGTCTTGTGCCCTTACTAATAGATTTCCTAAGTAGTAGGCAGGAGTTTTGTACCCTTACTGGTAGACGTAGGATTACTCTTGTAGTTTGTTGTTCTTCGATTTTTATGACCATCCATTATTTTGTGCAACTTGTTTATAGTAGTATTTTACTATAACATTGTTATGTTACTGCATATTTTTGTTACTATCTATTATCAATTGTACTTTTACTATGTTTTTTCTAGATTGTCTTCGTCTTGAGTTGAAGGTCTATTAGAAATAGTCTTTCTACAACATTTATGAAGTAGAGATAAGGTTTGTTTATTACACTATCTTTTTCAGATCTCATTATGTGGAACTACACTAAACATGTTGTTATTATTATATTTTAAATACAAAATTTTAGTTTTAAAAAAATTTAATGCAAATTTGAAGATTAGACAAATTAATTCTCAAAAAACAAGTATAACATATTAAAATACAGCTTATGATGCACCCTATTTTTCAGCTGGATGGACTGCTTTGTTGGGATAATGGTGGAAATTTTGACGAGTATTCGCTATCCTTGTATTAAACCACTAATGAATTTTTTGATAGACCGATTAAATTATTTTGGAATTATTGTCTTGGATAAATTTATATAAGTCAATTAAATATAATATAAATTTTCCTTCAAACTTAATCGTGTAATATTTTACTTTATTCCGTATATCAAACAATATCTCCCTTAGAGATTGATAAGATAAGGTTTAATTCATTTTTTTTAATAAAAAACCAATAGATACACTATTTAGTTGTATAAATTCACTTAAAAAGAGACTCCTTACAAATAGTCAGAAACTATAAGACCATTTAGAAAACGGACAAGGGTCAAAATTATAAGGTGAACAGTTCAAAATAAACTATTTATATCCTCCATTATATTGTGAAATAAAAAATACCTGCACTGTTATCTCAAAAGATCACAAATATCCTCAACAGATAACAATTCATATATTTTACTGATATAACAAGCCACTTAGGATTAATCTCTCCAGTGATGCAATTAAAATTCACTATAAAAAATTGAACCTTTAACGGTGACAAGAGTCGCCACAGAATCCCAGCATATCAGTGCTAAAGGTTTTTACTGACTTTTAGCTTTAGATTATAAGGATGATTTTGTGGTTTTTTTTCCCTTCATAACAGGGACATTTTTTTTTTAAAAAAAAAATCACAAATGACGACAATCAAAGAGGAGTTTAAACGCACTATATTTTTTATATACAAACCCATTATGGAAAGGGAAGATTTCATAAATACCATTATTTGGATAGGAAATTACAAGTCCCTACCAAAATGATTGAAATTACCAAAAGGATACCAACTTTTATTACAAAGTAAGAGAGAGAGAATTTTTTTTTTAATAATAAAATTGATTAAATTATGATGTGATAGGTGTTGTAAAGGAGAAATAATTTGTAGATATTTAAAAGTATGTTCTTCAAAGATTGAGAAAATAAAATGTTAATTTGAAAACGTAGTGTAAAACGTAAAAGTAGTAAATTTTTTGGAAAAACGTTACAAAAAATGGTATGCAAAATGATTGTAGTATAGAGAAAAATTAATGTTACATATAAATGACAAAATTTTCCAAATTTTTGTTGAACATTCAATTTTTTTTTTGTTAAAGATTATAAAATGATAATCGTAACCAAATTCGTGGAATTAATTATTTATTAACATTTTCATATAAATTTTGCTTGTTCTATACTCAAAATGATGTAATGTATAAATGTTGTTTTTTTTAATAAATAATAAAATAAAAATTGAAGAGGACAAGTCACATCCAATTAATTGATTGGATGGGGTTTGGACAGCCTATTCCTAGCCCCTACCCGCCACAAAAGGGGCAGCCACATCATGATGTCAGCCGCCCCATGTGCCTTTCATTTTTCCCCATGCTGAAAAAGTTAACAAAAAGGATATTGGAGGGAATTTGTTTGGTGTATTTAATAAGTGTTTGACCAAGAATTGTATTTTGGACAAAAAAGGCTTCAAGAAGTAAGAATTTCCTTTGAACAAGGGACATGGATAGCGAAAAATTGGTATCTATTTTGTTGAAATATAATGGAAGATGGGATGTAACAGGTATATTGTTATGTATATATTATATATATCGTTGGTCATTCGTATTCATATATTGGTGAAAAATTTAAAAGTTGAAAACTTGGAGCATCAAGGTGTTGTTGGCTGATCGATTTTTTAGTATAAATTGTATTGTAACTGAACATGACAGTGTGGAAGGCTGTGGGTATTTTCGTTGGAAGTATATATGGTATATGATGTGTTTTTCCAAAACTCATTTTTAAAAAAAAAAATTATCCAACTTTTTTCCAATATATGCAAAAAAAACTGTTTCATCCGTGGTATGCTCGTTGGTATGACATGTGGTATCCCAACTGAAAATTAATCTCTGTGGCCAGTTTTGTGCTCGTAATGATATTACTGAAAAGATTAAGAATTTACTGCTTCTGTTCATATTGTACTTACAGGTGATTACAGTGATTACAAAATGGAAGGGATATTGTATGATTCTTCATCAAATTACGATGGTTTACTGCGTGTAATAGCTTCTCAAATAGGGTTAGACATAAGAAGCGTTGAGTTGGTAATCCAATATGTCGTAGACGTGAAATTACCACCGTTGACAATACACAATGACATGGGCGTAAAAGTCTATTTGGATCAAAGAAGGTTGGATCCGAATTTCTTCTCCAAGTATCCATTGTGTGTGACATATAATACAAGAGATATTGATCCCACCACACAGTTAACAAGTGATGAAATAGTGCTCCACAGAGAAATAAACTTGCCTGTTGACAGTTGGGGAGAAAGTGATGATGAAAATGGGGAATTCGAAGAATACCATGAAGATCAAGTGGTAATAAAGAGCGCTTCAATAGATATAGTCATGGAAGGACAAATCTACTTAAACAAGCATGTACTGAATGATGTTATGCAAAGATATGCCTTGGTCAGGCACTTCCAATTTAAAGTTGTGCGTTCATGTAAAGCAAGGTATTATAAAATAAATACACACATAAATTTCATACTGCGCAATATGGCAATAATATAGTTAATTTGGTTTTTTGCTTGTTTCTAGCTTTTCATTGAGATGTGCAGATGCGAAATGCTCATGGTTTTTTAAGTCTTCATCCGTTGGGGTGTCTGAAATATTCAAAGTCCGCGTATTCAACGATGTACACACATGCGGGGGTGTGGGGAGGTTGTACGCACGAAATCAATGCTACAGTTCTGTACTAAGTAACATGTTACTGCCTAAGTTCAACGATCCCCGAACAATTTACACCCCCAGGGATATAAAGACAGACATGAGGACGAAACACGGTATTTCAATGACATACATGCAGGCATGGAGGTGTAGACAAAAAGCAATAAAGATTTTGCGGGGGGACCCAATACAATCGTACTCCAAAATGCCAATTTATTTGCATATATTGGCCAAATCATATCTGGGCAGCGTTGTTAATCTAAAAAAAACCAATGACAACAAGTTTCTATATTCATTCATAGCTCTTGATGCAAGCATACGAGGATGGGAATATTGCCGTCCAATTGTTGTAGTGGATGGTACACACATCCGTTCAACGTTTGAAGGCACAATGTTGATAGCTACCACAATGGATCCAGGAGGTTGGTATTCTATGAATAAATCTTTAGTGTAAGTTTTTCATAATTAATCATAATTGTTTTTTGATGGTAAATAGAAAATAATTTAAAATCAACCAATAAGACATCTATGTTTTATTCAACATATTATTTTGATAACCAATTAGGACATATTTTGCCATTGGCTTATGGTATCGCTGACTCTGAGAATGACAACTCCTGGAGATGGTTCTTCGAAAATTTCAAGATAGCTTTTGGTGAACGGGATGGAATGTGTTTTGTTTCTGACCGAAATCAGAGCATATGGAATGCTGCGGCATCAGTTTATGCAGGCATCCAGCACTATGCTTGTATCTATCATTTGTGGACTAATTTGTTAAAGTTCACCAACAAACATATTGATGAGGTGAGAAAGTTATTCTTCAGTTTGGCAAAGGCATATACAATCGAAGAATTTAACACCCTTATGGATCGAATGGACAACATCAATCCGAAGATTCGTCCCTATCTAGAGAAGGCTGATTTTGAGAAGTGGTCCCGTTGTCATGCCAGTGTAAAGAGAACATGGACTTTGACAAGCAACATAGCTGAATCCTTCAACAATGCAATTTTTCCTGGGAGAAGGCTTCCCGTTATACCAATGTTGGAATATGTTAGGCAAACAATACAGCGTTGGAATGAAAAAAACAATGAAGAAGGCAGGACAACGACAACCGTTTTGACCAAAAAATATAACAAGTTGTTGGTTGAAAATATGAATTTGTCGAATGGTTTGACGGTTAGTAGAGTAATATACTGTAAATTTTATAAATATTCAAATTGATTTAACCTTTGTGTAATGATGATTAATTTTTGAATGAAGGTGCGTGCTTCAACAGAACATCTTCATATGGTCCTCGACGGCGCAAAGAGATTCATTGTTTGTCTTAACACGCACAAATGTAGTTGTGGACAGTTCCAACTTGATGAAATTCCATGTTGTCATGCAATATCTGCGATTGAGTTTAGAAAGTTACGCGCCAATGACTTCTGCTCCGTCTACTACAGTAACAAGAACTTCCTAGATGCTTACGCAATACCAATAGAGCCACTACCGTGTGAAAGCACTTGGGCAGTTCCGTCGCATGTTGTGGATGAGATAGTACTACCCCCCAGCACAAAAAGGAGACCGGGCCGGCCATCAAACAAAGACAGGAAGAGGGGATTCTCCGGGAGGAAGGCAAAGAGGAGTAAAGGTAACAGCAGTATAAGTGGTCAGGAAGGTCGCGAAAAGAAGGATTGCAACACCAAAAAATAGAAAATTTGGTAGGGCTACTGTAATATTGAGCATTAAGCCCTTTTTATTTTTGGCTGGACTTGTAGAAGGGGTGTTTTTTGGTGTACTAATGTGAAGCAGTGAATTGGTGTTTTGTTTGGTATGTATTATGAAGATTTTGGGTGGAGCAGTAAGGTTGATAATATGATTGAACATTTTGTTCATAATGTGTTTTGCAAGTAGCAGTTGTTTGGTATATTATTTGGTAAAATGTAAGGTGTCACTATTGGTGGCAGTTGACAAATACTACGAAAATGGTAAAATAATGAAAATGGCAATTTTTTAGTATTAAGATAATTGAGGAACACAGTTTGATACAATTCTTTGCAGGTATTAATAATTTAACAATGATAAATACTTTCCATTAGTGAAGAGAGCATTTCCAGTTGTTTGGGGTTGTTTGTGGTATACAACATGGTTTCCATATTGGTTTTCTGGAGGATTAGTAATAATTGGTGAGAAGGTTAATTATTCATCACATTTAACATATACATGGGAGGTAATTATGCATAGTGCCTGCATAAACGTAACGAAATATCACTAGCATTTATAATTTTTTTTTTGTGGCAGTCAAGATAGTAATAGTATTTCTATGGTATACTTGTGGTATTTCAAATGGTTTCCATTTTGGTGTAATGGGGATGTTGTGAACAAAATTATACCTGGAGCAGTGAGACATGCAAATTTACAACAAAAATAACAAGAGGGAAAAAAATAAATAGAAGGTATAGATGGAAATTTAATATTAAACATCAATCCACTGTTAACAAAATATATACAACATTGTTCACAAAGTCGGGATGGGGGGGAATATTATGTCGAACAATAAAATTAAAAACTACGATTTCCTCCTCGGAACATACTTGGAAGCCGGAACTCTTTCACTTTGTCCAACATGCTCAACCTGCCTCCTCGGACCACCAAAGCGGCTAACCACCTTCCCCGTCACCTCACTTTCACTTATGGCACCATTCTCATTTTTTGGGTGCCATAATCCCATAATAAAGTGCCATAACGTAATCGACAGAAGGCTGGGTCAAAAGACTTTGTTCCGATCTGAACATAATCATACCCATTACATACGAGTTCAGCGAACACGCATGTAAATAGACCACAATCACTGTTGGAGAAAAAAGGAGTGTTAAAAAAATGCCATATATACAAAATTTAGAATTAAAATATTTGAGAAGAGTAATAAAAATTTCTTACTTTGAATCTTCCACTTGCTGGGGGATATTCTCACATGTTATAAGGGTGAGGCTGTCCGAAAATGCATACTCGGCATATTCCACAGAGTTTTGCCAATCAATGTCATCCCTCTTGCCGTAAAAACCAGTGCTCACCAAGAAAAGAGGAATTATATCGGCAATCTTCTTGACCCTCCGAACCACAGCCAAATTGTGCGACGAACCAACTTCACTGAGCGAATCAAATATAAAGAGACACCTACTTTGGATATAAAAAACAACCAACACCCAGTGACACTTCTCGGGCACATGAAGGGGTATGCATACATAGTCAACTTTGTCCCATGGCGTGTTCGCCAATATCTTGTATCCCCTAATGTACTGTGCAACATCATGATCTTCTGTGATGAGTGTGCTGTCCCTGTTGTTTGCCATCCAAATGTCATGAATTTGATCCACCCAGTTCATAAAAAAGGTGTCCGTCGTGGTAACTCTTTTCTGGGATGCGTCGCCGTATTTGCATTTCTTACGTAGGTAGTACATAAGTACATTAACATGCTGATATAAAAAAAAATTAACAACCATAAACAATAATTAATAGTAATGACCAGAAAACAAAATCTAAAAGCTGCATACCAATGAAAAAACAACTATTACCATAAAGAATACCAATGTGCATACCAACAAAATATAAACAGTGAGCAACTTAAAAACATGCAACCATAATGACTACCAATGTGCATACCAACCCAGATGTGGCAGTGACAAAAAAATAACACAAACCATACTGACTACCAATGTGCATACCAGCAAGGTATAACAGTGAGTAATAAAAAACAAGCAACCGTAAAGTCTACCAATGTGCATACCAACTCCAGATGTGACAGTGACCAAAAAATAACACAAAACATAATGACTACCAATGAGCATACCACCAAGGTATAGCAGTGAGTTAAAAAATATAAGAAACCATAAAGCCTACCAATGTGCATACCACCCCAGATGTGACAGTGACCAAAAAAAAACCACAAACCATAGTGAGTACCATAGTGCTTACAACCCCAACTATGTCAGTGAGTACATAACTAAACTGGCATAAGCAACAGCAACTGATAGGAGAAAACATAAAAATCCGAAAATTTAAAAAACATAAAAAATAATTAAAAGTTTTACCGAATCAGTCCAAGCTTTCCCCGTTGTAACCATGACATAAAACCAATCCATCAATCCAACTGATTCAACCCCAAAGTCGAATGGGGGATTTATCTTGTTTGAAGTAATCGTGAATGCACTAGCTCTCCTATTTAAACAACAACAAAAGGATGATAAATAAGTGATATAAACAAAAAGATAGTAAATATATCGGAAGAAATTTAACGTACCTGCCACGTTTTTTCGACAATCTTTCTCTAATCCACTTGTTAAACAAATCAACCAACTCGGGATTAACCTCCAATTCACCATGGCCAACAAAAGGGTGTTTCTTTGGAAAAAATACTGGAGAATCCGTGGACTTACACGCTGAGCTGCTTAAATCAGTGTATGGTGACTGCCCAAACCTCCCGGGGGCCTTTTTTCGTTCACGTTGCGTTGGCGTTACATATGGAATTTTATTTTCAAGCGCAACGATCTGCGACTCTCTATACTCCGGTAACTCAAAGTCATCCAGCGTAGGAGTTTTGTGTGCAGACATTTCTCCGACTGAAAAATGATAGAAAGCAAGTTACGACCTGTACAATTGTAATTATTATTCACATCAATCAATTGCTTACATAGACACTTACCTTCCGGAAACACAGGATATTTGGGCAAGTGAGATGTGCCTTGACCATGTGTGGCAACCTCTGGTGTGGGATTTTGAAAATCTCCCACAGGTGCATCAGCATCAATTGTATTATCCACATCATTCACCTAAAAAAATGAAAAGAATTAATCTGCATACCAATTTAAAAAATGTACAGCCATAAAGACTACCAATGTCCGTACCACCAATGTATAACAGTGACTACCAATGTGCATTCCAACCCAGAGGTGACACTGACCCAAAAAATACCACAAACCATAGTAACTACCAATGTGCATACCACCAAGGTATAACAGTGAGTTAAAATAAAACAAGCGACCATACAGAATACCAATGTGCATACCAACCCATATGTGACTGTGACCAACAAAATACCACAAACCATATGGCCTACCAATGTGCATACCATTAAGGTATAACATTGAGTAATAAAAAACAAGCAACCATAGAAGACTACCAAGGTGCATACCAACCCATATGTGACAGTGAGCAAAAAAATACCACAAATCATAGTGACTGCCAATTAAAATAACTCAAGAAACCATAAAGAATACCAAAGTGCATACCAACCCAGATGTGACAGTGACCAAAGAAATACCAAAAAGCATAGTTACTACCAATGTGCATACCACCAAGGTATAACAGTGAGTTAAAATAAAACAAGCAACCATACAGAATACCAATGTGCATACCAACCCATATGTGACTGTGACCAACAAAATACCACAAACCATATGGCCTACCAATGTGCATACCATTAAGTTATAACATTGAGTAATAAAAAACAAGCAACCATAGAAAACTACCAAGGTGCATACCAACCCAGATGTGACAGTGAGCAAAAAAATACCACAAATCATAGTGACTACCAATGTGCATACCACCAAGGTATAAACAGTGAGTTAAAATAATTCAAGAAAGCATAAAGAATACCAATGTGCATACCAAACCAGATGTGACAGTGACCAAAAAAATACCAAAAAGCATAGTTACTACCAATGTGCATACCACCAAGGTATAACAGTGACTTAAAAAAAAACAAGCAACCATAAGGACTACCAATGTGCATACCAACCCAGAAGTGACAGTGACCAAAAAATTAAAAGATAACATAAAGATGATAGCCAATTAGGATACCAAAGATTGCACCAAGGTGACCTATGGACTCACATAAATGATACCAATTCAATAACCACAAAAAAATTGTTGAAAGATCACTTCTATATTACCTCAACTCCGACACCTTGATTATTAAAACCTTCACTGCGTACCGACTTGAACTCATGGAGTAACTTCTGGAACCAGTCTTCCATGTACGCCTTGACTTGCTGAAAGTGCGCTTCAACCTTCACTTCTAGTGCTTTGAAGTCCTTGCGCACCTAGAAAAAAAAAGGTAGTTTGGGGAAGAATACAGTACATGAAACTTTCAGAACTCAAAATAAAATAAAATGCTTACCAAAACAATTTCCGCAGACAACTTTTTGATGTTGCGTGAGACAACATCTTCATCCGAATGTACAGAGGCTTGGGGGACATCATACTCATCAACATTTGATTCCTCCAACTGCTCAATCTCAAAGGCAGCAGCCTCTTCCGCATGAAATTCAATTCTTTGAAACTTGTACTTCAATTGTAACGAAAAAAATTTAAATATTATTTTAGAATATATATGAAAACCAACAAAAATAATACCAATGTCCAAAAGTACTTACCTGACTACCATAGCGACGAAACATTCCTCTCAATAACTTGTCATAATAAAGCCTGTGGTCAGGCGTAGTCCAGTTGAAAATCCGCGGACTACGATTCTGCATCCTGACAGCAACCGTGGGTTCCACCTTGTTGGAGCACTCGTAAAGCCATATTTGCAAGGCCAGGGGGAACCCACAGAACTTGAAATAATCAGGGTATCCGGCTACTTGACGGGCAATGCAATCCCTCAAGTCATAAAAAGCCCGACGACCCCAAGGGTAAGATTTGTAGTGACCAGATTCAACCAAAAGAAAATGCTCTACAGGTATAAAATGTCTCTTCGGGGGGGATGACAATATATATGTACTAATAAAATAAATAATAGCAATATCTACAACATCGTCTTTCTCAAACAGCCCTTCCTTAAAAGCACTAATTAAATAGTGCTTCTCCAAACCCTTATCACATACCATTGGGAAGTATCGCTCAATAAGCCTCGAACTCCCGGACAGGTCAATGGTATATTCATCAGCGGTTCCGCACTTCAGGCCAGTGACAGCCCGAAACTCTCTTAACCCAAATGTTAACTCATTACCATTCAAATTAAAAATAAAAAAATCACCAATGTTATCCTTATTGGTCATGAAATGAACCATGGCTCGGATAACCTGTGGCTGTACTGTCAACTGAGGCAAGTCAAGAAAGTATCCAAAGGGACCAGATTTAAAATGATCAAACAAACCAAACTTGGACAAAAACTCCGATATTTCCTCGAAGACTTTGACATTCACATAGGAGCACCATCGACAAGCTTTTTTGGTGTCCTGAAAAATGGCAATAAAAAAAAAAGTATTTCCAAAGATAGATGGGCTACCCCAAAAAAATAATAATCAGTCAAATATAAATCATGCAGAATACAATAACTTTAATAATTATACCTGCACTTCCTTTTGATCTTTCTTCCCCTCCTTGGCTTGTTTAGTTTTTTTGCTGCCGGAAGGTGACTTTCCTTTGTTCCTTCCAGATTTCTATATATAATAAAAAAACCATTTAAAATATATTAAATGTAAACCATCTAAATACATGTATATATAAAAAAATAAAAAAGTAAAAGGCATACCTTTGACTTCACATCAGGGGGTATTTTCTGCGCTTTATTCGGCTTAGCCCTCTTTGAAAGAGGAATTTCGTCCTCAAAATCGCTGTCATGGGGCAATTCCACATCAGCCATTTTGCCCTTTCCCTTACTCTCTGAAGTTATTTTACCATGTCTTCTGCTGGAAGAAACATTTCTGTCTTCTTCCTTAGACTTTTTTGAAGCTGAACCGGATGCCCTTTTGGGAGGTGAGGGTCTGTAAGCATCCAAATCAAAACTTGGCATAGATGGCGAACGAGTGGTGCTAGCAAAACGAGGGCTCTTCCTGGATGGTGTCACTTCCATAGTAATTTCCAGCACTGCACATTAACACAAATATAACTACTATTATATACAAATGAGTATACAACATACAACCCAAAAATCACACTGTTTTGGACTTTAAAGAGGCCACCAATGCATACCACAAAAAAATTACCAAAAAAATTCATCTTTCAAACCAAAAACAGTAAACATGAACAAAATACCAAATTTAGCATACAAACTTACCATCTGCAAAATCATATAACATACCAAATCTGACAAATAATGAAGAATACCATAACATGAAACCAAAAAATACATCTCCCATCCCCAAAAAACAGTAAATATTAACAAAACCATACAAACTACCATCATGCATACCAAAACAGGAAACATAACAAACCCATCCAATTACCAAATTATCATACAAAACTTACCATCAACAAACTTACCAAGGGAATTACCATCTGCAATACCATATAACATACCAAATCTGACAATAATGAAGAATACCATCAAAATGAAACCAAAAAATACATCTCCCATCCCCAAAAACAGTAAATATTAACAAAACCATACAAACTACCATCATGCATACCAAACACAGGAAACATAACCAAACCCATCCAATTACCAAATTATCATACAAACTTACCAAGGAAAGTTACCATCTGCAATACCATATAACATACCAAATCTGTCAATAATGAAGAATGCCATAAAATGAAGCCAAAAAATACATCTCCCATCCCCAAAAACAGTAAAAATATTAACAAAACCATACGAACTACCATCATGCATACCAATACATGAAACATAACAAACCCATCCAATTACCAAATTATCATACAAACTTGCCATCAACAAACTTACCAAGGAAAGTTACCATCTGCAGTACCATTTAACATACCAAATCTGGCAATAATGAACAATGCCATAAAATGAAACCAAAAAATACTACCATCATGCATACCAAACACAGGAAACATAACCAAACCATCCAATTACCAAATTATCATACAAACTTACTATCAACAAAAAATCATATAACATACCAAGTGTGACAATAATGAAGAATACCATAAAATGCACCAAATAATTACAGCATTCATACCAAAAAACAATACACATAAACCAAACCAAACAAACTACCATCATGCATAAACAAACAAAAAACCATCCCACTACCAAATTAGCATACAACCCTTACCATCAGCAATATCATATAGAAATACCATTTCTGAAAATAATGACTAATACCATAAACTGCCCCAGAAATTTACATCTTTAATACCAAAACTCACTAACACATGAACAAACACATACAAAACTACCATAATGCATACCAAAACAGCATACATAACCAAAAACCCCCAATTACCACATTAGCATACAATCTTGCCATCAGTAATACCATTATTCCCAAACCGGCATACTAAGTTTGACACCATAAAAAAACCAACTCCCCAACTTTTGCAATACAAAGAGACATTTCATGCCAAAAACAAAAAATTATGTTCAAACAAGAGGATATACATCACATGCTAAAGCCAAAAGCCCCCATAATTAGCACTTGCAAACAAAAAAATAAAACGCAAAGGGGAATTCGGAGGAAGAAACAGTGAAGGATGATATACATAACACCAAAACACAAAACAAAGAAATATATTCAATAAAAATGAAAATACATAAAAAGGGGACTTCGGAAGAAATAAAACGACATGGGAGGCAAAAAAACTCAAATAAAAATGTTGATATAAAGTTTAAACAATAAACCATTACTTGAATAACCGGCTTCAAAAGGAAAATAAAAAAATAAACCACAATCACATACCTGGATATCCGCGACTTGAATAGGTAATGAACAAGACGATGATGAAATCTTTCACGAAACAAAAAATTGTTACCAAGAAGAAGAAGAAGAAAGCACAGTATGAAGAAGAAAGAAGATGAATTTTTGTCAAGATGAAACAATATTACCAAGAAGGAGACCAAGAGATCACTTTTAATCAATTGATTAGACGCGCCGCTGACAGACCGGCGCGTCGTTCCATAATGGGTCGCGTCTGTCAGTGTATAATTAATTGGACGCATTAATTACACTGTGTAAATAATAAATGAGTGTGAGAGAATATTTCATTCCCATTAATTAAAAAAAAAGCCGGTTGCTTTATTAATTAAAAAAATATAAAAAAATCACTTGCATTAAATGATGGTACCTTAAATAGCCGCCCTTGCATTTAATGCTACATCCAGTCGCGTCAGCTTTTTTTTAAAAAAAAAAATTGCTTTATTAATGAAAAAGTCAATTTATTTGACTTGGTAAAAATGTAAAAAAATCGGTATTGAGGTAAATAATTTGAGAAGTGTAATTTCAATGCTCAAACTTGTATATTTGCTTAAAATTTCCTTATGGAAATAATGCATGTCCTAATTAGGAGTGGGCATGATATGATATATATCGAAAATATCATATTGAAATCAAATTATTTTATACTGTGGCATAATAATTATGGTATTTGGTATGGCTTATAAATTTTTTGGTATTCGAAATAGTATTTGGTATTTAACAAATAAATATCGAAATACCGTATACCATACCGAAATATAATATATATATATATGTTAAATTTTAAATTATTTTAAATATATGTAGAGCTTCTGGAAGAGCCCTGACAGTCCAGTTGGCACTCCCATTACTGACCTTGTTGAAGAAAATTTTGAGAAAAATAAATTTGAAAGCATTGATTAACTTCTGTATTATTCATTGTCCACAACTTGAAAATGCATATAGTGTTTGATCACTTAATTGATTTGCTTGAGACATTTTTAATATTATTAAAGTTATACTTCTGTATTAGGAATATATTAATACAAAATCAAATTAATTATGATTACCGGACAATCATACCGTAAAATACCGAAACCGAAATTAGAAATACCGAAACCATACCGAGCTTTTTTTATATTAGATATCGAAGACTAAAATTACCATACTGAATTTTTAAATACCATACCGTACCGTGCTCACCCCCTAGTCCTAATTACTTAAAGGAATAATTTTAAATGCATACGATAAACTAATCTATTTACAACAAATGTAGTTCTTTTTTATTTACATAAAAAATAGTCAAAAATCATAGAAAATATATATGGCTATACAATATAACTTGTCAAAAGTCATAGAAAGTATATATTGACTATACAATGTAAACTACTTGTACATATGTTACACAATAAATATACATTATTCAAAAGCTGAATATAATATGACTATATATAAAATATACACTGACTATACATATAAGAAGCTGTCATCTTTTGATAATTATCTTAGCCGAAAGGCCATACATTCTAATTATCCCTTAATTAAATCCTAAATCATTTGGGAATAACTATGTATTTATTTATTTTCTTCGTTTAATGTAAATTAGGGATTCGTGAAGAATCAGAAAATTTTACCAACACTGCCATCATCCATAGCTGAAATTAACAATCACTGAATTTCTTTTATTAATTAGAAATAACTTAGTAAACTATATCTTGTATGTTGTTTTTAACAAGTGTGGAAAAAAATTACACAAACAGTTAAAATAGGACTGAGGAATTCAAATATGAATCCATTCATTTCAAAATAAATGAATTCATGAGTTGTGATTGCCCTCTATGAAAGTTAGATAATACACTAATTAAAAGATAATTCATTAATATTATTCCTACCTTTTGTTTTTTAGCTTTTCTTAAAACTAGAGACTGTTGGAAAAATTGTAAAAAGTAACACATTTTTGGACTTTGAAAAGTTCATTTATTTTCGAACATAAAAAAAATAGGGAGAAATAATTTTCTAGTTCTTTTACACATGAGATTTGAAATATTATTTCCTTAAATTAAGATTGTAATCTAAGAAAAATTTCCAAAAATCATTCATTTTGCAACGCGGAAACTATTAAGATAAGTATTTTATTTATTTTTTGATTAGGAGGAAATATTTAATAAGTGCATTTTGCTTATGATGAGCATTTGTATTAAAACTTAAAGAGTCCCTTAGAGGAAAGACATGGGAAGATCAGACAAGGATAGAGATCTGGAACGTCTGATGCCGGTGGGAACCTTAGCCGTTGATGTAACAAAGATCAACGGCTCCAAATCTTCAGATCAATCTCCCTCACCTTCTTCTCCCTCCTCTCATCACTCACCCAAAAAGGTCTTTTCTCTCTATCTCTCTCTGTATCAAAGACGGATCTAAAAGTAAAAATTTATGAAATTAGATATATTATTTATTATATTTTTAATACGTTCTTACGTATGAATTAGATGAGTATGGTGTTGCAACTCTACATCCACCCCATTTATCACATTATACACGTGACATATGGGAAGCTTAGGTTGCATGAGAAATCGCAGGATTTCAGAGGCGAATTCAATATTTAATAAATATTTAATTTTCTGGATATAATTTTGTGCTTTTTAGCAATAGATTTAACATACAGACATGGTGGTTAAACCTGGTATAATTTTCTTGTTTTAAGTTAAATGATTATTTAGTTATTTTTCAAGTGACGGAATAATGTAAAGTATTGATATTTTATTAAAGTGAGTTCAGCTAATTTTTTGTTTAGTTTCACCTCTGTAGGCATTTGGCAAACATATTCACAGCTGGCTTTCAAAAAAATTTGTAACCGGATGGTTAGTTTTCTTCTTCTCTAGATTTTTATAACTTTATGTGTGTTATTAAAACTGTGTTCAGATAAGTAAATCAGAAAATAGAAACTTTTATTGTGAAAAATATTTAAGACCATAGACTTCATTTGTGCGTTCTTAAGGAAATGAATTCCCTCATTGAATTAGAGGTGATGGATTACATACTCTTGGGATAAAATGAATATATCTGTCGCAGGAGTATAGCGTCGAACTCCAAGGCCGTCTCAAACTTAACTTATTTGAACGATATCCATCATTAACTTGCGTGCATCTGAACTAATTCTCTCAGTAAATATCTCTGCATTTTTTGTTTTCTTACTCCTCATAAAAAATGTAACATCGGGATGTAATTTTTAAATTTGATATTGAAACAACATATTTTCAGTCCAAGAGAATTGACCAATTTTCTTTGTTAAGAAAATCCAAATCCACAAGAACCATGTTGACATGCATGGTGTGAAAGTTAATTTCTGTTCTTTTACAATGTGGAAAGTGGTTTCATCAATCAAAAATGAATCCAGGACTTGAAGTTTACAGATTTCTACATCATCTTTGAGCTAAAATAGAGTAATATTGGAGTTAACAATTAGACATTTATAAAAAATTTTGTAAATTCTTAATATATATATATATATATGGAATTTGATCAGTAAAAGCTACTGAATTCTCGTGAATCTGTAGGTTCTTTTCTAGATGAACATGTCGTAAGATAAACTAAATGATAGGAAAATCGTGTCTATTTTTACTCAAGAGAAAAAGAACATCTTATTTATGAGATGATTTAGTCTTTCTTATGAATTTACTCAAGGAAAAAGAAACATCTTTGATACTGATGTGGTTCTCACTGTTTTGCAGTGTCATATTATTTCCCATAGCCATAACTTTCTATCTCACTTGGAAGCTCATTAATTTTGTGGATGGCTTCTTTTCACCAATCTATAATCATCTTGGGATTAATGTATTTGGTCAGTATTGATTTCCTTTTCTTTATGCGCACACAGAGTAATTTGATACTCTAGATCTTCAACACAGAAACTTTAGAAGAAAAATAGGACTTGTGAAATATGTAATCTTATCATGATATTTGTCTGTGGCTATAGAAACTTCCCAATAAGTACTAAATGAGGAGTTTACAGTTAAATTTCTTTGGAATATAATCTTTTTTCATGTATTAACTGATAAGAAAATAACGACACGTAGCACTCAAGGCTATAAGGGTGTGACCTAGTGGCCAATGAAGTGGATTGAGAGTTATGTCTCAGGTTCAGTTTCCTGCAGAGACAACAATATTAGGTGATTTCTTCTCATCTGTCCTAACTTTGATAGAAAGAATTATCGAATATCTGTTGTTGGTGGGAAATGACAGATATCCCATTGAATTGGTTGAGGTGCTTCCTTGTGTAAGGTGGTATCCCTTGAAGTGATAAGATGCATCTTGTGGAATTACTTGTTTTGAGGAGAACAAAAAATTATATTTGATAGTTTTCTATATGTTTTTATGAACTAGTACTGTGTCTCTCATAACTGTATCTCTAACAATTCACAGGTCTTGGATTTGTGACATCCTTAATTTTCATATTCTTGGTTGGGGTGTCTATGTCCTCATGGTTAGGTGCTTCTCTTCTTAGTTTAGGAGAATGGTTCATCAAAAAAATGCCCCTCATGAGTTATATCTACACTTCCTCCAAGCAAATTAGTAGTGCAATTTCACCAGGTAATTAGTTACACCTTTTCTATAACTGAAAATTGGTTCTCAACTTCTATTTTCCCATGAGTCTTTGACCTTCGATCGAGCTACCTTTTTACTAAACAAAATCAGCAAATGATTTTTTCTTTCAGATGAGGATTCTCATGCCTTTAAAGAAGTGGCCATCATAAGGCATCCGCGCCTTGGGGAGTACGCGTTTGGCTTCATTACTTCCACCATCATTCTACGTAAGAGCTCAGGTGCTGAGGAACTCTGTTGTGTTTATGTGCCTACTAATCACCTGTACCTCGGAGATGTATTCCTTATCAATTCTAAGGATATTATGAGGCCCAATCTCTCTGTTAGAGAGGGAATAGGTAAGAGTTTAAACTTCTACTTCCGAAGGTATTTGGTATGACAGAAGTCATTTTTCATGGATATTCAAAACAGATTTTCCTGAAAAGAAAAAAACCATATGCTTAATATTAATTACGTATAATATTAGCAAGTGAAAAGGAGTTTTGATGAAACATTTGAGTTCTAAAGATTATTAATAATGTTGAAGTGTTAGCTGGAGCAAGTAATAGAAAGTTTAACGTCAAAATAATTGCAAGGAAAATGACTTTTGCCCATAAGTGAGAAAGTCATTTTCCTTCTTTTATTTAAAATATTTTTTGGTAACCCAATACTATAGAAAATGACTCCAGTCGTACCAAAACAGTTACTACGATTTTCTCCAAAGGATGATATAGTGGCCGATTTTTCTTCTAAATGTTGCAGAAATTGTAATCTCAGGAGGCATGTCTGTACCCAAAATATTGACTATAGTAGATAAGCAATCCATTCTATCTCCAAGAGTTGGAAAATTTGCTGTTCCTCAGGTTTGATGATCATAATGTTTGATCTGCATTATCCATATCAAATATTGGAATTGGGGAAAATGCATTTGACCATAAATGAGTTATTGTTAATATTCTTCGATAGAGTGAAGTCAAAATTTGAAATTTGTGAATTCATGATATTATTTCTTTTATATTATTGGATTTTAAATTAATAATTTGTACATATTAGTTCAATGGATTACTTTAGATCAAAGTTACGCCCCTGCTACCAGTGAATCATTCTTGTGGCTCTCCTTTCCTTGACACCCTTATGAACAATGGTAAATGTGGCAAATTTTTTATTACACGAATTAGACTGTGAATGAGTAAGAAATATAACATGTTGATTAGGATTTTGTTTGCTAAATCTTGTCCTTTTTTTCAAATTAATAATTCCTTTAATAATACTAAACTATGACGGACTTAAACATAGGAGTTTCGCGGAATTTGTAGACAGGCTTGTAGCTCCAGTCCTGTTCATGCAAAATATAACATGTATAGGTAGCGGTTAACTTATCAGGGGATTTGAAATATAAAAGCATAAATGTGTGAATAAATCAACAAAATATAATTTCCAAATGAAGTAGTAATATATAGTCTAATATTATTTCATCAATTTAAAAGAATATATAAAGTGAAATATTGGGTTGGGTTTCCTAAAGCTGAAATTAAAGGAGAAGGAATAATTAAAAGAAGCTAAAAAATAATGCTTTAAGTGAGATTCAAATCCTGAGCATGAGGGTTCATTTAAAAGGAGACCTACCATTATACTAAACTTTGCTTATTATTCAAGAAGTTCAAGTTTAACATATATACACGGAAATATAAAAAATTTACCTTACATCAATTAAGATGTTGTAGGTCTCAAAATTGAATTTTTTTATTAAAAATAAAGGGGTCAATCATTTTACATAATTTTTTCACCCCAAAATTAAGGACATTTTTGGACCATGTAATATGCTTATATGCTCCTATATCTTGAGTGCACCAAGATCTATTTCCATGGAATATTTATTATTATTCAACATTTTACTTGAATTTGGAAGGTAAGGGATATATATAATCTTCAAAATTGAAACCATATCTCCCAAGTTGATTTAGATTTGACATGGATCTGATAAATCTTTATCCAAAATTAAAGTTATGGCATTTTCTCCTCTTTCTCATTTGTAATTTGAGTAATATGCTTGATTTTTTTTCTTCGTATTACTACAATGTTTAATTCATCTTTAATTTAAACATCATCCTATAATTTTATTTCCTTCTCCATATTACTAGTGAATGTATGATACGATACCTAGTTCATTTTTAAATAGAAAAATTATAAGAATAAACAAATATATACTAGTTAATTAGCTAATATAGATATAGTTTGAATTAATTATGACTCATGACAAATATCTAGCTGTAATTACAGTTTGAGTCTTGTATATTCGTGCGATCAATACAAACGTTGTGCGCCGTTATATAAAAGTTGTTCGCGAATCAAATTGTATAGCGAAATATATAAATTGTATAGCGAATCATACAAATAATGTTGTGCACAAATTGTATAGCTAAATATACAAATGTCATATAAAAATTGCGCATTGCATAACGAGTTATACCAACGTATACAAACGCTGCTATAACTATAGTTACGAAATATAATTACCCAAACAGTAACTATGAAATATAAATAAGATATTTTTGAGTGACTATATGCGAAAATTTGTCGGTCTATATTATTAGGGAATTTTTCATGAATATACATCTAAAAATCATTTTTTCAATTACCCTACCAAGCCAAAAAAATTACAACTAGAATACCAATTTTTATTACAAAAGTAGGAGAGAGGATGTTTGTGGTATAATTAATATAGTATTTGATGTGATGTAATGTCTTGGGATTTGGAAGAAAGTAGTGAATGGGAAATTTTTTAGTGTTTGATGTGATATATTAGTATTGGGAAATGGAAAAAAAAAATGGAGATGATATTATAAACATTGTGTATTAGTTTCAAAGCTGCGTGGAAACCATACAGAAACCATACATGAAACCATACATGAAACCATTAACCCCTGCTGACCTTCAACCAAATCTGCACAACCCCCAAAAACAAAAAAAAATTAATTAATATATATAATCATGGTTTCCTCCTTCCAAAAAAAAGTCTAGCCCGATGAAAAACCATGCAGAAAACCATTAAAACTGTTGACCTTTAAGTAAGTATGCACCAAAAATTATATATGCATAAAATGATGCAAGTACCCTACATGGAAAACCATGAAAAACCATGCAAAACCATGAAAACCATGAAAAACCATAAAAAAAAATTATGTTTTTTTTTATTAATTAAAAAAATAAAATGTTTATGGTTCTATGTTGATATTACAGTTATTAACCATAAAAAGAACCATAGAGAACACCCGAAAAATTGTGGACCTTAATACCAAATATATATATATATATATATATATATATATATATATATATATATATATATATATATATATATATATATATATATATATATATATATATATATATATATATAATTATGCTATTAAATAAGGTAATACAAAGTCCATATGTTCAAATATATTTGTGTTGACCTCAAAAATATTAAAATCAATTTATGTGATGTGACTTGGATGATTTGAAAAGGGTACTTTTACTATAATTTTTTTGGGGTGGTGTACTTTGTACACTTGTGGGAAAATAGGCATGATGATAAGTTTGTCATATTTTATGGGGAGTTTGTATGTAATAAGATTTCACGGTCGAAAACCCCATCAAAACCACCATACATGAGTGGGTCCCTGGGCGCCGTAGCCACATATACATGTAAAAAGGGAAATTAAGAATGTTTAATATTGTTTAAAAAATATTATCTATTGTGTACATTTTTAAATAAATAAAAAACTCTTGGCCTAGAAATAGAGAACATTTAATGTGACGTGATAGGAATACTTTTGGTAGGACCTAGTGTTTCCTAGATTATGATATTATAAACACTGTGTAGTAATTTCAAAGCTGCCTGAAACCATACAGAATACCATACAGAAAACCGTACAGAAACCATACAGAAATCATAAACCCCTGTTGACCTTCAACCAAATCTGCACAACCCCCAAAACCTCCAAATATATATATATATATATATATATATATATATATATATATGCATAAAATGATGAAAGTACCCTACATGAAAAACCATGCAAAAACCATGGAAAACCATGCAAAGGCATGAAAAACGGGGGAGAAAATTATTTTACCGGTTTACTTATATATATAATTCTGTGCACATTTGGTATTAAGGTCCACAGTTTTTACGGCGTTCTTTATGGTTATTTACACAGCTCAGGCGGTTATTACACTGTGGCTAAAAAAAAACACGAAGGCGTTTAAAAAAATATTTTAAAATTTTTTCATATGTTATAGATTATTCGTGAAGGATTGAAGTGTGTAAAATAATTTAGTGAGCAGAAAAAAAATTTAAAAATAATTCGAGGGAAATCTATATAATATAAACAAGAAGATCCAAAAAAAGATAATGAGAAATAATAGTGTTTGGTATTGTATAAAAAATATTTTAATTTGTGTCTATTTTTTAAAGTAGTGCATTTAATGTGATTTGATGAGAAACTCTTTTCAACAACCTAGATATCCTAGGTTATTATTAAGTTGGTGTACTTCATTGACATATGAAAAGTGTCATAATAGTGATATTGTACTAGTTGGAGGGAAATTGTTTGAGTGTCATAATAGTGTTGTTTGATTTCAATGGTGTGTATGTGTATCTTATTTTTTAAAAAATTCATGGTATACCATGTTGATACTTTGGTTTCTGGTATTTTTAAGTGGTTAACTCGCCCAGTTGTTTGGTGTCTTGTTTGGTGTTTAATCTGGTTGTGTTCATGGTTTATTGATGTTTATGTAACTTTCCTAAAAGGTAAGGGAATTTGGAAAAACAAAAAACACGTCTGGTGGTTTGTGTAAAACTAGTTTCAAAATGGTATAACAACCTTGTGGTGTATATGTTATTTGTTTTTTGGTAAAATTCTTGGGATGACATGTTACTTGTTTAAATTTGGGTATGAGATTTGGTTCTGTAAATACAGGTATGAAATGTTTTATGCAAAATTCATGGTATACCATGCTGGTACTTTGGTTTCTGGTATTTTTAAGTGGTTAACTCGGCCAGTTGCTTGGTTTCTGTTTTGGTGTTTCATTTGGTTTTATTCATGGTTTATTGATGTTTATGTAACTTCTTAAAAAAATTGAATTTCTGGTATGTAGTTAAAATTCATGGTTTTACTTGAATTTACATATATTTTAAAAAGGGGAAAGGGAATTTGGAACCGAACATTTTATGGAATGTAGCTAAAATTACGAATTTAACAAATCTTGCTTGTTGGCACATAATAGTAATTCAACGTAATCCATGAGTTGATTAAAGGTTAATTAGGGGTGTTACCAAAATGACACCAGAATAAATGGGCATGAAAAAAAAAATTAATCACGTGATAACAATTACCGCAAGGGAATAAAAAATTAACAAAAAATATCTGAAACAAAAATTACACCACAAAAGGACACACTGATGTACAAAATGTTTTTGTCCAACTTTATATTAAAACTATGACTTCCTCCTAAGAACATACTTAGACACCGAGACCATTTTGCTTTCACTTACGTGCACAGCTTGTCTCTTTGGACCACCAAACCTGCTGACGATCCCTTTTCAGATTTGAAAGCCTTGGGCTTTTCCTCGTGGGTGTAACGTCCATGATTTAATGCTATACACTACATGTAACGCCCGCAAAATTACCGAAATACCCCTCAAGGAGAGGTGTGCGAGAAACGTGCCTTCCGATGCTCGGATCGGAAATCCGAGAGCGGATTCATGATCAGCACTGAAAATGGAGTGGGGGAAAGGTCTCGGTCGAATTTTAGAGCAACCGAGTCAAAAGATAATTTTTCGTTCCAAAACGAAAAACAGTGAGCCTCCGCGACGGAACCGCGACGCGTACTGGTCGCGGAGACACACTTATCTTTTCCTGAAAATTTCGACGGAGTTGAAATTTCCGAAAATACACTGTCCGCGACCAGTCCGCGTCGCGGACTGTGTTATTTCAGGACGGGATTTAATTTCTTAAAATTTCCAAGGGCAGTATAGTCCAATCCCACCTATCCTAAACGTACCCCTATGACCTATATAGGTCGGTTTTCACGAAAAAGGGTTGAAAAACCCCATTGAAGAAGTCTTCCTAAGGTTCTTAAGGCTAGGGCTTGAAGGAGGTTGAAGAGAGCAAGAGGAAAGAAGGTGCTTTAGCGTGACTATCTTCTTTCAGGTATGTAAGGCTAAACTTAAAACATGGGAATGTCCTCCCATGTGCCCCATGAGTAAGGTATTAAAGTCTAATGGTGAATGATGTTAGGGTAATGAAGTGAAACATGTTAACTCATGTAATGAAATGAACAAATGCCATTATTTTATGCATAAACCTACATATTTTCCTGCATTGATGATGACCCTCATAAAAACCCTCATGCATCTTTTTTGACTATTTTCTTGAAAAGCATTTAGTTGAAAACCTTATATCTATTGCATATGCATTCTAGAAAAAAGTATGCATGATGAACATGGGTGTGTGTGTAGAGTCTAGAGTAATGACAAAATAATGAATGATGAATGTTGAGAATGTGAATGTGGGATTGTCTCTAAGTTGAGAGTCAAAGTTCCTAAACTAGTGTCCCTAAAGTCCATGATGTTGATGTTAATGAGATGGAATGACAATGAGGTTAATGTTAATACAAAAGGGAGATGCTAATGACAATGTAATGTGTCCCTATGGGACAAATGAATGTTGATGCCAATGATAATGTATTATGCCCCTATGGGGACTAATGATGATGAAATGCGTCCCTATGGGACTAATGAATGTTAATGTTTATGAGCAATGTCGAGTCCTGGGAGGAGTATTGAGCACCGAAATGGATAAAGGTGAGTCCCACCTGAATCTATTAACTACGTGGCCCGCGTAGGAAGAGAGGATTGAACCGCAATGCGGATGGCTCCTATCTTGTCCCAAATGAGGACTAATGTTATGTTTTATGGATCCACTAATGTAATGTCCTTTACCCTGGGCAGGGTAATGGATGGATGTGGCAACGGCATCGCTTCGTTGTATCATCACTGGCTCATAAGTGATGGTTGTCGGTTAAAGAAACTCCCAGTTAGGCCTCCCAGAAGAAGTTTTCCTAATAGTACTCAAATGTAAAAGGTCAATGTTAATGTAAAGGCCAATGTTAATGCAAAGGTCAAATGTTATTGTAAAGGTCGATGTTAATGTTTCCCTGATATAAATGTTAAAGTCTCATGATGATGCATGTTATATTCGGATGATTCTAATGATGTGATTCAGCTATTTTACATGCCAGTACATTCCACGTACTGACGCCATTTGGCGCTGCATCGTTTCATGATGCAGATACAGGAGCTAGAGGACTTCAGCAGCCGCCCCGTTGAGGTCAAGTGTTTCCAAGTTCTGACTGTGGTGAGCCTCTTTGTTTCCGGAGGAAACCTTTATTTATGAATGTTATCTTGTTCTTTGAGTCGAGTAGCCATGGTATGTCATGGTCCTCTTCCTAGACGTTTTAAGGAATGTTAGAGGCTTTGTAGACATAATGATGTAGTCAAGGTGAATGTTTTGACAACTGAGCAATAATTCCTTGCTTGGTTTTGATGATCAAATTGATGTTTGGCCATTGGCCCACTATTTTAAAGTATTGTTTACTATTTCCTTCCGAAATGTCTATAATGAATGATGTGATGAAGCTAAGTGGTTCGCTTGGGGGCTAGCAATAGTCTCTGAGTGCCGGCCACGCCTAGGGTACCCTCCCGGGGCGTGACAAACTTGGTATCAGAGCACAGAGTTCAAGAGTCCTAGGGAGTCTACGAAGCCGTGTCTAGTAGAGTCTCGTTTATGCGTGTGTTGTGCACCACACTTCATAAACAGGATGCTACAGGGCATTAGGAAATGGTTCCACTTCTTTGATGTTCTGAGTCGTGCGCTAGAGCTTGACTTTAAGCAAACCTCTTTAACTCGTGCGTTACGCGTTTGCAGATAATGCCTCCAAAACGCACTGCTGCCCAAAGAGATGGTTCTGTCCCAAGTACTGAGAACCCCTTGCCAGAACGTGAGGTAAGGAGACGGGGACGACCAGCTAGAGCTGCTGAGGCTCCACCAGCACCCCCAGCACAGTCAGCCCCCACTTCAGAGGCAGACTTCAGGGGAGCCATTGCCATGCTCACCCAGTTGGTGGCCTCGCAAAGTAGCAGTCGTGGTCCCCAGGCCCCAAGCTCCAGTTCCCAAGAGCCAACTGCTGCTTCCAGGCTCAGAGACTTTTTGAGGATGAATCCGCCAGTCTATACGGGTTCTAAGGTTGAGGAGGATCCGCAAAACTTTATTGATGAAATGCGCAAGATCCTAAGGGCAATGCATGCAAGTGAGATTGAAGGAGTGGAGTTGTTCTCATATCAACTTAAGGATGTGGCCAACATTTGGTACAACCAATGGGAGGATGTTAGAGGTGAAAGTGCTGAACCAGCCGAGTGGGAAGAGTTCGAGAGTGCTTTTCTCGATCATTTCTTTCCCCAAGAGTTAAGGGAAGCCAAGGTTGAAGAGTTTGTGAACTTAAAACAGGAGGATATGACCGCCAAAGAGTATAGTCTAAAGTTCACCCAGCTGTCGAGGTATGCTCCGGAGATGGTTCTTGATATGAGGGCCAGGATGAGAAAATTTGTGTCTGGATTGGGCAGACATGTGAAGAGGGAGTGCAAGGCAGCATTGCTGATCCCAGACATGGATATTTCCAGGCTGATGGTTTACGCTCAACAGACCGAAGAGGACAAGAAGAGGGACAGGGAGGAACAGCAGAGCAAGAAAGCCAAGGCTGTGGCCCAGGAACAAAACCAGCAAAAGGGGGACAAGGGCAGCAAGAACTTCTTTCAGAGGAAACCTCCTCGCCATGCAACACCGATGGTGAATGCACCTGTTCAGCAGCACAGGTATGACCAAAGGCCCCAGAGCCATCAGAATTTCAGAGCACAGGTATCTCAGTCCCAGGCCAGTGTCGCCCAGGGCCCCAGAGAAAAAGCAACTTGTGGCAGATGTGGCAAACAACATTTTGGTGCGTGCCGGGAAGGCACCAATTTATGCTATACGTGTGGACAGCCTGGCCACATCCAGATTGAATGTCCTATGAGGAGCCATAGGGGAAACGACAGAGGTAATAGAGCCCAGTCATCTACAGCGCCCCCTGCGGGCAGTCAACAGAGGGCTACTGCTACGAATGCTGGAGGCGGAGCGAACCGCCTGTATGCTATGGGAAATCGGCAGGACCGAGAGGCTGCCCCAGATGTTGTAACGGGTATGCTTCAAATCTTCTCTTATAACTGTTACGCATTACTTGATCCGGGTGCCACCTTATCCTTTGTGACTCCCTATGTGGCCAATAAGTTCGAAGTTGCCCCAGAATGTCTACGTGAGCCATATTCCGTTTCAACTCCTACTGGAGAATCTATTCTGGCAAAAAGGGTCTATAGAAACTGTGTGGTATCCATTTATTATAGGGATACATTGGCTGATTTGGTAGAATTAGAGATGGTGGATTTTGATGTGATCCTTGGGATGGATTGGCTTCACGCTTGCCATGCATCCATAGACTGTAGAACCCGAGTGGTTAAGTTTCAATTCCCACTTGAACCGGTCTTAGAATGGAAGGGAGGTTATGTTGCACCCAAGGGTATAATTATTTCTTACCTGAGGGCAAGGAAGTTGATCTCTAAGGGGTGTTCTACCACCTAGTAAGAGTTAAAGCTGATAATGTTGAGACCCCTACTCTTGAGTCGGTCTCAGTTGTTAATGAGTTTCCTGAGGTGTTCCCGGAGGACCTACCTGGAGTCCCTCCTGATAGGGAGATTGACTTCGGTATTGATGTACTCCCCGATACGCAGCCTATTTCAATTCCGCCATATAGGATGGCCCCCGCTGAACTGAAGGAGCTGAAAGAACAGTTGAAAGACCTGTTAGAGAAGGGTTTTATTAGACCTAGTGTTTCTCCGTGGGGTGCTCCAGTGTTGTTTGTGCGAAAGAAAGATGGGACGCTTCGAATGTGTATAGATTATAGGCAACTGAACAAGGTCACAGTCAAGAACAAATATCCTCTTCCTAGGATTGACGACTTGTTCGACCAACTTCAGGGTGCCTCATGTTTTTCAAAAATAGACCTCAGATCGGGTTACCATCAGTTAAAGGTGAGGGAGTGTGATATCCCAAAGACAGCTTTCAGGACAAGATATGGTCATTTTGAATTCTTAGTGATGTCCTTTGGGTTGACCAATGCACCAGCAGCCTTTATGGACTTGATGAACAGAGTATTTAGACCCTACTTGGATATGTTTGTAATCGTCTTCATTGATGATATTTTGATATATTCGAAGGATGAGGAAGAGCATACTAAACATCTCAGAGTTGTCCTTCAAACTCTTAAGGACCACGAGTTATATGCTAAGTTCTCCAAGTGTGAATTCTGGCTTAAGTCAGTGGCTTTCCTAGGCCATGTGGTTTCGGGCGATGGTATTCGAGTGGATAACCAGAAGATTGAGGCGGTGGCAAGCTGGCCAAGGCCAACCTCTCCGACTGACATAAGAAGCTTCTTGGGGTTGGCAGGCTACTACCGGAGGTTCGTGGAGGGGTTTTCTTCCCTATCTGCACCATTGACCAAACTGACCCAAAAAGGGGCTAAGTTCCAATGGTCTGTCGAATGTGAGAAAAGTTTCCAAGAGCTGAAGACCAGGTTAACCACTGCACCTGTGTTGACATTACCTGACGGAACAGATGACTTCGTGGTATACTGTGACGCATCTAGAGTTGGGTTGGGGTGCGTGTTAATGCAAAGAGGAAGGGTGGTAGCCTATGCTTCCAGACAGCTTAAGGTTCATGAACGAAACTATCCTACCCATGATCTTGAGTTGGCAGCCGTTGTGTTCGCACTTAAAATCTGGCGCCACTACTTGTATGGAGTGCATGTGGATGTGTTCACAGACCATAAGAGCTTGCAGTATGTATTCAGCCAAAGAGAGCTCAATTTGCGACAGAGGAGATGGTTAGAGTTGCTCAAGGACTATGATATGAGCGTCATGTACCACCCAGGTAAGGCTAACGTTGTTGCTGATGCTCTTAGCAGGTTGTCTATGGGTAGCACAGCCCATGTTGATGAAGAAAAGAAAGAACTGGTGAGAGAGGTGCACAGGTTGGCCCGATTGGGGGTCCAACTTGAAGAGAATGATGAAGGAGGAGTTAGTGTTCAAAATGGGTCTTCATCATCCCTGGTGACTGAAGTTAAAGAGAAGCAGGATCGAGATCTCATTATACTCCAACTAAAAGAAGATGTTCAGAAGCAAAAAGTGATGGCCTTTTCCAAAGGGGGAGATGGGGTACTGAGGTACCAGGACAGATTATGTGTCCCTAATGTTGATGGTGTTCGAGAAAGGATTTTAGCTGAGGCCCATAATGCTAAGTACTCCATCCATCCAGGTTCCACCAAGATGTATCACGACTTGAAAGAAGTCTATTGGTGGAGTGGAATGAAGAGGGACATCGCAGAATTCGTTTCCAGATGCCCCAACTGCCAGCAAGTCAAGGTTGAGCACCAAAGGCCAGGTGGTCTCGCTCAGAATTTTGAAATTCCAGAATGGAAGTGGGAGATGGTGAACATGGACTTTGTCACGGGTTTACCGAAATCCCGGAGGCAACATGACTCCATATGGGTGATTGTAGACAGAATGACGAAATCAGCACATTTCTTAGCAGTCAAGACGACTAACACTGCCGAAGATTATGCCAGAATATATATTCAGGAGATAGTGAGATTGCACGGAGTTCCCTTGTCTATTATTTCAGACAGAGGAGCCCAATTTACCTCTCACTTCTGGAAGTCGTTCCAGAAAGGGCTGGGTACTAAGGTGAACTTGAGCACGGCCTTTCATCCACAGACGGATGGCCAGGCAGAACGCACCATCCAGACGTTGGAAGACATGTTGAGAGCATGCGTTCTTGACTTCAAAGGAAATTGGGACGACCATTTACCCTTAATTGAATTCGCATACAACAACAGTTATCATGCGAGTATCCGAATGGCCCCTTATGAGGCCTTGTATGGGAGAAGATGTAGATCGCCCATTGGGTGGTTCGAGGTTGGAGAGGCCGGGCTGATTGGGCCAGACCTTGTCCACTAGTCCATGGAAAAGGTGAAGACTATACGAGAAAGGTTAAAGGCAGCCCAGAGCCGCCAAAAGTCGTACACAGATGTAAGGAGAAGGGATTTAGAGTTTGAGGTGAATGACTGGGTTTATCTGAAGGTATCACCTATGAAAGGTGTCACGAGGTTTGGGAAGAAAGGGAAGTTGGGTCCTCGCTATATTGGTCCCTACCAAATTGTGCGAAGGATTGGAAAGGTTGCTTATGAGTTGGAACTACCCTCTGAATTAGATGGGATTCATCCAGTGTTCCACGTCTCAATGTTGAAGAAATGTTTAGGGGATCCGGCCTTGGTAGTGCCTGTAGAGAGCACAGGAATCAAGGACAGCCTGTCCTATGAGGAAACCCCAGTCCAAATCCTTGATCGGCAGGTTCGCAGACTAAGGAACAAGGAGATTGCTTCTGTTAAGGTACTGTGGAGAAATCAATTCGTTGAGGGATCCACATGGGAAGCTGAGGAGGAGATGAAAGCAAAGTACCCGCACTTGTTCGTGCCCGAGGTCGATGGAAGCATCGAAGGTAATGACCCTACTTAATGTAAATTAATGTATATTACATGAATTCCATGTGAAATTGTTAATGTTGAATAAATGAGCTTATAGACCAATGAAAGATGAAGGTAGTAGGTTATCAAAGTAATATTGAGGTGAGTCGTGAGCCTATTCGTGCTAAAATACTTCCCTACTTATCATTCGAGGACGAATGATCCCAAGGGGGAGATAATGTAACGCCCGCAAAATTACCGAAATACCCCTCAAGGAGAGGTGTGCGAGAAACGTGCATTCCGATGCTCGGATCGGAAATCCGAGAGCGGATTCATGATCAGCACTGAAAATGGAGTGGGGGAAAGGTCTCGGTCGAATTTTAGAGCAACCGAGTCAAAAGATAATTTTTCGTTCCAAAATGAAAAACAGTGAGCCTCCGCGACGGAACCGCGACGCGGACTGGTCGCGGAGACACACTTATCTTTTCCTGAAAATTTCGACGGAGTTGAAATTTCCGAAAATACACTGTCCGCGACCAGTCCGCGTCGCGGACTGTGTTATTTCAGGATGGGATTTAATTTCTTAAAATTTCCAAGGGCAGTATAGTCCAATCCCACCTATCCTAAACGTACCCCTATGACCTATATAGGTCGGTTTTCACGAAAAAGGGTTGAAAAACCCCATTGAAGAAGTCTTCCTAAGGTTCTTAAGGCTAGGGCTTGAAGGAGGTTGAAGAGAGCAAGAGGAAAGAAGGTGCTTTAGCGTGACTATCTTCTTTCAGGTATGTAAGGCTAAACTTAAAACATGGGAATGTCCTCCCATGTGCCCCATGAGTAAGGTATTAAAGTCTAATGGTGAATGATGTTAGGGTAATGAAGTGAAACATGTTAACTCATGTAATGAAATGAACAAATGCCATTATTTTATGCATAAACCTACATATTTTCCTGCATTGATGATGACCCTCATAAAAACCCTCATGCATCTTTTTTGACTATTTTCTTGAAAAGCATTTAGTTGAAAACCTTATATCTATTGCATATGCATTCTAGAAAAAAGTATGCATGATGAACATGGGTGTGTGTGTAGAGTCTAGAGTAATGACAAAATAATGAATGATGAATGTTGAGAATGTGAATGTGGGATTGTCTCTAAGTTGAGAGTCAAAGTTCCTAAACTAGTGTCCCTAAAGTCCATGATGTTGATGTTAATGAGATGGAATGACAATGAGGTTAATGTTAATACAAAAGGGAGATGCTAATGACAATGTAATGTGTCCCTATGGGACAAATGAATGTTGATGCCAATGATAATGTATTATGCCCCTATGGGGACTAATGATGATGAAATGCGTCCCTATGGGACTAATGAATGTTAATGTTTATGAGCAATGTCGAGTCCTGGGAGGAGTATTGAGCACCGAAATGGATAAAGGTGAGTCCCACCTGAATCTATTAACTACGTGGCCCGCGTAGGAAGAGAGGATTGAACCGCAATGCGGATGGCTCCTATCTTGTCCCAAATGAGGACTAATGTTATGTTTTATGGATCCACTAATGTAATGTCCTTTACCCTGGGCAGGGTAATGGATGGATGTGGCAACGGCATCGCTTCGTTGTATCATCACTGGCTCATAAGTGATGGTTGTCGGTTAAAGAAACTCCCAGTTAGGCCTCCCAGAAGAAGTTTTCCTAATAGTACTCAAATGTAAAAGGTCAATGTTAATGTAAAGGCCAATGTTAATGCAAAGGTCAAATGTTAATGTAAAGGTCGATGTTAATGTTTCCCTGATATAAATGTTAAAGTCTCATGATGATGCACGTTATATTCGGATGATTCTAATGATGTGATTCAGCTATTTTACATGCCAGTACATTCCACGTACTGACGCCATTTGGCGCTGCATCGTTTCATGATGCAGATACAGGAGCTAGAGGACTTCAGCAGCCGCCCCGTTGAGGTCAAGTGTTTCCAAGTTCTGACTGTGGTGAGCCTCCTTGTTTCCGGAGGAAACCTTTATTTATGAATGTTATCTTGTTCTTTGAGTCGAGTAGCCATGGTATGTCATGGTCCTCTTCCTAGACGTTTTAAGGAATGTTAGAGGCTTTGTAGACATAATGATGTAGTCAAGGTGAATGTTTTGACAACTGAGCAATAATTCCTTGCTTGGTTTTGATGATCAAATTGATGTTTGGCCATTGGCCCACTATTTTAAAGTATTGTTTACTATTTCCTTCCGAAATGTCTATAATGAATGATGTGATGAAGCTAAGTGGTTCGCTTGGGGGCTAGCAATAGTCTCTGAGTGCCGGCCACGCCTAGGGTACCCTCCCGGGGCGTGACACTACAATTCTTTGAAAAAATAAAACCAAAATGAATATAAAATAGGGCTAAAAAAAAGGGGACCATCTACCATGGGTATCAACAAGATACAAACATTGGAATAACATTCCTTTCGGTATATGTAATGGTAAAATTTCAGTAATTACGAGCAAAAAATTGCAAAACAACCATTTCAAACATTCGCGCAGGGGTAGAGATTCACACATTGGCACACCCCCAAAAGAAAAGTAAAAACAGACCCAAACAAAAAAAGGGCATATGGCCTACCAATAATTATGAAATTCCCCAATTTAAAACAAGAAACATTAAAAATCACAAAAAAAAAGGGGGGACCTACCCCATTTCAAACCCAAAAAACATCAACATTATAGAAACCCAACAAAACACAGTTGATAATCCACTTGACAATATGCATATCATATAACCATTATAAAGCATAAAAGATTAGAAAAAACCAAATTTCAGTTATATCCGAGACAAAAATGCCAAAAAAAAAACATTTCAAAATGTTGGCACAAGGATAGACATTCACACATTGGCACCCCAAATCCCTAAAAACAGCATCAAAATTTAAAAAAAAAACATACGGCCTACCAATAAAGTAAGGTTTCACCGTTTCAAACAATAAACATTAAAATTACAAAAAGAAAATGTGGCCTAGCCATTTCGCATCCCAATCCGCACACCAACATACAACCCAAAAAAACAAGGTTGATAATCCACTTAACAAATATGCATACCATGTAACCATTACAAAGCATAAAGATTAGAAAAAAACAACAAAAATAGAAGAACATACCTATAGATTGCAGGAGAAGAAATGGAAGCCAAAACACCAATAAAAATGAAAATGATATGAAATGGTGTATGGAAGGGTATATATGAAGGCATGGGGGGACGCGCCGGGTGATTTAACCGGCGCGTCAGTCGAGGCTGACACACGTCCAGTCACATTAAATTATGCCTCTTCAAATATTTAAAAAAAAATATTATATATATATATATATATATATATATATATATATATATATATATATTGTATTTGATCGGACAACAATTAAATACCACGTCGGACACCATTAAATGCACCATCGCGCGGAGGTCACGTCAGCAATTAATGCTGACGGCGCACCTGCACTCATTTAAAAAAAAAAGAATAAAAAGGACATGTATATTATGGTAATTTCGGTGCTATTATTGTAAATAAATGGAAGTATGTAAATTTGATACAAATGATGTATATTTTTGTAATAAATCCTATTATTACTGCAATGTGATGTACAATATCTATTCATCTTAAAACATGTTATGATTACAAAGTAATAGAATTGGCAATCAACATCTAATTGACTACCCCCTCAAACTATATTCTCACAAATTGCTGGAACACGGTTCATGTGTGAATACGCAGAATTTTTTGATTGTTGTGAAACAACAGGAGGAGAATAAGAACAAAATACAATTAAAAATTGAGCTAGTAATTAGATTTGTAGACCCACCCACTAAAATCTTATCGACTTTCACTTGTCACCTCACCCATTCAAGTTCTTCAACTTTATACCCTATGTGAAAACAAAATAATATTGCACTATATAGATTTTAAGTTATATATATCATCGATAAGGGTAAATATAATTTGTTGGCTCAAATTTATTTGAATTCATAAATTTGATATGAAGTGTATATATATAGTAAAGAATTATTATAATTTCAATAAATATTATATTTGAATTTATAATTTTAATATACAATGAATTTAATGCTAATTTTTTTAAAAGTTAGACTCATTCGTCTCTGATGTATATCAATCTTTATACCATCGAGTCATTTTGTTTATAAATCTTATATTTTAAGAAGGTTTACATGTAAATATCTTTTGAATAACTCGATTTTGTAATTTTTTTTATTATATATTGACGATATATATAATTTAAGTTTGATTAATATAAACAGGTGAAATTAAATAATTATTTCTCTTTTTCATTTTTACACATCGCCGCTCTCTTTTTATTGGCATCTAATATGATGTAAAAGATTTGATTTCACATCATTGAATTCAATGAATCAACCAAAGATTTGAAGAAAGATAAAATGAAATAAAATTGCTTCCAATGAAAACTTATAAAGTGAAAAATGACTAATATTGCATGCCTCAATATTTATCGATGTCACTTCATTGTCTTTTTCTTGTGTGTGTCTTTATTTAGTTCTTAAATTAGAAATCGAGTGAAATTCTTACTCACAAAAAATCATTTTTCATGTTCAAATTAAGTTATTTTGATTTTTTATTTTTGACGTCATAATTATACTGATAAAAAATAGATGTGGGTTCAAGTATGAAATTTATATCGAATTTGATCAATTGATATTTGGGTACTTTGATTAAAATTGATGAAGCCATTTGGATAAACACAATAATTTTTGTAGTTAAAATAAAAGTTAAAGATGAAGTTGGTGAAAATGGAATATTTTGTAAAGTATATAGGAACTTAGCTTCTATGTCATTCATTTTCTTTAATTATCTCCTTTTTATGATTTTTCTCTTAATTATTATTTTCTCTCTGGAATATCTTATTCATTTTTTTTTAGATAATTTATCAAAATTTAAATATATAACTCTATTTTTATTTATTCAATTATTTTTAACAAATTTTAGCAATTCATGTCTGAATTCATATCCTCGAATTTAAAATCATAAATAACTTCTAAATCCACATCTATATGTGACACTTGGACTCAAATTCTAGAAGCTTAAATTATTTTAACCACTTTCTTAATAGTACAAATATAGCCTATCTCGATTTGCTCACACAAAAAAGAAGATTAGGATTGGACCTTTTGTCCTACGCTACATTAGAAAAAAAGTGTTGCTAATTCAAGAATTATTCAAAATACAAGTGGCTACGTCTATAGCTAAGATCGAATATAGAGTATGTTATCTTGTTTTACTATCATACACTTGCGTTACATTTTGATAGTAGAAAGAAATAGTGATTAGATATTGTCGCGGATGAAAATTCAATCACGATTCAATTTAATTTAAAAAATTAATCAAAACAAATAATGTATGTCATGAACTTGAATTCTAATCATATAAATCCACACGAGACAATTTGGTTGTATTTTGGTTTGATGAAGATGAAATAATCATAGATCTATCTAGTTTTTAATTTTTATTATTTCGAATCATGCATAACTAATTCTGGTGTAATTTATTATTTAATTGATGTGTTATTTTATACCTAATATAACATGAAATAACAATACATTAATACGAGAATTAAATACCAAAAGACAAAACTATCTAAAATATATTGTATTTTTCCCAAATTCATCTTTACCACCTTGTTAATTTTATTAATTTTGAAAATAATGTGAATATAGAATATGCTGATTGTGATGGGAGGAAAGTAAAGTGAGACAAAAAAGTTTCAAGCCGTAATTTAGATATTTTAGACCCACCACTAATTACATCTTTTCTTGAAGTACTTAATTAAGACACTCCAAGTGAAAGCAAAACAAAAATGTACGATGATTAGTAGGAAACTCAACTTTATGCGAAAGAATAATGATTATTATATCTTTGTTTTCCTTTTCTATCAGATCAACTCACGTGGAATCAAAATTTTTATTAAAAAACTTTACAATATGAAAAAATAATACACCAAAAAGTTGAAGAGATTCAATATTTATATAAAAATTTAATTTTAATATTATATTTACATAAAATTTTTGTTAAACAAAAATCATATAATTTTTTTTGCGCCTACCTGGCTACGCCCCTGCCGAAGTCTTTGCACTTTTTATGGAATCTAGCATCGATGATGTATATAGGAGTTTTCGTTTTAGCATTATTGAATTCATTGCATCAATCCCCAATCGTGAAAAATTAAAATAATTGCTTTCAACTAATGCATGCCTAATTATTTTTAATGTCATTTCATTGCTTTTGCCTTTAATTTTCTTTAGTCCTTTATTTGAGTTTTTGTCAATACTTAATTATCAGATTACTGCTACTTTATGTTATTATCTTTTTTTTTTTTTAATCGAGGGGATCTAATTCTAGTTATGCTAACACCCATAATATATATACACAGCGTTTTAGTGAAACCATTAAGAATAGAGGATTTTTCCATCACAAATAAATGAGAAATATATGTTATAAAATATGATTTATTTTATTTTCATCGAGCCAGCTCATTGGGAAATTAGAATGCGTAGTGAAAATCTAATTTTCATTGATATATTGATAATAGTTACTGAATATTTTTTTCCTTCATTAATTCAATCAAAATATTTGTAAGAATAGCAATTGAATATTTTTTTTGTGAAAATTTCTACATAAAAATAGTACTATATAGTGTGAGAACAACTTTAGTCACATTTTATGATTATAAGTTTTAAGATTTTGTGTCATTAAGTTATATTGGTCCATCTGTGTAGGGGAATTTAAAGTCAATTACCTTGACTTAATCAGACAAAAGAAGATATTGAATTAATTGGACCTTTTGTCCTACAAAAGATCTAAAAGGGGTTTTTTTTTTTCCACTAGAAGAACTATTCAAACTATAAGGGCCTATAGATAAGTTCTCATTTAGAGTAGTAATCTTGTTTCACCATTACATTAGTTTTGTTTAGTAGTGCTGGAAATTACAATTGAGGAAAAGAAATTACTAGAATTATGTCTAGTTGAAGGTGTTGGAATATATACTATTAAGTATGGAATATATACTATTAATCATGAGTTTAGATATAGTATTTATTATAGAATAATTATTCATCTAATTTTAATAAAAGTTTTAACAGATCATATAATCGTTTATGTGTCCATTTACTTATATAGTAGATGATTTAGTGTAGAGTTTTAGCTTATACACAAAAGATTAAATAATCGGTTCTTATAAGTATAAAGTTTTTCGTTCACAATCTAAGATGGAAATTGGACAAGCCATCGATATGATTATAGCACAAAGTTATATATAATTCCTCTTGATTATGGGAACGGTGTAGTTTCAACTTCTTGTGCTAATTCATATTGTATGTATTGAACGGGACCAAGTAGAGATAGTTGTTTTAGACTGACTATTAAAAACATATTCTCTGAACTGTTAAATATACTTATATTCTCAATCCTGATATAACTATTATGATCTGTATATATTATTTATCGTTTTGATTTATTAAAAGGTGAGATTCTGATATGAGATGAGTCAATATGCCTGGTAGATTGGATGATAATAATATCTATTGGTGAAATAATAAGTTAGTTGACGGAATCCATGTCGCGATATAGAGATTGATGATATGCCTTTTGAGAAGCTTATAAGTTTTCATCGTGTCAAACCTTGCAAGTGGATTTATGAATCCGATACATGAAATAAGTTAAGCAGAACTCCAAAGGAAATTAATCTTTTGTCAATAATTTAATTTATTAATTAGTATCTGTAATCTTAACATGGGGAATTACATAAGTGTTTAATGAGGAGTTTCGAAATATAAATAGAGGAGTGCAATTATGAATCTTTAGTGGAATGATTTGTAATTTATTATGGTAAGAATAATTTTAAATTAATTATTTGAATTATTTCCATAATAGAGAGCCTCAACAATTAATTCTGTGGTTCCTACAATGCTCATATTTAACTAAGACACATATTAGTTTCTTGTTTTTCGTCTTTGGATTTAATATTTAACTTTTAACTAATACAATAATTTTAATTTTTTTAAGATAAAATATTTTGTCTATGTGAAGTGTTATATCGTAATTTAAAATAAAATAAAATAAAAGATAGTGTGGTATACACCATCAAAAGCGTGTAATAAAAGAGAAATCTATATTTCTTAAATTAATGATTGATAATTTATGCATAAGAGAAAACTCACATTTCTAATAATTTAAGTGACAAAACTCAATAAGAAAAGATAACTTCACTTTACTCAAAAAAATAATAAATAACTAGAGTACCTATTATATTCAGTATGTTTTGCCTTATTTAATTTGTTTATGTTCTTCCTTCATTATTTTTAACCTAATGTTGTTGAATTTATGAAGTGAATCAACTAAAGCAAGGTACCTCACATGCATAAAGCTTCTAAAATCATCATTAATTAATACACATTATTCCCTTGCCATGATTATCTTTTAACTTGCATTAGTGTGCATGCATGTTTGCCTTTTATTTTAATCACTTCCAAGCCAATCAATTAAACTTTAGAACCCGTGAATAAAAAACGGCATTATTATTATAACATCGCTTAATTAAATCATTATTGTGGCCTCAATTATTATATTATTTATTGAATATATGCCTAAGTTCCTTACTTTATTCTGTTCATTAACAAATTCTAGAAGGCATCCAAAATTAATTAAGATGGTTAATTAAGGTCTAAAATTTCTACGGCTTAAGTAAAATCTAAGATCTATGATGTAATTTTGGATAAGCTTCAAAATGGTTGCTCATTAGGATTTGATTCTTGGGTCAATTCGGACAAACTTTATTCTATGATGGTAATTAATATTTGAGTAAAAAATAGATGATACAAGGCTTAACTCATAAACAGACATCTAAATTTGTCCTCATTTTTCACTTAGACACCTAAATTAAGACAAGTTTCTAATAGACACCTCAACTGCTAAGATTTGATCCCATTAAACACTTTTATCTTACTTGGTACTCTCCGCAGTCCTTTTTCATGAGAATTTTGAGAACCTACTTTTATGAATTTTTTTTTTTTGGACCGCAACTATTTATTTTTGGCTGAAAAATTAAAAAAATAGTACAATTAACATGAAAAAGGACTATGGAGAGTGCCAAGTAGAATAAAAGTGTTTAATGGGATCAAATCTTAGCAGTTGAGGTGTCTATTAGGAACTTGTCTTAGTTTAGATATCTAAGTGAAAAATGAGGACAAGTTTAGGTGTCTGTTTATGAGTTAAGTCATGATACAAATATGTCTCATATTGAAATAATAAATAATTCTTGCTCAATAAATTTATATTTTTGTATTATAATATATTCATAAATTATGTATTTAAAAGGCATTACTTAGTTGTTACGGAAGTTATGTTGTAAAAAAAAGGCAAATATTCAATTTTAGAATCACAAGTTGAGTTTGTTACTTTTAACAAGAACTCTTTGAAGACTTGTTTAATATTTCAAAACTGGACTATATGTATACAAAAATAAAATCTATTCAGAGACCTCAAATAGCTATCAACAAAGGTTATTGGTTGTCAATTAACACTTAGATAGTTAAGGATTTCAACATTTGTTTGAAAGTTCACTTATATAGAAATTATTTCAAAGATTCTTGTGGACCAGTACCACAAAGCAACTTGGGTTTTATTTATATTATTATGAAATGAAAATATTTGTCTCATGATGATTACAACGATTTGTTCACTATATTTATTGTTAATTTTGGCCAACTTGAGATGAGAGTCACATTGAGCTACTCCAACAATGGATTGTCTGACATAGCTAGGATATCTATAATTAATTAAAAGTTTTGGATTCAAATTTCAAAATAAAAAGATTTTTAACTAAGAGTGACACTCTTAAAAAATAAATCCTAATTCATTGAGTATATTTACTAGCACTACTACTTATATTGCTCTAAAAATAGTGGCTAAAATATAATCATTTATAGCGCGTTTTGGTAACTGTGCACTTAGATAAGTGAACTAATTGAGTGGAGTGGTTATGAAATTATGATAGAGCCCCAATACTTTTTAGTTTTTCTTTTTAAATATTTCAAATAAATAGTCATGAAACTTGTTGCAGGAAAGAGTAAATTAAAAAGGAAAAACAATATAGTAAAAAACAAACATAAGGCATATGCTATATATTTGTTATATGAAATATAATTTTTTTTTTTTAAAAAAAACTATAATTTGTAGTTATATTATCCAATTAATAGCTATTTTGTTATGAAAGTATAAAGTAAAAAAGAAGAAGTGCAAGAAGAGAGAAGATTTTGTATTCCTCTTGAAGAAACTAACTTAGTCTCCAAGTAGGGTTCGTAACGCTTAAAGAAATTTACATTATAGAGATTCACTATATTACAAATATGTTTATAACACTCCTCCTTGAATGTTTATTTGCTAGATTATGTGCCTCGTTAAAATCTTATTAGATAAAATCTAGTAGGAAAAAAAATTTAGTGAAGGAAAAAGAGTACACATATCTAATAATACGCATTTCAAATGCCTCATTAAAAACTTTTCAAGAAAAACCCAATAGGACAAAACCTTGTGAGGAAAAAAAAATACATCGTGTATTAACACCCCTAATGGGAACATCAATCCAAAGACTTGAATCTTTGCATCCCAATTTCATGTACCATCTTCTTGAAAGTTGCAGTTGGTAAGATTTGGTAAACAAATCAGTCATATTGTCACTCGAACAAATTCGTTGCACATTTATATCACCATTATTTTGGAGCTCATGTGATAGAAAAGTTATGGGTGAAATGTGTTTTGTTCTTTCTCCTTTTATAAATCATCCCTTTATGATCAAAGAGTTTTGCAAGTTCCTGACTTCAACTTCTTTAAGCAAACAATCTATTGCCTTTTGAAAACTCTTCAAGAGTTTCAATTCAAGTTATCAACTTGCATAACAATATGAAAGATTCTTGATTAATTAGATCAATATGAGGACTATAAACAAGTTTTTCAAGAACTTGCGGATGCTTCATGTATTTTAAATTCTTCAAATACTTTCTAATCAATTTTGTCCAGTGACAATATGAAATATTAAATGCATGACGTTTTCTAGTGTCTAGATTACAAGTCAAATGAGCTTTGCGCTTACCAAGATGTATCATTCCACTTGATAATTAGAGCATGCTTTAATATACCGTAGAATTTAGATCTTCATAATCTTTTACAATGTTGCGCTATATTGCATTAAAGATTTCATCAATAAAATATCTCTTTCATCTATTTGCAATACGACATAACTTGTTGAGATCTCATCGCCTTTCATGAGGTTTTATGAAGTGGTATGTCATAAGTTGTTCAAGAGCACATTGCTTCTTAATTATGACCATTTTGATCACTTTGCTTGTTTCCTTTTCAAGGATTATCTTATTTGGGATCAATTGCATGTTTTATGCATGTGATAGACTATTTTTTCAGGGACAAGAGCATTTCAACTCTTAGTTTCTTGTTATCTCCCCCCTTATGTTAGACAAACTAATATATATTCCAATCTATATTAGAGAATCTATCTTTTTTGTTTCATGAGATATTTATTAATCATATACCACATATCAAAATTATTAGATGGAAATTATATAGTCCCTGACTATAAATCACTTGAGGAAGAAATTGATCATAATGTATTGGTCTGATGCATATATTTATATGTAATTTATTGTATTTCAGACTACAAAACTTGGTTTTCATAAGCAATAATTGACATTTAGTATTAATCGGCTTGGATATTTGTCAATATTATCAAGATAAATAGTCTTGATTACGTATTCTGAAAGTTGTTCTCTTTTAACTCAATTATCTTGCACAAACAATATTATGAATGTCAAATTTCAGGTTGACAATAAATGTACATGTGATTATCTTATAGATGCATCTATTTATAATCACGTGACAGTTAACGGGCCCATATTCACATTTCATACTTTTTGAATTCAGGGAATTCAGTCCCAACATTAGTTGATCCAATCGACTTATCACAAGAACAAGCAATCTTAAAGATTTTTTATTTCTTCAATATATGTCTAATAAGTAAACTTCAAGTTTACTATGACACGTGCCTTTTGCTTTAGTAAATTTCTGATTTACTATTACATAATTTGATTTTAAGTTTATTACTCAGGGAGTAATTTTCATATTTATTTCTTCTCAATTATTCCATCTCTCTTCTGGAGATGACTCGTGATCCTATCACAATAAAGTGCATATTCATATTGAGAAATTTTATTGAATATTATCACATTCACTTCAAAAAATGGATCTGTCTCTATTACATTTATCAAAAAGTTCTCATTCTTCAAGAACGGAACACAATTATCTTAGCATATCAATTAGTGATAGCTTAGTACCTCATTCCATGTTCACATGCACTATTCAGTCACTTGACTTCTTTCAGATATTATGCAGTGCTACCGCATTCACTTTAGAGAAGGGAGTATTTAATGAAACATATTGTATGACTTTTCACCAAAAATACATTGTTTTGCTTTAATCATCATTTTATCAGTAATATAGTGCATTGGGACTTGAATCCAATGTCTTACCCATCTAAAAATATGTTAGATTATGAATCAATGGGATTTGAATTCAATATTTATTATCACGGTGCTTAGAAATTTTACTTGATGTCTCACCTTTTTAGTGAATAGAACGAAAAACTATTCACTCTTCCATAGCTATAGAACTATCACCAATCAAGGGGTTTATCTTTCTTTTAGGGTGTACGAAATATTCTATTACATCGAATTGTGTGATGTCAACATTATTTTTAGAGATAAAATTTACTTCAAAATTTTTCTCTTTCTTCTTTAGGGATGTTGGATAACACCAGACCAAGTGTTTGAGAGTATGACACTCACATATGTAGTGGCCTCTTCCATCACATTGATAACACCCTTTTGGTGGTGATTTTTCTTTGGTGAATAATTAACACCAGGAAAAGAATTTTGCTCTTGGTCGTTAGCATGACCACAATCAGAGCCGCAACCTTTTTCATGCCTAACATGGTGGACAAACACCTCATTCACTTCAGAAAGTGGTGTAGATCTAGTAGGTCAATTCTCATGATTTTTAATCAATAAATCATTATTTTGTTTGGCCAAAAGAAGATGAGAAATTATTTTAGAATTTTTTTGAAATCTTTTTCTCGATATTGTTGTTATAGCAGCACACTCGAGGCATAAAAAGTGGAGACCGTCTTTTTCATCACATTAATATCACTAATCGTTTCTCCACACAGTTTCAATTGAGAAGTGGTTCTAGACATAGCAGAATTATACTCATAAATAGAATTAAAGTCTTGTAGTCTTAGATGCATTCAATCATATCATACTTTTTTTTGGATGTATGACCATCTTCACGTGCTCATATCTTATGACCATCTTCACGTGCTCATATCTTTCTTTTAGGTTTTCCACAAAACAAGTGGATTCTTAACTGTGAGATATTCATATTTTTCAAATTTCATCAAGATGATGACACAAGAATATCATAACTTTAACACAATTTTATTTTGATGCGTTATTTTTATTTTTAATGGTGTCTCCAAGACCCTTAGCAAATAACAGTCATGAAGGGTAGTTCTTGCTCAAACTATGAAGGGCAACAAATTCAAGTTTCGTATAATTAGTCATATTAAAAACAATAAAAATAAATAATGCCTTAGACTTCAAACTTAACCTCCACTCTTTAAGACAGTAGAGTCTCGTGCTGATAATGTGTTATGAATGCATGAAGTAAAAAGAAGAAGAAGGTGGAGAAAGGAGAAGATTTCTTATTCCTCTCGAAGAATATTCAGATGTGTATTCAAATGTATTTTGCAATGAAGGAAACACTTTTATTTATAGAGAAAAAATTGACTTGGTCTCCAAGTAGGAAATTGACTTGGTCTCCAAATGATTCCTAACTCTTAAAGGAATCTACATTATAGACATTCACTATAATACAAATATGTTTATAACATACTTTTTAATTTAAAAGTATACCTTTTAATTAACATATTTTTAGATTTGATCCCAGGCATTGTAAATTTATCAATTATGTCTCTTTCCCCTTTTTCATCTTTCCAAACTAATCTCAAATTAGCTATGTTCTTCCCTCTTTCACAGATGATTTTTACCACCCACTCAAACTCAATTATACTCTCACTTTTCTTCCTTTTTCTCTCCATATAAATTGCACATCAATTTAAAAATCTAGTTTCGTTTCTTTGTCCAAATCGCGATTTTGAAGGTGAAATCTTGATTACTCTTCCACCATCATAGCTTCCATCCATTCCTTCTCCATCATCTTTGTTCTCCCAACCTCCTTTATTATCACTGTCATTCATGGTGGTCCAATGGAGTCGAATAATGAATACGTGTTCTATTCTCTGTGAGATCATATGAATTCTTAATAGAGTATGTTTATGATGACTGTTTCACATTTGTGTATGTGTTTTTGATAGCTAACATGATAAGTGGGTGAGTGTTTCGATTTGGTTATATGTTTTCATGGAATATAGTAAAATTTGGATGTATTTTTCTATATTTCAGAAGAAACTTTTGTGTATTATTCATTTTTTGAACATTTTTATCAATGTATTCAAGTGTATGAGTTCACTATTGTACTTCTTATATTAATGTATTGAGTTCACTATTGTGCTTCTTATATCAATGTATTCAATTGTATTTGTTCGTTCACATACTTTCGTGTCAATATATTCAATTGTATCAATATTGTCACAATTTTGATCCATCATGATTGGCGCCCATGCTAATCCTCTGATAGGAGAACCATTATTACAATCCAAATGAGTATCTAATACGAAATAGACAATTTAAAGATGTAAAAATAGATTTAAATGGCAATCAAAAGTTGAATTCCCATAAACTAAAACAACACGATCTAAACAGTGCATAAATTTTATCTAAAAACCTGAAAGCCGCTGTATCTAAACTCTATACAATAGTCTAAACTAAGGAATGCAACCCTAGGAAAGCACAAAATAATTAGTGTATAAAAATGTCCGAGTTTTGAGAAAATGGACTAAAAAGTTAGATGAACCCATGGTAGCTCAAAAGATCTAGCCCACCCTTGAATTCGATCGGTCAGTGATATCCTAACCGAGGCTTATCAATAGCCGCCTGAAGATGTCATGTACTCAACAAAGAAAGAGTAAGTACAACAACCCTTACCTCGACAAAAAAGTTTAAAAAATACTTCAACTTGAAAGTTTTGACACATCCCTACACCGACCCTATCCGCCAGCTCCCTCCCTAAAAAAGATATTTTTAAAAATTAAATTTCAACTTGAAAGTTTTGACACATCTATTATTATTGGATCAGATGTCACGTCCTGACACATCTATTATTAATATATAAGGTGTCATCTTTCGACACATTGCTATTATTAGATTGGTATCACCTTTCATTATATTACTATTATTAAATCGGGCGTCACATTTTGATATATCTATTACTATTGGATCGAATGTCATATTCGGATACATTCTTGCTTGAGTTTAGGTCCTTCGAGAGAATTATTATTGGGTTGCATTAAATTGATAACTTGAAACTGTACATGAGCATGAACAATGAAACTCTGTGTCATTTCAATATGGGTATGGATTACTATGTTTTGGTTTATTGCTTATATCCTGCTTATTGGAGTGTCACGCCTCGGGAGGGTATCCTTTGCGTGACCGACACTCACAGACTATCGCTAGTCTCCAAACGAACCACTTGGCCTCATCACATTCATTCAATCCCAATCTCACAGTGGAAAACATTAACTTATCAAAACCAAGTTAAATAAAATAATAACTCAATCAAAAGCAAAGGCCAACAAATCTATCAAATCAACTGAATAAGACCGGTATGAAGGAAACTAGTCAGACAATATCCAAATCAACAATCCCAAATCTAGTCGATGAAGCCTCTAACGAAACTGTCTTGACGGTACCATGACAAGCCATGACTACCTCAATTAAGGAAAATAAAGTACTAACTCAAGCTAGATGAAAATATAATGAGTATCCTCCGGAAGCAGGGGAGGACTCATCAACTCAGCTGACTGCAGTAGATCCTCAATGGTGTGTTGTTGATGATCTCTAGTACCTGCCTCTGCATCATAAAATGATGCAATCCAAAGGGATATCAATACATGGAATAAACGAGTATGTAAAATCAACAAATGATAGATGCCAAGGTAGAATACTATCAACTCAGATTACTCAAATCAAGAGATATGGAACTCAATCAGGATGTTAAATGTTTGTCTAAAGAAAGAATAAAGAGTAGACAATGACCAATCAATACCAATCCAATCCAATCTAAATTAGTATACTATCAAGACAGAACTTTTATGAGAATTTCTCTTATTCGACAAAGATCACTTATGATCCAGTGATCGTACAATGATCCCGTTGATGTTGCCACAACCGTTCAATACTTTCCAGGGTAAAGAACGAATAGATCCATAAAGGATCCAATCAACCAAGTACTCTATTGTTTTAGGGACCTATCAAGAGGAACGTTTGACTTAACAATTTCAATCTTCTCCTACGTTTGGTGACGTAGTTATTGAGTTCAAGTTGGTCTTACTCTTACTCAATTCGGTGCTCGATACTCCTCCCAAGACTCAATGCTCATAATACAATCACTCTCAATCAATTCAATCAAAGAGCCTCATAAGAACTCACATCAATCCATCAATTCTCTCACAATCAAACCTTTCGGCTTGTCATCCATCTAATTAATCCTCAATCACATCTCTCAAGAGGGTTTAGACAATCGTAAGAGAACTATCAATTTTCACTAATCATTAAGGGCTATCAGTTAGGACCAATCATTTAAGTTCTTAATTGAAGACTTTCAGGACTATCAAGTTCTATCCATCTATCATCGGTTCACATCACAATCACAATCAACATTTTCAAATCAAGGCTCTAGACTCAATCTCTAGGTTCATTTATGCATTCTTTCATGAAGTAATATATATAGGGTTTGTGAAAGAACTCATGTAAACACATTTGTTCAATAAATTAAGTTTATGATGATCATCAACATATGAAAATACTTTGGATATGCATAATTTTGTAAGAAAATATTCAAGAAAAATGCATAAAACTCAATATGTTCATCTATCAACTTATCTCAACCAAAGGGGCACATGGATGAACAATTCCATTCTTTAGATTAGCCTTACATACTTGGGATGAGATTTTGACAATTGAACTGCAAGGTTTCGGCTTTAATTGTATGAATTCCTCACTTCTTCTCTCCTCTTTTTAGCCCTAGTCTTTTATTAGAATGCGTAGAAGACTTAGGATTGGGTTTAAAAAATCCTTTTAAGTCAAAAATGACTTATACTGGTCGTGGATTTAGTTTAGGAGAGGTAAGGAAAGGTCTGGAATGCCTCTCGAAAAAAATTGAAAGTTGGCACTTCAGGAAACAAAGTCCGCGATGCGGACTTTCCTATATCCCTGTATTTTTATCAAAAAAATTTCAATCGAGTTTTCTAATCTCGTACAAAATATTGGAATCACCATTAAGTGCAAATCCGCTACAAGTTCGCTACACGGACTTGTTGCGCACTTTCCTAAAATTGCATTTTCGCTTTGAAAATATTTCTTTTGATATGGCTGCTCTAAAAATCAACCAGGACCATTTTTCCACATAATTTTTTGTGTTGATCGCGTTTTCGGTCTTAGATTCGCCAAAAGAGTTTAGAAAGATGCATTATGCAAACGTATCTCGTCTAGGGGTATTTTGATAATTCTACCGGGTGTAACATGGAGTAGCCGCATGATCCTACCAGCACACTTATTTCGTGTACTAATTTTGTACTTACACTTTTCTATGTTTAGTACAGAATGTCTTCAAACGGCTATGGATAGACCTCTATTAGATGACCATTGACTTTGAGATTCGGGCGTGAGCCAGCATATTTCGAGCTGCTATGAATTCCTCTTTCATCTTAGTCGACTTTGTTTTCGGACCCAGACTTCAATTATTGTTTTTGATGATTTTAATTTCGCGATTGCGTCCCCAATGATTAGAAATTGTAATAGAGTTTTTGCTAAATTGATGTTCAGTTTCTAGGATTGTCATAAAGAGTTAGATTTTTCGTCGGAGTTTAAGGAATTCGATTTTTACCTATTTAAACTTGCTTATGTGACTTAAATTGTCTAGAAATGCTAGTTTTAGTTGATTGGGTTAATTTCTTGGTTCTCCACTGGAGGGTTAGTGTGGGTGTCATTTACATTCCGTTTGGAATCGTGAACAAATATAATTAAATAACTAAGCTTCTGAGTCCGTAAACAAATGGACTAAGAATAGGGGGAGAATCCATAGTAGCTCGGAAGAGTTAGCTCACCTTGAACTCTAGGAATCAACAGTCACCAAGCTGAGGTTTGTCAACAACCATCTGAAGATGTCCCGTATTCAACAAAAACTAAAGCAAGTATAGTATTAGTACACATAATAAGGATCACCCAACTACGCCAACAAGTGAGTATAGACAAGCGACTTCAACATAGTAAACCAACTCATACGACTAAATAGAAAATTATAGTTCATACTTACATGCCACTTTCATGATTATTATTCTCACCACAACAATTTCAATAATGGCCCTTTCGTGGGACTCACACCCAAATAAGTTGTGTTGGGATATGACACTCGATCCAATAATGTGTCAAAACGTGACATTCAATCCAATAATATGTTGAAACATGACACTCAATCCAATAATGTGTCAGAATGTGACATCCGATCTAATAATGTGTGTGTCACTCGATTCAATAATCACAATCACAATTATATGCACAATGAATAATCTACAACTTACACAAATTCGATAATAGGCTCGTTGCATGTAATTTGATCATGAGAAATCATTTATTAGGTATATATCATTATTCCATATTCACATATATGCAAGAAAATATTATGAAGTAGTTAACAAGCACATATCACGCAAATGGAAATATCGAACAATCACATATCTCAAAACAAGCCGTTGAAACCTCTAAATAACTAGAGCTTTTCCCCTTTTCAAAATCTCGGCTCGTTCTTGATCTATAAACATTTGAGAAATACAATAATCAACAAATAATGGGTAAATTATCTAGATTATATCAAAATCCAAACACTTGACCACTTTCATGATCATCTCCCCAACTAGAATTTTTTTCACCATTAATTGCAGATCACAACCTTTCCTATGAGGATTCTCCTAAATTCTAAGGTCTATGAATAAAATTACAAGTTAGAGTGAATGATTAACTTACCTTTGTCGACAAAATAAGTGAAAAATTGAAGAAGAAATGCCCTAGGTCGCTTGTAGTCTCTCAAGTACGAAGTGAGAGAAATAAAAATGAATATGAGACTTTCTTTGACTTAAAATTCGTGATTGTTCCGATATGGCGACACCATCATAGCGAGGTCTAACCTGCCGTGGTGGCACTGTTGTGGCGGGATCCATCTCTCCATGGCGTCATCATCGTAGAGGGATCCATCCTGCCTTGCGGATTTCAAAAAGACAAAAACTTCGTAAACTCGTGTCCCAAAAGTCGCGGTCAACATGCCTACTTGCCATCAACGTGTATACTGGTCATTCAACTATACAAATTTTAGAAAAAAAAATTCACAGCTGAACAGACTAAATCTACTACATTCCATAACTTTCACCATATCAAACTTTACTTTTTCAACCTCCGTAATTGTGTTCTGCACTTTTCGTGATTTTTTTTAGGTCCTCTCCAAATTCAGTGTCTAAAACATTGCTATAATATTTTTTATTTTTATATATTGACTTTGAATCTGATTTTATTTTCTGGTATTTAGTGCACAAGTAAAATTCATGTTACCTTTTTCTTAGCTATTATATTTTAGAATATTCTAATTATGTCAAGTTGTTTGTTCTATATGCTTCACTAATTCATTACAACCCTCCTATAAAATAATTGAACAAACCATTCAAAGAGTAAACTAAGAGTTCTACGTCTTCATGAGGATCACGACACTAATTAATTTAATTAAATAGTGAAGTATAATAGAGTTATATTTCTTCTTTTCGACTTGGTGTTATTCTCTTTAATTTTTTTTATTCATAGAGGTTAATAATATATATTATTTATTTATCCTCTGTACATAGTATCATCCATTTATTTATTTTTATTGTAATATATAATTTACATTTTCTGTATAATGGTGCGTGATGAAATACATTTTTTCTACGATGATGTTTTAATAAACTTGGCCACCTTGAAAACCAAGATTGGAAACTACTCTAATATTTTTTCCAATTAATTTGTATTTATTATTATTTTATATCATTCTAGATGACCCAAAAAGCACATGGCACGCCAAGAAGAAAGATTCAAAGGAATACAACATCTGGTTCTTAGCATATACTAGAATCTTACTATATGTATTTTATTACTTAATTAATGATTAATGAATGTAATTAGGCTCGTTAATTAGCATTCTGCAGTTAACAGCTCACGCATGACACAATTTGTTTCTTAAATCTATGATTCTATTCATCACGTTAGTTGAACATTTTTCTTAAGTAGATTTTTAACTTGTTACGTTTTCTTTTTGCATCGTGTTTATGGAGGAAATAATGATTATAATGTGATTATAGTAATGCTTCCGACTCAATTTGCTTTTTGGGATTAAATTAGGTAAATTTTGACTAATATTTTTTTAATATATTGATATGAGAAGAATCATATCTTAATTCTTAGATTTTACCTGTTTTAAATTAGTTGTCATGTTTCATTTTTCAAGAGTTACGACATAAATTTTGAGGAATATTTTAGGAACATATTATTTTCCATCAAATTAAAATGAAAAAACTTGCAATTTAGGGTACTTAGGTTTTGAATATCTCAATCTTAATTGTTATATATTGAGAAGATTTCAATTTAGCTTTAAAGATGTTAAATTGACTCTCAAAAAATGAAACATGATAACTAATACGAGACTGTAATGAGTTGTCCCCTTCATTATGGATAGGTCAATGGAGAAAGAAATTGGGCCAGAAAACTTTTAAGTAGTAACTGAAAATTTTTAAGCCTAGGCAGACTTGGACAAAATCTAAGTTAGGTGAGTTTGGGGCAATCTGGTAATGGATTGGGGTTTGATTTATGATTTTGATCTTTTAAATTGGTAGCTAAGACAATAAGGAGCATGCTTGAGATTACGCAATCGAATTCGGATAAGTAGAACTCTTGGTGCAAAAAAAGTTGATTTTAGAAGGTCATGATTTAAAAATATATTGTGAATTGAATGTTTGAGGCACAAATCTCGAGTTTCTGCCACCATGCAACCCACCACTGCAGGATATACCACCATGATGAGATAAGTGACTGTTATGATAGGACGGTCGCAAATTTTAAGTCAGAAAATTGAAGTCTCAAAAATCGTTTTTACTTCTCCCACTTCGTTCTTCAGAGACCAGAAACGGCCTAGGGTAGTTTTCTTCAGTTTTTCACGTATTTCGTCAAAAAAGCTAAGTTAATCGTTCTTCTAACTTGTAAAATGACTCCTAGACATTAGAATCTGGGAGAGTTCTCTTAGAAAAGGTTTTGGCCTGAAATTTTGTAGTGGAAAAAGCCCCCGTTGAGGGAGATAATCATAAAAGTGGTCAAGAATTGAGATTTTGATATAATTCGGGTATTTTTTAGGTCATTGTTTGTTGCTTCATTGTATTTCTTGTTTGTTTTAGACCAAGAATGAGCCAAAATTTTGAAAAAAGAGAAAGCTCCAAATTTTTAGAGTTTTGAGGCTTGTTTCGAAATAGGTGATGACTTTTAATTTCCTTTTGTGTTATATGTGCTTGCTAACTGCATCGATAGTGTTTATATTGATTAGAGAATGAGGGAATGATCCTAATCAAATGACTACATGTGATCAAATTGCATGCAATGAATCTATTACTTGATTGCACAAGTTTTCAAACTTTTATTGTGGTTGTGATTATTGGATCGTGTGTCGCGTTCCAACACACATTAGTTTGGATGTGGATACCATGAAAGGGTCATTATTTACTGTTATGTTGGATTGATAATTGTGAAATTGACATATTGAGCATGACTGTAAATTGTGATTCTCTCCATATGTGTGTGTGGTTTATTATGTTGTGGTTACTTGTATATATTTCACTTATTTAAATAATTGTATGATCCTACCAGTAGATTGTTATGATGGGTACTAATACTACACTTGCTCTCTTTTTATCGAGTACAAAGCATCTTCAGTCGGCTATTGACAGGCCAGCTAAGAGATTATTGACTTTTTTTAATTCAAGAGTGGGCCAGCTCTTACAGGCTGCCATGGATTATTCTCCTATGACTCTCAGTCTATTTTCGTCGGACTTAAACTATTTATACATTATTTTAATTATTTTTTTTCTTGGGTTGCATTCCCTTATTCTAGACTATTGGTAGATGATTTGGTACAATGACTTTCAGGTTCTAAGGGATTATTTTTTTCGCATTTATGTTAGGCTGTTTTTGTTGAGTTTATTGAAACTCAATTATTGCTCTACCTAAAACTGTTTCCACATCTTTTTATTTTTTATTTTTTGTTAGATTACTTAGTTGGAATGTGGTATTAGTTCTCTCACTAGAGAGTTTGTGTGGGTGTCACTCACGATTTATTTAGGATCATAACATGACGGATGAAATAGTACTTTTTATTTAATATTTAAATATTGAGTTCATTTAATTTTAAAAATAATCAAACCGGCCCTCGTTAAGCAAATAGTACTATAACATAAATTGAGAAAGAGATGGTATTTTTATTTATCCTTTGATTCTAATTTATTTTGAGTTTTATTAGAAGTCAAAGACTTTTATATCATTACTATTTATATTAAGAGATACTTTAAGACTTTGTATAAAGTATGATTGAGATGTTTTGAGTTTTATTAGAAGTTTCTAAGGTTTACTTATAATGCTTTTGCAAGCATGTTTGATCTTTCAGTTCAGTGAGTCAGTTAGGCCAAGGGTTCGCTTGAGACCAGCAATGATTTTCAAGTGTCGGCCACGTCCAGGATGTAGGCTCAGAGCATGATAGGATGCCGCTATGGTAGTACCACTGATGGTATAAGTGGCAACCATGATAGTCGCAGATTTTAAGTTAAGAAAGTTTCAAATTTATATTTCTCCAGCTTTGACCATGAGAGAATAGAAGTGATCTAGGATTTGTTTTCTTCAAATGCCCACCTGTTTCATCGATAAAGGTAAGTTAATCATTCATCAAACTTTTAAATTGATTACTAGACCTTTGAATCTAGGAGAATTCTCATAGAGAAAGATTGTGACATATAATTAATGGTGGAAAAAAGCCTAATTGGGGGAGCTGATCATGAGAGTGACAAAGGATTAGAATTTTGATATAATTTTGATATTTTAGGTCATTGTTTTTTTTTGTTATTATATTTCTTGATTGTGTATAGATCAAGCACGAGCGTAGACTTTGAAAAAGGGAAGCTCTGATTACCTAGAGTTTTCAAGACTTGTTTCGAGCTAGGTGATGGCTTGACACTCTCATTTGTGTGATATATGTGTGTTAACTACTTCGTATAACTTTTTGCATATATTTGAATTGGGAATAATGACATGAACTAATAAATGATTTCTCATGATCAAATTGCATGCAATGAACCTATCACCGAATTTTTGCAAGTTGTACTTTATTCATTGTATGTGTAATTATGATTATGATTATTAGATCGGATGTCACATTCCGGCATATTATTGAATTAAGTGTCATGTTTCCACATATTATTGGAATGGTGTCATGTTTCGACACTGCTTGTTTCGGTGTGGGTGCCATGAAAGGGTCATTGTTGAATTTATTATAATGATAATAATAATTATGCAAATGGTATGTTAAGTATGAACTATAATTTGCTATTCTTTCGGATGTGTTGGTTTACAGAGTTGTAGTTGCTTGTTGTATACTTCACTTGTTGGAATAGTCGCGTGATCCTTTCAATGCACTGTTGTTATATGTATTGATATTGCACTTGCTCTTTCCTTGTTGAGTATAGGTTATCTTCAAGCAACTGTTGACAGGCCTTAGCTAAGAAACCACTGATCATTCGAATTAAAGGTGAGCCAACTCGTTCAGGCCTTTCACAGGTTCATTTGTCTTCTTAGTCCATGTTTTCGGACTTAGACACTTTAATTACTTGTTTTTTTATGATTTTTTGGAGTTGCATCCCCTTATGTTTGACACTTAGATAGAGTTTTGGTACATTGAGTTTCATGTTTTAAGGTGGTAATTATTCCACATTGCTTAGTTTATTTCTATTGAGTTTATGTGAACTCAACTTGTTTTCTGTTTAAATATGCTTCCGTAATCTTTAAATACTTAAATTGTGTTAAATTGCTTAGTTGAGTTGTAATATTAATTCTTCCATCAAAGGATTAAGTGTATGCTACTCACGATCTATTCGGGATCGTGACATTAGCTAGTGGGAGATTTATTATTTGAAACTGGGTCATGTACATCCATGATCGACTTAAATATTTCAAATACACATATATTCTGAATGCCATTCATGAGTTATTCGAAATCGTGATATTAACTAATGAGAGATTTATTATTTGATATAATGAGAGATTTATTATTTGAAATTGGGCCATATACATTTATGATCGACTTAAATATTTCAAATACACACGTGTTCAATTTACTTGTACCATGAGTGATAATTAAGCTTAGCATAAATTTTCTAGAGTATTCTAGAATGTTTTTATGTCGATCGGAATGAGTTTATAACTTTTAATTTTATTTTTATTTGTTTACTTAAAAATAAATATTTAAAAATAATTTTTATTTTATCTAAAAACTACACAAGAAATCAAAAATATATTTTAATTTAAAAACACTTCAAAAAAATCAATTTGAACAGACTTAATGTTCCTTATCAATTAAGGTAGCCCCTATTTTCAAATCATCCTTCTTAATAATCTTTCGTTGTGTAGAACTTATACTAGTTCAATGTATATGCTTTGCATATATGTATTGCGTTAATTTTAAAATTATATATATGTATATGTATTGCAGTAATATTTTATGAAGATTTCTCCTAGAGAATCACTAAAACAACCATATTTAGGAGTTACAAAACTATCTATATTGGGAGTTTAAAATACTACAAAATCAACTTGATTAATATTTTTAGTATTTTGAAGGGAAACACTTTAAATTACTTTCCATCACATTAGGACTCCTGCCTAATCATCGAGTATTATGTTTATTAACAGTAGCATTTTTAATATATAGTATTAAAATAATGATATAATAATAGAATAAAAATGGTGAAAAGATTCATGTAAATAAAATTAAATAAATACTATTAATTTGATGAAATAGTTTAGTCTATTTGAAAACATCAAAGATGAGAAAATCAATTCAATTGCTTGTAATATATATATGTGTGTGTGTTAATAGTTTTGAATCCAAGCAATAGTTTAGAGTTGAATAGTTATAAATAATTAATTGATTAAAATTTAATGAAATAAAAGATTCCTAATTATAAAAGGAATAATTTAATGTTTCCAACATAATTTTACTGAAATTTTTTTTTTAAAATTTGTTATATTACATATTTTTATTAACAAAATATTTGATAGTCAAAATTTTTATCAATTATTTACAAAGAATAGTCCTAAATCAAGAGTGAAATTTAAATACAAAGAAATTTTAATTCAAAAATAAATCTTGAAACTTAATAAATAAAAAATACAATAATAAATTAAAAAAATAGTGAAATGACGATTTTATCTAAAGAAAAGTATTTTAATGAATGACAAGAAATTCAAACAATATTTCTAACGACCTTCACATTTTTAATATAATATAAATATTCTATTGTCGTAAATTCTCGAAATTGTTTGGTGTTTTGTTCAAGTAGTTGAGCAGTGGTTCGTCAAGTCTAATTGTAAATCGAGAACCATTATTCTTTAAAAAAAAAAATTGTATTAAATTTAATTCTCAACTATTTAAATGGTTCGTCATTTGAATATCTTTTCGTAATACCTTTTTCTATGTCAAATTTGTCCAATTTGATTTTGTGATCTTAATAAAAAAATATCGTAAAAATTCAATATTTTTTGAATAGTTTTTTTTTTTTTTTTTTAAAATATAAGACTACAAATTGAAATGAGAACTACTTTAATAAAAACGCACCATGTTGACAAGTTTGACATTTCAATTTTATTTTAATTCCATTCACAATTGTTGTTTCTTGGGGGAGGGGATTTAATTAGCAGGTCTAAGTCGTAATACTCGAACTACAATTATTATAGTATATATATCGTGTGAGTGTTAAAATTTCAATATATATAGCGTCATTTTTTCAAAATTTATTAAATTGACTAAAATAGTCAAAAGAATCTGAATATAATACTCACTCTAAAAATAAATATCAATTTTACTATTTTTATTCGTTAAAGAGATACAATAAGTTCAATATTTTAGAAAATGTATTTAAAAAATAACTATTGATAATAAAAGTAAAGTAAAAATTAAGTTATGTATTACTATTTCTTAATTTTTTAAATTGGACAAATAAAAACAAATATTTATTTTTGTTGAATGAAAAGATCAAATGTTGCTTTTTTTTTTACAATATTTTAATGTGACATAAGCATAAAAGAAATTGAAGAATTATATACTTCCTCTGTCATATTATATTTTTAAAAAATTAATTTTAACTAATTTTTAAAGTTAAATTAAATTAAATTTATTTAATATTTTAAATTAAAAATAAAAATTATGAGAATTTTTTATTCCAACTCTTAGTTGCTATTTAAGGAGTTTATGTATATGACATTTGGTTTTGCCACGACAAGTCCCTTTCTGACCCTATATTTATTTTCTATAGATAGTAGTCTTTGTTTTGCTTCTTATATGCGACTTTGACTCGAATTTTGTTTTCTGGAATTTTGTGCAGACACATCTTACAACTAAAATTCATGTTACCTTTTCCTTAAGCAATTGTATATTTTAAAATCTTTAAATTATCAACATGTTTCTTCTATATGCTTCACTATTTCATTACAATCCTCCTATAAAATAATTGAACAAACCATTCAAAGGGTCAACTAAGAGTACTACGTCCACATGAGGATCACGACACTAATTAATTTAATTAAATGCTCAAGTATAATAGAGTTAAATTTCTTCTTTTCTACAATTTTGTTTATTCATAAAGGGCAATAACATTTTTTTAATTCCACACACTTATTAATAAATTTTATTTTTAATTTTGTAATATATATGACTCATATCACATATTATTCATGATTTTTGTCGTTTATTAAGAAGGGAGTTGTCTCTTTATGCATGCATAAAAATATATACACGTTGTTGGAGCAGTAAAGTTTTGATGGCTGACAAAAGATAATGAAACAGGTTGGACTACCTGGTTCTTTCAGCGTACTGTTTTCGTGGCAAAACTGCACACGCATCACACAATAAAAATGGAATAATTGGTGCTGGAAATAAGGAGGATAACAAGGAATATTATTCCAAGTTGAACTCCTAGAAGAAGAAGGTTCCAAAGAAGGAAATATTTTTCAAGAAGCATGAAAAAAGGGGAGAAGCATGAAATAAGGAGGATAACAAGGAATATTATTCCAAGTTGAACTCCTAGAAGAAGAAGGTTCCAAAGAAGGAAATATTATTTCAAGAAGCATGAAAAAAGGGAAGACTGATTAGGAAAAGGAATTCGAAAAGAAGTTGGAGAACGACTTATATGTAGCTATAAAACTAGAGAGAATTCACAGAAGAAAGAGAGGCGCAGAAAAAAAGAAAGAAGGGCGCAGAAAAAAGAGAGATTCAGAGAGAAAAAAAAGAGATTCGCAGATGAAGAAGAAAAGGAAAAAAACAGAGGCGCTATAGAAATTACAACAAGAAGAATTGTTAGAGCTAACAAGTTTCTTTCTGCAGCATAGTTTTTTACTTTCGTTCTTGATAGTTGAACACTGTAATCTCTTAGTACTTATAAACTGGGAACATAATCCTTGGGAGGTTTATGTGTAGCAAATAGGCTAGGGAAGTTGAGTTGAAGTTTGAATTGTTGGATCTTAGGGCTAACTAGCTAAAGATCTAACTGAGGTGGTAATTGTTGTTGAAGGCTCTTTTGAAGTAGTGAAGTTGAAGTTAAATCCTGTAGAGTACAGGTCGTGGTTTTTCACCCTTCTTGAGCAGGGGGTTTTCCACGTAAAACTACTGCGTCCAGTTTATTTCTGCATCATTGAAACACGTCGGTTAACCTGTTCCAACGATTAGGCAAATCCGTAGGGGGTGCAAAACCTAACAAGTGGTATCAGAGCAGGTTTTCTTATTAAAGGCTAGTACCTAAGAATTGATCCAGATGAATACTGCACCACCTTTTGGACATGGAGAAGGACAGGATGACTATGAGCTGGATTAGAGGAACAAGTCAGGTTACCTGGTCCATATACTGGACAAGCAGAGGGCACACAGTCAGGGGGAACTATGGAAAGTTGGATCAGAGGAACAAGTCAGACTACCTGGTCTATCCACTGGACAAGCAGAGGGCACACAGTCAGGGGGAACTATGGAAAGCTGAAAATAAATTAGAAAAGATGGATAGGCCTGACACTCAGAAAGTTTGTCATCATCAAAAAGGGGGAATTTGTTGGAGCAGTAAAGTTTTGATGGCTGACAAAAGATAATGAAACAGGTTGGACTACCTGGTTCTTTCAGCGTACTGTTTTCGTGGCAAAACTGCACACGCATCACACAATAAAAATGGAATAATTGGTGCTGGAAATAAGGAGGATAACAAGGAATATTATTCCAAGTTGAACTCCTAGAAGAAGAAGGTTCCAAAGAAGGAAATATTTTTCAAGAAGCATGAAAAAAGGGGAGAAGCATGAAATAAGGAGGATAACAAGGAATATTATTCCAAGTTGAACTCCTAGAAGAAGAAGGTTCCAAAGAAGGAAATATTATTTCAAGAAGCATGAAAAAAGGGAAGACTGATTAGGAAAAGGAATTCGAAAAGAAGTTGGAGAACGACTTATATGTAGCTATAAAACTAGAGAGAATTCACAGAAGAAAGAGAGGCGCAGAAAAAAAGAAAGAAGGGCGCAGAAAAAAGAGAGATTCAGAGAGAAAAAAAAGAGATTCGCAGATGAAGAAGAAAAGGAAAAAAACAGAGGCGCTATAGAAATTACAACAAGAAGAATTGTTAGAGCTAACAAGTTTCTTTCTGCAGCATAGTTTTTTACTTTCGTTCTTGATAGTTGAACACTGTAATCTCTTAGTACTTATAAACTGGGAACATAATCCTTGGGAGGTTTATGTGTAGCAAATAGGCTAGGGAAGTTGAGTTGAAGTTTGAATTGTTGGATCTTAGGGCTAACTAGCTAAAGATCTAACTGAGGTGGTAATTGTTGTTGAAGGCTCTTTTGAAGTAGTGAAGTTGAAGTTAAATCCTGTAGAGTACAGGTCGTGGTTTTTCACCCTTCTTGAGTAGGGGGTTTTCCACGTAAAACTACTGCGTCCAGTTTATTTCTGCATCATTGAAACACGTCGGTTAACCTGTTCCAACGATTAGGCAAATCCGTAGGGGGTGCAAAACCTAACACACGTCATATCTATTTAAAGAAAAAAATGGTTTTATATTCTGTATCATTCATTTATTTATTTTTATTATAATATATAGTTCACATGTTCAGCATAATGGTACATCTTCCTCTACCGCATGGTGATGTTTTTAACAAATTTGGATCACCTAGAAAATGAAGATTTGAAACTAATAGTTTGTCCTTATTATTATTTTATATCATTCTAGATGACCAAAAAACACATGGCACGCCAAGGAGAAAGATTCAAAGGAATACATCATCTTGTTTTTAGCATACACTAGAATCTTGTTGTATGCATTTTATTACTTAATTAATGATTAATGAAGGTAATTAGGTTCATTAATTAGCACTTTGCAGTTAACAGCTCACGCATGACTCAATTTGTTTCTTCTATCCACCGCAATTAGTTAAACGTTTACCGTGACTAGTTAAATATCATCCGTTTCTTTCCTTTTTGCGCCACATTACTCTAGTTAAAAGAATAATTTGATTATATTAATCTTTCCGACTCAATTTGCTTCTTTAAGATTTAGTTAGCTAGGAAAATATTTTACAATTTATTTTTTATTATACAACAACAATAATATACAGGTGGAATTCCACATGTGGGGTCTGGGAAGGGTAAAATATACACAAACTTTACCATTACCTCATAGAGATAGAGAGGTTGTTTTCGAAAGATCCTCATCTCAAAAATATCAAGCCTCATAAGCAGAAGATACTAGATATGAAAAACGAAAAAAAAGGACTAAAGTGGAAAGTAAATGATAGTATCTTAATAGAATAAAAGTAACAAGTGTAAGATGGACAATGAGAACACAAGATATAAATACACGACTGATCCTACAACCTATTATATCGCAAGGCCAGACAATCATCCTACCCATATGAGTCGTCTAACATTCTACCCTAATACGTGACCTCCGCTCCTTTCTATCTAAGGTCATGTCCTCGTAAGATGAAGTTTTGCCAAATCTTATCTAATCACCTCCTCCTAATACTTTTTCGGTCGACCTCTATCCCTCTGCGTAACTCCTAAATATAACCTCTCTCATCTCCTTACAGGAGCATAAGCACTTCTTTTCTGCACATGCCCAAACCACCGCACTCTCGCTTCTCTCATTTTGTCTGCCACAAGGGCCACACCTAACTTCCTTCGAATGATCTCATTCCTAATATTATCCCCCCCGGTATGTCCACACATCTATCTCAACATCCTCATCTCCACGACCTGCATCTTCTGAAAATGTGAGTTTTTAATTGACCAGCTCTCCTCCCTATATAACAAGGACGGTCTAACCACCATTCAATAAAATTTACCTTTAAATTTAGGTGGTATTTCTTAGCACACACTACACCAGAGGCAAGCCTCCATTTCGTCCATGCTGCCCCAATATGATGTGTGACATCATCATCGATAACGCCACTACTCTGGATGATGGACCCAAGATATTTAAAACTATCTTTCTTGGGAATAGCTTGATTTGCAAACCTCACTTCAATGTCTGTTTCACCCCTCCCGACATTGAAGTTGCACTCCAAATATTTTGTTTTGATCCTACTTGATTTAAACCCTTTGGCTTCCACAGTATGTGTAACGCCCGATAAAATTACCAAAATACCCCTAAAGAATAGATATGCGCGTAACGCATCTTCCTATGCTCAGATGATAAAATTTATCTATGTCATATAAATTAAGACAAAACAATAACAAATATTGAGTTACTAGCACGGACAAAGATATCTAAGTATAAAAATGAAAAGGATAAAGCCAGTTGAATATAGAAGTGCTCAAAGGAAGGAGGGGGCGACGAGGATGGCATGCTCTTGTTATTCACACTACACCGTGGAAAACATGTGATCATAATTTTTTTTAATTATTTTAAGCGATTTTTGTAATTTATTTAAAAAATTATTTTTTAAATTAAAAATACTTTTATTTTTTAATAAATTATTTTATAATCATATAAATATCTAAAAATTATTTCATATCATGTCAAATTAAATAGTATGGCGGAGAGAACACCTTTAGTTTCTTTTATTTTTTTCTTGTATTAATTAATACTACAATTTATATTTCTTTGTCTGATAATCCTTTGTAATCTACTATGAGATGTATGTACACGTGAATAAATTATAAATTTCGTCACATGCTACAATTTCTTTTTGTGTATTTGCAATTTCAACCCCTTAACAATAAAACAGGGGGCTTTTCCCCCCCTCTTTTTGTTGAAGATGCATTAGAAAGTAACAGTGCAGAGGAGATAAGATGGCCGACTATATGATCACCGCTAATTAAGTTTGGAAATGATTAATTGATAAGTTGTATGTGGTCAAATTTAATAATTTAGGGATTTTATTTGAGTTTTGCTAATAAAAATTAAATTTGATTTTTTATATACTCTTGATTAGTGAAAATAGTTTAAATCTACCTTTTATTATAATTTTTGTTTAAATATAACCTTCTAATTTTATTTTAGGTTCAAATATATTCTTTCGGTTATGCTCTATATTAATTTATTTTTATTTTAATGGATAAATACCTGACAAATTTAGAAACAAATAATATATCCCTAATTTAAAATACGTTCATATTAAACTCACTCATTTATCTCATTTTCGATCCATTCATTTTACAAATATATACATAAATCAATACTAGACAAAAGATGCAGGAATGTTCGATCCTTCATGTTGTTATATCCGCATTAACTTGTACGAAAATTATCTCAAACATAAAGTTCTAATCTATGCTTAATTCCGTCAAAATCAAAGATACATACAAAACAATTTGATAGAAACAATGGTGTAAATAATCAAAACACAAAAATATTTGAAATTGCAATGTATTAAAATACATAAAGATGTTCTAACAAAGCATATTTGATATAAATACATGCTTATACTTATTTAATTTGTAGAGTAATGGGTCAAAGATGAGAGGCGAGTTTGTAAAGTGAATTTAGTATTTAAAACTAGAGATAGAGTATTCGTTTTATCACGCGTTCATCTATGAAAAAAAAATAATAAAAATTAATCAACACAGAGTATAACTGAAGTCTAGAGAAGAATATTTAAAGTATAATTGAATGAATATATTTAGATCCAGGATAAAATTAAAAAAATATATTTAAATCAAAAGTATAATTATATAATAAAAAAATATATTTGAATTATTTTTAATAGTACAAACATTATAAATTGTAAATGTCAAAATTTAATCAAGAGACTTTATTTGACTTATACTAATTAAAGATTAAATGTAATATTTGTTATTTATACATGCACATCGATCATCTGACAAATTTCACTACGCATATATGATCTTTTTTCCTTTTTTTAAAGAGGGACAAGATAACCCACTTTTTACTATTATAGTTGAGATAATAACACGTAAAGTCGTTTCATTAAAAAGTGATAATTACTAAATGGCCGACTACGTTAGAGAGCTGACTATTTTTAGAAAATTAATATTTTATAATTATTTATAAATTAAAAAAATAAATTTATTCAGATTTTATACAAAATATAAATTAAAAATAAGTGTATAAAACGACCATAAAACTAAATCTCGTGAATATATCTTTATTTGTTATACAAGTCTGTGCAAATAATAAAACTTAATTATTTTAAATTTAATAAGTCTTATTCTAGCTATTAGATTACATTGCATTAGCAAAATATGAACTAGTTTACTTCTGTGGGAAGAAAAGGTAACCATTCTGGCTTGTGTTCCTTTACTAAAAGGAAGAAAATTGGAACGATAAAGGGAAAACATGAAAACGCTTTTGCATTAAAATATTTATTATATCTATATCTCGTATTACTATTTTGAAAATATAGTCAGATTCTTTATGATTTTACTCTGTCTGGGCAATTAAGTTTCAGATTTCTTTTTACATACCGTAGTGCTATGTCGTGGGTCTCGACATATTTTTTTTTTTAAAGTTTGTCTCAATTTATATAATTTTATAGCCACTTAAATAGATTTATTTTAGGGATAAATTAAAAAAAATAAAATTATGGATGTATTTGGTGTGGAGGAGAATATTTTTTCAATTATGTTTACTTGATCAAAGTAATTTGAAAACCATTTTATTTAGAAAAACAAGTTTTTTTTAAAAAAAAAAAAAACTTTGCTAATAAAACTAGAAAAAGACAAATTGAATAATTGCTATTATAAATTTATTATGTCCTCCACATGCACTCAATCTCCCTAACACCTACCACCCTAAACCCACTTCCAATCCTATTCTACATATGTATTATTTCATTAGATTAGTTTTTTATTTACTTATTAAATATTAGAATTTAATTTTTTTGTTATATATATATATATATTAGAGTGTTATATATACACTATTCTCTACACATGAAAAATTAGTGGGGAAAATCTCAAAATTCAGAAAAGCAAATTTAAATTTATGAAAAGAAGAGTTGTTCATTTTGTCCTTTGTTTGAAAACATATGGAAGAAACTAATCTTTTCTTAAATTCTTTTTTTTTTAAAAAAAATTAGTAGACTAGATATATTCAAAGTTATTAAAGAAGTGATTTTCCCCTTTAAAGCATTTTAGTTACAATTTTTATTTAAATATATATCCTACATTTGTCAATTTGTCGAATATATGTATTTGTGGAGTTGTACTAAATATATAAAAATTATAAAAAATTAGTATAAATATTAATAATTAGGATCGAATTTATTTTCTTCCTCTTATAGTGGACCGTGGGTGTGAAAGAGTAATTTAAGGAAGAAGTGTTGGTGGGCTATATTTGGGCCTACCTAAACGAGTAAAACGACACAGTTTGGAACCCACCTAAGTTTACCTACTACGTCCACGTGTGGCGTTGACTAGAGTCCACGTTGACATTAGACTCTCGTCCTTATCGCTTGGATTTTTGAGTTAATCCAATTTCTCAATTTCCTATTCGACCCTTAATCTGTTACATATTTTAACTTTTAAAAACAGATAAAGACTGGTTAAGCTTCAACCAAAAATTGGGTTAAAAGTACAACTTATTAAGTTACGCTTAGTATCAAACTAACTAGCTGCTTACTCCAAATTAGTTTTTATTTTTAGTCAAAAATAAAATTAAATAATTGTGACACGATGAACATTCGTCTTGTGGACGTGTTCAATTTGAAAAAAATATATATAATGAAATTTTATGCAAGAGACGTGCTTTGACCCAACCCCACAAAATTACAAAATTAAAAATATGAAGAAATTAAATATTATGACACAATTATTCATTGAGGATGTTTCGAGCTATGTTCGTGCAAAATATGTACTAATAAATTTTATTTGTTCTAATTAACATATTAAGAGGGTATTTGAATGGGCTTAAAAGCTAGTTTAATTTGTAAGTTTTTTTAAATTTTTAGAAGTGTTTGACAAATTTTATAATACCTTAAAATAAGTTTAAATAGTTTTTAAAAAAAAGTCAAAAGTTAAAAGTTGGTTTCCCCTATTTTTTTTTCTTTTTGACTTAAAAGCTATTTATATTTGACCAATAAATTTACCTTTTTATCCCTAATATTTGCTTATAATTTTTATGTTATTTTGTTCCAGCCTAGCGCGAATACCTTCGCTTAAGAGAATATTTTTGATGTAGAAAGTCTCTAATTCAGGATCTTCTGCTGTGCGAATTTCTTGAGAAATAAAGTCATAAGCACGCAAGTTTAGAGCTAGACCGACTACTCCAAGAGCACTCATCCATAAACCGTTTACTAGTACAAATAACATAAAGAAATGTAACCAACGTTTATCGGAAAATGGAACCCCAAAGATTTGGGATCAAAAGCGGTTAGCAGTGACCATTGAATAGGTTTCTTCGGCTTGAGTTGGGTTAAAAACATGGAATGTATTTGCACCATCACTGTTTTTAAATAAAGTATTTTCTACGGTAGCACCATGGATGACGCACAACAAAGCAGCGCCCCAATACCGGCAACTCCCATCATATGAAAGGGGTTCAAGGTCCAATTATGAAACTTTTTAAAAAATAGGATGAATCGAAATGGTCCGATTACGCGTATTCCTAATCCTAAATGGATTGTAACGATGTAGGGATCCATATGTAAACATAGTATCTATTTAGATAGGCCTGAATGACCCCTTCTCATTATGAGAATGCATATAATCCTATTCTGGCTTGGTCGGTATGGAATGAACTTATTATTATGGAATCGCCTCGATCATCAGATTATAAGTTCATAACCCTAGTTCATTCCCATTTTAGGCAAAACAGATCTACTAATTCTTTGATTCGGGTTAGTGAGAGAGATCTTGAACTAAAAAATAGACCCTAAAAGCTAAAAAAAAAGAGGCTATTATGGACAATTGCAATAATCGGGTTAATTTATATTCTAGGCCTACTTCTTTTCTATTTTTTTCTTTCATTTTTTTAATTTAAATTTGCTCTTTTTTTCTCTTCTTTCTTCTAGTTTTTTCCTTCTTTCTGTTTTTTCTTTTCTTCCTTTTTTCTTCTTTTTCTTCTAAATTATTTTCTCCTTATTTTTTTTATAAATTATTTATGGTAAAAAAAAAATATAACCATTACTTATTAATATAATTTAAAAAATACTTAAATATTTTATGTATTTTATCAAAAACATATGTTTTTAAAATAACTTATATTAGATATATAAATTAATTTATATAAGCAATTTATATTCAAGATGAATTAAAATAAATTAACTCTAATTTAATCTAGTTTGGAAACAAAAATTTAGAGTAATAATTAATATTTTATAATGTGTAAAAGTTTAAGGATATTTTAGGCATTTTGATTAGAAAAAGTATTTAACAGCACTTAGATACCTAACAACTTTTTTCTATCCAAACAAGCAACTGCTTACTTTTACAATAAGTTTCAACACTTTAGAAAATACTTTTGAAAAACTTTTTAAGAATCATTTTTTCAACTAATCCAAACGAGCTCTAAAAAGTTAATAGAGTTGGCTTAACGAAGTTAGTGGCTTAATTAAAATAGGCAAAATGACCTAATAGGCTCTTATACTTGGTTTCATTTGTCACGTGGGCCCTTATACTCAGGACTTTGTCGAGTATAAATGTTCAATTGACAAAGTCTAGAGTATAAGGGTCTATTAAGTCATTCCGCAATTAAAATATATTTGAAAAAAAGTTTTTCTTCGTGATTTTTATTTGAAATATAAATCACAACAAAATTTAATTTTAATGTATTTATTCTTTTTTTTTCTTAGTCTAATAGTCCCTGATGGTAAATTCGTCTTCCAACTACATGTACATATAAAAGTTTCAACTTAAATATATATTATAAAATCATGATAAATCATTATTCGAACAAAGTGCAAGAGACATAAATCAATATGGAGAGAGTAAACATTACATACATTAGGAGTAAAAGAGAGGCATTTTAGATATGAAAGTCTAAAAAGCTATAATTCAATCATTTGGTGTAAGAAAAATCTTATTTTTTTTCGAAACTCAATCAAAAAAGAAAAAGGTGGTGACACTACTCTTATCATAAATTCTAGAAAATCCAAAAAGGAAAAGAGATGGTATTGAATTTTAGTGTGAAATATAAGTGAGTATACCAAAACAAGTAGAAGACCAAATCTGAAAATGGGATAACCGTGAAGAAGTATTATTCTCAATGTCTACATCATTAAAATATATCTTCTTTTTTCTTTTTACAACATCTAAATATATCTTCTATGTGACAATTTTCATCCCCTTTTAATTTATTTATTTTGTCTTTTTCGAGATAAAATCAAATTATGAGATATAGCTTCGAAAGTGTTTGTTGAAGAATAGTTCCAAATTAAAATAAAGAATGAACCTTTGAATAATTATCAATTATTTGATTTGATGGGAGATTATTACTCCTTCGTTTATTATTAGATGTCAAAAATTTCCTAATTGATTTTTATTTTTACTTGTCATTTAAAAAAATCAAGATAGAACAATTTTTTCTAGCTATTTTACCCCCCAATTTACCTATAAAGTTAATATTTTTTTGAAAAATAAAAAACTTCTTGAAAATATTCAATAATCAATTAATCTTTAGATTACTTAGACAATATTTCTTGAAAAAACATTAATATTATTAAATCATGAAACATTTTCACTTGTTATTGTGTTGATAATATTAAAATATTAAAATTTGAATTATGAATTTAATAAATATTTTTATCAATAAATAAGAATCATATGATAATCTCACTAAATTAATTTTTATTTAACATCAAATAGTGAAACCGAAAGGAGTATCATTTGCTTTATTGCCTCAACATAACAATATTCGATTTGTAATTTTTTGCAAACCTATAACAATATAAAAAGAATAATGAATGAACCAATTTTCAAGATTGAATTTGGACCCAAAGCTAAAGTCAAAGCTAACCCATGCTAATTATAAATGAAGTAGGGACTAAGAAGACTATAGTTATTGAGTTCAATGGCATAGGGAAAGGTATATATTGTTGTTATAAAATTTCAAGTCATATTTTTTTTAAAAATCAATAAATATTATGTTTGGAGCACAATTTTTTCAAAAGTGTAATTACCAAGATTTGAAAATAAATTATGCTAAAATTAGTTATATTAAAATTAATAATTTTAATATTATTGTTTTAGTGGCTGCTTAATTTTATTATATTATAAAAATGATATGTAATATAAAATTTTAATTCATATTTTTTTAAAGAAAAAGATTCAACAAATATTATGTTTGGAGTACAACTTTTAAAAAAGTGTAATTACCAAGATTTGAAAATAAATTATGCTAAAATTAGTTAATTAATAATTTTAATATTATTCTTTTAGTGGCTGTTTGATTTTATTATATTATAAAAATAATATGCATTATATTATTTTTAAGAAGAAGTTATTTATAATATATCTTTCACTTTATCTAATAAAAGTATTTTTATTGTTTTATCATGAGATAATTAATTACTACATTATTATTTCATCTTACGGAAGAAATAACGTATTCGCTATTAGTCACTAGTCATTATATAATTTATTCTAAGATTGTACTAATGTTTAGGATAGCAAGAGTCCGTTTGGACATGATTCTAAATTACGATTTGAAATAAAGTTGATCAAAGTTGATATCTTATGTAAGCATGTAATTTAAATTTTTTAAAATTGTATTATTTTTAGTAAAATGAAAAATTCATAATTTATGAAAATTGTTTAAATATTCTTAATTTTTATGCAATATTAGCAAACAGACAACAATATATATTGAATCAAAATATCATAAGGTACAGAATTTATAAATTACATACCTCCATTTCTTAGTATTTGGGATTATATGTTATTATAAACTTTGAAATACATACAATTTAAAAAAGGTTCATTAGTCAAATAAATCAATAATAACAATATATTCTCTGATATAATCATTCCACATGATACAAATAATCTTTTCAGGTTAAGCATGAAAGGTTTTTTTTTTTTTTTTTTTGATAAAATATAAATTTTATAAGTCAAATTTTTATATTTAAATAATTGAAACTCAAAATTTGTGAAAAGTTCCATAAATAAACATTAATTTAAAATCATGACCAGATTCTATGGCTCAAATCTAATTAAATTTCCATCTCAATATTATATAAGCTAATCCAACATACCAAACGATCACTAAATGCCAGTGAATTATCTATTTTTTCATTTCAAAAACATGTGTATGCATAATCTTTTATATTTTTAAAAAATAAAAGGAACTACTCCATTAAATATTAATTTTAATTTTGAATAAAAGGAATTGAATGGACCTAATTAATATTGGTTAAGAAGCACCAAAAAATTGAAATAGAAAAGAAGTAAAGTCGAAGATGAACTCCTTTTAACATATATCTATAAACCGACAATTCAAAACTCACCATTATAATCAGTCAAACTGTGTGAACACGCTCATTTTCTGCCTACTCCATTTTTTTTTTCTTTTTGAAACCTTTTTTAAAAAAATTATTATTATTATTATTATTCCTTGTTTAATTAAAATAGATTTAAAAGGGAATTAAATGATCTACTCAATGGGGATATATAATAATAATTTTGGTCAATGATTTAATGGATATTATGGTCATTTTGAAAATTATGATTTTAATTTAATAAAAAAATTAAAAGTGCATTTTTAATTAATTTAAGATGTACTTAATTAGATATCACAAGAAATCGAATCAAAATATATCAATAATTGAAGAAGCAAAGTTTTACTAATTATATTCAATTTATATTTCTTATTTTCCAAGTTATTTTATTTTCTTGAAAAAAAAATCATTCTTTGTTTAATTTTTACTAGATATCTCATATCACATTTTTAAAATTATAAAAAAAAAATTAAAATATTTTAATATATTATTAATATTTTACATTGAAATCATGAAATTTAAAAGTCGCATTCTCTTGATAAAACTTCGCAGTCAAGCCACATAAAAAAAAAACATGTATACATGCATATTTTAGTTATTATTTCATTTATTTTAATTTCTTCTTTTTATATTTAATTTTTAAAAATATTTACTCTTACAATGACTTTAACTACACGTATGTAATATATTTAAAAATTAAATAATATTTTAATATATTTTTATATTTTAAATTTTTAAAACACATACTCTAAATTTTTATTTTTTTTTAAATTTCATGTTCGATCAAAATAAGATATATAAGGAAAAGAATGAACTATCCCTTTTATTTCATACTAGTTTATCGATTAAGAAAAATGATTGGGAAATAAGTTGAGAAGCACTTCCGACAGTACTTTTTGGTTATCTCATTTTTGAAAATAGAATTAGTTTACAGTAAAATTATAAAACGTTAGCAAAATTATCACCTAGAAATGAGGATAAAATGGATGAAATTTCCAAAAGCTCTTTTAAATATTTAACAATTAACTTATTTTGAATATTAAAAAAAATTAAAGATTTAATTATTATGGCCAAAGAAAGTACTGCCTCTGTTCAATTGTCAAAAAAAAATTTAATTTGACTTTCAATTTTATTTGTTGTTTTTGAGAAATCAAAGTAGGATAATATTTTTAATTTATTATTATTGCTTAATACTTTTAAAAAATGTATGAGTTAACTCTATCAATTAATAGAGACAAACTGATAAACTTATTATATAAATAATTATTTTTTTAATAAATATATTAAATTAAAATTTGACAATTAAAATAGAACGGAGAGAGTTTTACTTGACCTTGTTGTCCTGTGTTTCTTCGCTGTTATTATGTGGGACCCACAAAAATATTTGTGGGTTTCTTAATTTAATATTTCCAAAGCAATCGCTTCAATTATGATTTTACAATATTAGCTCTAACAAATTATTTTCTCAACTGTTTCAGCTATAATTTTGTTATATCATCCTAATCAATATTTTTAGGTCTTCACCGTTATTATATGGGACGCACAAAAATATTTTACGGGTTTCTTAATTTAATATTTATCAAAGCAGCTTGATTATATTTCTTCAGGTGCTTCAATTATGATTTTCAATATTAACCCTAAAAAAATTATTTTCTCAATTATTTCAGCTGTGATTTTGCTATATTATCATAATTAATTATATTAGGTCATGCAAAATGATAGAGATATGATAAAACAAACACAAAGGCATAAATTAGGTCTTTCCTTTTAAACTAAAAAGATAAATTAAATAATTATTTTAATATTTTTCAATGAATCAAAACTTCACGCATATTACTTTAAGTGATGTAAATAATACTACAAGTCATAATAATTGTCAATTTAAAATTTCAATTCTTCAAATTTTATCAATATCATATAAATTGTGATAGAGAGAATAACATAAAATGTAGTGACTATAAATCTATAATTAATAACTTAAAATTTTTAAAATACATATACAAAATTTATTAACATGACACAAATCGAGATTAAAAAATATATATATTGGGGCCGTGCGAGCATGGAGCTCATGACTAGTTTAATTAGAAGAGTATAACTAAACTAATTTTAGTATAATATTTTAAAATTCTTTAAATAATATAAGAAAATAATTATTTTAATATGCTAAATAACTAAATTAAATAAAAGTCTATTGTTTTAAAATAAAGATCGAGTAAAAGGGAACACATCGACTCGGTGCGTGCTTTCTTTGTCTATTAATAGTTATCTACTAGTAATTTAATAATGCGATTAAAAAATAGTAAATACTAAAGATAATTTTTTCAACCTTGAATATAATAAATATATGTCTTGAAAAAGTAATAGAAAATGACATAATTAATGAAAGATATTAGAAACTTATAAAAGTATCTCTTTTTTATAGGTATATATGATTGCAAATTTATTTTTGGTATAATGGACAAGTAAAAATCGATGGTGAGTATATTTAAAATAAAAATTAAAAAAACTGGGAAGTGATTAACATTAAAATTTGTGCAAATCTATAAGGAGAAAGTATCTCCAAAACTAGATATGAACTGTAGCAGTGACGGCTCTTCAAGTTTAAATTTTCCTCCTCCTTATATAGCCCCCGTCTCTGTATTGTCAGTTGGAAAGTGAAATATTTGTCGGATCGGAGGATCTTCCGAGGCAAAAAAAGATTGTAGGCTTTCGAGATCTTCGGAAATACCTCATGAATTGAGTAAACCCATCAATTCAGAAAGATTTTCCGGCTCTGGAGAACTGTTCCACAAAATCAATTCAAAGTCGGTGATTTTGGATTCATTATAAAGTCTGCTTTTTCAACGGAAAAGGGAAAAGGGTGGCCATATTTATTGTTTTCTTGAAAATTTTGGGGTGTAATTAGTCGTACATGTGCTTATTAAAGGTGGCGAACCCAAGAGATTCCGGCGAGTATGACAGAATTCCGTCGACCGCAGGTGATTCAGAAACTACAACAACTGAAGGAATTCCTCAGATATATGAACAATCCCAATCCTTTGAAGAAATGTTACAGCAACAAATACAGCAAGAAGCAGACTATTTGATGTCGGCGTCGGCAAATCCGATGTATACTGGGTATAGTCAATCGAGGGATATGTCGGCAATGGTGACGGCGTTAACACACGTGGTTTCGGGGCAGAGACAGGGAGACTGGGGTTACCGCCCGGAAATTAGCGGTGGTACGACGTCGTTTGGCGGTGGGGGTGGTTCGGGGAGTATTTATTCAGCGAATTCGCCGTCTTCTTCGAGTTCAGGATCATGGGCTGGACAGAAAAGAAGACGTGATCAAGAAGAAAGTGTTACTGGAGAACAACCGCAAAGGGTTTATGGAAGTTTTGGAGAATTTAGAAGTGGAGAATCATCTTCCTCTGTTAAACCCGGTTCGTATTATTACTTCAACTAATTAAATACTCTTTTCGTTCAAATTTTTTCCATTCTTTTTTGGGTTCCATTTCAAGATCCTATTCTCTTTTTTTCCTACTCAAATTTCACACTTCCCATAATATTTTTCCTTTTAATTTCTATTTCTACTTCTTAATCGTATTTAATTTTTATTTCTACTTCTAAATCTTATTTTTGTTCTTCTTTTGCCAAATTTAGTTTGTTGTTTCTAAACAGGGGAGTTTTATTTAGTTGATTTGTATTATTGGATGTTTTAGGAAATATGTGAACAGAGGATCAAAGATTTTGTATTAAATTATTTTTGTATCATCTTCCGATTGTTTCTCACAGAAGAAGGTCCAAGCCAGGCAGCACCACAAACCCCCACCACCGCGGCAACTCCGGCATCACAGACACCACCGCAACCAGCAGAAGTGGCAAGTGAAGAAACAGGGGAAAGGAAGAGGAGATACAGAGGGGTAAGACAGAGGCCATGGGGAAAATGGGCAGCAGAAATAAGAGATCCACACAAAGCAGCAAGAGTTTGGTTAGGCACATTTGATACAGCAGAAGCAGCCGCTAGAGCTTATGATGAAGCCGCTCTTAGATTCCGAGGAAACCGAGCTAAGCTGAATTTCCCCGAAAACGTCAGATTATTACCACAACAGCAACCACAACCCAAAACAAGATTAGCCATTTCAAGCTCATCATCATCAGTACCACAATCGCAATTCCAATTAATGTCTGCAGCAACAACGCCGTCACCATTTTTTCAATCATATACTCAACCTCGGCATCAACATCAGCAGCAGCAGCTACAACAACAGCAGCAGCAGCAGTTTTTTCAGAGCTCAGATGTTGCTAGAGATTATTGGGAATACTCACAATTACTTCAAAATCCAATAGATTTCCATGGACAACAACAATCTTCATCTTTGTTACAACAAATGTTATTAGCTTCATCACTGGGGGTGTTGCATTCACATACATTCCCTTCTTCTTCATCTTCCGCTTTAGCAACCTCAGCAGCTTCTTCCACTTCTTCCCCTGCATATCCTCTGTTTTACTCTGCTCAACAATCAGGCTTCTTTCAGCCACAAACTCATCAAAATCAAGGCAATAGCGGCAGCAGCAGCAGCAGCTCCAGTTTTCCTCCACCTTTTTGGACTAGTTCCGGCCACTACCCACCTTCTTCCAGCTAATTTTCATACTTCTCCCCTTTTTTCTTTCAATTTTTATTTTACATAATTTTTTTTTTAAAAAAAAGTAATCCGCATCCTTTTTGGGATTTTGGTTTTTTTGTATTTTGTACTTTGCATTTAGAAGAGATAAGATCAAATAGGATTTCTCTATCTTTGATATCATTAAGTTTAAATCCTGAAGATAGAAAATATTTCGTTAAGAAATTACATATAGATGTTGATCATTGTCAATGCAGGTATCAGACAACATAAATATATTTCTTAATTTTGGCCTTGATTTGTATCTATGTTCTCTTATGCATAACTTGTATAGAGTTGAATAAAATGTCGTATGCATTTTACATGACATTCTAGGTATATTATGTCATATAAAATGTATGGGTTTATTTGTCAATTTTATACAAAATTTAAGTATATATTTATATACCTCGGAGAGAAATAAGACATAGGCAGTTCCAATTAGAGATCCCTATTATGGGCAATTTTATTTTTGTCCTAAATTGAAGGATATATGGTTTATTCTCAAGTAAAATACAAGAAGAATAGCAGAATATGTAGGTTTTCATATTGCATAGTTTTGATACCCCACAAATCAGAAATGTATTTGTCATTTTTTTGATGATTTACCAAAAGAATATTGTAGAAACTATCCAACTTGTGGTGTTGTCTATTCTTCTTTATTTTTCAGCTTTGCAAGCTACCATCACATTCAATTACTGACAATTCTAATGGTTTTGTTGATCATCTTTGTGATTGTAACTCTTTTTATTTATTTATTTTTTGAAAAATTGTTCTTTTATGTGGACCAATGCGTTTATCTTATTGTGAATCCATCTGCTACGTTATCTTAGTAAATCCAATATGGTCAATTTTTATTTGGTTAATCAAATATAGTCTTAGTTTAATTAATAGAGAATCATGTTAGTCTTAATCCAGACATAATTTAAGATTTTTCTACATTTTGGTGGATTAGGAGTGTAAGTGATTGTTTGGTATGTTGGATAAGAGCATAGATAGCTTCAAAATAAAAATTGATCTTGATTACTAATTCGAGATAAGTTGTATTAGAATTAATAGCTAGTATTAAATAAGATGATTGAATATTTTTCTCACAAATTATACTACCAGAACGTCTAATTCTAGCAAAAGCATTAGCTTACGGAGTTTGATTAGATAAGAGTTGACAACATAAACATCTCTTAGGTTGTTGCTATCTATTGATGTTTACTAGTACCTCGTAAACAAAGCGTGAAGGAATGAGATTCTTGTGTCACCATTAATTATCATTTCAATCTTCTATTATTTTGTATTCATTCTTTTTGTATCTTTCTGGGTTTTTTTTTTGGGTGGGGGTATGATCTAATCACATGATAATTAAAGTTAATTACGTTGTGCATAAATTGCTAATCAAGGTTCCACATGACATCTTGTCGTGTAGTTATTGGATAGGAACTCACAGGTGGCTTTCCAACGTTTATTTTGGAAACACTTGGGTGTTAAAATCACCTCATAAAATTATAATTCGTTTTACATATTTATATATAAACAAGTTAATGATCCACTTATTTATTAATTAAATTTATTTTTATCACTTAATTTAATCAATTTTGTCTAAATATTTTTAAGATCACTATTTTTATTGATATGTTTTTGTAGTCTTAAAACAAGAAAAAAAGTTTTATCTGGTATTCAAGTAAATATTGAATTTGAACTTAGTAATAATTAAATGGATTGAGTTATGAATCAGATTTAGCTTATCTGTTTCAGTCCAACCTGTTTTAGCTCAACAGAGATATAAGCAGATTAATGACTCATTCATTTATTATTATCGAATTCGGTCCACCTCTTCCATTTAACACACTACACACATTATTGTTTTCTTTTCTCTAACCATTCAGGGTGCCTAAGAACTATGGCTCTTGTTCAAATTTGCGTAACAAAATATCTATTATAAGAAATTTTAGTATTTGTTACCAATGAAACTGCCATTTTCAAAGAGAAAGAAAAGATTGTTCAGGTGGTAAGCATCTTCCACCATTATTAAAATAATTAGTATCGTAAAACAATCACAATACGCATTCTATTTTATTAAGATTCATCACTTAATTATGATTGATAGGTACCTTAATTGATTACTTAATCATGATAAATTAACGTGATTTGAAGGTTATTAGCATGGAATTGGTATGATTTTTAATCTTTTTGATAAAGCCTAAGATTATCGCTATCATCCAAGAGTGTAAGAGAGATTTTTGCTTATGTATTATAGCTATCCAAGAGTGTGTTTGGTATGACTTAATTCTTTTTATCAATTTATTATTTGCTTATCTCATCTTTTATTTGTTCTCTGTTATTTCATCAGGCAGTGAATATTGTCAACGTTCATACTCAAATTTATTGCCAAGTACCAAGCTTTAAGGTAAATTAATATTAGCTACCTATTTTAAGTTATACTCTAGCACCAAAAAATGGTTTAAAAGATAATTTTTAGATAGCAAAATAATTTGGACAAAAGATATTTCTTTCACACAAAAACTTATAATCATACTAAACATCATATACTTGCTTTTCACTAACACAGTATAAATGTATTTCTCTATGTCAATCTAGACCTATGCGATTATAATACAATTTTTTTTTATAAAAAAATTTCTGACGAAAAGATCAATCTTGAAGTATGAGAGCTTCTTAAGATATGAAAAAAAAGAAAAATACTATTGACCATATTTGCTAATCTCTCCTTTTTTATATATATATTTCACTCTAAGTAATACGTGGGGCAACCCCTCCAATTTGGTGTTTTTATTGTGTGTACTTGTTTTAACTTAAAAGTAATTATATTAGAGTTAAGTATGTACTGATTAACAATATATTTTTTTGTACACAATTACTATAGGTAAATCGAACACGTATATTATTGGAACTTTGTACTAAGGAGGTGTTTGGATTATTTTTAATTTGTACTAAGGGAGTATTTGAATAATTTTTTTTTAAATGAGTCATATTAAAAACTAAAAATTATAAGTTGAGAATTTTTAGTTTTTAACTTTTTTTTAAGTATTTTTTGATCTTTTAAAAACTAGAATATATGTATTATTTCCACGTTTATTAATGGATAGACACCTGGCCTTAATTATTACATCAATATTATAACTTTATGAGACATCCGTATAATAATTTTGGTACTCCAAACAAAATGATCATTCACTTTAATTTACACTTAATTGGGAGCTAGATTATTCATTGGAATGTCTATATACATTTTGAACACTTAATTGATAATGAAGCCAAACAACAATTCATCAACAGTCATTTTCTTTCCACTTGACACACGATTAATTAATGTCTTCAAGGAATGTACCAATACCTAAAATTAACAAGTGACAAAATTGCAGGATTTTAGCCAAGACATTTGGAGACTTCATTACTTCAATAAATGGTTCCATTCTTGCCATTACAAAGCAATTTTTTATCCAAGAAGGAAGGCCAATCAAATGTTTATTAATATTTTAACATATACCCTCTTCAATATTTTTTATGTTAAATCAAATTATGTTATTTTGATATTTTAAAATAGAAATTTAGATATTTAGAAATTATAGGACAAGCACTATAATTGTACCTTTTTTTATATTAATATGATAGAAAATACATCTTAAAATATTAATCAATATTTATATAATTTGAATAACGAAAAATTGTGACAACTGAAAAAACTAGAAAATATATTTCTATTATATATATATATGTGAAGGGTAAGACGACCAAGGGTCAAAATATAATTTCAAACTAACAAAAATCTATCAAAAAATATAGCCATATATATATATATATATATATATATATATATATCAATTATTGTATAGTAATTTCGCATGCTAATAAAAATCTACCAAGAAAGATAAGCAAAAAAAAAAAAAAAAAAAAAAAAAGAATAGTTCTAGAAGCATCTTTTAATAAAAAGATGCATCCTTAATTTTTTATGCTTCTTTTCTTTTTCTCATGATGTGTTAATGTTAAAAAAAAGCATAAGGAATTAGGGATATATCTTTCATTTTATCTCAATTTACTAAAATATTATATATTTCATACATGATATAATATTCATATGAGACCTTTTTGATTCATTTTTTCTTCAAATTTGTATGCATGTTCACAAACATCTATTAGAAAGTTATGTTGATCACATAAAATATGCCATTTTATTTGAAATACGTCATTACATTTGAAATACATATAATTAAAGGAGGTGTGACATATTTCATATCCAACGTATTTCTGTTCAATTCAATATTTATATCTGACACACAATTAATTTATTATTAAGTATATGATTAATTACATATAAATATAATTTAAGACTATAATATTGAGCTCGTTAATAAATTTTTTCATATCTAATATATAGTTAAAAATTATGGAGTTTCCGTAAATCCGCGGTACTACCTTGATCCGCCCCTCTACTTATTCTCTTTAGAAAAGTACACTGCCAAGTGTTGAACATTCGTGTAACTAAGTTAAAAAAGAATCATCACAGAATAAAAGATATAATAAAGCCATCTTTAAATGTACGGCATGTTTCTCCAGAAACTAGTTTTTTTTTTTTAAAAAAAAAAAACGTGTTAAGGTCTCAATTAAGATGTGTTTTATTAATCTCAATTTGGCCGTTAAAATATATATTTTTATTTATAACACAATAGTGGGTAATCGTTCCAAACATAAAGTTAATTAAGCTCAATACTTTATATTTCTCTTTTATTTTCTGATTTTTTATTTAGGATTATACTTAAACTTGTCCTCATTTTTCACTTATACATCTAAACTAAGACAAGTTCCTAATAGACACCTCAACTGCTAAGATTTGATCTCATTAAATATTTTTATCTTACTTAAGATGTTTATTAGGAACTTATCTTAATTTAGGTGTCTAAATGAAAAATAATGACAAGTTTAGATATTTATTTATAGGTGTTTAAATGAAGAATAATGATAAGTTTGAATGTCTCTTTATAAGTTAACCCTTTTATTTAATAAAGCTAATTTTCATTTTGATGATGTTTTCTGGTTCCCAATCTCCACCACCTAAAAGTGAAAAAAGCAATGCATGTAATTATCTTGCACTTTTATGGATCTTCTTCTCTCTCTCTCCTTTTTTTTTAAAAATTACTATACGACATTTTGTTCTAATTAATTGACCTTATTACTTCTTGAGGGGTAGAACAATTACAATTTCCTTGAAGTCGAATGATATATACATTATATTTTATATAAATAAGTTGCGGTAAACTACTCAAGCAGGAAATAAGTTGACATGTCTGTTTGAATAGTTTGAAGTATATCTATAATTTTTTGTGACTCTTCAAATATTTTATATATCCAAAATCTGCATAAAAAATTTAGGGGTAATTTTTTGTAGTTCTTTCAGAGTATATTGACATGTTTTCTTGAGCAGTTTGAGCATGTATCTATATTTTTTTAGTGATTTTTTTCCTTATATTTTTGTTTTTTAAAATTATATTTAAAAATTGTAAACGTCTAATCTAAACTATGATAATTGGCAGCTTAAAATATTTTAAAGACATGTAAAAAAATTAGTTCAGTCTTAAAATTTTGTCAGTGCCACATAAAATGGGAGAGATAAAGTAACAAAGTTTTGGAAATGCCGTAAAAAATATGGTAAATCTCAATAACTAATTTTGAAAGACATAAAAAATTGATTGAATCTTAAAATTTTATTGGTGTCACATAAAATGGGACAGAACAAGTAATATATATTTAAAAACAATGGAAAAAATACTGTCAATCTCAAAAATTAACATCTTAAAATATTTAAAAGACATATAAAAAATTTGATTGATTCTTGAAATTTTATTAGGGCCACAAAAATAAGTACTAATGGAGTATATGTATTATTTAAAAATTACTTTAAAAAAATAATCAAATAACAACTTAAAACATATCTAAAAAATTGTATTAAAATTATTGATTTTTCTAGTTCTATCGAATCACATAAATTGAATATATATATGTCACGACCCAAAATTCGGGCGTGATGGCACTCATCTAACCCACCAAGGCGAGTCAGCCCAACACCTACTGATCCAAACATAACAATGATAGCGGAAGAGGAAATAGTCTAATATGGTAAATAATCATAGGAAAACCAAACTACAACCATCCCAGAACTGGTGTCACATGTACAAGCCTCTAGATACATAGTACTCGAATAAAATAAATGTCTCAAATGTCTAGTCCTCAAATAGGACGTAACATAATAATGGATTCCTTGAAGGTCCACCGATGTGATAAGCAGCTACCTTAAGGATAATCCAGAAGCTCGATCCTGAAATGAGGAAATTCTAACTAAAGGGACCGGGCTCGCAACCTACAAAAATGTAGCAAGGGGTGAGTACCAAAAACAACACGGTACTCAGCAAATGGAACTAACCTAGAGTAAAACAATGAAGAACCAAGTAACTCCTTCACACCCAACCACATACCGCCAAACTACAATCCTGCACTCAGAAAAGTCCCAGCCCAACAACACATAATACACAATAAAGATAGTTTTCCAGTATATCACAATCATCAAATCACAAGTCATAACTCACAAGTGGTAACATAATCAATCACATGCATAACACCATGCCACATAATAGTATGCAAGGATGAGATGCAATGCGTATGCAAGAACTGTCGGTAATGACCTCGACATCACAATATCAATATGCAAGGATGAGATGCAATGCTTATGCAATAATTGCCGTCAAAGACCTCGGCATCACAACATCGCCGGCAAAGACCTCGGCATCACAACATCGCCGGCAAAGACCTCGGCATCACAATATCGCCGGCAAAGACCTCGGCATCACAACATCGCTGGCAAAGACCTCGGCATCACAGTATCGCCGGCAAAGACCTCGGCATCACATCTCGACCGGTAAAGACCTCGGCCCCAATTTCTTTTTTTTTTACCATCTCACTCATATCAATATCCAGAATCAATGCAAATTATGTGTAACATAGAATGAATGAACATGAGATGAAGTTCACAAACAAATCAACTCATAATCACCAACCACAACAATATATCTCAAAAATAGAATTCTCGTCACTTAGCCACATTTTCAATTCAAGTATCACAACACCACACCAACTCACATTTATATTTAATTGCCTCAATTTCTATAATATTAAAATATTTCATAAATCACACATAGAAAAATTACAAGAATAAGGGTATTACCCAATACCATAAATGTTGCAATATCCTTAATATCTCAATACTATCACAACCTCAACAACAGTCACATCTCAAAACAAGTACCAATTTGATATCAATATCGAATAATTCATTATTTTCCCTAAGATATACTTCCACAATTAATTCACAAGTCAAATATCACCATAGAAATAATTACTCAATTCAAAATATTTTGATCAAAGCGTACATTAATCCATCTCTATCCCAAAATACTCAATTCTATACACATTAGAGCATACAAGGTTCAACATATTTAACAAAAAGTTAGAAACCCACTTTCCTTATATAAAGTCTCGAATCGTGTCAATTCCGAAGCTTTTCCCTCCCTACGATACTCCAAATCACCAAAATCTATTCAAGTATAACATCACAATCACATAACGAATCTAACGACACTAAAATCAATTAATTCGGTGAAAGGGGCAAAATGGTCCAAAAATTTCATCACCGGAAAAAGTCGTCAGAAATCTGAAAAAATTTATACATAAAAATGTTCTCTTGGTAATAAGGAATTCAACGGCGAAAACCGTTTAAAAACGGAGCTAAAACGAGGTAGAAATCTCATATTTAAAGTCTCCAAAAAAAGACATCCGAACCAGCGAAAACCAGCAAATTTTACCTCGAACGGCGCACCAAAATTAATTTCTGAAATTCCCATGGTGTTCCTCTCAAAAAATTACGCAATTTAGCCTTTTGAATCGCCCAAATCGGACCAAAATCGAGGGAGAAATCGTCGATTGAAGTTTGTGAGAAACCTAGAAAATTTTTGAGAAGAAATCTGTATTTTTTAATATATATATATTGCGTCTGCCACGTGGCAGCGCCTAATTGGGCCACGTCATCCCCGCTTCAGCATTTTCAGCAAACTCTCAAACTTAAATTCAATGCTCCGGCTTCATCCGGAGTCGGAAAAATACATTCCATATATGAAATCTGATCGGAAACGATATTTCGGACTCAACGGTGTAGTCGAAATTCCCATCGGAGGTTGTTTTATTTCAATGTGGGTCCCAATTCCCAATATCGAAAATAATCAAAAGGGCCAAAACACACCCGAAAGCTTCGGAAACTAAATGAAGGGTCCTTCTAGACCAAAATTGATGTTCCGGATCCAACGAAATTATTAGAATTTTAATTTGAGGTCCCCTTGGCCGAAACCCGAGAAAACTCATTTAAACTAGTTTCGGGCTCAAAAAGTCAAAACCATGTTCAGGGTCATTACAATATATATATATATATATATATAAAACTCGTGCAATGAACAAATTTTACCACTAGTATATATATTATTTCTTATTATATAAGTGAGAGTTAAAGTGAAGTAGACAGCTCTCCGTCGACGTGCCTGCTTGAGTTGTTTGCTTCCTCCCTTTTATTATATGGGCCCCATAAAATATTCCTTCAACTATGATTTTATTATATCATTCCAATCAGTTATTTTATAAATTATTTGACTCAAATCTACCATTTTTTTTTTGATCTTGTGATGTCATTGGAAGAGTTAAATTTTAGAAGTTTCTAAAAAAAAAAAGATATTTTTTAGATGAACCAAAAAAGGGACAAATAAAATGAAACAGATGGAGTATTATACTGTAAACTTAAATTTAATTATATGAATGAGAAAGTAAAAGCAATCAAATTTATTTGTTGGGCTCGGGTAACATCCGAGCTACCTTTACTAGTATATATATATATATATAGCAGAATTAAGAGAAATGCATTTTGATGTCTTTTATTTTTTTCTTTTTCGAACTATAATTCAGCCACATAGTGAGAGGCAGATGCAATATCGTGGTATTACTTAATTCATCTGAATTTAATGCTTTTTCATACATAATATAAGTTTATGGGTAAGGTTCACTAAAATATAATCAACAATAAGATAAGTTTACACAATTTTAAAGATGTAATAAATTCATAGCTACATAGATGCCACAGATAGGAGAGTTGGCTATAGTTGGTTGTAGGAGATGTGGAAGAAGTAGTGTGGAGAGATAATTAGATAGAATATAGTGTATTTATAATTTATTAAGAATATGATTTTAAATAGAAAGATAAGAAAATCGATGATTATGATAAAAGATTAGTAAATAGTCGAACGTTATTTAGTTTTGTTTTTAAAAAATATTGTTAGTAATTCTCTTACTATCATATTTCAGTTGATTTTACTATTACCTCTTTTTGTTTTCTTTTCTTTGTTTATCACATTCTTTATTATTGTTACTATTCTTTTCTTCGTAATTTAATTTTATATGCTTTATTTGAATCGAGGGTCCATTGAAAACATTTATATCTTCAACTTTGCTTTCCAGACCTCACTTATGTTATCTCCTATGTTTGAAACAGTATATTAGAAATAATAAAAATGAAATGCAAGAAATATATGAGTCCATGGAATTTACTATGAGTCTTTAAGGAATTTAATTCCTTTATGGAGTTTAGGGATTATTTTCTCTTAGAATAAAACGAATAAAATGTTAAAAATGTAACAATGCCTTAAACTTCAATAACTTTAGCGAACTCAAAAGTCAACAACGAAATCACACATATACTATACTTTATTTGCAAAAAATGTATGCATAAGAAGTCTCTCCATTTATTTAATTCCTCACATTTCTCAATTCTCATTTTTAATTTACTTCTTACTTAAATTCAATAACTTATAATATTATATTAAATATATTATTATTATTATTATTAAAATTTAAATTTTGAATCAAGTTACTTGAGATGGAAGGCTACGTCTTAAACAAGTATTTGCTTGTCACTTTCTTCCCATGCTAGAAGGTTTCATTCTTAAAGGGGAAAAGTTTCCCCTTTTTACTTCTTTTTGTGGTTCTTTTTATTTTTTATTTTTGTTCTATAATATATTGTTAAATTTGATGATTTAAGCAGCCACGCGAAGAACACGTGACCAAGATTGGATGGGGATATAGTTTATAATGATGCTAACCTAATCACCTCATGTGGTTGTGCAAGTTCAATGAATGATTATTTGTCCTACATATCCATATAATAATAATAATATTTTTTATTCTTTTCATACACCTATTCTAAAGACATGTTGACGTGTATAGGTTGGTGACAATGAATTAGGAAAAAAAAAAAACAAATTGGCAAGAATTTGCCACGTGCTTTTAAACCATTCAAAAGGGCAAAAAGTTACTTAAATAATGAATGTATTTCTCTTGTGTTGGTTGTTTACCTACCTATTTTAGCAAAGATGAAAGTAGGAGCTATCAACTTGTTCACGTCTAAAGAAAGGGGAATTTTCTAGATAGGCAAGCGATAGAGGATAAAGAGTGAACTATATATGTATATTTTTTAAAATTAATTATGTATATTTATCAAGATAATTATATACATATAATTTGTATACACATATAATTGTATATCTGATAAGAAATTGCAGAAAGAGAGGCGAGAGAGAGGAATAGATGAGAGAGAAAATAATAACAAAATCCTAACTATAGCTATAAATTGTAAATTTTCAAACTATAATTATATAATGTAATACACATTATATGTTTGCCTAGTTACACAATTTTTCCCTAAAAAAACGCTCTGAAGCCATATTTATTTGCGATGGGTGTTTATATTAACATAATACTTAATAATAAATATGTATATGAAACAGATTATAAATATTTGTTGAGATGTAAACATTAAAATGTGAATAATTATCATGTTATGTACTCATTTCCATGTAAAACACTAAATTGTTGAGATGTAGAAAATCTAAAAAAGTTTAGTACCATTAAGGAAGACAAGAATGATATGGTAAAAATATCTTTATCTTTGATTAAAAGTTTCGGCATTTAAATTAGAAAATAGAAAATTTACTTCATAAAACCTATATTTTATCTAAAAAAAATTATTGTGCTTGAATCTCCATTAATCAAACAATTGGATTCTGAAAACTAAAGCAACCAAAAAGAAAGGGGACAGCATTTTTATTTCTTAGAGTATCCAATAAGTTATTCCATTTGGGACGTTGCAACACCACTTGGAGCCTCTTTAGAAGGACACTTTGATAATTGAATTTAGTAGAATTGGATGTAATTATATTATTTGGTCTGTTTGGTTGAACTGTTAATTATATGGTCAACAGGTAATTGAGTGTACTTGAGTGTAATTACACTTTCAAATTCATAGAGAAGGCTATAAATTGCAGGTAATTAGATTGGTGTAATTACATGTTGATTACTTTTTAATTTTTCTTTTATTGGTATTTATATTTTTATTTTGATTATTTTAAATTCTTTTTATTTTTATTATTCTAATTTTTTTAAAATTATATTTTATTTTATAATATTTATTATTCATTTCTTTCTTATTCTCAATCTTTGTCATGTGATTCCATACAATTTTTCACATTATCTTTTTTTTCTTCTATGTTTTATTTTACTTTGCACTAGCATAATTTTATTAGCATTCTAATTTTTGAATTAAGGTTGAATTCATTGTTGGATAAAGTTATAAATATACATTTTTTTTCTTTTAAGTCATATTTATATATGTTATATTGAAATTCGGCATAAGAGTATTATGTTAATTCTTTTATTTTGAATTTAAAACTTAGGTTATATTTTTTAGTTTTATTTATTTTTGTAGTATTTATTTGACATTTCACATTACAAGCCATTTTTTTTAGTTATATTAGATAGATTATTTTTTTTAACAAAATATTTTAACAATTTTACTATGACATTATATTTATAATATTTAATATTTTTGTCAGATGCATATTTCATGATGTTCGCATAAAAACTTATATTTTAGTTTCTATAATTAATTTAATTAAAATATAAATTGATTTTTTATAGTATTAGTTAAGAATATATATTTACTAATTAATATATTTTTAAAGACAATATATATCTTAAATATTTAATTTAGTATTATTTATAAATACCTATATTTGTCTAATATAAATTTTTTATTTTTAAAATTTAATAAAACCTTGTAATTACACTCGTGCTACCAAACAACACGCTTGTAATTACACTGTATTTACACTCTGGCAAACAAACAGGATAATGTAATTATCAGGGAGTGTTATTACAATTATGTAATTACTAGGGTAGTAATAACACCAATTTCAATTATCAGGTGACTTTCCAAACAGATCCTTACTTTAGGTATAAGATGAATTTTTAACAAAAAAATGTCATAGAAGTACTTGCTTTGAGCCCGTTTAGACAATGCCATAAAAAGATGGGGAAATTTCATATGTAATATATATATATATATATAAATTCTTTTTTCAAAAATAGAATTTTTTCATGTATTTTTTGGGCAACATTATTTTTTATTAATTTTTTTATGTGTATCAATGTTGTAAACAAGAGTATAAACGTATATCAATATTGTATAGATAGTTATCTAATAAAGGAACATTGTGTAAATTATGTATAAGCATGTATCAAAATTGAATAGTATGCAAATGTGTATCGATATAGTATAAATTGTGTACAAGAGTGTGTTGATATTATATAAAGATATATATAATGTATTGACATTATATAAATAGTGCAAAATTATATATGAATATTGTATAAATAATTATGTGATGTATCGATATCGATATTTATTTGATTATCATGCATTCTTCATCTTAATAAATAAAAAATAACAAGGCATAATAGAACGACGTAAAATATTCATTTTTGCACAAAATAAGGGAAACGATGTCAAAAGGGAAAAAACTTTTTAAAAAATAGCAACAAATTTTTTTTATAAATAATTATGTAATATATCTATGTCGATATTTATTTGACTATCATGCATTCCCACTTTAATAAAATAAAAGAATGAACAAGAAATAATAAAATGACAAAAAAAATTCACAAAAGAAGTGAAATAATTTTTTTAAAAAAAGTTTTTTTAACAAGTGCAAATTAAAAAATTTATAAAATAATTATATTTAAAAAAAATTAATTTAACATTGCACAACTAAAAAAATAAAAAAGAGTTTTATTTTAAAAAATTAGAAGAAAAAAAGCCAAATAAATAGAGTCAAGCTGTGAGACGAAAAAAACTAAAAAAATTAGAAAGAAAAAGGTCAAAAAAAATTAAATAAAAAGGCCGAATGGCAAATTTAAAAAGCAATGTTTTTTTTTTAAAGGGAGATAGAGAAAAGGCCGAATGGCCATGAAGGAAAAAAAAGAAAAAAAAAATAGTCAAAAGGGCTATTTTAAGTAATTAAGTAAATTTGGGCTAAAAAAGATGTAAACAAAAGTTATGGACTATTAGCCTATAAAATTTTTCCTAAAACAATTATGATTGAATCGAAATATTAATAGGACATGCAAATTCACTTTTTGAAATAACACTTCCTTCGGCCTATTTTATGTTGCACTTTTCTTTTATTCCATCCCCAGTATAAATGTCAACTTACTATATTACAAACAACTTAATTTTAAAATTTTCGTTTTACTCTTAATGAAATCATTTACAGCCACACAAATACCTAATAATTTGTTAGACCACAAATTTTAAAAGTCTTATTTTTTTCGTAAATATTCAACCAAGTCAAATGATACCATATAAAATGGAACAGCGAAAGCATTTTTTTCTCCCATAAACATGGAAAACATACGAAGTTGGGAAAATTATAAGAATTTTATCAATTGTCCTACAATCTTCTTGAATAAACAAATCATAGTTCATAAATAAAAGGCCAAATACATAAAGAGACACCTAAACTTGTCCTCATTTTTCACTTAGACACCTAAACTAAGACAAGTTCCTAATAGACACCTCAACTGCTCAGATTTGATTCCTTTAAACACTTTTATCCTACTTGGCACTCTCCGGTACTTTTTTTTTAATTTTTCAGCCAAAAGTAAATAGTTGCGTCAAGTTTTATGTTCTAATAAAACATATGGGTCAAGTTTTATGTTCTAATAAAAAAATTAAAATTAAAATTTAAAATTTCTAGATGCATGTTGAAACATTAATTAAAAATCATAACTTTATATCATATATCTAAATACAAAAAACTTAGTACACTTTCTAATTAATACTTTATGGTAAAACTTATACATGTATCCCATTTTAGTATCCCATTTTAATTCATGCCATATTAATGCTTATACTTAAAGTAGCATACTTTTCACCAAATTATAATGCTTGCATATTAGTTCATGAATAATTATCATAAAATTATTCAATGAACTTGAATGAAAAATATCTTTACTAAAATTTAGGTTTGGGTTTCCCTCCACCCAAAATGATATGCACCAAACTTGACAAATAATGTTGTATCATATCATTTTGGTTTTGATCCATCCTATCAATGTATAAGAAATTATGAATTATTGAGAACTTTTGGTCATATCTTTTGAAAAAATACATTAATTATCCATCCATATAGAGTTACCTCCGCTACTCTTTTATTTTTAGTTGTTGTGTTTATCCGTCTATCTCTTGGTCATATTTTTTGAAAAATAATCACTATTATATAATTATTTTTTTAATAATTTATATCTTTCCAACTTTATATCTTTTCTTTCTATGGATAATTTCAAGTATGTATATTTAAAAAAATAATAAAAAAAAATATAGACAAGTTTGATATTTAATCATGATTTATTATTATTAGCCACGATTAAACTGTGGCCGAATAACATTATTTTTACTTTTTATTAGCCATAATTTATTTTAATTTTTCATAAGCTACAATTTGACCGTGGTAAATAACTAACTTTTTTGTTTTTTTTGTTTTTGTAATAACAGTTAAGTAATGTATCAATGCTATATAGATAATGTATAAACATGTATGAATAATGTATAAATGGTGTATAAACATGTATATATGCTATATAAATAATTATGTAACATATTGATAATTGTTGAAGTAGTTATGTGGTGTATATGTATAAATAGTTATTTAGTGTATATGTAATGTATCAATATTGTTTATAAATTATGTATCAATATTTTATAAATGGTATATAAATATGTATATATAATGTACAGATAATCATGTAGTGTATATATAATATAACAATATGTATAATAATGTATTAAAATATATAATTAATTAGGTATTGCATCTGTATTTATTTGACTATTACACATTCTCACCTTAATAAATAAATAAATAAAAGACAGTGTAAATATTCATTTTTTCACAAAAGTGAAACAATTAGAAAAGATTTTCTTTTAGAAAAAAGAGCAATAAAAAAATAAACAATAAAATGAGAATTTAAATACTGTTATGTAGCCATGATTTAACCATGCCTAAATAGCGATTGACTATGGCTAATATATACAATAAATGATTTAAGTATAGCTATTTTGGTAATTTTGTAAAGATGAGCGAGAAAAGTGGTAAACAAATGTAATATAATTTTCCCTTCTTTATTTTGGTGTAAATTCTCTTGAATTACAATCTAAATACATAAAAGAGTTAAAAAATATTTTTAATATGTTAGAAATAGTTTTGAAATATTTTTGTTCTACCTATTGGACTAAATGTGCTCCTTTCTTCCACCTATTTTATTAAAAATATTCTTAAATTTTTTAAAATGATTCAATTTTGAAAAGAAAAGGAAAGTTACTAATGTGCTTCGAGTAGGAATGATATCGATATCGTTGAAGAATTTGAGTGTACATCTCCTCTTGATTATACATTTGTATCAATGTATCAAGTGTATGTTTTTCTCGTTATACATTTGGATCAATGTAGTTGGGTGTATATGCTCCTAGTTATATACTTGAATCAATATATTGAAGTGTATTTGTTCCTTGCTATGCGTTTGTATATGTTTGTACTAATGTTATTTTATATATATATATATATGTATCATTGATAAAATGTATATGAAAAAAGATTACGTATAATTGAGAAGGTACGCATGATAAAAAATGATTATATTCACTAGTCAAGTATACATAGAAATATATTTTATTTTGTATAAAATCTATATATACATTGTATATTTGCTTTATATACCAAACACATATATATTTATTTTTTCTAAAGAGAGTTATACAATGTGAAATTTCACATTGAATTTTGAAAAAAGTTGGGTTGATATTGGGCTTTCCAACTTTACATCTTTTCTTTCTATGGTGTAAATTCTTTTGAATTTGAATCTAAATATGATTAGAAAAACTCCATGTAGGTGTTTCAATAACTAGGCATTACATTTTTGCCCCTTGAAAAATGAAAGAACAGTAGGAAATGACATAGGGTTTTTTATTTGATATATGTGTCATAAATTTCCGTTAATATAAAAAATATTTTAGGATTTTGAATTTTATCATATAGCTATTATATCATTGGTCAATTATTGGAGAAATCTAGTATGGAAAACTAACAAGATTGCTTATTAATGGAAACATTACCAAAATACTCTTAGATTAATTGGATAAGAATGTGATCAATTTAGTATTCACTTCAAGTGTTGTAGGCACAATATTCATGAAAAATTGAAAATGAGAATAAAAATTATGTAATATTCTTTTGGTTTGATTTTATTTTTTAAAGTTGAACAATTGATTTGTTTTTCATTCTTAGAAAAAAAAAAACCAAATCGACTATTGAGACACAAAATTTTAGGTACATATAATTTTTCTCTCTTTTAAGTTATCCAATTTGTCTATTTTTCAAGTTAGATTTGTAATTTTAATTTTAACAATCTTAAGAATCTATTTCAGGTTCAAAATAAATTATTTTTAAATTCTTTAATTACTGATCATTATTTAAGTCAACTGTCACTATTAAATTTTAAATATGTTCCTTAAAAATGATGAAATTCTTGAACAATGTATGGGGTTTATTTGATTTTGATTCTTCAATTAAGTATATGGTGTGCCAGGAATACAAGAATAGTATTTTCTAATAAAGATGAATTACATAGGTGGTGCAACTAGGCACCCTTTGGGTACTAACTTGACCACCTTTAGCACTTTCTATTAGGGTTGTTGGAAAATCAAATCAAATTAAGACCAATTTCAGATTGAATTTTGATGTTAACCAAAAAAATAATTGAAAAAATCGAATCAACTTGATTATACAAATGTTTATTTGAGTATCCAAAATTGCACACATATATGTATATATATTTCAGAATTAATGATCAAAAGCCCTCTTAAACTTGATATACTTTATTAGATACAAACTTAACCTACTCCCTCCATTCAACAGTTGTTGTCCACTATTGACTTGACACAAGAATTAAGTAGTAGTACATGATAGGAGTAATTTTATCAAATCATCTTTTGAATATAATAAATGCCATATCTTGAAAAATGAAATAAGGAAATAACTGTAATTAATGATAAGGGTAAATTAGGAACTAGAAAGTGTAAAATTATCTCTTGATTTCATAAAATGGATAAGTATTGTTGAACATTCCAAAATAGTATATTGGATAAGTAAAAAATGAACGGAGGAAGTATCAAAAGACTTAGTTACCCCTCAAACATGGATTTTTGAAACTATTCACTCTCTCTAAACTACTCCCTCGCCTTACCATTTTAGTTCTCATGTCGTGCTTTTCAAAAGTCAATTTAAACTAATTTTCAAAGCTAAATTAATTTAATATTTTAAAATAACAATTTGAACATTCAAAAACTATATGAAAAGTATTATCGATTGCAGTTTTTTCATATCAATATGATAAAAAATATATCTTAAAATATTAATAAAAATTTATATAGTTAAACTCTAAAAATAAAAATTATGACAACTAAAATAGAACAACAAGAATATGGAAAAAAAAGTCTTAATTATCCTCTAAACATAAATATATTAAGTAGTCCATGAAAAATATTTTCCTTCATGTCAAACACAACACTCGAGAGGCTCCATTTCCTCATAAACAAGGTTTCAAGATTTTATGAGATAGCTATTATATCATTAGTCAAAGATTGGAGAAGTGTAGTATATGAGAAAATAGCAAGATTGCTTATTAATGGCAACATACTAAATACACTTATTTTAGATGAGAATGTGATCAATTTGGTATTCCTTTTTAAGTTCGAAAAATTCATATTTGGTTTTGACTTTAATAATAATAGACAAAATCAAACCAAGTTGACTCTATAAATACTTATTCCCTCCGTCCAATAATAATTGTTCACTATTGACTTGACATAGAAATTAAGAAGATAGGGATAATTTTACCAAATCACCCTTTGAATATAATTAAATAAAATATCTTGAAAAATGTAACAAGGAAATGACTATAATTAATGATAAGGATAATTAGGAACTAAGTGCAAAATTATCTCTTGATTTCATCAAGTAGACAAGTATTGTTGGCCATCTATGTTTAATATAATGGACAATTAAATATGGACGAAGGAAATATTTAAGAATTATAATTGTGCGCCCGCGTGCATAGGGGTGTGCATTAGTTCCTTCGATTTTATAGATTATCGGTTCAGTTTATCGGTTTTCAGTTTCTAGATATACTAAACCAATAACAAATCAATAAAATAATTTTTATCAATTTTTGGTTTATCTGTTATAAGTCCTTAACGATTCGCTTTTTCTGTTTATTCGATAAGAATGATAATGAAAATTTGCATTAATAAAAACATATGGAGTGCAAAGACTATGTTTACAAACTTGCCAAAGCTATAATTAGTTAATTACAAACTAAAACTACGGCTAAAATCAAGCTGTCCAAAAAGGTAAAGTACTGTTATAGTTTCCTATTACTATTAAATCACTAATATTTAATATTTACGAAGGGATAAAATAGTAAATTATTATAACCTTATTAGGTTATCGGTTTACCCAATAACTCAATAGTAAAAATCGACATCGAACCGATAATCAAATAATTTTTTTTAAAAACTATTAAAAATTCGATAACCTAACAACCCAATAACAATAAACCAATAATATTTTTATCGATTCGATTTATCGATCGGTTCAATTTTTGTACATACCTAATTTTTTGCTCTTTTGATTTATAGTTCAGGCATTCTCCTTCGTAATAGTCTAGTCTTTTGCTTATACTTTCTAGATTGATTTGTTATTTAAATTTTGATAATTTCAAGAATCTATCTTAGATTGAAAACAACGTATCTTTGAATTCTTTAACTATTCATCATTATTTAAGTAAGTTATGATCAAGATACACCATCAGATTTTAATTTTTTTAAAATTATATATATATATATATATATAATGACGATGACGATGACGATGACGACAATTTGGCTTTGATTCTTCGATCAAATGTAACATAATACAAGAATGGTACTCTAACAAAGATGAATTAAATAGGAGGTTGAGTTACAAGATTATTGATAGCCTTGCCAGCAGATTGACATATATCTTTAATAAGAAGATTACTTGATGAAATTTGTGCATCTTGAATCCCACTTGTAGCAAATGCATCCTCACAATTTTGGGCATAACCATCAGCCGTGTCTATAGAATCTCTGGCTTTTACAAAATTTCGATCTTCAACAAATGATAAAGCAATAATAAATTCTCCATAAATACCACCATACCATTTGGCACAAACAGGAAAAGCTTCAGCAGGACCAGGCTTTAAACCTCCTTTGTCAATTGTTTCACTTATGTATTTACTAGTGGCTGTTGCATTGCCTTCTCCTGATTTAAGTAGAGATAAAACTAAATCATAATTTGGTTCTGCTTTGATTTGGGAAGATAAATATAACAAGATTAATGACAAGAAAAGGGTGACACTACCTCTTAGACAAGTCATTTTTTGTTTTGTTTCTTTGATGATGATTTCAAGAATGTAACTCTATATATAGACCTTTTTTGTTACAAGAGGTTGAGACTTTTCATTAACATATTTTCATTAAAGGAAAATCTGTGTACTAATATTTTTATCATAATTATCTACCAAGATTTTTGTTCCAAGAGGTTGAGGCTTTTCATTAATATATTTCCATTAAAGGAAAATCTGTCTAACAAGTTTTTTACCATAATTGTTTAAGTAAGTTAAATGAAAATATATCCCTAAATTATTTAGTCAATAAATAGTACTTTTCAAATACTGACATTTTGACTTCTTTTTTTATATAAGTATATTCTGGAAGGTCAAATTGGTGCAACTAGGCACCTTTTTGGGGTACTAACTTGGCACCCTTTTAGCACTTGCTAATTAGAGATGTTCACTAAAAATCAAATCATATCAACCCCATAAAATAATCGTTATCTCTTAGACTTGATTTTGATTTTAAGAAAATAATAATTGAAAAATCAAACCAAATCGATTATATAAATACCTATTTAAACATTAAAATTGCATACATAAATATGTGTCACGCCCCGGGAGGGTACCCTTGGTGTGACCAACACTCAGAGACTATCGCTAGTCCTCCAACGAACTACTTGGCCTCATTGTTACCTCATACTCAACAGCGAAATAAAATACTCGAAGAAAAGACTGTAAAGTAATTAAATAACCAAGTCTTTATAAAAAAAATAATTTCCAATAAACAAGAGTTGGAAAAGAAACAATACTCATCATCCTCTACTCAATGTCTATGAAGCCTCTACCTCTAACATCTAGGTAGTACCATGACAGGCCATGACTACTCAAACTCAAAGGAAGTAAAAATAACTCAAAGCAAAAGGGATATAAGTGGTATCCTCCGAATGCAGGGGAGGATTCACCAATCAACTGTAGGAAGATAAGATCCTCAACATAGCGCCTGTTGATGACCTCTAATACCCGTCTCTGTATCATAAAATGATGCAATCCAAATGGACGTCAGTACATACTGGTATGTCAAACAACTGGAAAGGAATAGGTATAATCAAAGATACTTAAATCAAGGAACTCAACTCAACAATCAACTCAACTCAAGAGGCTCAACTCATCTCAACTTAGTAAAATATGCAAGTTTAAGAATAAAATCATGCTTTGAAAATAACTCAATAATATGCAACTCAGTCAAATCAATTATGCAAAATTAGGGAGTTTCTCTAATCAACAGACGTCCCACTACCCTCTTTGATGGTGCATAATGAACACGATGTAATTGCTCATCCGTCCATTACTTGCTAGGTAAGGACGTCAACATTAACATCATGGATCCATCATCCCCGTCCATCTTTTTGGGACAAGAGTTACCAGAGTTAACTGCATGACTATCCTACAGTGGCAACGTAGTTATGGAGTTGAGTCATTCGTACTCTACCCAACTCGGTGCTCAATACTACTCCCAAAACATCCTCTTTAAAGCTCATCTCAAACATCATCATCATCTTCCGTCAATAAATATATTTTGAAAATTTATATACATCCTCATCAAATATTTACTTAAAACATCTTTTAAACTCAATGCTCAATTTCATCAAAACTCATCAAAACATCAAGTGCTTGAATGAAACAGATAAAGGTAGAATAATATAAAAATAATATCAACTCTGAAGATACTCAATCAGAATGTCAAATATCTACTAAAGCAAGAATAAAGAGTAGACAAATGACTCATTCATACCAATCAAACCTCATCAATCAACTCAACTCAACTCAAATTAGCTCACCTCAGCTCAACTCAACTCAACTCAACTCAATTCAACTCGACTCAGAGTACTATTAGTGTGGGACCTATCTGGGAGTTTTTCTTATCCGACAACAATCACTTATGAGCCAGTGATTGTACAACAATCCCGCTGATATTACCAGATCCGTTCCGTACTTACTAGGTAAAGAACAACTACAGTCCATAATGGAAATCCATAATGGAAATGGCCTTAGAAGTCATCTATTGCTTTTAGGGACTTCTCCTCAAGAGGGAACCATTACTGAGATGATTCAATCTTCACCTACGCTTGGCAACGTAGTTAATGAGTGCGAGTGGGACTCACTCTTACGCATTTTGGTGCTCGATACTCCTCCCAAGACTCAAGGCTCATAAGACTCCTCACCTCAATTACTCAGCTCCATAAGTCTCATTGGTACTCTCATCATCTCATTATGTCAAACTCTAAAGTTCTCTATTGCTTTCAGGGACTTTAACTCATCTCAATTAACTTAATTCTCATTTAAGAACTCAAGGACTCAAAATAATCATTAGGAAGAAGTCAATTAGACAAAACTCTAGATGTCAATTATGAATACTCATGGGACCATCAAGCTCTAATAACTCCGATCCTCATCATACTTACATCACCATCACAATCAACATACTCAAGTCAAGGCTCTAAACTTAATCCTTAAGTTCATTTATGCAATCTTTATAAAATAATATATAGGGCTTTTGCAATAACTCATGTAAAAGCATTAAATCAGTAAGTCAAGTTTATGATGATCATCAACATGTATGTGAAAGTACTTAATCTACAAGAAAACTTTCAAGAATCATGTATGTAGACTCATTAGACTCTCAACTCCTCTATTACCATCAATGGGACACATGGAAGAAAATTCCCATGTTTTAATTTAGCTTTTTACATACCTTGGATGAAGGACAATCAATTTGGCAAGAATCCAACTTGAATTCCTCGACTCCTCGTTCTTCTCTCTTCTCCTTAGCCCTAGTTCTTTTGTTAGAGGTTTTGAAAGGCTTAAGAATGGGTTTAAAACCCCTTTTATGCTCAAAACGACCTATTTTGATCGTGTTTTAAATTTAGAAGGGGTTGAAAAAGGTCTAGAATGCCCCTCACAAAATTAAAGAAAAAAGTTCGATTCACGACATGGGGTCCGCGACGCGAACTGGGTACAATTTTAGTATTTTTTGCTGAAAATACTCCGAACGAATGTTCTAATCCCGTAGAATTTTTTTGGATAAAATCTAAGTGTAGGTCCGCGGCAGGTGCACGTCGCACACCTGTCGCGCACTTATTCCGGATATTATTTTCGCATCGAAAAATTATCTTATCTTTTGATTCGGTTGCTCTAAAATCAACCGAGACCACTTTCCCACTATATTTTTCATGCTGGTTGCACATCCGGCCTCAGATTTGCATCAGAGCGTGGGAAGACGCGTTATGCACACATCTCTCTTCTAGGGGTATTTTGATAATTTTACTAGGTGTTACAACAAGAGTACCACTCTCAAAAATTGCCGAATGGAACCACGAAACCTCGTTCATGGGTCGTGATTCCACTTATGGGTCATGGTTGGCCTCTCGTAGATAGGAGTGCCCAAAAATTTGGGTTACTGGAAATTGGACCTGGGTTCTATGTAACCTCTTCTACAGGCCATGAAATGAAACACAGATTGTCCTGTTAATCACTGTTCAAGATCTAGAAAAAATGATTTTTTTCGAAACCTCAAACCACGAAACTCATCCTACGGCTCTGGAAGTTTTTACGGTCCGTGAATTGCCTCATACAAAGGCCTCTGACTTAGAAAATTTTCTAAGTCACACGGGTAACTACGGGGTCCCATCTACAATCCGTAAATCACTCTATGGGCCGTAGATGCCCTTCGTGGTTTCTTCCAGTGACTTTTCTAAGTCATTTTTCTCAACTTCTCTTGGCCATTCAATCCTACTAGGTGGAATGAATTAGGAGGTGTTACAACCTAGAGGCTCACATTTAATTAGTACTCTTCTTTTCATTTTTTATTTTATTTTTCCTGTTGTAATATCATGTTTAATTTATAAAGTGATTTAGAGTTGCAAAAGAATAAACGCTGGTTGCTATTTTACTTGGATGCTTAATCATGTTTTATTGTGAAAATAAAAAAAACAATTTCTGTTTTACAGTGAAAAATGATACATAAAAATAAGAGTTGTGTTTGACAAAAAAAATAAATTAGAGATGCTTTTGAATTTTTATGAGTAATTTAAAGTGAAAAGAATGAACATAATTTTTTTAAATTATATTTGGAATTTATGAAATATTTTGAAAAGGTGAAAAAAATAACCATGACCAATGTATTTTTCTGAATTCAGCTTAAAAAATATGAATTATTTCACGGTTTCCTTTTTAAGTTTTTGAGATATATTTTTATATTATATTGATAAGAGAAAAAAATTTACAATTTATAGTATTTTTTAATACAATTTTAAAATATTAAAATTTTTATTTTCAAAATAATAAATTAATATAATCTAAAATAATTTTAAAAATTAATTAAATTGACTTTCAAATAAGAGTGTGATTGTCAAAAAGGATCAAAAGGAGCATGATGGAAGGAAAAAATTAGGAAGTTCTCCAGCACAAAATATGTATGCAAAATACTACAGTATTTTCCTTCCTGGAAAAAAAATTAAGAAAAAATATAGATGTGACCCACTAACCTTTGTTGTCCAATTAAAATTTTTCAAGATGAAGTTTTGTCCTGACCTGGCTTGCATTGTCTTGTTCCATGTCGTTTGAACGTTCGTCTATTCTGTCTCATTGTCATTCCTACAAACAAAAATATTCATGTACATATAATAGGATATCATGATCTTTGAAAGCTTATTGTGTGGAGAGAACACAACAAATCCACAGAAGGACAGAGATAAGACTTATGTGGTGATCGTGCTATATTACGATTGAATTTTTAAAAATACTTATATTTATATAGCTTCATATTTTACTTAATACATGGGATAAATTTGAAAAATAATTAGTACAACACATTATTGATCATGTGAAACATCAATTATTTTAATAAAAATAAAAAGATAGGAATATCAGTTAGTATAGATTGGGCGTATTAGATAGTAGCAAGTTGCGCTATAAAAGTCAAACTTTCTTGACTGACCTATTGTCCATTATCAAAGATGGAGATTCTTTGGATTTTCACAGGGTTTGTCGCATGTCTATTAGCATTAGCTTTTCTCTTAAAACTATTCAACCATCCTAAAAGGAAACTACCCCCAGGTCCAAGGTCATGGCCAATTATTGGCAATTTGAACCTCCTCGGTTCAATCCCACATGAGTCTTTGCACAATCTTTCACAAAAATATGGTGATTTAATGTTCCTAAAGTTTGGTTCCAAGCCTGTTTTGATAGCATCATCTCCAGAGATGGCTAAAGAGATATTGAAAACACATGATGCTATCTTTGCTTCTCGTCCTCCATTAGCTGCTGGTAAATACATTAGTTACAACTACTCAGACATGACATGGGCACCTTACGGTGCGCACTGGCGTCAAGCTAGAAAAATCTACCTAACTGAGCTATTTAGTCCCAGGAGACTTGATTCATTAAAGTATATTCGTGTTGAGGAAAGACAAACTTTGATTTCTCGTCTTTTTGCTCAGTCAGGAAAATCAAGTTTGCTTAAAGATCATTTACCTCGATTTACTCTTCGTACGATAAGTAGGATGGTTATAAGTGAGAAATATTTCAGTGATCATCATAATCAATCAAACTTGGATGCTTCAATAGTAACACTTGAAAGACTGCAATGGATGTTGGATGAGTGGTTTCTTCTTGGTGGGGTGATTAATCTTGGGGATTGGATACCTTGGCTTAGTTGGTTTGACTTTCAAGGATATGTAAAGAGAATGAAGGCATTAGAAAAGAATTCTAAAGAATTTTATCAATATGTACTTGACGATCATAAGACATCAAAGATTCAAGCAGAGGAGGATTATGTTCCTAAGGACATGGCTGATGCTCTGTTGCAACTTGCTGATGACCCTAATCTTGAAGTAAAGCTTACTACAGAGAGCATCATGGGATTAATGCATGTAAGTTCTCTCTAAATAGAATAACATTTTATGACAATAAGATAGACCATTCTCTTAATTTGTTGTTGATACTTGGTACTTTTTGCTATATATCAATGTCAGGATTTGCTAGCTGGTGCAACAGATACATCAGCAGCAACAATAGAATGGGCATTTCAAGAACTTTTGAGGAGACCAAACATCATCGATAAGGCACAACAAGAACTTGACAGAGCCATTGGAAAAGAACGATGGGTAGAAGAGGAGGACTTCTCTCAGCTACCTTATATAGATGCCATAATCAAAGAGACATTTAGACTTCATCCTTTATGTACATTAATTCCTCCCCATTTCTCTATTGAAGATTGTAATGTTGCTGGTTATGACATACCAAAAGGAACAACTGTTTATGTAAACGCATGGTCTTTAGGAAGAAATTCAAAGTATTGGGATAAGTCAGAAGAGTTCATTCCTGAAAGATTCATAGAGAATGACATAGACATGAAAGGACAAAATTTTGCACTGTTGCCATTTGGTTCTGGAAGGAGGAGGTGCCCGGGATATAGCCTTGGTATGAAGATTGTTCGAACAACAATGGCTAATTTGTTGCATGGATTCAATTGGAAATTAGCAGGAGATGTGAAGCCAGAAGATGTAAGCATGGAGGAAATTTATGGATTAACTACACATCCAAATAAGCCCATATCTGTGATTATGGAACCAAGACTACTCCTCCATCTTTATTAGGATTAATATTTTGTTATAGTCTTATCAATTTAAGTTGTACACTAGCATTAAGTTAAAAATAAAATGAATCTAAGTTGATCATAACAATCCCCTTTTTAAAGCAACACCATCCTATAAAAGTCTAACGCATGTATAATAATCCCTTTTTGAAAACAACAATCAAATATCCTAGCTTTAAATGAGACAAGGGGAAGAAAATGTCATAAGAATTACCTAGAAGTTCCGCCCATTTAGTCTTCTTTTCAATTTCTTTTACATCTTGTAATATTATGTTTAATTTTTAAAGTGATTAAAATAGAAGTGCAAAAGAATAAAGACAGATTGATTGCTATTTACGTAGCCATTTGGCCATGTTTCTTTGTGAAAATAGAAAAAACTAGACGAATCCTCCCAGGTAGGGGTGAACAAAACTAAACCAAACCGCAAACCAAGTCAACCCGAAAAAAAAAAATCCGACTAATGATTTGATTTGACTTGGTTCGGTATTGAAAAATCTTTTTTGAACTTTAGCTTCAGTAGTCCAATAGCTAGCTCTAGCTTGGAAAGTTTCTTCGGCACGTGCATACTTGCGTGACCAAGCTTTTTGTGCCATATCTATGGATCACTTAATAAGGCGGTAAGGCAAGTAACAGTTGGCAGATTTACAATGTTGAGCAGAGAAATATTTTTCACTCATTTTTCTATGATGGTGATGTTCTTCGAAGAATTACTTATTTTACATCTTACAGAGTTGATGTGAACATCAAACCCTTCATCGTATAGTTGATTGACGCTTAACAAATTGTGTTTTAATCCATCAACTAAGTAGGCTTCAATTAAATCACATAATGAATTGATAGTTATTGTTCCAATTCCGGTGACTTGTTCTTTTGCATTATCACCAAATCTCACATATTCACCATTAATATTTTTCACACTTTTGAAAAAAAAAAATTCTTCTCATTCATATGTCTGGAGCATCCACAATCAATCACCCAAATGCTTTTTGGAAGATTGTCTTGTGGATACCTGCAAAATAATATTCTCTGTTTCTTTAAAGTATCCATGTTGTCTTGGGTCCTTGATGGTTAGAGGTTGAGACTTTTGGTCTCAGTATCCGTCTTTCAGTTTTTTAAGTTATGCAATTAAAGAATTATATTTATGACCAACTTTTTCACAGGTGTAACAAATTTGTTTAAAAATATTTCTTCAGTTACATTAGATAATCTATGTGAGAGACTTTGAAAAGGATTGTTTGATCAAACTGAGTCGTGACTTGGTAAATTTCTGTTTCTATTAAGTTGCATCTAAATATCATCAAGTTCTTCCTGAAGTAAGCTGACCTCGATGGACTTGCCTCAAGAAGAATTTGTTAGTCCTTCTTTTCTCTTGACAATTTATTATATTCATCAATAACTTTTTGTAATTCATCAACTACTATTTTTTTAGTGTTCTAGAGATCTAAACAATTTGAACAGGTTGAAAATCTTACCTCGTTGGTTTCTCCAATCGCCATGAATACATATTGGCAGCCTCTACAGGTTTTTCTTTTGATCTTTCTTCATCACTCCAAACCCCAAAAGGCTTTTGAATTTTCATTTCTTTGATAATTCCTTTTCTTCAGTTTTGGACATTTCTTTCGTATATGCCCAAGTTTTCCGCAATAGTAATATCTGTCATCATTCTTTTGATTTTCGTTGTTCCTGGAGTCTTGTTGTGGACGTTGGCTTCTTTGTCTAAGCATTTGTCTAACACTACAAGTTATGAGAGGCATTCCCTCACTTTTAGGTTTATCCAGTTCCTCTTCTTCTTTATGAACTTCAACATTGAATGTGACTGATTTCTTCTTTTCTTCTTTCGTGTACTTGTTAAATTACTACCTTTGTCTCTCCAACTTTGAGAAGACCTCTAATAAGTTTTCTAACTTGCAGTGAGTTGGAGTAAGACTGTCATGATGTGGTATTCCTTTTCCTGTAAATGTATTCATCAAAATTCATCAGATGCTAATACCAATTATCAATAATTTGTCTTTTTTTTTTAATAATAGAAGATTGTGGATTGATGCGATAAGAAGTTTTACCATAAAAACTCTTTCAATTCTATCAATTACTCCTGTTTTAACCTTTCAACTTGTAATAGAGAATTTGGAGTTGAAAAATTGGTTTAAAGTGTATTTTAAATGAAATAATGATTTTTACTCACTAAGCATCTTTATTTATTTTTTAAGTGAAATTCATAATTTGAAATCAACAAACTTCCAAACATATTATTTTTGTTTTCCAACATCAAATTCTCTTTATTTTTCAATTTCATGCAAATATTCAACCCCCTGCTAGAAGCATGATGCGGTAAGATGCCACGCTAGTATCTCCCGTTATTTTTTATACCCATATTTTAATTTATCAGATTTGTTCTCTCATAATTTTTATATCAGTATGTTAATTTAATTATTCTTCATGAATATATATCCATATTTTAATTTATTCAGATTTCTTCTCTCTCAATTTTCATATCAGTATTTTATTTAATTATTCTTCATCAATACATTTATTCTCACACATAATTTTCATATGAGTACTCTGCTTTAATTATTCTTCATGATTATATATTCATTTACAGCTGTTTTTGTTTAATTTCCAAAATGGGTGGCGCGGAAGGGAGTTTCTTCTTTGATACAATAAAATTGACATTATGATATTGACATCACTAAAATCATAAGAGTTAAGATTAGGCATTCATAGCAAGCCAAAACCAAGTTGAATTTGTCATCCTCCAGAATTTTTCACAAAGAAAATGTGGAGTTAAATGACAAAAAAATAAAATTTTACAATGAACATTATCTAGAGTTTTGTCAACTTTTATACATTTTGTGCAAATCATAGTTAATAATCTGTTACATGAATATTTACTTTTCATAGTGACTTGAAAGAGTTGTACACCATTTAAATTCTATATTGTCATTATTGTCTTTGACTCTTCATTAAATCTATAGTGGCAGGTTGCACTATAAATATTTCTCAAGTTTTCTTGAATTATTGCATGAGTCATCCATAAAATGGAGACATCTTGGGTTTTTGTAGCGTTTGGTGCATGGCTACTAGCATTAGGTTTTCTATCGAAAATATTCAACCATCCCAAAAGGAAATTACCACCAGGTCCAAGGCCATGGCCAATTATTGGCAATTTGAACCTCCTTGATTCACTCCCACATGAGTCCTTGCACCATCTTTCACAAAAATATGGAGATTTAATGTTCCTAAAGTTTGGTTCTAAGCCTGTTTTGATAGCATCATCTTCAGAAATGGCTAAAGAGATATTGAAAACACATGATGCTATCTTTGCTTCTCGTCCTGCATTAGCAGCTGGTAAATACACTAGTCACAACTACTCAGACATGACATGGGCACCTTACGGTGCACATTGGCGTCAAGCTAGAAAAATATACCTAACCCAGATATTTAATCCCAGGAGTCTTGATTCATTTGAGTATATTCGTGTTCAGGAAAGACAAACTTTGATTTCTCATCTTTTCCTACATTCAGGAAAACCAATTTCGCTTAAAGACCATTTACCTCGATTTACTCTTCGTACTATAAGTAGGTTAGTTATAAGTGACAGATATTGCATTGATCATCATAATCAATCAAACTTTGGTGCTTCAATAGTAACACTTGAAAGATTGCAATGGATGTTGGATGAATGGTTTCTTCTTGGTGGGGTGATTAATCTTGGGGATTGGATACCTTGGCTTAGTTGGTTTGACTTGCAAGGATATGTAAAGCGAATGAAGGCATTAGGGAAAAATTTCACAGAATTTTACAAATATGTACTTGAAGATCACAAGGCAGCAAAGAGGCAGCAAAGAGAAGAGGAATCTGTTCCAAAGGACATGGTTGATACTTTGTTGAATCTTGCTGATGATCCTAATCTTGAAGTTAACCTTACTTCCGATAGACTCATGGGATTGATACATGTAAGTTTACTTATTTTCTCTGTAAATAGGATAACATTTCATGACAATAATATCGATAGACCATTTTCTTATTTTGTTGTCTTGCTCCAACAAACTTCATTTTCTCAACTACACTCATCAACACAAACTATTCTAACAAATTTGACGTTTGTTCCTGTCGATGTTAGGATTTGCTAGCTGGTGGAACAGATACTTCAGCAGCAACCATAGAATGGGCATTTCAAGAACTTTTGAGGAGACCAAACATCATCGACAAGGCACAACAAGAACTTGACAGAGCCATCGGAAAAGAACGATGGGTAGAAGAAGTGGACTTCTCTCAGCTACCATATATAGATGCCATAATCAAAGAGACATTTAGACTTCACCCTTTATGTGCATTGCTTCCTCCCCATTACTCCATTGAGGACTGTAATGTTGCTGGTTATGACATACCAAAAGGGACAACCGTTTATGTAAACGCGTGGTCTTTAGGAAGAAATCCAAAGTATTGGGATAGGCCAGAAGAGTTCATTCCAGAACGATTCATAGACAATAACATAGATATGAAAGGACAGAATTTTGCTTTGTTGCCATTTGGTTCCGGAAGGAGGAGGTGCCCAGGGTATGGCCTTGGTATGAAGATTGTTCGAACAACAATTGCTAATTTGTTGCATGGATTCAATTGGAAATTGGCAGGAGATATGAAGCCAGAAGACATAAGCATGGAAGAGATATATGGATTAACTACACATCCAAATAAGCCCATATCTGTGATTATGGAACCAAGACTACCCCTCCATCTTTATTAGGATTAGTATTTTGTTGTGATAAGTCAAATAAAATTCCACTCTTTGACGAAGCAACACTTCTTGCTTCATCCTATAAAAATCTAGTGCGAGTTGTATCTGACCATGAAATAAATTAGAAATATTTCAGAATTTTAAGATACTTAACATAGGACCCATTTAATTCAAATTATGCCCATACTCTCGGTAAACATTATAAGAAAATAGTTATTCTTCAATTCAAGCAAGACATGAACTTCTTTAGGATTCCTGTAGATGTATGATTACTTGGTAACTTTGAAAAAATCTACTAAATAATATAATTTTTTTTTTGGTAAATATAATTCTTAAAAATAAAATAATGTAATTAGCCAAAAATACGTGGTAGAATTCTAGGATTTTTCACAAAACCAACGAAATGACTTAAGCTTGACTCTTAACTAAATTTCTTGGGGAAAAAAACATGGGAATAAGGTTTTAGGTAGCCTTACATAACTGCGCACAAAGTTTCTTGAAGAATTCAAGAGATTTTCTCAAGTCCTAATCTTCTCTTTTCTCCCTAACTGCTTCTCTCTGAATGAAGAATATGAAAGTGAAAGAAAATGAGCGTGGGTTACAGATTTTAGGGCAAGTCGGACTTGTTCCGCCACAATTTTTTTTTTTTTGCGAAACTTTTTTATGGTGATTTTTGCACCAGGATTGACCAAGTCCGTGACGCGGATTGGTCGCATACTCTTCTAGTTAAGCCATTTCACCCTGAAAAATTATCTTTAATGCTCCTAACCTAAAATTCCACCGAAACCACTTTTGTCCATGTTTTGATTATATTCTAGCTTGAGATCAACCGAAAAAGTTTGGACTGATACGTTATGCAAGCAATCTTTTTATCTAGGGGTGTTTTGTGTATTTTTGGGATATAACAAATATGATATGAGTCACGATACTAAAATATTCAATAAAAATAATAATGAAATCACATAATATTGCAAATAGATAAGTCATAATGAATATTATCATAATTTTAAAATACTTAATCATGCTATAAGTCTAATAGTGTTAATTACATGATTAAACCTTAAAAAAGATTAAAATTAAGCTATGTATTTTAATTGTCTAAATCAATGTAAGACTAAAGAATAAATATGCAACATTATTGTCATTCTTAGTATTGAATTTTTTTTTTGCAAGCATTAATTTGAGCTTAATTAGAGTTACTAATATCTATGGATTATATTCTTTATTGGACCATTCAAAAGACAAAGTCAAAATATCTGTTAAAAGATTAAAAAAAAATAACAAAGTATAAGAAACACTTATATCAAAGTAAATACTTTTATGTATAAACTAAAATTTTCAAAACTATATATGTAATGTCGGATTAATTTGATCTCCAATTGACTTTTTTATAGTTAAAACCAAATAATCCAAGTATACTCTTTTTTTTTTTACCATTATCAAACCAAGTCAAACTAAATTACTAATTAATTTTTTTTTTTAAATAGGCTCAATTTACAATTTATACAATTTTTTATTCGATTTTGTTCGCCCCTCCATGTGAGGAAATATTGTCTTAAAGCAATTGATTGTTAAGTTGAATTTAGCAACTTGATCTACCCAAATTTGTTCTCTTGGTGCTGGTCACGGCAAGTTGATTGCCTTAATGGCCACTCAATATTTTTATTATTTATCGTATTTTACATAATTTACTTTATTGGTCAAATTTATTAGCTGAATTTTGCATTTTCTGAACAAATTAAAAATGTTACAAATTTTATCTAGTAAAAAAAATTTTATAAAACACTAATTTAGAATAAGGATCAAATTAAAACATAAGTCACCCTAAAAACTCACTGACCCATCCTATTTTTATTTCCAAAAAGAAAAAAAAAAGCTCAAACATCTATACTAATCCAGTTTAAAAGGATGAGCTTTGAATGGTGAATTTTATTTCCTATGCTTGTCAAGTCAAAATTATAAAGGGTGACTTTCAATTTGTCTTTCAAAATTATCTTATTTATCTAACTAATTTAATTGTACGCTGAATTTTATATTTTTCAAAAAAATGTGGCAAGTCTGATTTAAAAAGATAGTAATTTAGAACATGAATTAAATTAAAAATATGTCACCTTAAAAATGACACACTGATCCATTCTTCTTTTTTTTTTAATTCCAAAACAAAAAGAAGCTCAAGTACTCAAACCATGCCATTTTAAGAGGATGGGTTTTGAAAATTAGAGTATTTATTAATTGTCAGCTAGGAAAAGTTTAGCTGCTCATAAAAATCAGGATATATTTAGATAGGATTATTGGGCTTACGTAAATGATTTACGTGAATGTTTTGGAAAAGTGTAACAAGTATGATTCAAAAGATAGTCCAAAATAGTATTTCAGGATATGAATTAAATTAAAAATACGTCACCTTAAAAGTGACGCACTGATCCATTTCCCTTTTTAATTCCAAAACTAAAAGAAGCTTAAGTATTCAAACCATACCATTTTAAGGGATTTTTTTGAAATTAGAGTATTTATTAATTGCCAGCTAGGAAAAAAATTATATTTAGGTACTTGTAGAAATCAGGGTGTATTTACGTGGGTCATCGGGTTCACGTAAATTATTTACGTGAGCATTTATTTAGGTACTTCTAGAATTCAGGGTATATTTATGTGGGTCATCAGACTCACATAAATGATTTAGGTGAATATTTCGAAAAAGTGTGACAAGTCCAATTTGAAAAGATAGTCCAAAATAGTAATTCAGAATATGAATTAAATTAAAAACACGTCACCTTAAAAGTGACACACTAATCCATTCCTTTTTTTTTTTAATTCCAAAACTAAAAGAAGCTTAAGTATTCAAACCATTCCATTTTAAGAGGATGGGTTTTGAAATTAGAGTATTTATTAATTGCCAGCTAGGAAAAATTATATTTAGGTAAATCAGGGTGTATTTACGTGGGTCGTCGGGCTCATGTAAATAATTTTCGTGAGCATTTATTTAGGTACTTCTAGAAATCGGGATATATTTATGTGGTTTATCGGGCTCATGTAAATGATTTACGTGAGCCTTTCGAAAAAGTATGACCGGTCCAATTTAAAAAAATAGTACAAAATAGTAATTCAGAATATGAATTAAATTAAAAGCACGTCACCTTAAAGTGACATGCTGATCCATTCCTTTTTTTAATTCCAAAACTAAAAGAAGCTTAAGTAATAATGAAATCACATAATATCGCAAATAGATAAGTCATAATGAATATTATCATAATTTTAAAATACTTAATTATGCTATAAGTCTAATAGTGTTACTTACATAATTAAACCTTAAAAAGGATTAAAATTAAGCTATGTACTTTAATTGTCTAAATCAATGTAAGACTAAAGAATAAATATTCAACATTATTGTCATTCTTAGTATTAGATTTATTTTTTGCAAGCATTAATTTTGATTTGAGCTTAATTAGAGTTACAAACATCTATGGACTATAATCTTTATTGGACCATTCAAAAGACAAAAATCAAAATATAAGAAATATTTATATCAAAGTATATACTTTTATGTATAAACTAAATTTTCAAAAATATATATGTAATGTCGAATTAATTTAATCTCGAATTGACTTTTTTATAGTTAAAACCAAATATTCCAAGTATACTCTCTTTTTTTTCAATATCAAATCAAGTCAAACCAAATTACTAATTAATTTTTTTTTAAATAGACTCAATTTACAGTTTGTACAAATTTTTTTCGATTTTGTTCACCCCTATTCGTGAGGAAATATTGTGTTAAAGCAATTGATTGTTAAGTAAAATTTAGCAAGTAACTTGATCTACCAAAATTTGTTATCTTGGTGCTGGTCAGGACGAGTTGATTGCCTTAATGGCCACTCAATTTGTGATAATAGAGCATCAAGGATGACTCTATTTTTATTTTTCAAAATTTATCGTATTTTATGTAATTTACTTTATTGGTCAAATTTATTAGCTGAATTTTGCATTTTCTGACTTTCAATATTGTCTTTCAAAATTATGTTATTTACCTAACTAATTTAATTGTAAGCTGAATTTTATATTTTTCAAAAAAATGTGACAAGTCTGATTTGGAAAGATAGAGTCAAAAATAGTAATTTAGAACATGAATTAAATTAAAAACACATTACCTTATAAGTGACACACTAATTCATTCTTTTTTAAAAAAAAATTCCAAAACAAAAAGAAGCTCAAGTACTCAAACCATTACATTTAAGAGGATGAATTTTGAAATTAGAGTATTTATTAATTGTCAGCTAGGAAAAATTTAGCTGCTTGTAGAAATCAGGATATATTTAGACGGGATTATTGGGCTCACGTAAATAATTTACGTGAACATTTCAAAAAAGTGTAACAAATCTGATTTAATAAGATAGTTCAAAATATGAATTAAATTAAAAACAGTCATCCTAAAAGTGACACATGATCCATTCCTTTTTTTAATTCCAAAATTAAAAGATGCTCAAGTATTCAAACCATTCCATTTTTAATAGGATGAGTTTTGAAATTAGAGTATTTATTAATTGTCAGCTAGAAAAAATTATATTTAGGTACTTCTAAAAATCAAGGTGTTTTTACATGGATTGTCGGGCTCACGTAAATGATTTACGTGAGCATTTATTTAGGTACTTCTAAAAATTAGGGTGTATTTATATGGATTATCGGGCTCACATAAATGATTTAGGTGAGCATTTTGACAAAGTGTGACAAGTCCGATTTAAAAAGATAGTCCAAATTAGTAATTTAGAATATGAATTAAATTAAATACACGTCACCTTAAAAGTGACATACTGATAAATTTCTTTTTATTTTTTAATTCCAAAACTAAAAGAAGCTTAAGTATTCAAACCATTCCATTTTAAAAAGGATGGGTTTTGAAATCAGAGTATTTATTAATTGTCGGCTAGGAAAAGTTTAGCTGCTTGTAGAAATCAGGGTGTATTTAAGTGGGTCTCGGGCTCACGTAATTGATTTACGTGAAAATGGGTTCACCGTAGACCCATGCTCCTCTTCTTAAATCATATATATTAGTATTGTATTTTTAACTAAATCTTAAATATAATTATGTGAACCCTCACTCGGAGTATCATATCATGCGATGATGATTGAGTGTACCTCTTTAACTAAAATTAGAAAATTAAATGATTTCATTGCTAAGAACCTAAAATCAGATCGATCAAACTTTTATCTTAAATTTTCCTTTTCCTAAAAACACACAATTAAATTTATATCTTAAATTTACCTTTTCGTAATAATACATCATTTTTTCAAAACTCTAAAAACGCCTCTGATAGAAACTTGTTGAATTCTTTAAGAAAATGATTGTAAGGGAGATTAAGAAAGTAACTTAATCTCAAGGCGAATTGATTACTTGAACGGCCACTCTTACTTTACCTAATTTACTATAAAGGACATTTTAATTAGTTGAGTTTCCATTTTTCAAAAAAGATTAATGATATAAAAAATAACTAAAAATACTAATTTAGAACCTGGATCAACAAGCACAAACCACCCTACATTTGATGCACCTGCCAATTCCTTTTTTTATTCCAGAAATTAAAGGTGCTCAAGTGTTCAAACCATTTTATTTCACTTAATTTATGATAATAATTGACCATAAAAAATGACTTTATTTTGTTTTTAAAAAGTTATCTTATTCATTTTATCTTACAATCATAACTATACAATTTTATTTGTCAACTTAGCTAAATATTATATTTCTTGAAGATAATTAATGAAATGACAACTTTAAATTTTTAAAAATTGATAAACCACTAATTTAAAACCTGAATCAAATTAAAACACAAGCCCACTCTATAATTGATACATCAATCTCCCCTTTTTATTCCAAAATTAGAAGAAATTCAACCATCCATTTTAAGAGGGTAAGTCTTAAATTAAATTATTGGAATTTGTTGAACTCTTTAAGCAATTATTTACCAAAGAGATTTAACAAGTAATTAATCTAGTCAAAAGAATTCTCCAGCATGTTAAGGTGAGTTGATTGCTTTAATAGTCATTCAATTTTTACTCAGTAAAAATATTTATTTAATTTTCAAATGAAATTCATATTTGAAATCAACAAACTTGGAAATATTTTTATTTTAGTTTTCCAACATCAAATTCTCGTTATTTTTCAATTTCATGCAAATAAGTATGATTTGGTAAGACGCCAAGCTAGTATCCCTCGTGAATTTTTACCCATATTTTAATTTATCAGATTTATTCTCTCATAATTTTCATATCAGCATGCTAATTCATGAATATAACGTGTGGAAATAAAATTGAAATTATGATATTGACATCATTACTAAAATCATAGAGATAAGATTACGCATTTATAGCAAGCCAAAACCAATTTGAATTTGTCATCCTGCAATAATTATCTTTCACAAAAAAAAAAAAAAAAAGGAAGAGGAATTATCAATTTATAAAAGGCAAAAAAATAATATTAATTTATTATTATACGATTTACGGAAATTATCAAAAGTTTTCTGAATTTTTTCTTTAATAATCTTTTAAATGAATATTTACTTATCCCTATGACTCAAAAGAGTTATTGTAACGTTCGGTAAAATTACCAAAATATCCCTAGAGGAGAGAGGTGCGCATAAGACGTCTTCTGATGCTCGGATGGCAAATCCAAGGCCGGATTTGTGATCAACGCAAAAAAATTGAGTGGGGGAAAGATCTCGGTCGATTTTTAGAGCGACCGTTTTTAGAGCGACCGAGTCAAAAGACAATTTTCGTTCCGAGACGCAACACAATGAGGATTCGGGCCAGATCCGTGTCGCGGAGGGTAATTTATGTTTTTCCATAATTTTTCTAAGGGATTGAGAAAACTTGTTCAGGAAAATTTTTGCCAAAAATGAACTGTTCGCGACCAGTCAGCGTCACGGACTGGGCTATTTCGTGGCTGGCAAATTTCTAAAAATTCGAGGAGCATTCTGGTCCATTCCTAACACCTTTAAAAACTCATATACGACTAATATATGTTGTTTTCACGAAGAAAGGGTTACAAAACCCATCTTACAATCACCTTCCTAGCAAATCATCAAGTTAGGGCTTGAGAAGAGTTGAGATTGAAGAGTCAAGAGGAAGTTCCAAGGGATTTGTGTTGTTAGCAATCATCCCAGGTATGTAAGGCTAACCTAAAGCATGAGATTGTTCTTCCATGTGCCTCCTTTGAGTAAATTGAGTGTATGTTTGAAGATGATGAGTTATATGTGAAAATCATTTAGTATTCTACTGAGATTCTTCTTAATTCATGTATTTTTCTTAAATTGATGATCATCATAAACTTGATTTACTGCATAAGTTGTTTTCATGAATGATTTTACAAAATTCTATGTTTATTTTATTAAAGAATGCAAGAATGAACTTAAAAGTGAGTCTAGGGCCTTGACGATGATGATGTTGTGATTATGATCCAAATTGTTGAGAGTTTTGATGATGATGATGTTGATGAGAATGATGTTCATGAGTCTTAAAAACTTGAAACTAAATTTGAAATGAATGTTTCGAATCCATGATGTTGATGTTGATGTTGATGAGATGAGTTGATATTGATGATACGAGTTGATGTTGGTGACATAGAGTCCATGATGTTGATGTTGATGTTGATGAGATGAGTTGATATTGATGATACGAGTTGATGTTGATGTACTATGTCACTATGGGACCGATGATGAGAAATCTTGATGATGATGTTTTATGAGCATGTTGAGTTCTAGGAAGAGTATTGAACACCGAAATAGGTGAGAGTGAGTCCCACTCGAACTCATCAACTACGTGGCCGCATAAGAGAGGATCGAACCGTAATACGGATGTTTCCTTTGTCCCAAAAAAGTGGACGGATGTTATTTCTTGTGGATCCACTGATGATGATGTCCTTTATCCCGCCAGAGTACTGGATGGATGTGACAACAACATCGCTTCGGTGTATCATCACCGACTCATAGGTGATGATTGTCGGTCAGGGAAACTCCAGCTACTGATAGATCCCAAAAGGAAATTACCACCAGGTCCAAGGCCATGGCCAATTATTGGCAATTTGAATCTCATTGGTTCACTTCCACATAAGTCTTTGCACCATCTTTCACAAAAATATGGAGATTTAATGTGCCTAAAGTTTGGTTCCAAGCTTGTTTTGATAGCATCATCTCTAGAAATGGCTAAAAAGATATTTAAAACACATGATGCTATCTTTGCTTCTCGCCCTAGCTGGTAAGTACGCTAGCCATAACTATTCAGACATGATATGGGCACCTTACAGTGCACACTAGCGTCAAGCTAGAAAAATATACCTAACCCAGATATTCAATCCCAGGAGTCTTGATTCATTTGAGTATATTCGTTTTCAGGAAATAAAAAATTTGATTTCTCGTCTTTTCCCACACTTAGGAAAACCAAATTTTCTTAAAGACCATTTACCTTGATTTACTCTTCGTACTATAAGTAGGTTAGTTATAAGTGGGAAATATTACATCCATCATCACTATCAATCAAACTCCGGTGCTTCAATAGTAACACTTGAAAGATTACAATGGATACTAGATGAGTGGTTTCTTCTTGGTGGGGTGATTGGATATATTGAGAATAACAGTGTTAATGCTCCATGTTAATTGGTTGTTATGAAGTTAGTTAGTTGTTAATAATGTTAGTTAGCAAACTGTTAAGTCAAGTAGTTAAGGCAGTTAAATAGTGTAATTAGTTAATGTGTAGATGACCATAGTTAGTTAGCTAACTCTAGTTAATCAACTATATATATATATATATATATATATACACACACTCCACTTGTACAGTTGATTGACTGAATAAAAATTTCCTATTCTGCTGTATTTGCTTCTACATTTCCGTCTTCTTCTTCTTCTTTTCCATTTCAGTTCATGGTATCAGAGCATGCAAGTCGATAATTGTTCGACTTGAAAATTCGCAATTCGTCAGCTGAAAGGGAAGCATCGATGGCCGATTCAAGTAGTACGCCAGTAAATTCGACTGCAGAGACACTCGAAATTATCGAGACAAAGAGGAATCATCCTCTTTATCTTCACCCATCAGACACTCTGGGATGTGTTCTGACCTCGGTGCAGCTGATAGGAAGGGAAAACTACTCATTGTGGAGTAGATTGATGATGATTAACCTCAGAGCAAAGAGTAAACTCAGATTCGTGTTGGGAACGTGTCGGAAGAACGATTATGCACCGGAATTAGAGGAGTAATGGGAAAAGTGTAATGCATTTGTTCTAGCTTGGATAATGAATACAGTGTCAAAGGAATTGCTGAGTGGAATTGTATATGCGCTGCCATGGTTTGGGCAGATCTGAAGGAACGGTTTGACAAGGTCAATGGATCTGGAATCTATCAACTTCACAGGGAGATATACACCATTCATCAAGGTAATTCATCAGTCTCTACCTATTTCACAAAATTGAGATTAATGTGGGACGAATTTGATGCACTTTTTCCACCGCCAATATGTAATTATGAAAGGTCTAAAGCATATATAGATCATATACAGTATTTGAGGTTATTTGCCTTTTTGATGGGGTCGAGTGAGGTCTATCGCCATGCTCATAGCCAAATATTGATGATGAGTCCTTTGCCGAGTGTTAGCAAGGCTTATGCTATGATTATAGCAGATGAGAGTCAGAGAACAACTTCAGGAATACATACACCTAGAGACATGTTGGAAGCTACGCCATTGTATGCAGGAAAAGGGAATATAAGAAATCAAGGTGCATATGTAGGATCTGAGAAGGGAAATTATAATACTGGCAGTATGAGTAGTAGAAGAAAGGTAAATTGGAACCTATTTTGTGATCATTGCAAGATGTATGGACATACCAAAAATGTGTGCTACAAGTTGGTTGGATATCCAGATGATTGGAAGTTCAAAAGGAAGACTTATCAAGGTGGTACAAGCAGAGGTTTCAGTTCTAATAGAGTCAAAGGAGTTGCAAATAATGTGCAGATTGAAAAGGAAGAAAAGGAGAATGTTTTTGGGTACAATACTGAGGAACAAAAATCTGGTCTGAATCAACATGATTTTGATTCTATGCACACAAACTTAAAGGGACTCTCTATGAAGAAGACTTACACTCCAGATCAATATCAAAGAATATTAAAGATATTGAATGAAGATGAGAAGGTGGATGAAATTGTCAACATGGCAGGTAATACCAATAATAGTTGTGTTGATACTTCTGCTATTGTTGATCATATAGAGAGCTGGATTGTTGATTCTGGTGCAACATCTCACATGGCCTCTAAAGTAGGTGCATTGGACAATATTACCTATAAAAACATAGGAAAAAAGGTTTTGTTACCCACTGGACAGACCACATTAGTTACACATTCAGAAAATTGTGTGATACTAAATTATGGCATACTGAAAGATGTATTAGTAATACCTAACTTCAAACATGATTTACTTTCAGTTTCACAATTGACAAGGCAACTGCAATGTTCTGTTAGATTTTTTCCTGAATTCTGTGTTTTTCAGGACCTCTTAAATGGAGAGGTAAAAGGGATTGGTAAGGAAATAGATGGATTGTACTACTTTCCTAACAACTATTCTGCAATAAAGGTTGGTAAGGCACTGGTAAAAAAAACAAACACTGAAGACACAACACATATGCTATGGCACATTAGAATAGGTCATCCTTCCATGAAGGTGTTAAAGAATATGTCACTGATTGACAAGGAGTCAAATACAGCACTAGCTGATGCTTGTTCAGTCTGTCCTCTGGCCAAGCAAACTAGACTTCCATTTACTATTAATAAGAATAGAAGTAATGAATTTTTTTATCTGATTCACCTTGATGTTTGGGGTCCTTATAGGATTCCTACTCATCATGGTTTTAGATTTTTCTTGACCATTGTGGATGATAATTCAAGAATGACATGGTTTTTTTTGTTGAAGTTCAAGAGTGATGTGTTTGAAACATTGAAGTTATTTCTTGTTTTAGTTAAAAATTAGTTCAACAGACAAATTAAGAGGGTGAGATCTGATAATGGGACTGAGTTTTTCAATAAAGAATGCAGTGTAATGTTCAAGTCATTAGGAGTTATTCATGAAAGCAGTTGTCCACACACTCCACAACAAAATGAAGTGGTTGAAAGAAAGCATAGACATATTTTAGAGGTGGCAAGGGCTATAAGATTCCAAGGTGCAATTCCAATCAAATTCTGGGGTGAGTGTGTTGTAGGTGTTGTGTACCTCATTAACAGAATGTCCACTGAGGTATTAGGGGGTAAGTCACCCTATGAAGTATTTCACAAGATAAAACCATAACTTGATCATTTGAGGACCATTGGTTGCTTGTGCTATGCAACCAACATAATCAAGCATGATAAGTTCTCACCAAGAGCAGATGCATGTATTATGATGGGGTATCCAGCAAACCAGAAGGGACATATTTTGTATAATATAAAGCATAGAAAGTTCATGGTAAGCATAGATGTCATTTTTAAAGAAAATGTTTTTCCCTTCAGCTATCTGAAGACTGAACATGAAGCCCTCTTTATGGAACAACAACTCACTGACTATGATGATAATATGAGAATTACACAAATGACCAGTAATAGTCAGAATACTACAAATGATGATACTCAAAGTCCAGCAGAGAATCAAGAAGATAATGAAGGTATTCAAAATCCAGCAGAAAGTCAGGTAGATAATGAAGACATAACAGCTGATTCAAGGAGAAATCTTATTGTTACTGACAAGGTAGGAACAAGAACCTCTATTAGGACTACTAGGCCATCTATTTGGCTGAAGGACTATGTCACTTCTATGACAAAGTCTACACATCCACACTCTTTGGCCAATTATGTTTCTTATGATCAGCTGTCCTGTAACTATCAAGCATTCTCGAGCAACATTTCATTAAATGTAGAACCAAGGAGTTATGAGGAGGCTATTAGAGATCCAAGGTGGGTTGAAGCAATGAAACAAGAGATTAGTGCACTTGAAGCCAATGGTACATGGAACATTGTTCAATTGCCATCAAATAAAAGGGCCATCAGATGCAGATGGGTCTACAAAATAAAGTACAAGGCAAATGGAGAGGTTGACAGATATAAAGCAAGATTAGTAGCTAAGGGGTAAAGTCAGACAGAAGGGATTGATTATCAAGAAACCTTTTCACCAGTAGTGAAAATGGTTACTGTGAGGACTGTAATTGCAATGGCAGCAGCTGAGAATTGGGTGATTTATCAAATAGATGTCTTTAATGCATTCCTACATGGTGATCTACTTGAAGAAGTATACATGGAATTGCCTAAGGGATTTGACAGTAAGGAAAAGAATCAAGTATGTAGGCTTGTTAAGTCACTTTATGGACTTAAACAAGCATCCAGAAAGTGGAATGCCAAATTGACTGATGCCTTGTTACAGTCAGGATACATACAAAGTCATTTGGATTACTCTCTGTTTACTAAAAGAAAAGGATCAGCATTAGTGATGATTTTGGTGTATGTTGATGATCTGCTAATCACTGGAAATGACTTGGGATTGATACAAGAGATAAAAAAGGTGCTCCACAGTTCCTTTAAAATAAAAGACCTAGGAGAACTAAAATATTTCCTTGGGATTGAATTCAGCAGATCAGATGAAGGGATAGTCATGAATCTGAGAAAATATGCTTTGGAGTTGATATCTGAGACTGGGCTTGCAGGTGTTAAACCAGCAGCAACACCTATGGAATGCAATACCAAACTCACAAGTGATGACTTTGTCATGGACAATGATGATAAATTGTTCACTGACATAGGAAGATATCAAAGGTTGGTTGGTAAGCTTCTTTATCTTACAAATACTAGACCAGACATTACATTTTCAGTTCAGTGCTTGAGCCAATTCATGCAAAAATCAAAGGTATCTCATTGGAATGCAGCCTTAAGAGTAATACAATACATCAAATCAGCACCAGGTTTGGGATTGCTGATGAGTTCTGAGAAACAAACTAAGCTTACAGGGTATTGTGATGCTGACTGGGCATCATGTCCAAGCACCAGAAGGTCTGTTACTAGATATATATTGAAGTATTTAAAGTTATTAATATCCTAGGAGTCTAATAAACAACATACTGTGTCAAGGAGTTCAGCAAAAGCAGAGTATAGAAGTCTTGCTGCATTAACAGCTGAAATAGTTTGGGTGACAAATTTATTCAAGGAGCTGAAGATAGTATTGGATGGACCTACAGACATGTTGTGTGACAGCAAAGCTGCTATCCAAATTGCAGCAAATCCAGTCTTCCATGAAAGGACTAAACATATCGAGATCGATTGTCACTTCATCAGGAAAAAAATACAACAGGGACTAATAAGAACCAGCTATGTGAACACAAGAGATCAACAAGCTGATATATTGACTAAGGCATTGGGGAGATCACAACATGAGTTTTTGTTAGCCAAGCTAGGTGTTCTGAATATCTTCAGTACATCTAGCTTGAGGGGGAGTATTGAGAATAACAGTGTTAATGCTCCATGTTAATTGGTTGTTATGAAGTTAGTTAGTTGTTAATAATGTTAGTTAGCAAACTGTTAAGTCAAGTAGTTAAGGCAGTTAAATAGTGTAATTAGTTAATGCGTAGATGACCATAGTTAGTTAGCTAACTCTAGTTAATCAAATATATATATATATATACTCCACTTGTACAGTTGATTGACTGAATAAAAATTTCCTATTCTACTGTATTTGCTTCTACATTTCCGTCTTCTTCTTCTTCTCCATTTCAGTTCAGGATACCTTGGCTTAGTTGGTTTGATATGCAAGGATATGTAAAGGGAATGAAGGCATTAGGGAAAAATTTCATACAATTTTACGAATATGTACTTGAAGAGCACAAGGCAACAAAGAGGCAGCAAGGAGAAGAGGAATCTGTTCCAAAGGACATGGTTGATACTTTGTTGAATCTTGCTCATGATCCTAATCTTGAAGTTAACCTTACTTCCGATAGACTCATGGGATTGATACATGTAAGATTACTTATTTTCTCTATAAATAGAATAACATTTCATGACAATAAGATAGACCATTTTCTTAGTTTTGTTATCGTTGTCCTTAAAAAATTTGAAGTTAAGTGTCAAAAACTCATCTAACCTATCTCCTTTTTTTTTTTAAGTTTATGCCTAAACCGTTGTGACTGTGAGTCACTAATTAATTTAAAAAACACACCAAACAATTTTTAATTTTTAAATTTTAAATTTTTTCCCTCCGTTCCTCCTTCACTATCTCTATCCACATCTCTCCAGTTTTTAGACCAGACACCATTATAACTCTTGCATACTTATCATAATATAACCTCCTTAAATAACGGAACATCATCATCTCTCTCTAAGTTTTCATGGTTTACAACTTTCCGCCACATTTTTTGGACCAACATCTCCAATTACCACTTTCCTCCATTGATGCCAATGAACCATACTAAAATACCTTAATATACTTTAATATTTGCGCACAATTTTACAGAACACACTTCATCTAATTTCACAAATTAAAGACAGAGACAATCATTCTTCATCCTCCGAGACCATCAAATCTTTATCACCTTAGCGCCTTTAAATTACCCCCTCCTATACATAGCTTCTCCCTATATATTTTATCTAACAAATACTGAAGTAATTATCTCCAGTAAAGAATTACAATGGCTAATTTGTTGCATGGATTCAATTGTAAATTAGCAGGAGATGTGAAGCCAGAAGACATAAGCATGGATGAAATTTATGGATTAACTACACGTCCAAATAAGCCCATATCTATAATTATGGAACCAAGACTTCCCCTCCATCTTTATTAGGCGTAGTACTTTGTTATGGTCTTATCAATTTAAGTTGTACGCTAGCGTTAAGAATCTAAGTTGATCATAATAGCCCCCTTCTGAAAGCAATCCCATCCTATAAAAATCTACTGCATGTATAAGATTTTTTTATCAAAGTACGCCATTATTTAAATCAATTTATCAGATTAATACATTTTTTTTTAAATTTTACAAAATTAGTATAAACGTATTTCTTAGTAACGTTTTAGGTTATATTTTATTTAATGGTATTAATTTAGAAATGTTACCGTGAATAACGATTTTAACATTATACATTACTCATAGTAACGTGTTATAATAAGTTACTACGAGACACATTTTACACTTAAAATATTATTTACCGTCAAGTTTCTTAAGAATCCAATCACGAGCTATCAAATCATTGAAATATAAAATTGAATCCTGCAAATTTAGCTATAATACGTTTGAACTTAAAAGAATTTTGACAGTGACATTTTAACCTAAAAATGGCTAAGTTAATTAAAAAAAATTACAGCTTATTAAATGAGTATTTGACACAGAAGGAAACTAATAATCAACAAAAACAAGATGAATTTGGTGATAAATCACATTTCAATATTAATGTCTAGAAAAAACAAGGTAAAAACGACATGCTTCGTCAAAGTAGAACTATGGTAGTTAGACAAAATCAGTGTGATTGCGGTATTCTGTATGTTTTTCTCAATATAAAAAGATCAGAATATGCTATGATTATAGGATGTCTGATTGTGGACTCACCAAACGTTACTGCCAGTAACGTTTTTAAGTTGAAACATTACTATCAATTTTTTTAAAGTTAAAATGTAAGTACCATTCACATTTTATACCTAAATTTATAGGATTTGTGATTGAATTCTTAAGAAATGTTACTGAGTAACATTTTAAGTGTAAAAGTGTCTCGGAGTAACACATTATAAGGTGTTACTGTGAGTAATGTATTACGATAAAAATGTTACTCACAGTAATATTCTTAAGTGAACATCGTTAAGTAAAATATAATCTAAAATATTACTGAGAAGTACGTTTATACTAATTTTGTAACATTTTGAAAAATCATATTATTTTGATTATTTAATTTAAATAATGACTTAGTTGGATAAAAATCCCATGTATAATTATCCATTCTTGAAAGCAACAATCAAATATCCTGGCTTTACATGGGACAAGAAGAAGAAAATGTCATAGGTATTATCTAGAAGTAGGGGTAAATAAAATTAAATTGAAAATTAAATCAAATTGTAAATAAAGTTGATTCGAGAGAAAAAAAAAATCTGACTAGTAGTTTAGTTCGATTTGGTTTGGTATTGAAAAAAAATCCAACTACATTTGATTTGGTTTGATTTTAACTTTAAAAAAATAACCTGAGACTAAACCAATCCGACATCCAAAATTCTAAGTCAAACTTAAAATAATATGTTAAAAGGGTGTATATATATACACCCTTTTAACATATTATTTTTAGTTTGACTTAGAATTTTTTGGATGGTCTAATAAAAGCTATAGTCCATGGATATTAGTAGGGATAATTACCTTTTTGAGTTTTTTTTAAATAAAATATTAACTATTTTTAAATATATATTCTTTATTTATTATCTAAGAATATCATATTTAGAAAATATTTATCATCTATAGCAATTGTTCTATGCATTGAAAGTGAATTATATATGTGATATATATGTATTATAATATTATATTTATTTGGGTAAAAAGCTGCATTATGTGTTAAAAACGAATCATGCATGTAATATAGATGTATTATACTATGTATAAAAATGAATTTGCATGCAATATAGATGTATTGTAAGTGTTAAAATGTCTTAAACTTATTTTGATAAAAAATCTTAGTTATATATTTGAAGTGAATTATACATGTATTAAGATAAATTTATATAGCTATAAATAATAAATAATGTTTAAATATGGTATATTTAGGTAAGTTTTTCAAATTAGTAATATAAGAGTGATAATAATAATGAATAATTGTTCTTTAGTTTTACATTGATTTAGATAATTAAAAACCACAACCTAATTTTAATTTTTCTTTAATGTTTACTCATGTAATTAGTAAGTACTTATCACACTTATTTTAGCTTGATTTAGTACTTTAAAGTTATGATATTTTCATTATGACTTATTTTAATTAGCATGATTTGGTACTTTAAAATTAGGATCATCTTCATTATGATTTACATTTTTTATGCGATCTTATTATTATTTTTTATTGAATATTTTTTGTGTCTTCACTAATATGATATTTTGTGTTTTTCGTAAAAACATCCTAGGTTTTTGTATTTTGTGAGGACTGAAAAAATATTTGAACCATAAGTTAATTATATGTTTTTATAAATACTTTATCAAATATAAAAAAAAAAAACTCAAAAAATGAGAATTTCAAAAAAAAAAATTCAAAAAAACCCCGAAAAATCGAAAAACTAAAAAAAAAACAGAGGTTGAAAACTCCAAATTTTATTGGTTTGCTTTGATTTATATATTAAATAATTCAAGACAAATAATTTAATTTGATATTTAAAAAAAATTGAATCAACTCGGTCCATGTATGCCGTAGCCAGAAGCTCTGCCCGCTTAGTCTTCTTTTTAATTTTTTCTCTCTCGTAATATTATGATTAATTTTTTAAGTGATTAAATTAGAGGTGCAACAGAATAAAGACAGGTTGATTGCTACTTTACGTAGGCGCTTGGCATATTTTATTGTGCAAATAGAAAAAAAAGAAGTAATTTTTGTTTTTAAGTGAAAAATAATAATTAAAAATTAGCAGCTGTATTTGGCCATGAAGTAAATTAAAATTATTTTTAATTTTATAAAAGGAGCTGTATTTGGCCATGAAATAAATTGAAATTATTTTTAATTTTTATAAATAATTTGAAGTGAAAAAATGAAAGTAACTTTTCGTTATTTTTGAAATTTCTGATTTTCTTTTTTAAGAAGTAAAAAAACTAATTATATTAGAATCTAAAATGTGATTTTTGGCTGTGAAATAGTTATGTAGTATAAGGTTACGCAGACGGAGGTATCACTGGATGCTTCTCTTTGATATATCAAAACAGAGGCTATGAATTTCTTCAGAAAAAACTAGTATTATTGAGTGTTAAATGGGGCAGTTACTTGTAATGGACTTTTGGTGAATATAAATAAAACGAACCCTTGGTCCTAATTGCTTAGAAAAAAGGGCCAAATAGGTAAGAAGGTGAAACCTTAGCTAATTTTGATAGGATTGTTGCTCCAAGTGATAGTGTAATTATCTCTTCTTCTTTTTTTCTACTCAAAATGTTCTGAAAGCTTCAACAACAATAATGAATGTGTGATCAGGATAAGGTTTGTGTTATCCGTACTCAATCTTGGGTAGCAGTAGTCTCGACCTCAGTACCCAATTTTTTCAAGTATTCTTCCCTCGGTCTATCATGGCTTAGGGTTGGTTTCGATTCATGGTCTTCGGTACGGTAGATTTTTCCTACTTGTGTGGTAGTTAGTTTTTTACTCTTGGCAGATTATTTGACTCTATTTAGATATATTCCTCTTTTTTCATATTGTTTTTACTAGTTTTGCTCAGTCGGCCTATGATGCCTATTGAGTATCTATTGTCCTGGTACTTATATTATACTCTTTGTATACTTTCGTGATGCAGGTCCGAGCACTAGTCACCAGTGCTGATTGATCTAGCTTGCAGCATCTCACACGGGAAGCCAGAATGAGCATTTGGTACTTTTGGATAATTCTATCTCATTCAGCTTAGTGGCCTATCTTTTTTAGTATATTTTGAGACTAGCTAGATCTTATGTATATTTTGGTCCACTTTGGGACTTATATTCCTTATTTTTGTGTATAGCAGCTCTGTACTAGTTCAAGTTATGGGAGGGTTTCTTATACATATTTTCTGTTAGTTCTGTCTTTATTCATTTATATTGTTGACATATGATTAGACTCTATTAGTTTTCCCCTAATATCCATTATTTATAGTTCTGGGTTGCGGATTGACTTGTCTATTGGCGGGTTATAGTAGGCGTCATCACGGCCTGAGAAATTGGATTGTAACAGTAAAATATTGAGTGCACTCTATGTATTTAATTTTCTTCACAAACTATCTTGTATAATTTATGGCATAGCTCACTTTTTTCTTTGTGATGGTGTATGTAAAATGGCGTAGAGGTCCCTATCCATAGAAATAAAATGTTGTCAATTTTTCCACTTTGTATTAATAAGCGGGTACCCAATTTCAACTAAACTGTCCTAAGATCTACTGTCTTCCTAAACACGTGACATATAGATTGGACCCCACAAAAAGAAATCAAGAAGTTCTTAGGCATAAAATATCTATCCAAAATATGTAATATTTTTTCGGAAAAACTTGACTTAAAAATTTTATATCATGATTTTATATTTAAAAAAAAAAACATTAATCATTCTACATTCGGCAAAGGGTCAAATATACCATGTACTATTAAAAATAATTTAAATATAACCCTTATTATATTTTTTTTCACGTATACCCCTCCACTTATGCTTTAGGTTCAAATATACTCTTCTGGTTATATTTTATGCTAATTTATCCTTATCCTCAATGGACGAACATGTGATGAATTTAAAAACAAATGACCTTTCCCAAATTTTAAGTCAATGCTAGAGCATTTATGTTTGAAATAACTCAAGTTGGTGCGGGCACAATAAGATGGAGAATCAAATAACTTTTCATTTTTCTCTGGCACTGACTTAAGTGTGGGTTTTTTATAAAGTGAATGGGTCGAGAATGAGTTAAACGAGCGGGTTTAAGATTAATCTATTTAAAACTGAGGATAGATTATTTGTTTCTAAACTAGTCATGTGTTCATCCACTAAAAATAAAGATAAATCAACACAAAGTATAATTGGAGGGGTATATTTGGACCTAAAGTATAACCAAAGAGATATATTTGGACTTAAACTAGAAATGGAGGGGTACTGTTAGATCAAAAGTATAACAAGGGATGTATTCAAACTATTTCAATAGTACAAGGCATACTTGACCCTTTGTCATTTTATATTTACATAATTTTTCACGAAAATAACAAATAAGTGATGAAACATTAACGAAATATGAACATAATCCACCATCCTCATTTTTATTAACAAGTAATACACTACAACTTATATTTAATTTTACTATTTTATTGAACATGAATTCGCTATTAAAAAATATTTTTTTTATTAATAACTTTGTATTAGCGTATTATACTTTCATTATGAATTTTTATTTATTCGATAAGATTATATAAAAATAGAGATAAATTTATTAGTTTTCACAACTTATAAGATTTTTATGTGTATGAGTAAAAATACAATTTAAACTTTTAAATTATATGTTCAAATAAAATTATAATTTTATTTTATATAATTTTATATTATTATTTAATCTCACATGGCTAAACAAACCTTAAATATCCCATATGCTTGTCTAATTCTAGTGTACAAGAAGTTAATAAGCAACTTGAGGTTGTTCATGGGCTCACCTAGATAGCCCTTTTTCTCCAATACATAAAATAACTTTTCACATTATTAACTTTGCAGAAATCATAAAAAATTATAACTTCTCATAGCAATATAGTAATAACCATTAGATCATTTTGAATATTAGAGTTTTTAATTTTATAAAAGATTCGTTTCATAAAGTTTTAATGTGTATTTAGACTATTTAATAATTACAATTATTTAGTTGAATAATTTTAAATAATTAATTTAATTAGTGAATTAAATTAATAAATCAGTGAATATCCTATTTTATTTGTCCCATATATATTAAAAATAAAATTAGTCACTTAATTAATTTAGAGAAGAGAAGAAAATATAAAAGCTAATACGTTTTTCCCTTGTACGGACATATTTTTTTTTTAGTAGTAGTGATGCCAATGATTAGGATATTAATAAGCTAATATGGAAAATTGTAAATTGGCACAATTCTGCACATTACTTTTATGTGGGTTAGTCACTGATTTCAAATATTAGGTGAATTGTATTATATAATTACTATTAAAGTTATATTATTTGGAGGAATTAAAACTTAACCTTACGCTTGAAATTGAAAAATTTGATTATAAAATTAGGTGAGTTTTTGAGCTTAGAATAGACATATAGTGATATGGGGTGTGCGAGCTTGTAGTCTTACAAATTGTGATAGAATGAAAACGTTTTGAGGCATTGACAAAGGGAAAAATATTGGTAAATTAGCTTACTTGATGAAATAAATAATGATATAAGGAACGTTCTAGTATTTGTCTAACGTCAATAATATAAAATAATGAATAAATAAAGAATAAACTAAAATTGTTCCGTCTTTTTTAAATGGGGAGGCCTCGAAATCCGACGGATAGATTTTTCATCGGCCAATTTTAACATATAATATGTACGTAAACTAAAATTTAATCCTTTTAAATTTTAAAATGCAACAGATATGAATATAAAATAATTTTTTTCGTCTTTTTGAATGGGATGTCTCAAAATCCGACAAATAGATTTTTTATCGGCCAATTTTAATAAATAGCATACCTATGAATTTAAACTACAACTTTTCCAATTTTAACATATAATAAACATGAATATAAGCTAACTTTTTTTCTTCTTTTTTAATGGGTAGGCTTCGAAATTAGACGAATAGATTTTTCATCGGCCAATTTTAATAAATAGCATATATGTGAATTTAAACTAAAACTTTTTCAATTTTAACATACGATAAACATGAATATAAAATAACTTTTTCTGTCTTTTTTAATGGAGAGGCCTCGAAATTCGACGAATAGATTCGTCATAGGCGAGCTTTATATAAGCTTAAATAATAAATAAAATGTCAAATATTATCTAAACATAGCACAATGATAACAAACATACAACTGTAGCAATGAAAACTATAAAAATGACAAAAAATGTAACCTTCCTAATATATCAAGCATCCATACATTATTTTATTAATAAAGCAACAACAATCAAAATGAGAAAATCAAAGCCCGAACAACCAAACGAATATAATAATCACAGTGGTGTGGGAAGACAAAAACTATATGAATAAATGTATAATATAATATTATTATTGTTCTATCATAAGCAAATTAAATTAACAGTTAAAAGCAATAAAATAGGCTAACTATGAAAAAGAGACAAAACAAATACAGTACACAAATAGATCTAAGAGTTATCGTAAAATAATGCAATAATAAAAAATAAATAAAGTAATCAAAAGATCAATTAAAATACAAAACAAACTCAATCAAATAAAATAACAAATAGCAACGGTGAAATTATGAAAGAAATACCTACAAGCAGAGCTTGCTGGTGACTTGGTTTCACCGGAATTGGCCATTATTTTGTCGAAATTCGGAGGTTCGATGTGGTTTCCAGCGAAGTTTTAGTTATGGCTTCATTGATCGGACTTCTTGGAGGCAGATTTCATGGCGTTTTGATGGTTGTTTGCTGGTGGTTTTGTGACGGTTTTGGGTGGGTTTTGTTGGTTTTTCCGATGGGTTTGCAGCGGGTTTCCAAGTGGGTTACTGGTGTTGTTGTCGTTCATTTCTGGGAACAGAGGAGTCCATTTTCAAACTTTGTATTTGACTTTAGCAGATAGCTTTGTGTTTACTTATTCATACTATTTTAGATGCTCTTGTGCTCATGGCTCCAGATTTTGGGATTTTGTATTAAGTATTATAGTTGTTTTTATCTTGTTTTAGTTTTCGTAGTCGCGATCCAATTTTGGGTCGTGAAAAATTTAGTATCATATCTCTAGGTTCGTTAGCCTCATGAGCCAAGAGTAGGGTGTCTAATAGAGTCTCTCGGATTTGTATGTAGACGTCCATACTCATCTTCGAGAGGCTACGAGGCACTTGATAGGAAATAATTTTAGTCTTGTCTCTATTGTGCATTTTGTTCATATCAATTGCTTTGAAATGTGTCTAATCTACTCTTTCTATGTAGATGTTGATTACTGAAGCCTGGCGGTCAGTGGGAGAGACTGAGCTAGCTGATGTGGCTCCACTCGTGGTTGAGGCAATGCTCATGGTAGGGCCAGGGGTCGAGGATGAACTAGAGAGGCAGCTCTGCCTAGAGTACAGGCTAGATCAGCTTCCCCAGAGCCTAAGTATAAGTCAAGGGACCTATCGACCCTTTTCCTCCACCCTCAACCCCAGATTATATGGCTTCGATCCAGGATTTACTACTTTGGGTATTGGCCAGACTTGAGGGAACTTCTCCAACTCCTATTATTGTCTAAGCACCGACTTCTACAGCGCTGATTGGCCCTTCTATAGCTCTAGCAGATCCACCTATGGCTCATGTTAGACCTTCATCAGCCCCAATGGATCCTCATATGGCCCCTATTCTTCCACCTCATATATCTCGACCGAGTTCTGGTTCGCAGCTTCATGGGTTGTCTATTGCACCACTCAGATTTATGGTGCCACCATCTTCTGCTAGCCCAGCCATTTCCACTGTAATGTAGAAGAGTTTTGAGAAATTTATTTGATTAGTACCCCCAAGATTTGATGGTACACCCAGTGATAGGGCTTATGATTTCTAATCAAAGTGTCAAGACTCGCCATATAATTTGCCCATCCTTGAGTCACATAGAGTTGCTTATACCTCTTATTTTTGACTAGCCTAGCCAACGAGCGGTGGAGGTCAATTTTGGCTCATCAACCTGTTGGATCTTCAGATACAACCTAGGAATAAATTACCGAGGTGTTCTTAGAGAGGTTCATGCCATATAGCCTACGGGATAGCCACTAGGATGAGTTTAATAGGCTTCAGCAGGGTTCTATTTCAGTATCGAACTATGAGGCCAGATTTCATGCATTATCTAGATATGCTTTATCTAGTATCCCTATAGAGTTTGAGAGGATTCGACATTTCGCCAAGGGATTGACAAGGTATCTTCAAGAGCCACAACTTCTTCGATTTTAGCAGGTGGCACTTTCCAAAGTGTATGGGATCACGTCCACATGATTAAGCGCATCAAACATAATTGATAGGGTGGTGGAAAGAGATTCAGTCAACATGGCCAGTTTAGTGGACCCCCGCCAAGAGAGAGAGAGTTTCAGAGGCAGGGTCATCAGGGCCGGGGAGTTCATGTAGCCATTCCCACATCTGATAGTATTGTCAGGTCTAGGCTTACTCAGACAAGCCGTGATAGCTCTTCTAGTATACCCAGCATGGTGGTATTTTGGGGTAGTCATATCGAAGTAGGAGGACAAAGCTTGTTATAGTTATGATGAGATTGGGCATGTGGCAAGGCATTGTCCCCATCGTACACATTCTACCCAGGCTTTAAGGACTCAACCAGCCATCCAGCCCTAGCACCAGCAACTAGAGAGACTTCTCAAGGCATGAGGGGTGGTACTAGAGGAGGTTGTGGCACAATGAGAGGTGAAGCTCATGGAGGCCCATAAGCTAGCGGTGGGCCTAGAATATGCTATGTTATTCCAGATAGAGCCGAGGCAGAGGCCTCTGATGTGGTTATCACAGGTATGGTTACAGTGTTCCATCATTCTACTTCATTTTTATTTGATCCAGGTTCTACTTATATATATATAATGGCTTATTTTGTCACGAACCTTGATATTATATGTGAGCCTCTTGAAGAGCCTATTTGTGTTTTCACCCTGATAGGTGAATCATTAGTAGTGAATCGGGTGTATCAGGGTTGTATTGTGACTTTTATGGGAAGATATACTATTGTTGATTTGATATTTCTAGATATGGTTGACTTTAATGTGATATTGGGTATGGATTGACTATCCCTCATCATGCCATGTCAAGATTGTGACTTTACTTGTCGTGATTTGCCTCAGCTTGTGTGGAGTGGCTAATTTAGTTCTTACCCCCCATGGGGTTATTTCTTATATGTATGCCTGTAGACTGATAGATAGAGGATGTTTGTCATATTTGGCTCATGTTCGGGCCTGTTCTCAGGAGTCCCAATCATTGGAGACCACCACGGTTGCTAGAGAGTTTATAGACGTGTTTCTGACTGATTTACTTGGTGTTTCTCCGGACCGTGATATTGACTCTTCTATTGATGTTGAGCAGGGCACTAAGCCCATTTCTATTGCCCCCTATCGGATGGCTCCGGTTAAGTTGAAGGAGTTAAAGGAGCAATTAAAGGATTTGTTGAAGAAGGGGTTCATCTGCCTGAGTGTATCTCTCTGGCCTGCTCCTGTCTTGTTTGTGAAGAAAAAGGATGATACTATGCGTATGTGTATTGATTATCATCAGCTAAACAAAGTGACCATCAAGAACGAGTATCATTTGCATCGCATTGATGATCCATTCAACTAGTTATAGGGCGCCTTGATATTTTCCAAGATTGATTTAAGGTCTGACTATCATTAGTTGAGAGTTCAGGAGTTTGATATCCCAAAGACAACATTCAGGATTCGTTATGGTCATTATGAGTTTGTAGTCATGTCCTTTAGATTGACTAATGCCCTAGCTGCTTTTATGGAGTTGATGAACCAGGTGTTCGAGCCATATTTGGATATTTTTGTGATTGTGTTTATTGATGACAAACTAGTTTACTCCAAGAGTGAGTCCAACCATGTTAAACACTTGAGGATTGTACTTCAAAGATTAAAGGAGGAGAGAAATTATGCCAAGTTCTCAAAATGTGAGTTTTGGCTCGAGTCTGTGGCTTTCCTTGGGCATGTGGTGACAAAGGATGGTATTATAATGGATTTGGCCAAGGTAGCAATAGTTCGTGAGTGGACTAAGCCTACATCTATCACTGAGATACCGAGTTTTATTGGTTTGTTGGGGTTAGTATCAACACTTCATGCAAGGATTCTCTTCTATAACAATCCCATTGACTAGACTCGCTCAGAAGGATATGACATTTCAGTGGTCGGAGGAGTGTGAGGCGAGCTTTCAAAAGCTCAAGGATTCATTGATGCAACACCTATTCTTGCCTTACCCGAGGAGGGAATGTCATTTGTAGTGTATTGTGATGTTTCTAGAGTGGGTTTAGGTAGTGTATTGTAGTGATAGCCTTCTTTTCCTATTTCCTAATTTATGATGCAAACATAGATGACAGAGTCCTTCAGTAGGCATATCATAGACAATCCAAATCTCTATCTAGTTATTAGTGAGACATCTTCGCAGTTTTGAGGCGTCTTAATGGTCTTATTTTCCTAGTTATTTGTTTCAGTTATGATAGTTGTGTGTTTATTACAGTGTTTGTTTCAGATTCAATTTAAAGCCTTCGTAGACTAGTCGACACAGTATTTCAGTTTATCTTTTCTTTTCAGATTGCCTTCGAACAATTTTGGTTTACTTAATATCTTTTAAAGACTTTAGTAGAGTTGTAGATATTGTGTCTGATTCTAGACCATTCCTTAATATTTAATCCTTTCGCTGAGTAAAGTAATCAAGACAAGTGGTTCACTTGGGACCAGAAATGGTTTTGAGTGTCAGCCATGCCTAGAATGTAGACTCAGGGCATCACAAAGCATTGGGAAAAAATTTATGAAATAATGTGATTTGCTCCTAAATTGATGTGCTTCAATTATATTTCATATTTAGATACACATGATTAAATGTATCTTCTTAGAATGTATCCGTAATATATGTACCAGGATGTGCTATATACATGTATTTGAAGACAAAAATATAGTAAGAATGATAATATTGAAAACTCACGAGAAAACAGGTAAATATGGTAAGAGTTGGATTTATAATTTATCAAATTTGTTCTCAGATAATTTTCATATTAGTTTTAATTTAATTACTCTTTATGAATATCCATCTTCAGATATTTTTGTTTAATTATTAACATTGGTGGGAGAGGGCATTTCAATTTCACCGCTTTAATGAAAATGTTTAAGATGAATTGAACAAAAGATTTAGGCACGTGATCTAAAATTAGAGATTTGAAATCAAATTAACTTGAAGCTCAAATTTTATTTGAAATTTAAATTTTTAAGATTTATTTTTTCTCATAAACATAAAAATATTATAATTTGTGAAAATTATATAAACTTCTGCAACTTTTATACAATATCATCAAATGAGCAAATTATTATTTATAAACAAAGTACTAAATTATCCTAATCCGTTGTATTAATAAATTAAATATCTTCATATTCTTTTTATAGATAAATATTTACAATTTTATAAAAGATGTACTTGTCCAGAAAATCAATAATAGCAGTAATGATAACTTCCCTAAGGAAGTTCTAACAATAAAGCAGAAAAAGAGATGAAGGAGAAGAGGATGAGAGAGTCTGAATTCTCTCTCTGTTTCATTAGTATAGAAGTGGTACAATAGTAGTATATATACACATATATTCACACGTGGGAAGTAATATAACTACTTTCTTAACTACCATCTAACTAATTGTTAACAACTTCTTAACAACTTCTTTAATAACTTCTAATTTCCATTATCTTGTTTCTAACTACTTAACACTCCCCCTCAAGCTAATGGCTTGAAGAGGTTCTTCATTCCAAGCTTTCCAAGTAAGTATTCATGAGCTGTTCTTCCCAATCCTTTAGTAAGTATGTCAGCAAGTTGTTCTTTGATTGATACATGATGAGTTTTGAGTAATCCTTGGCTGATTTTTTCTCTTACAAAGTGGCAATCTATGTCTATGTGTTTTGTTCTTTCATGGAAAATTGGATTTGCTGCAATTTGGATTGCAGCCTTGCTGTCACACATGAGATCAACTGGCTGTTTGACTTGTATTCCAAGCTCTTTGAGCAATCCTGTAAGCCAAATGACTTCTGCTGTACAAGAGGCCATGCTTTTAAACTCTGCCTCAGCTGAACTTCTAGATATGGTATCTTGTTTTTTTGATTTCCAAGATACTAATGCTTTTCCAAATTTCACTAGATATCCAGTTATAGATCTTCTAGTCTCAACACAAGCTCCCCAATCAGAATCACAGTAAGCCTCTAGTTGTTTAGTGCTGTTAGAAGGCATAAACAGTCCTACACCAGGTGTCCCTTTTATATATCTGACAACCCTCAATGCTGCATCCATGTGTGACCTTTTAGGATTGTGCATATACTGACTTAGCATTTGGACTACTAATGCTATGTCTGGTCTGGTCATTGTTAGATACAATAATCTTCCAACTAACCTCTGATAGACTGAAGGATCATTAACTGTTTCATCTTCATTTCCTTCTTCTCTTGGAAAATATTTATCATACTCAACTGATGTAAGTTTCCGATTGACTTCAATAGGTGTATTAGCTGGTTTTGCTCCACTTAATCCAGTTTCAGATACCAATTCCATAGCATATTTCCTTTGACACATAACAATCCCTTCTGGTGATCTAGCCACTTCAATACCTAGGAAGAACTTCAATTCTCCCAGATCCTTCATTTTAAACTGTGCTTGCAGATCTCTTCTTGTTTGTATAATCAGATTTTCACTGCTTCCAGTAACCAGTAAGTCATCTACATAGACTAGGATAATCACCCTCTCTTCACCAACTGATTTTGTGAAAAGAGAATAGTCATAATGGCTCTGATTGAACCCCATCTGTAATAAGGCATCTGTAAGTTTCCTGTTCCATTGCCTAGGGGCCTGTTTAAGACCATATAAAGATTTATTTAGTTTGCAGACCTTCTGATTCTCCCCCTGTCTAGCAAACCCCTCAGGTACAGTCATGTATACTTCCTCAAGTAGATCCCCATTTAGAAAGGCATTGTGCACATCCATTTGATAGATTTGCCAATTAGATGCAGCAGCAAGAGCAACCAGAGTTCTGACAGTGACCATCTTGGCAACAGGTGAAAAAGTCTCAGAATAGTCTAGACCAGGTTTCTGACTATACCCCTTGGCAACTAGCCTTGCCTTATACCTCTCAACTTCTCCTGAAGACTTGTATTTTATTTTGTACACCCACCTACATCCAATAGGTTTTTTTCCAGGTGGTAGATCAACTAATGACCAAGTGTTGTTATCTTCAAGAGCATTTATCTCAGACTGCATGGCTTCAATCCATAAAGGATCTTGAAAAGCTTGATGAAAGGAATTTGGCTCTAAAACAGAAGAGTAAGGAACTAAGGCCTATTGATATGGTATAGTGAGGTGTGAATAGGTAACATATGAGGATATAAGATAGGTACATGAGGTTGAAGGGGTAGTGATGAAGTCTTTCATCCAACTAGGAGGGGTCTTTGTTCTAGAAGATCTTCTGGGAAGCACTGAGAATGACTGAACTGGATTAGATGAGGAAGTAGAAATAGGAACAGTGAGCTCCTCTTGAGTGGTAACATTGATAGGTGTGGACAAAGGAATAGAGGATGAGCCTGTGTAAGCTATATAAAGAACTGAAAATATAGGTGTTCCAACAGATTTAGTGTGTAGAAAAGGAAATATAGATTCAGTAAAAACTACATTCCTATTTGTAAAAAATAACTTAGAATGGATATCATAGAGAATATATCCCTTTTGTGTTAAAGAATATCCCATGAAAACACAAGGTATTGCTCTAGAAGAGTACTTGTCTGATGTTTTGGTGATGGAAGCATAAGCCAAACAACCAAAGACTCTCAGATGAGTGAGTGAAGGTGAGCACTTGAAAAGAAGTTCAAAAGAAGACTTGTAATTCAGGATTTTTGATGGTGTTCTGTTAATGAGGTACACAGCTGTAGCAACACACTCACCCCAGAACCTTAAAGGAATGCCTGCTTGAAATCTAAGACTCCTGGCTACTTGAAGAATTGTTCTATGTTTTCTTTCTACTACCCCATTCTGTTGGGGGGTATATACACAGGAAGTTTGATGAGAAATCCCTAATGTAGACATAAGATGTTGAAATTCATGACTGAGGAACTCACAGCCATTATCAGTTCTCAGAACTTTGACAGAAGAAGCAAAATAATTGGTTATTTTTGTTAGGAAGTCTTTTAAGACTACTAACACTTCAGATTTAGATTGAATAAGAAATAACCAAGTGTATCTGGTAAGATCATCTACAATAGTGACAAAGAACCTTTTATTATTGTAAGTAGGAACCCTATAGGAACCCCAAATGTCACAATGCAGTAAATCAAATACAGATTTTGAACAAGAAGTACTTAAAGGAAAAGGTAGTTTGGTGTGTTTAGCAAGAGGACATACAGTACATATGTGATTATCAGGAACAAGATGTTGAAGAACATTATGTTTTCTAATGATATCTATAGGAGCATGATCCAATCTTCTATGCCAAAGAGTAGTGGAAGAAGATACTCTTTCAGTTTTGTGATCAGCTGAGTTAACAGAATATTGGACAGCTTGAGGAGATGAAGTATTGCCTCTGAGAATGTATAGCCCTTGTTCTTCCTTACCAATCCCTTTCACCAAGCCAGTGCAAAGATCCTGGAATATACAGAAATCAGGGAAAAAATTCACTGAACACTGTAATTCCTTAGTCAATTTAGACACTGACAGCAAATTACATTTAAACTCTGGAAGAAATAACACATTGGACACAGGTTGATCTTTTAACACATATGATTTTTCAATATGAGTAACTTTGGCTTCATCACCAGTGGATAGATGTACATAGCTATTTTCATGCTCTGGAAGTCTTTTATAGTCATATATCACATCAGAATTTGAGGTCATGTGGTTGGTAGCACCTGAGTCTACTATCCATTTAGAATAGATTGCATTGGACTTAAGATAAGTACCTGCATTGGCTGAACTTGTTGCATTCATTGAGTTGGCTGCAGAATTAGAATTTCCTTCTTCATTACCTTTGTTTAGTAGATGAATAATCTGTTGGTATTGATCCTGAGTGAAATAGGAAGGTAACTGAACTGCATTTTGTAAGTTAGAATTGTAACCACCAGCACCATCTTCTGCAAAGTTTGCATATTGAGCTCCCCCTTTCTTCTTGTTTCTGGGCCAGTCAAGTGGATATCCAACAATTTTGTAGCAAGTATCTTTAGTGTGGCCATTGTATCCACAATGTTCACATACCACTGTCTGTTTCTTCTGATTTTTTTGATTATTTCCAGTTCTGTTATAATTCACACTTGGATTCCAGCCCCCTCCTGAGTTGTTAAAGCCTGCACTTACATTGGTTTTACCTGAAGTAAACTGAGTTCCAGTGCCCATATTCTTTCCTTTGTAATTTGAACCGATGCCACCTTTTTGACTAAAAAACACAGCCCCTTCAAGTGTATCACTCACCATAGATGCTACATTTGTAATGGATCTTTGGCTTTCATGATCAATTACCATAGAATAGGCTTTGTTCAATGTAGGAATAGGAGACATCATTAAGATTTGGCTTCTGCATTGAGTGTATGTCTCATTTAAGCCCATAAAAAATTGTAAAAGTCTTTGATATCCATGATGCTGAGCATAGTTTCTAGACTCAGCACAATTGCAACCAGGACAAGGCATGATTGCATCAAATTCATCCCATAGATTCCTCAATTTTAAAAAGTACTCAGCCACAGACAAGGTTCCCTGAGCTAAAGTAGCAATTTCTTTGTGCAAATAGAAAACTCTTGATCCATTTACAGTATCAAATCTTTCTTTTAAATCAAGCCACACCTTATGAGCATTAGAAGCATAAATGATACTACTTAGTAGATCCTTACCCACAGAGTTCATTATCCAAGACAAAACTATTGCATTCACCTTCTCCCATTGCTCATGCAAAGATGCATCAAACTTGTCCTTACTGTGTCTACCATCTACTAGCCCCAATTTACTCTTGCCTAACAAGCCTATAGTCATAGACCTAGTCCACAAAGCATAGTTTTCAGATTCAATCAATTGTACTGAAATTAATGAGCTACCTGGTGTATCTGTCGGAAAAAGGTATAGAGGGTGATTGTGATCAATTTCGACTCTTCCTGAACTCCTTGATATCGATGGATTTGGGCCTGCATGTGTGTTTTCAGTGGTGGTTGTCATTTTTCTTCGATTTCTGACTCTGAATTGATCCAATTCGAGCTGGAATTTTGCTTTTCACAGCTCGATTTCGACTAAGAACTCGTTTCTTCACTCAATCTGCTTCTGAATACAGCTTTCTCAAAGCTGTCTTCCTTCTAATTTTCCTGTTCCTTCAACCGATTATGCTTCAAGCTTCAGCTTCTCAAAGCGAGCTTCCTTCAACTTTGCTCGTCTAACTCAAATTCGCCCTCAGATCATGTGCTCTGATACCATGATAACTTCCCTAAGGAAGTTCTAACAATGGAGCAGAAAAAGAGATGAAGGAGAAGAGGATGAGAGAGTCTGAATTCTCTCTCTGTTTCATTAGAATAGAATGGTACAATAGTAGTATATATACACAAGTATTCACACGTGGGAAGTAATATAACTACTTCCTTAACTTATTGTTAACAACTTCTTAATAACTTCTAATTTCCATTAGCTTGTTTCTAACTACTTAACAAGTAACAACATATTTTTTATTATAATCTTTTTACATAGTACATATGATATATTCACATCAAACATTAGCTTTTTTATTATATAAAATATAAATTTATGAATTATTTCTTATATTAATAAAATTGAAATTATACTTTTTGGACAATCTGAAATTTAAATTAAATTTTAGAAGAAAGCACAAATATGCTATTAAAATATTAGAAATGGCTCGTCTATGCCATCAATCAAGCTCATCTATGTTGCTGCCCTTAAAAAAAATTCATTCACGTCATTATTTTTTAATAAAAAATATTCGATTTTGCAAAACCATTTATACCACCTGACTTCTTATTAAAGGTTCATGCCACTAATTAAAAAAATCAATATTTAATTTAAAGTACAGTTAAAATCGGACCCAATTAAATAATTCGATGGCATAGATATTGAATTTAAATATTAAATAGGTCCATTCTTATTTTACTCAAATATTGAATTCTAATAATTAAGTGCATGGACCTCTAATAAGAGGTGACATACTATAAAATGGTTTTACAAAATTGAATGTACTTTCTGTTAATAAACAATGGCACGACTGAAACTTTTTTTTAAACCATAGTGGGATTAATGAACTTAACTTTTAACAATGGCATAAACAAGTCATTTCTAATATTTCGTTGACATATTCAACCTCTTTTCTTAAATTTTAGTAAAGATTTCATAAACAAACATTGATTTCAAATCAAAACGTAAGATTGAAATTTCACATTCTATGATCAACGCCCGGTACAACAATAATTTCATATTTGAAAGTTCATTGTGATATGTTTAGCTTAAGCCTCACCAAAAAATAAATCACTTAACTAAGTAGGATAAATTTGGAAGAAAATAATTACATTAGTACATTATTAATCAGATGAAGAATCACTTACTTTGATTAAAACTTTTTTAAAAAAAAAAATCACTTAATGCGGACCAGAGTATTAAATGGTGGTAGATTGCCCTATAAATATTTCTCAAGCTTTCTTGAATTATTAGTATCTATTATCAAAGATGGAGATGTCTTGGGTTTTCATAGTGTTTGGCACATGGCTAGCATTAGCTTTTGTCACAAAAAAGTTTAACCATCCCAAAAAGAAACTACCACCAGGTCCAAGGCCATGGCCAATTATTGGCAATTTAAACCTCATTGGCTCACTCCCAAATGAGTCTTTGCACCATCTTTCACAAAAATATGGAGATTTAATGCTACTAAAATTTGGTTCCAAGCCTGTTTTGATAGCATCATCTCCAGAAATGGCTAAAGAGATATTGAAAACACATGATGCTGTCTTTGCTTCTCGTCCTGCATTAGCTTCCGGTAAGTACACTAGCTATAACTATACAGACATGACATGGGCACCTTATGGTGCACACTGGCGACAAACTAGAAAAATTACTCTAACAGAGCTATTAAATCCCAGGATTCTTGACTCATTAGAGCATATTCGTGTTGAGGAAAGACGAACTTTGATTTCTCGCCTTTTTCCTCTCTCCGGAAAATCAATTTTGCTTAAAGATCATTTACGTCGATATAGTCTTCGTACTATAAATAGGCTGATTATGAGTGACACGTATTGTGTTGATAGTCATGATGAGCCAAACTCAAATGCTTCAAAAGTAACTCATGAAAGATTGCAATGGATGTTTGATGAGTGGTTTATTCTTAATGGGGTGATTAATCTTGGGGATTAGATACCTTGGCTTAGTTGGTTCGACTTGCAAGGATATGTAAAGCGAATGAAGGCGGTAGAAAATAATATGACAGAATTTTATAAACATGTACTTGAAGATCACAAGGCAAAGAGACAAACAGAGGAGGTTAATATTCCAAAGGATATGGTTGATGCTATGTTGCACCTTGCTGATGACCCTAATCTTGAAACTAAGCTTACTAAAGAGAGCATCATGGGATTAATACATGTAAGTTTACTTCTTTTTTCCAAAACTTGAATAAAAGATTCCATTTTCTTAATTTCATTTCTTGTTATATATCAATGTCAGGATTTGGTAGGTGGTGCAACAGATACTACAGCAACAGCGGTAGAATGGGCATTTCAAGAACTTTTGAGGAGACCAAACGTCATGGATAAGGCACAACAAGAACTTGACAAAGCCATTGGAAGAGAACGATGGGTAGAAGAGGAGGACTTCTCTCAGCTACCTTATATAGATGCCATAATCAAAGAGACATTTAGGCTTCACCCTTTATGTGCTTTGCTTCCTCCCCATTACTCCACGGAGGAATGTAATATTGCTGGTTATGACATACCAAAAGGGACAATTGCTTTGGTAAATGCATGGTCTTTGGGAAGAAATCCAAAGTATTGGGATAGACCAGAAGAGTTCATTCCTGAAAGATTCATCGAAAACAACATAGATATAAAAGGACAAAATTTCGCGCTGTTGCCATTTGGTTCTGGAAGGAGGAGGTGCCCGGGTAATAGCCTTGGTACGAAGGTTGTTCGAACATTAATGGCTAATTTGTTGCATGGATTCAATTGGAAATTAGCAGGAAATATGAAGCCGGAAGATATAAGCATGGAAGCCATTTATGGATTAACTACACACCCAAATAAGCCCATATCTTTGATCATGGAACCAAGACTTCCCCTCCATCTTTATTAATTAGTCTCACTTTTTATCAATCTTGTTATCAAAATAAAATTCCACTATTTGACGAAAAAACACTTTTTAATGTTGATCTGTTTTCACTCCCTTGCTTCATTCTAAAAAAACCTGTTGCATGTATAATGTAATCCCTTTTGAAAAGCATCATAATAAAATGTTCCGATCGCTTTTTGAGGCCGGTTTGGATGAGCATGGGCAAGTTCAGGATTCACTATCATTTTCCCCTTCTTAACTGACGTCATTGTGTTTGCGTAAAGCTCGAGAGTCAACAAATGCAAGAATAGCTTAGTTTATTCTCACAAAATAACCAATATATCTGTTTTTCTTTTTAAGTTATTTTTTCTTTAATTTTTTTGCTTTCTTTATATTTCTCAACATAGTCTTTTCAGTTGACATTTTATTTTTTGTTCTTCTTTAATTTTTAACTCCTCATTTATTTTATTTTGTAATTCAATATTCCTAAAATTTGAATATTAAATTTGTTTCTTCAAAATTTCTCTGTTAAATGATATATCATATTTGATATTAAGAAAATATCTTACATAAGAATGAAAAACTAATAACTTTTAATATTTCGATGAAAACATTATCAAATTATTAATTTCTTGATAGTCAAATATTGTTTTCTCTTTCAGTCACTAAATTTGAATTTTCTTTAAATTAAATAAAAATATGGATACATCATTTTTAAGACTATTCTTTAGTATTGGTCATATTATGTAATTTAATACCAAAAATATATTTACGCAGTAATCTTTAAAAGCATTTTTAGGAGCAAAAAATTAACTATTCAAACAGACTTTATTTTAAATTAGTTTAAAATTTTCTTTCTAAAACATGTCCAAGCAAGCTTGGAATTTATTATTGTTTGCTAGAAGTTAACTAATAGAATTTTTTCATTTTAACACAATTACAAAAATATCCTTATGGGCTCATAACAAAATTAAAGATATGTAGGGATTCTTCTAAATTTTTATTTTGACCATTAATTATACAATTATTAATTGCCCTTAGATAAAATTGAAATTACTAAAATGTCATTGATCGTTCTTCTCATGACTCTTCTATATAACATATATATACGTGTGTGCACACTTCTTTTCCAAGATATTGAGGTTGGTTTAGACCATTGACTGTACTGTATGCTATATCATCTAGTACTACTAGTTTTAATATACACATTTGGTCCAATTATATAAAAAAAAATTATAGTGCTAAAATAATTAGCAATTTTCACTGTGGCATATTTGAAAATTTTGAAAGCTTAAAATAAAAAAAAAAAAAATCAAAACGCTAAAAATGTTACCAATAACCACTTAACTATAGAGGTGTAACCAAAATTCTATTAAGGAAAAAAATAAGATAAAGGCAAAGTTGGAGGGAAATTTTTTGAAATTATCTTTATTTTATAAGGTTCATTTTAAAGTAAAAGGTTCAACCTGAAGCATCTATCTTATTGTATTGACGCAATTTTTGCTTAGTGAATTCCACTGCACTTTCTCGATCAAGTTCTTCAATGGTGAGATTCCTGGGCTCTTTGAGTTTGAAGGTCCTGCAGGGGAATCTTAGCAAGTTGCTGTGGAACAGATTGAGCGCGATTTTTTTTTTCTTTCCAAAATAGGTTGGAGGAGAACAATTTAGAATATGGAGATCTTCTAACATTTTGTTATGCTGGAAACTCAAAATTGAATGTTAAAATATATGGAAAAGTGGCTGCTTAAAGCAGGACTAAGAAAATGTGCATGGTAAGTTTCTTCAATTTTAGCAAGTTTCGAGTAATATTTGAGTTACTCGATACTTGTCCTGGTCGGAGATAGCAAGTTGGCCCAACATCAACCATTATCTAAATAGATATCTGAGAAATTTTGAATGATATCCTCTTTGATTCATTTTTTCTTTGATCTTGGTACTTGAATACGAGAAAAATGTAGTACATCCAAAAACAGTAATAATACTCTCTCTGTCCATTTATGTGGCACATTTACCTTTTCGGTCCGTCTAAAAAAGAATATCACCTTACTCTAATTGGTAACAATTTACCTTTGAAATTCTCTTTTGACCCATAATGAAATAATTCTCAGTCACATAAATATCTAAAAAATGATTTTAGATCACAATTTTTAAAAAAGTCTTCCTTTTTTTCTTAAATATCATGTCAAGTCAAAGGGTGCCACATAAAATGAAACGGAGGGAGTAATATTATGATTTGCAGAAAATAATTGTCTATTCATGATTATCTAGTTTTACGTGCGAGGCTTCACAATAACATTAGCTAAGGGAATAAATCGTATTGATCAAACGGTATTCTTTGAAGTAGTTGAATATACTTCGAATGATGATGGAAAGTGGTCTGCTATTTGGTAATTAATAGCATTTGATGCTAGTCACTTGATTACACAATTTGTTTTCTGTTTTAAGCTTGTTTTTGACTGATGCATACTTTATGCAGAATATACCAGCTGCATTTGGCAACCGATTTATAAAGAGGGACGAATAACAACTATATACCCAGTGATAGCTGGCTGGTTACAGTTCACTGGAATGCTGATAGACTTTGTATCTGCGAAAGAGATAGACAAATTTATATGCGCTGCACGTAGGAGATGCTTGCCACTTTGAGCTGATTGATGAAGAGAAGGTCATACTGATAAAGCAGTCATAGAAATTGTAGTGTATCACGGGTTGAGAGAGGACTGTATGTGTACTAAGCATTGCATAGTGAAATAGAAAAGTTGATGTATCATATTGGTGTATATGAAAAGTAGCTCTCGTTCAAGTATAAATTTTGAAGTTGAAACTTGAAATTCGAAAAATTGAGTTTTGAAGTTGTGACTTCTGCACATGTATGCGTGTTACTTTAAAAAGGTTAAGTTCAAAAGCTTGTTTGGGAACTTGAAAATCTTTGTAGATCATATTTTCTTAAATATATTTTAGAAGACAAATCTTTCTAACTAGTTCAAAATCTATGGTCAACTAACATTGTATAATCTCTTGGTAGTTGCTAAGAGTTCTGTTTTAATCCAATTATTTAGACTTACTTTTTGGTAGCAAACGCAGTTTACATCATAGTAAAACTTTGTATAATTGAATATGACATAAACATAAATGATAAAATTTCTGTATTTTTGGCTTCGTTAGCTCCCGACTGAATAATTTCAAGTGCAAACTCTTAACGGATTTGATTTTGACATAATTTTTGAATTGTTTTTGAGGTAGTTTAGGCAGAAGGGTTTGTGAGAACAAGTGCATTCTTGTTGTTTTTGGGTTTTGAAAGTGGAGCAGAGCAGCAGCTGCATTTGAATACAGAGGAGATAGCAAGAAGAAGAAACAGAACAGAGGAAATTGAAATGTGATCAATTTGTGCATTCTCACAAAAAAAGGAAATTGATTATGTGTCTTTTGCGGTTAAACGATGCTCAACCATTTTATAGACGGTTGGCTTGAATAGAACTACAGAAAATAACTTCTCTTACGTTTTCTACGTAAAAATAAAGATTTCTCCTAAAAAAAAGTTTATAAAAAAACTTTAAGGACAAGCTCGAGACAAAAAAAAAGAGTCGTGTTGATTAGGTTTGAGGATACAGAAAAGCAAAATAAAATTGGTATAAGAAAAATAAGCAAAACTATGGAACTATAACCAACTGTCATGGATGAAAAAGAATTTTTCATTTCTAAATAATTTTGTGTCAACAGGACTTTCGGGTTTTGTGAGCAAAACCAGCATAAAAGATTAGCTTCTATTGAAATGCCCTAATACATAAATGTATATTTAACTTGTTCTCTTCCAAAATTGGTTCATGAGTTGAGGACAAGTTCACAATAATGTTATAAAAAGCTTGGGAGAAAAATAGCCATTAAACGATACTTCCATATTCTGCCATACATGTCTATTATTTGTGAGTTTAAGAATGAAAATCTCATTTAATAGAGTAATGTAGTCAACTATCAAGCTACCAACAGAACTCAAAAATGCAAAATAAGACTTGACACTTACATTCAACTCAAATTCCGTCAACTGTGGAGCAGCCTCTATGACATTAGTACAATCTAAGAAACTTTTGTTACCCAATGCTTGCATAACTAGGACAAATTTCTTGAGCATGGTAAGTTGAGGAATCTTGTATTTCCCCAAATACTCCTAGGAAAAATTAAGGTACACCCATCAGTACAAGCAAAGTACAGGTAGATACAAATTTCAAAAGTTTGTTCACTGACCAATGCATCATCAACATGTATCTTAAGGACCTCCATCTGAGAAGAACACAAGAAACAATAGGCAATATCTCATCTAAAATATGTGTGGGACGACCATAAATCTCTACCTTAATCAGCATTGCAACATTATAAGCAATAATTTATCTGATGGTGAAGTCGCAAGTGTTACAAGGTTTGTATCACAGATTTTAAGTGATTTTACTTCTAGGCAGTATAATATACTCAAGTGCTTCAACTTGAGGGAAGGACCAACGACTTCAAGATTCACCAACTCTCCCAATCCATGAACCATTATTTCCTCAAGAGATGGACCAAAGTGTTGGGTGGGAAAGTTATACCAATGCGGAGAAAATCGATTTATCTCCCCACCTTTTAACAAGTCTAATTCTAACCTTTGAACTTTCCTAGAAACGGCAAACTCAAGTCAGCTATCGATCTCATACTGGGTGAATTTGTCTAAATCAAAACAAACACGAAATTGGTCTAATCTCCCAACTTTTTGCAATTGCAAAGTACAGTTGACCCATCTGATGTACTAATTCATATGCTTTATTTGCAGCTTGGGATTTAATGCTACTTCATTTAATGGTTTGGTAGCCTCAAAATCAAGCCTATAAATATATGTCCACAAGGGTAACCATCTTTTGGAGAGGAGACTGGTGTCTGCTGCTTCCTTAACACTAAGGAAAGATAGTATATGTACCAGAAATTCATCAGGTAACTCACTAATGCAATCCTCTGCAGTGCAAACCCGTTTTGAGCGCTGGAAAATAGAAAATAAAAGCAGTTTCATCAAACTAAATCCATTTTAATCATGAATCACAAAAGAATTGTGGCATAAGCCTTGTACATTACCTTCTTTAGAGCAAATTTATTGAAAAGTTGCTGTCTTTTTCCCATGAGACTAAGCCTGTAGTAGTAGTATGAGTCTTTGAACTTTTCTACATTTGTTCTCTCCAAAATAAAATAACATAAATTGAAAACACTGACAATTTCAATAGATTGTTATCAAGAATATAAATGTTCTATTCCTTGTATATTTTTGCAATAAGCTGAAGAAGGATGCTTTCTAGTTCTTCTCCATTGCTCCACTCATGACAGTCTGCTTTCAAAAGATCTGGATTACTTAGCAAGCGATCCCACAATGGAAAGCCCTTCCTTGGCATCACATGATCTCCTCTATCAAGCTTCAGGGTTGGGCAGTAATCACCTCTCCCATCTCCAAGATATATGAATCTTGATTTCCCTTTCTCAGACATGGAAGTTTGGATCTTCTCAATTACAAGACCCTTGCACAAGTTAGGAGGACATAGATTACAAGACGCCATATCATGGTAAGGAGAGATCCTCAGTCTACCTTCTCCATCTACTGTAGTTGGGTTAGTAATGACCTCTGAGAAACATGTGTCTAATCCATGATGTTTCAATATAGTCTCGATGTAAAACTGATTGGCATCACTAACAACTTTTAAGTCACATCCGAGATGATGAGCTGATCGTATGGCTGAAATTGTCCGAGGATGCAACGGAACGTGCTTCAAAGATTCTGCTATCTGCTCAACAGTTTTACCCTTTGAATGTAGTTCCTCCATCATCCTATCCATGAGAGCATTCCAAGGTAAAGTTGGTCGGAGGTGGTTGAATAAATGGGTCAGACCCATGTTCTCCACGACCCATCTATCGCTATCATCTTCAATCAAGGTCCGATCAAAATCAAATACGATAACAATCTTTGTCCCCGCCATATTGATTTCCCGGCGTTCGCAGGCAGGAAGCACTCACTTTTTCCCAGATCTGACCTAATAACTGGTGAAAGCAAAGATAAGTTTTTGGAGACTTCTCAACCAAAATATACTCCGGGGTTTTTTTGGTAAATGGATAGGAGAAATACATGTTATACAGCTATTCGATTCATACCTTCATACTCAATTACCCATAATAATAATTTGGCCCGCAGGGATGGGCATAAATATCGGAATTTTAAAAAATTGAATTGAATCGAATCAAATTAATTTGATTTTTTGGTTTGGTGTCGATGTTTTTTTTTCAAAAGTTCAGTTCTTTAGTTTGGTATTCAATGTAGGAGTCTCAAAACTTCGGTGCACCGAAAAATCGAAATTTTATTTTAAATTATTTTTAAAAAAAATGATACATATCTATCTATCTATCGGTTACCAATTAAATCATTATGAAAAAAGCCAAAGTAGCAACAAATTTATAATTCATATAGTTAACTTGAAATATTATTTTCCAAAAGAAATTCAAACATATTTTTTGCCGATTTATGTCATGTAAAGGATGTCTACGTGCTTGTTTTCCTCAAGCAATAGTTGGAGACGCAAGTTCTTGACAAAGATAAATATAGTTTTTTAAGCATAATAAGTGTTTCATGGGAGTACATCATCACTTAAAGTTGATGAAAAAGTTGAATGGCTCAATAATTTCTTGGGAGATATTCCTTATTGGCCTAAATAATTGACATCTGTATGCATACATTGTCATAGTCAAACCACAATAGCTAAGGCAGGGAGCATGATGTATAACGGTGAATCTCGTCACATAAGACAAAGACATAATACCATTAGAAAACTAATCTCTAGTGGAATAATCACAATTGACTATGTAAGGTCAAAAGATAATGTGTTGGATCCACTTACAAAAGGCCTAACTAAAGAGGGAGTTCAAAGGTCATCTAAGAGGATGTGTTTAAGGCCTAGGACAAGTCATGCATGATGGTAACTGTATCTAGTAGACTAGAGATTCCAAGAGCCAAGTTCAAGAAAACAAATAAAGTTGTTTTTGACGGTTCAATATTTGTCAAATAATCTAACATATTCTCATGAGGAAGACAATATTCAGTATCAAGGATAAAACTTATATTAAATCTTTTTAATGGTTTCTAACTAAGTTTGACAAGGCATGACCAAATAAATTTTCTACAGGAGTAAATATTTATGAATCACCTACGTGGGAATAAAGTGGACGTCGCTTCAAAGAGAATGGTAGTGGAAGTCTATTCTCTAAGCTCCCATGATATCAGAAAGTGTTCATGACTAAAATGAACAAAATTGTGAAAACTATAGATGATAAAAGATTGGTTGTATGGCTTATACTGTCTAGGTATGCATTCAAGTTCAACAATTCAAAGATATCACATTTATCGATTGATCGAGGGCATCCCATATAAGTTCACTATGGAAAGTTCAAAGGAAAACTTACTTATACGAATGCAACTAGTCTTTATTTGTAATCACACACTAGTCTGTGTATATCTACATTCTGTGGTTTAGCCATTTCCATTCATGTGGGGACGTCGGGTGCATTTTATAATATGTGAATAGATAATGGTACATAGAATAAAAGTTGATATATTAAAAATGTGAAAATGTTGCAAGTGTGAATGAAACTATTTCATTCGTGAATATTCATGTCATGTGAATGCAACCTTTTGTATTTCCATGCAATCTTTCATATTTTTAGGTTACCTTTTCACATATTATGCATGAATTATTGTGGTACAACTATAAGTTATAAATTAAATATTTGAATTTTTCTCGGATATTGATATGAGTTTTTTAAATTTTTTTTGACAAGTTTACAAGAAGAAAGACACTATAGGGTAAGAAAAAATTTATATTTTTCAAAACTTAAGTGTGGTTATAAGCCCTTGATGATTCGCTAGGCAATAAACTTGAGGTGACACCGTTTATTTTTCGTGAATCATTTTGTCTTGGGAGGATATATTCTATAACATCGAGTACTTAAGGGGAATAATTTTCTTAAGGAAACTCTGTGAATTCAGAGGACTTTAACTCTTCTTCCTTTTCATCAGGTTGATTATATGATTTTTATTTTTAAAATTTATCTAACTTCATATTGTATATTTTATTATTTATATATGTGTAACTTATTTGAATTTATTTTATTGAAAAAACAAATTTTATACTATGCAATTTAAGAATATTTTATTCAAATTCATTACATTTTTTACTGGTAAAAGCACACAAATAATGCCTTTTAAGAATATTCAATTCAAATTCAAAAAGCACACAAATAACCCTCAGTACCCTACTAGGAAAATACTTATATCTGTCACAGATAACCCACAGTTTGATTTATTAACTCAAGAATATTTGAGCCTTTAAGCCAAGCTTTATTATGAGGCTTAAACTACCCATCTTAGATATTTAATTGGTATTTTCTTATTTTTCAATTCATTTGACATATTTTTGTATAAGCTATTTTAACTTTTTCTTTTAGCAATTCTTTAATTTTTAATTTCCCATTAAACATGATCATACGATTAATATATATATATACTATATTAAAAGCGTAAAGGTCATTAGAAATGTTGATTGAACTTTTTGTCATTCATCAAAATACTCTGCTTTAGGCAAAATTGTCTTTTCACTATTTTTCTTTGAATTATTATTTAATCTTTTATTTAATTAGGTTCGGATTAGAATTTCTTTATATTTAGAATTTACTTTTGATTTAGGACTATTTAATGTAAATAATTACCTAAAATTTTGACTATCAAATATTTTATTAATAAAAGTATATAGTAAAATAAATTTATAAAGAAAAAAATTCAATAAAATTATGTTGAAAACATTAAACTACTCCTTCTATATTTAGGAATCTTTATTACATTAAATTTTAATCAGTTAATTATTTAACTTCTAATTATTCAACTCTAAATTATTATTTTATATATTAAAAAACTATTAACATTATCTATGACATACGCAATTGAATTGATTTTTTCATCTTTGTCATTTCACAATAGACTAAATTCTTGCATCAAAGTAATAGTATTTGTTTAATTTCTTATATGAATATTGTATTTATTTTATGACAAATAGTATTTATATATAATTTTTAAATTGACGTAACACATATGTACAAAACGTGTAGACTGAAACAATATATATATATTAAGAATATGAGATTGAAAACCCTTCTTTACTTTTTCAAATTTACTTATTATACAAGAAATAAACTAATCATTTTTAGTAATGAACCTTAAGATCCCAAACAAGTCCACGTAGACTTAAAATTGACTCTTTTATGGCCCTCCAAGTTAGATGATTTATAAAGGAAGTGAATCGTTATTGAATATTGTTCGAGATGAGTTTTAAAGTGATAGAAAATAAATTATAATCACAAATAAAATATGAAGAAATATGTAATTTTATTGATAAATAATGTGAGTACAAATCTGTTTTTCCCTTGATTATTCTCTTCTAAGACTTCTCCATGATTTGAGGGCCGTTAGTCGTTTATTTCTTGAATGTATGATGATTTGAACCTCCTTGAGTGATATTTTGATTAATATTTTTAGAATTCAAGGGATATTTGAGATGTCTCTTTAAGGGAATATAATACACTTTATATATATATATATATAAACTAGAGTTTATGGTAGAATAGCCTCCAAGAAATCTTATTGTAATTGAATATATCTTCTAGAGTCACATAAAATTTCAATGTCTACAAATATGAATATTTGTGTACTAACTAGAGACGAGTATAGAGTTTTTAGAAAATAGTTACATCACCCCCCACCATCGAAAAAAGAAGAAAATGGGTCGAGGGAGAGTAGATTGGTCCTTTAAAAGACTATTTGTTTCGACGTTTTGCTTATAAGTCATAAGCTAGAATTGTAGTACTTAAAAGCATTTAAACTAAGTCAATCCAAACATACTCTAACAAAATAATCATTTAACAATATTCTTATAACAAGGGTGTGATATACACTAATTTTTTTTAAATATATACATATAAAATATTTAATTATATGATGAGAGTATAGATTCATGTGCTCCATTATTTTCCACAAATATGTAAGCATTATTGATAGAGTAAATTGAACAATAAGGATAAGAAAAATAATAAATGCTACACCCTCTTGGTAATCCAATCTGCCATCATAAGATCATTAACCACATTATATCCAGACAAACTAAGATACTTGATAATTTTGTTACCATTGGAAATTTCAGCCTCAATAATATCATAAATATGTAGCCAATTTTCACAATATTCAGCATTATTAGCTGCCATTGAAAATTCAGCACCTGCAACATCATATAACTTTTGTTTTTCAACATGAATCAAAGCACCCTTATACACACCTATTATGTCATCATACAAATTGCCACATTCATAAAGAGCTCCCCTCAATTCTTGATCAATATTCCCCTTAAGTTTATCTTCTATGTATATTTGTGTTTTTGTCGCGTTTATAAGTCCTGTCTCAATGATTGATAATGTTAGGTGCAATAGATCCTTTGCTAATACGATCTGAGGATTTGAATTCATGATTTTCAAACAAAAAGAAGAATTCCAACCTTTTGTATAACCAGTACAAGCATTCTTGAGCAATTTTTGAGAATTTGGCTCTACTGTAGAAATAATCGTTCGCGATACAGAGAATAATAAGGATAACAAAATAAATATTACAACAGTCGATGAAGACATAATATTCAAAAATTTAGAGGAAAAAAATGATATGTAAATTTACAAATCATGTAGCTGCAAGATTTATAATGGATTGTTTCAATGATTAATTGCTTATTTGGTACAACTCATTTAGTATGACTTATTGCTATCATGATTTAAGTGTGACAAATTTCAAAGAAGGTAAAGATTTTAATTGTAGCTTTGTAGGTGTTCAACTATAAGAAGAACATTGTATTTGGCTGGATCAGCAGATTTGGATTGATTTTTTTTAACTCTTAAATGGAAAAAAGAAAATGTTGTTGATCCATAAAGATTGATAATCACATGAGCATGCGTAAACATAATGTGAATGATACTTCTAATGATATTTGGCTCATACATATATGTGATGATACAATCGCAAAATTTAAATATCTCATTTATTTTTATGTATATTCTATTGAGAGAAGTATTAAGAACATTGTCGAACTTGACACGAATTATTAGTTTCGTCCCTAAATTATTGATAAGCTTAAAAACACCCCTCAACTTGGCGAACTAAGCTTAAATACACCCTTGAACTTGGCATGAATAACTAGTTTCGTCCATAAACTATGGATACGCTTTAAAACACCCCTCAACTTGGCGAACTAGGCTTAGGTACACCCCTCGCATGCCACATGGCATAATAATTAATGGAGAATGAAAAACCCCTCCCATGCCACATGGCATAACAATTAATGGAGAATGAAAAAAATAGATCTTACTTTGAGGTCACCATTAATGGAGGAAATATTAAATGCGAAGAAATGTATTCTAGTAATTAGTAATTAAAAATTGTGGGGAATTGTTTTTTCAAAAAAAGAGAAAATCAAGGCTGATGTGGTATTTTTTAACTTTTCACGCGCTTTAAATAAATTATACTCACTTGTTATGCCATGTGGCATGGGAGGGGTGTACCTAAGCCTAGTTCGCCAAGTTGAGGGGTGTTTTTTAAGCCTATCAATAGTTTAGGGACGAAATTAATAATTCGTCTCATGTTCAAGGGTGTATTTAAGCTTACTATGCCAAGTTGAGGAGTGTTTTTAAGCCTATCAATAGTTTAGGGACGAAATCAATAAGTCGTGTCAAGTTCGAGGGTGTATTTAAGCTTAGTTCACCAAGTTGAGAGATATTTTTAAGTCTATCAATAAGTTAAGGACGAAACTAATAATTTATATCAAATTTTAGAGTGTTTTTAGTATTTCGCTCTATTCTATTTAAATACATCAGTGAGTATTAGTTCAGTCTCCCATGACATTTTCAAATACATATATAATTTAGAAATACCATCTCAACCACATCAATGTCTCACTAATTCTAACGTTTGTTTCTTTTACTTCAGTTGGACTAATTTCAGTACAACTTCTACCATGCACAGAAGTAATGTAGGGGAGATTTGTACAATTGTTTTTTGCTTTAGTAGCTCTCTATACAACAAAAAATAGACCCAGTGTGGTATTAAGAGCGGAGTCTAAAGGAGGGTGGACCTACACAGACCTTACCTTTACATTTGCAAGATTCAGAGGTGATTAGTGATTTACGATAGATCCTCGCCTCTAAAAAAGCATTTTTGGAGAAAGATTTGAAAAATATAGAAGCAGCTAACAGTGAGAATGACCCAGGAAATGCTAACGGTGAGAGTCACAAAAAATTGAAGTACAACCATCAGCAAATCACAATTATGCAACAAATGATGCACTAATTCCCATGTTGTGTAATCAAGATAAGAGGTGATTTTACTGCACAATGCTATCCAGATAGCTCGGTACACTGCAAAGGAATCTTAGTAGCTCACCTGAACTCCCACCTTTGTTGGTGAGAATTCACTTCCTCACATTGTAATCTTCTCCCCATTTTCTCTTTCCCTATCCCGAATAAAAAAATACCAGTAAGCACTACAAACAGCCTAATAATGTCTAACCAATTACTTCTCTTTTGACTTGGCACGGTATTTAAGAAAAAAGAGAAGACTTCTGAAACTTATAATCTAAAATCATCCATAAATATTTGTGTGATTAAAAATTATTTCAATGGACTAAAAAGGAAAAAGTGTCACATAAAATGTCCGGGACAGAGGGAGTACATTTTATTTCTACAATTGTCATATCATATGGAACTTAAAAGAAGGGGAAAATATCTAAAAGAAACAATTGATAGGCACAAAATATTGTGAAGAAAATTTGCATACTTAATTTCCAGAACCATCAAGTCTAGGCAAAACAAACCAACTAATAGTCCTGCAATTAGGACTTTAGAAGTAGCAGCAAGCCAAAACAGGGAGTTTCCTTGTCATTCAAAAAATTACACACCCCTATTCACTAATTTTCCCAAAAGAATATTTATATTAGGCTAGTATCACTGGTGAATGAGAAAGGGAAAAGAACATCATGTAGTACAGATTTAACCTTACAGTAGTAAATTACATTTAGCTCCAGATTACCATCAATGGCACCTTTTCTAACTAGAAAGCAAAAGCAACTGCAGCCAAATTGGCGTCAACTGTACAACATACTTGATCATTGATATGGCTCCTTTGGAGCAACATGGCTCCTGCTTTCAGTGACATTTGATTTCATGCCAACGACCTCTGACGCGATTTCCCAGCTCCCACTTCTTCTTCCCCAGCTCGAGTTTCGTACATCTGCTTGCACATTGGGGGCTCGCCTATCTGAGCCAAGAACCGAATCAACCTCAGACGAATTGTGGTGGTGCACATCACTCCCTCGGCTCCGTATCTCTGCTTCAATGTCTTCAATATTATGACGCTGTGAGATCTTTAAGAGGTCTCCACCAAAATCAAGATCATCTTCTACTTTCACTCGTTGATCCTCACCCATTTCAACTTCAGCTTCCCTGGTAGTGGGCAAAGGAGGTTGTGGTTCTTCTTCTTGTACAAAAGCTCGGAAGTTGTTCCGTGATGGTTTTACTTTTGTGCAAAATACTTCCATGAAGTTGTTCACACAACCAAGGTCATAGACATTGATCCTGTTTTCTGCTTTATAGCGGAAATTTTCATAGGTTGTCTGAAAAAGAACAGGTTAAACTAGTGTGAATGCTCAGACTGCTGCATACTTAAAACAGCACGTGAGGACAATTTCTAGTTGACATGATAGTAAAGCTTGACTCTCTATCATGCAACTACAGATGCGTCTGCAGAACCAACAGAAAAACAATTACAAATATGCAGGTCTATCTATATTTACTGAATCGGCCTCCGGGCTTTCAAATAAGCCAAAAGGGAATTCATTAAAACAAGCTTCTCGAGGAATCTCACAGCAAGATGCCTTGTCTAGAAGTTATTTACTTTACAACTACACAGACAATAATTGACTATAAGATAATAATGCATGACTAGCAGCCAAAAAGGACTAGTTGGTTTAAATGAATAGAAGGAAAGAAAAGCAATTTAGAAAACAAAATGCACGTTATCCGAAACAAGACCAGCCAAAACATTTAAAAGAACTACCTGAAACTATTAAATACACATGCAAAGGGACAACTTGAAATAAAAAAGAAGACATAAAACGCCAACCTGACCCTACCCTTGTGCAACAGTAACTAAAATGCAGATGCAATGATATAAGTACATTAGGCTCCTCATCTTTTCCTTGCATCACGAGGTCAGTAAAAAGGAATCAAAAACTTCCAACCATATTTAGCTAAAAAAAATAACAACAGTAGCACATTCATGGGCCCAACAAAGTATAAAAGCAGCCAGAAAGCAAATCATAAAAGGCATGCCTGTGGAATGCACCACATATGACAGGTTCAGTCCATATCTTAAATCAGGCTAGTATCAAATTTCCCTTAACCTCTATAATACACAATACTATCACCATTATGAATACAAGATAAAGCAGCTGACCTGATTGGTGCTTATTAGATACAAGTGAAAGCCAGTGAGTCCACCAACAAACCACAGAGAAATAAAACAATAAATCATTAGAATCACGGATGCTGGTGACTCTTTCATTGCCTTCAAGACTGTGCCTTGATCATTATCCATTAGCACCTTGATGTACAGAGCACATATTGCAAACACATAGATGCACAGCAGCATAGCAGAAGAGACAAAGCAAAAGAAAAAACGGTAGTTGCGCTGCATAAAAAAATGAGAGCTGTCAAGAATAACCCAATTGATCCTAACACCGGAAAACTCTCAAAACCAATTTAAATAGAATAATACCCTACCAATCCAATGCATTGGCCCACCCATGGGCAGTGGTGATCAAATCGCTCCACACAATTATTACAGATAGAACAGTGCGAACAACGTGGAGGGCGATATAGCATGCAGGTATCACAATATTTCACTCTGACAGGCATCCCATTAACAATTACTTCTTTTGTTCGGGGAAATTGAAGGCTGGGTGTTTGTCTTCCACCCTCTACCGATGCAGAAAATTCATGACGGAACTCTTCCTCTGGTGGATGAGCATTACGCGGAACAATACCTGGATCTCGAGCTGATGTGAGAAGCAGCAGCACCAGTACCTGCCAAAACCAAGTCATGCAACTTGTGAGTTGATTCATTATTCCTCTACACTATTTCGAACTATCAAAAAATTATTCATGTAGACAGGCAATAATAGAACATAGTTTATCATACAAAAAGAAACAACCAGAACAAATTCTCGGTTCATCATAAAAAGAAACAACCAGAACAAATTATCAGGCAACTATTTCCAGTAGTCGTACTGCATGCAGCTAAATCTATCCAAAACATAATGATAAAACCAGTAACGTCAATCAAATTTTAAAAGTTCCACTATGAAGATCTGAGAGCAGACAAAACATATCCATATATGTGTGACATTTCCGCATGTTCAGCAGCATCTAACTAGTAAATAGTGCAACCTCCAACAGTCTAATCTAAGAAGAAAATTAAGGCCTCGTTTGCTTGTATTAAGATTAAGACGTCTAAATCTGCATATCTTGATATTAAGATGTGGTGTCAAGATTTGAACATGGTATATGATTAAGACTATTTTGTTTTTCAACATCTGAATGTGCACAATTAAATTATACAATTTTCAAATTTTAAAAAAATACTGATCAAATATTACATCAATTAAACAATTGTTGTAAATATGTAACCAAAGAAAGGCCAACATAAATTATTTTAATCGAAATTATCCAACCTGCATTTTCTTTACAAAATTTACTTTAATGACAAGAGTCAAGCCTATTACTACATGCAGCTATAGAATCTGTAATCTACTACAATTGTCAGGAAACATACTTAGGAATAGTTTCACAAGGTAAAAGTACAAATTTATCTACATCTCTCTGACATGTAAAGATTCTACTTCTCACCAGTTTAAAAAACTTAATTGTCCCGATAGAACAGAAAAGAGAGGTAAAACAAGAAAATGGAATCAGTGAAGGCCAAAATTTCCCAAATTTTCCATGTTAATGATATTGAAGGATGTGCAGGTATCCTTGTTCATTGTTCTAATGAAATTTACCCCTCCCATTCAAACCCGCCATCTTTATCTATGCATCCTTCTAGCCACAAGTTAAATTCTATGTTGCTCGAACTCTTCAAAAATATCGACGGATACGTGTCAGATACTTCAAAAAAAAGTGTGTTCTTGGAGAATCCAACATGGGTGCAGTTATTTTTTTTTTTTTTTTTTGGGAGAGTCCAAGCAACATAAGTTCAATTATATCTGAAATGAGTCTTTTTAAACCCTTAAACTTCAAAACTAAAAATTAACATTGGGAAAGTGGAATATACATATATTATATATTCCAAATAAAGTTTTGGAATCTTACCGATGAATAAATTTGGTTGACTAGTTGATGGTGAAAGACATGCAGGAAGTGGTGAAATTACTCTTGCCGAAAGAGACTAGGTGATGTGGAGAGAAAAAAAAAAGTGTATTTTTAAGGTCAGAATGGTGTAGACTGGATTATAGACCTGATTCATCAAGACCCATTAAGATGTTTTAAAAATAACAAACAAATGCCCTTAATGGGCTGAGATTTGAATGATTCAGATCCCAACCTCTATTAAGTGCAAGCAAATGAGACCAATGACTGCCAAATTATTTTTCATCTATACTATCATATATCAACAGTTGGGTGAATGGGTATTTAGGTTAATTCTTCTTATTTTGTTTATTTAACATGATCTTTTTAGTTATTTACCTTCTTCATCTTAAGTAATTAGGTCTGAAGTACCTGAGTAACAGAGGAAGTCTTGAAACAATGTAACTGCAACCACACACATATAGGGACAAATAAATCCTAGATGCAAATGCTACAATATCCATGGACAAAATGAAATGCAGCAGCTACCCACTAACTAAAAACCAGAAGAATTCAAACAACAACATACCCAGTGGAATCCCATAAGTGGGGTGACCTTACCACTACCTCGTAGAGATAGAGAGGTCGTTTCCAGAAGAATTCAAAGCAAAACAATTTTGTCACACTTTTTATCCCTATCGGTGGAAAAAGTACTGTACAGCTTACATGGATGGTGAAAATAATTGCTACTGCCAAAATAGCATATCCTGCATTGTACGGTGAGAACTCATGGCGCAAATGCCTTGCAACGAAAACACAGAAAACAGTGACGGGCACGATGATAAGCAATAAGCTGATAAGCAACGACTTTGCATCTGGCCCAAAAATCAACCTGCCACCTAGAAAAAAGTACTGCAAGAGACAGGAAATGAGTTAAAAACAAAGCAGATGAAACCCCAACCAAAAGTACAGGATGGCATGTGAATGCTGAATCTACAGACACAACAGTTGAATAGTTCCACTGTTGTTGCTGCAAATGAAAAATATTGAAAATGATTTATCTTTTCCATCCTTGATTCACAAGAACAGTTGGAAGATCAATGGACAATTTCAAGGCAAAGAAATGAAGAATTTCCCTTCATTGCAATCATCAGTGCAAGTGATTTCACCTACAAGAAGCTCTTTTCCCTTTTTATTATTTTCCGCTCAGTGATCTTAACCAGTATTCAATTAAAAATAGTTTCTACTAAGCTTGAGCACAGACAAAGATTTACACATGGTAGCAACAAATATTGAGTGGTCATGAAAATGAGAATGAGGATGAGACGAAGCAAGCAGTGTGAGTGGTGTAAGCAAAAGGGAAAATACACATAGCAGATATACTGATTCCTTCTATTGGTATTGCTAATGTTCTGATGGCAAGCTTCTCCATTTTCTTTTTCAAGACTTCTCTCTGTTGAGGACAAATCTAGATGTGGCTATGAACATGATTTTATAATCAATGATTTTTGAATGATACATATATTATCTCAAGACAAACAGACCTCTAATTGTAAGGCCCAGGAGGATGGTACAAACAAAAAGCCAATACAAAGGGTATTTAGACACCAAATGTCAACGATCCAGCATAGAGGGGCCTCCGCACGAAGAAGATATTTAACAGGAACAAAGAAGATATTTATGAGAAAATGGCCTGATGTAAACTTCATTAATATTTACAACAGTGACTTTTATACAGGGTCTTCCCCTTCTCTATGAGGGGCTTCCCCTTCTATCCGGTCTTCCCTACTTTTGCAATGTCAAGCATTAGTTTAGCACTAGAATTTTAACAAGACCAGTATTTGCTTAGCACAATAGGAAAATAATGAAATCAATGATCGACGGGCACATGACAAGCCGATTTGTAATACTAAACATTCGACTTGAAGTCACCTTTCTTTGTTGATAAATTAACTTGAGTTTAATTTTATGAATAAGCAACATTTCAGTATATGAATCTCAAGTGCTACTAACATCCAAGAAAATCTAGCAAGACTGACAGAAAGGAAGATAGATAAATAACTATTCTGTTTCTAATTACAAATATCAACTGAGGAAAGCACACATTAGCGGAACCTTAAGAAGCTCATCAGTGTATTAAGGCACATGTACCATGTCGGGATCACCTTTAGTGCAGGGGCAAGAGTGTTAAAACAATTCTATTTCAACTAAACTTATTCAGGTAAAGGCCAACAAGAATACAGTTCATCAAGAGAGGATAAAACCCACACTAGGTTGTATAACAAACAGTATTTCATTTGGCCAGGTGGTCAGAGCAATCTAATTCCCTTCCAAACCCTTCTATCGCTGCTAGCAGCTATCTAATCATTTATAAACTCTGTACTCTACACCTCCACGGATCTTTCTCTCCTATTTATTGTTTTCGTTTTCTTTTTGGGATAAGTAAATGACTACTAAAGCATCCAATGAAGATGTAATCAACGCCTTCTTTTTTCTTTTCCCTTTGTTTCTCGGGGGAAAATGTATCATCTATTTCTTTTAATTTTGATAAGTTGGTAGTAAATCTCCAAAAAATATTTTAATTCAATAGATTGGAGGTTTGGGGACACGCTTTGGAATCCAAATGGTTCAAACTGAGCAAGACCAAAACAGAATACTTGGAGTGCAAATTCAGTGTTGTGAGGGATGAAGCAGACATTGATGTAAGGCTTGCCACTCAACCTATCCCCAAGAGAGAAAATGTTAAGTATCTCAAGTCCATCATCTAGAGTAGTGGCAATATCGACAATTATGTCGTACGTCGTATTGGGGCAACATGGATAAAATGGAGGTTTGCTTCTGGAGTATTGTGTGATAAGAACCAAGGTCCTCTTGATGCAAGGTCACAATCCTACATAATAGTTGAAATATAATCATAGTTATCTCATGCATAGTCTCAAAATGTCTTAGTATCATTCTTGAAGTTGCTCATTAATCATAACTCGTAACATCTAAGTTGGGGTTCTACACAATACTTGTCATTCATATCATGCTCATGAGGTTATAGCATACTTGTTAGCCCCCTTGTTAGACTCAACATGTTTATCATACTTATCTTTACACAAGGAATTCATGACTTAAGAAGTTGGCATGCATCTTAGATCAATTAATGGTGAGTACATGTTCACAAGATTAAAATCGTGTAATATGTAAATAAATGCCATGAGAGGAGTATAATAAAAATCCTCAACCATTATTCAAAATCACCCACCAATCATTTATGAGAATACTTGGCTAAGGCACCATCAAATTCTCACTTAAAAATCAAAGATTTTATATGATATTGCATGACATGATAACGTACTTGGATAGACATCAAAAAACACTTCATTTTATAATCATAAGAATAAGTTCATAAAAATCATCATCTATTTCCATAACTTGAGAAAATCACAAAGGGAAAGAGGCATGGTTGAGCATGTGGAGGAAAGGTCTCCACATTCAAAACCCATAAACCTTGTCAACTCAAGGAAGTGAAAATCTAACTTAGAACTGAAGAAACAAAAACCCTATCTTGTTTCCTTCTTCTTGGCAGCTTAAAGACTTGGGAGTATATTGAGAGGATTTAGACTTGGGGTATTTTTAGAATGAGGAGGAATGAGAGAGATTAGAGCTTAGAGGGGCTTTTGTCCCTTGGAGGTCAAAACGACCTAGTATTGCGATAAAAGGGTAAGAAATGACAAAACTGCCCCTTTAAAAATCTGGCCGGACAGGACTATGAGACCCCGTTTACGGCCCGTAGTCCATTCTACAATCCATAGATAGTTGTTTTGCCTGATAGATTTTTAGAATTTCAGAGACCCTTCTCTAATACACGATACCACCTAAACTCAAAGCTACGGTTCACAGAATGGTGATTAGACCGTCTTTGTTGTATGGGGTGTAATGTTGGCTAATCAAAAACACACATGTTCAGAAGATGCAGGTCGCAGAGATGAGGATGTTGAGATGGATGTGTGGTCATACCAGGAGTGATGAGATTAGAAATGAGACCATTCGGGAGAAGCTAGTGGCTGATAAGATGAGGGAAGCGAGACTGCGATGGTTTGGACATGTGAGAGAAGGAGTACCGGTGCTCCTGTTAGGAGGTGCGAGAGGTTGGATTTGGGAGTTACACGGAGGAGTAGAGGTAAACCGAAGAAGTATATCGCGAAACTTGATCTCACCGAGGACATGAGCTTAGATAGAAAGGAGTGGAGGTCGCGAATTAGAGTAGCAGGCTAATAGGTTAGCAGGGTTAGTTGGATGTCTGGCCTTGGGGTATAGTAAAGTAGTAGGATTAGTCGTGTTTTTATATCCGATGTTGTCATTATCCATCATATATATGTCGATTTTATCTTATTTACATACTATCATGTGTTTTTCGTTATTAGTCGTTCTTTCTGTTTCCTTTTATTTTCCTTTCCCCTTTTTTTCCATATCTAGTATACTCTGCTTATGGATTTTTGAGACGAGGGTTCCCAAGAAACAGCCTCTCTACCTTGTGAGGTAGTGGTAAGGTTTGAGTACATTCTACCAGCCCCAGACCCCACTAGTGGGATTCCACTAGGTATGTTGTTATTTGTAGCTTTGATTGTTATCAGGAGTGCCTACTTTTATAACAAACTGAAAAAGACTGGATACGTACAAAAGTTTGTCAAATAGAAAAAAAAAGGGGGGTGCAACACAATGAGCACTCTTCCACTAAAACCAAACCAATCAGAAACCCTGAAGCCCACTACGACTGGCAGGAGAAAGCTTCACAGCAAATTAACTTTCAAAGACTAGATCACAACCAATTAAAAGAAAGGTGAAACGGGCGAAAACCGTTGTCTAACGTACAAACCTGCCAATTAAAAGAAAGGTGAAACGGGCGAAAACAGTTGTCTAATGTATAGTCCCTGCAGGACTCAATATCTTCACCTACGTGGCTACGTCTTAAAGCAGCACATATAACTGCCTGGATATTCTTTATTTTTCTCTCCCTTTTTTATTGGAAGAGGTGGGGAGGAAGTGGGCAAAATAAAAAAAATCTATAGTTGCGCAAAAGACAAATCAACAATGTCATAAACTCAAATTCACTACATTTGTTAATCCCTCTATGAAGGATTCACGTACAATACCTAGTCATTCATATCTCCGCTTAAACAACAATCCTTACAATTATTGGTTAACACCAACTTCATCATGAAAATAAAGGAGGTAAACAAGCTATGTACACAGCCCAGAGAATAAACTTTCCTTGAGAAGTTATTGAAAATTTGAAAAACCCAAGGTTATAAGAAATTCTCAAGCACGGTGAGATTTGTCAGCTATTAGCACGAAGGTAACTGGGGCTAATTCGTGTCCCTTTAATCCTCTAAATTTCCCTTCTTTGTCTCTTAGAGTGGTCGGTCCATAAACTAAGATTTTTTCTTGATAATCAAGAAACTCCGAAGGCTTATAGCAAATTGTTCGAAAGTCTGTGAACATGGGCCCACCCCTATACTCCTCTCCATTTGAAACTACGCTTTTTTCAGCAGCAACATTCAAATGTGATCACATACCAAGCCTGGGCCCGTAAACAAAGAATTTATTACTCACCAACTTGATAAATCTATCTTTTAAGAAAGAAAATTTGCCTCATATACGCCAGTGTGTGATTGCTTCTATCCTCTCATCTTCACTATTTTGAACCTACTCCTCATCACAAAATTTACACTTGGATTTCATCATTTGCTGCCAATTCCTTAAAAAAAAAAATTTTACATGATTCAGACGAGCATCCACAGCCTTGTTTGACTGTTTCAGCTCCAGATACCACGAAAAAAATCTGGAATCCATAGGGGATTATGATTGGAAAGCAAAAACTTCCAATAAAAAGGTGACAACTTCAACAAGATGATGATATTATTACTGCCCAAGAAGGAAATAACCAAGTAAATTATAAGAAAGAGTTAAATTCTTGAAAAGACAATGCTTTCTGATTGCACGCCAAGCCAGCTCCAACAGTTCCTACGGCTACAAGATGAGAATATGGGAACTACTGCTTACTCAATCTAAGCAGAAATTGCCTATAAGAGAGTTGAACCGGAAAATAGTTTTACCAGTCGCAAACCAACTTATAAGTGTGTGTTCATTAACCAAATCATCAAATTAGAGATTTGCAGAATAAAAGAATTCAGTAAAAGGGTGTTTAGATAGGCTTATTTTTAGGTCCTTTTGGCTTTTAACACTTTTTAATTTTTAGAGGTATTTGGCAAGGACAAAGCGTTTTTAAACACTTTACTTTAGGCTTAAAAAGTACCCAAAAGAAAAAAAAAAAAAAAAGCCAAAAGTTTAAGTCGCTTAAAAAAGCTTAACGGGTCCAATAGATGCTTCAAACATTATCCAACAAGTATAGAATGAGCATATATTTTACCCACCCCACCCCCAAAAAAATGTAAACTTACTTTTTTTTAAATAGTTATCAACTTTTATTAATCACCAAAAGTATCACACTACAGATCAGAGCCCAGTTTATACACAACCTGCCATCTTACACTAAAAAACTCAAAGCGAGCTAATACTCAAAAGCTAAAATTCAAAACCACGGACTTTACATCGGATTTTGGGAGAAGCTCTAACACATGTAACATATGTTATCTCTTTTGTAATGGTTTTCTATTCTCTACCTCTCTTTTCAAATATTTGATAGTCCCTTTCCATCCCGATGGCATAGATAGTCTCTAAGTATTCGTTTTAAAAACCTGGGCTTCTCGGGACTGTCCTTTTGCATTAGCAATCATCAATTCCAAATGTTGATCCCAACTTGAGATTGTACAGTGTTGCATCTCGGTCCATTTCTCCATCTTCTGCCATATCTTTTTGGCATAGTCGCAATGGACAAATAAATGCTCTTTGGTTTCCTCGTGTTTACAGCATTATGAACAGTTTGGATCGATGTGCATTCCCCATTTAATCAATCTATCAGTTGTTAGCAATCTTCCCAAATTAGCAGCCAAATAGTGAATATAGCCTAAGGCCTTGCTGCATTCTTGTACATTATCGACTTCCAGGATACTCTAGGATAGACTATTAGATTATTATAATAAATCTGGATGATCATACTCTTACTTGGTTGGCGGTAACATGGCTTGTGACCCCAAAATGCTCTTCACTATCCAGCATGTCTGCTTTGGTATTTGCATCTGCTCCAATATTGCCTTTTATGTAATAAGTGTGGATCCACTTAATATATAGTTTGTCTTGTTTATTTGCAATATCCCGCAACAACTTTGCTAATGCTGCTTTGTTCCATAGGGGGGTATTGATCAAGTTTAAACCCCTAACACACTTTGGGCTACAAACATATAGTTTAAACGCCTAACACACTTTGGGCTACAAACACACTCCCAGGCAACTAGTGCTTTCTTCGTCATTGTACCACTCCCTGCCCACAAGTAACTCCTACAATGGGCAGGACATTTATAAAATGCAGAACTTTGTAAGGTATGGAGAGAAGTTGTGCCCAATATGCTTGGATGCCAAAGTTGACTGATTTAATGAGTTGTGCCCTGCCTGCATAAGAAAGATTCTTAGCAGTCCAAGATGAGATTCGAACATTATCTTGTCCATTAACGGTTGCCACTGAATGAGGGAGATGGCACTCCCAAATATTTAAAAGGTAACTCACCATAACTAAATCCCAATATCTGAAGAATTTTGTTTTGTTCTTCTTTAGAGACCCCACCAAAATATACAGAGCTCTTTCCAAGGGTAGCCATAAGTCCAGATGCCTGAGAAAACGTCTAGAAGCATCTGTGGGAAGCAGATATTGAGGATGTATCTCCTTTGGCAAATAGGAATAAATCATCAGCAAAACACAGATGACTGATGTTTTGCTTCGCGCATCTAGGGTGGTGGAAGATCCTCGTTTCTTTCAGCCCATTTAATAACCTACTCAGGTAACTCCATTCCTATGGCAAAAAAAGGAATGGGGACAGTACGTCCCCTTGTCGCAGCCCTTTGGCAGCACTAAAAGGCTTAGTAGGTTCTCTGTTAATAATGATACTATAGCTCACAGTATGCACACGTTCCATGATCCAGTTGACAAACTGTTCAGGGAATCCATGCTCAGTCATAATCTATTTCAAATAACTCCGTTCCAATGAGTCATAAGCCTATTATAGTACATCTAGGAGATATGGCCTTCCTTTTATATCCTTAAATCAACTCATGAGCAAGTATTATGTTGTCCCCAATCTTTCTACCAGGTACGAAGCCGGCTTGAACTTCACAAATAATATGAGGTATCACTTTTTGTAATCTGTTTGCTAGGACTTTAGCCATGATCTTGTATAGGACTGAACAACTAAACTCCTTGATTGTGGTTGGGTTAGGAATTTATGGAACTAGAGTAATTGTTTTGCAGTTAAGAGATTGAGGCATCTTGTTGGTAATAAAAAAATCTTTGATTACTTCCAGTACATCTCCTTTAATGATGGACCATAATCTTTAAAAAAGCATTATAGCCATCTATAACTGGTGCTTTATCATCTCCAGTAGCATTCAAGCTGTCACAAATTTCCTTTTCAGTAACTGGTGCTATGAGGTCTTTTCTTTGCTGATGCTGGAGTTGAGGCCCTCTCCTCATGATCAGTGTATTAACAGCTGGTAGTAGTTGTGCAGCAGTACCCATAAGGTCTTTGTAGAAGCTTATAATCTCTTTCTTAATTTCTGACTGATCCACTAGTCGCACCCCAGATATACACCTCAAATCTGATATCTGCTTTCTTTAGGTCCTTTCCTTAAGCATAGCTGTGAAGTATTTTGGTATTGGAGTCACCTAGTTGAATCCATCCAGCCCTTAATTTCTGTAGCATTATGTTTTCTTCCACATACTCCATTTTTCTAGGTTTTGTAGAATGCTTTTCTCTTGAGCTTGTAGTTGGTCATTATACTGAGTCTGCATCTGCCTTTGAACGCAACACATCAAATCAGCCCTTGCTTTCTCAATATTATGAGAAGTATTCTTAAAGTACTCATTTTTCAGCTGCTTAAACCTTGACTTCAACATTTTCAGCTTAGTCCAAATATTACCCAACTTGATGGTAACAGTAAACTTACTTGATACAATCAAGTATCATACACCCACTTTACCCGTAACCCAATATATTTTAATGTATAATCACACTCCTTTTTTTAAAACTGGCAACTTTGTAAGAAAAGGGACCAGCAGATGCTTCAAATTTTATCTAACAAGTATAGAATGTACGGACATTTAACCCAAAAAAGAGTAAACTTGCTTGATGCAACCAAGTATCATACACCCACTTTACCGTAACCCAATATATTCTAATGTATAATCACACTTATTCTTTTTAGAAACTAGTAACTTTGTATTCTTCAGCATTAGGGATATGCTAGCCACCTCCAAGAGATGTAAAACCACTAAGAAAAGCTAATTACATAGATCCTATGAAATCCACTAACTGTATTTCTTCTTCTATACAGTTTTCTTTACACCGAAAACCCAAAGAAGTGACAACCTTCCACTTGATCTTTTTTTTTTTTAGATGAAGTGACCTTCCACTTGATCTTTTTTTTTTTTTTTAGATGAAGTGACCTTCCACTTGATCTTCTATAAGGAGTTACCTTTGCCTTCAAAAATCCTCAATTTTTCTCTTCCATATGTTCCACCAAATGCATGCAGGTACAGTATTCCACCAGATCTTCTGGCTCCAGCTGCCTCCCTCCTAATACAATACTTAAGATATATGCAGGGTGCTCAGGCATAGACCAATTCACATTTGCCAGATTGATGAATAATGCCCATACTTGTGTTGTGACTCTACAATGCAGGAAAAGACGATTGTTTGTCTCAAAAGCTTCCTTACATGATGAGCACCTTGAAGCAATGTATAAGGCCTCTTTCGGCAATGCTTTATGAGTCAAACATGCTGTTCTAGCCACAAGCCATGTGAAGTACTAAACGTTAATAGATTCTACTTTTCTCCATACCAAATTCCAAGGTCCTCTTTCCCTCCCTGTTGCTTCAGACAGCCCATTATAGTAGACTCTATTCATTGAAAAAAATCTATCTTGATGATGTTTCCACATTATTTTATCGGGCTCCAGATTAGTTCCTTGGAAGCCACCAATTCTTGCCCACAATTCTACTATCTTATTTATTCCCCAATCATTTAGTAATCTCCTAAAATTCAAATTATCACACTTCAAAGATCAAACAAATAAGTATCCTCACTGAATTATTAGCTGAAGCATGGGCATGAGGTATCATTTACACAATTGTCGCAGTACAGGACCTATTTGATGTCATATATATTACTTGTCTGCCAATTGCTTTCCTGTATTCCCCCCAAAAGAAAATTTTGGCAGTTCTTAAGATACTCAACTGAACAAGGGCAAAGTCTAAATTGATGGAATATACCCCTTTTTGTAATAACCTTGGTGTCCCAACCAACTTACGTGCACCTCGACTAACTCTACGAGATACCTGCCACCTCCCAATAACAAGAAGTACAAAGGAAACTCTCTTTTTTTTTGAGGAAGGAAAAATTACTTCTATATAATCGCAGGTATACTACATCAAAGTGTAGTCCCGCAACAAAAGTTTTACTTACATCATTCCCAGGAACTTCTAGAACACATCTTCAGTATCTCCTATCACTAATTGCTTACACCAAAAAAAGTAAAGCCATAGGCACTTTATCTTTATCTTCTGAATATTGTTCTGTTTTCCTTCAAAACATCTCTGATTCCTTTCCGTCCAAACTGTCCACCAAATGCAAGTTGGGACAATCCTCCATCTCTTCTCGTTTCTTCCTGCATTTCTATCCCTGTTCAAGCACTGTAGGACTTCTATGATTCTCCCGGCTTTGTCAACTTGATCTTCCTCTTGTGGATGAACATCTGCCACAACTGATCTGTCCATTTGCAGTGTAAAAAGAGACGGTTGAGTGTCTCCACCTATTCTTCACATAGATAGCATCTAGATCCTAGATTAAATTTCCTCTTGTTCAAGTTCTCATGTGTCAAGACTGTTTCCTTTGCCAAAAGCCATGTGAAGTAATTCACCTGGAAGGGTATGTCTCCAGATCATCCTCCAATGACATCCTTCTTGCTGCACCTCAGTTGAACTAAGTTCTCTGTATGCTGATTTTTTTTAATTTGCACCGGGTGTCCGAGTCCCTTTGAGCCCCGACTATTCCCGGGGGTGCACTTCTGTATGCTGATTTTATGGTGAATTCTCCCCCTCCACCCTTTCCAAACTAGTCTATCTTCCTCTCTTGGCAGATTGGTTGCCATATTCGTTGTGTCATGAAATCTTGCTATGGTTGTCATCTCCCAATCATTTGGGTTCCTTCTCAAAAACAGGTTCCACCCTTGTCCAGTCCATAGTTCTGCCACTGTTGCTTCTTGAGCTTGGCTCAGATTATATAGCACAGGGAAAGCATATTTGAGTGTCTCCTGTCCACACCAAATGTCACTCCAGAAAGCTACTTTTTCTCCATTACCCACCTTGCAGCTTGTTCTCTCCCTGACCAGTTGCCATAGGTTCCTGATAGATCTCCATACACTACAAGTATAAGGGTTGGTCACCATCTCATCCATTTGCGCTCCATATGAAGTGTCTCCACACCAGATAAATCTACCCACCAAGCTAAAACAAATGAGAAGAAATCACCAAGTAATTTTGTCCCTTTTGGACTTTAAATCAGAGACCTCTATGGTGCTCAATCCACTTCATTGACTACTTGGTCAAACCCTTGGGTGCATGGAATACACCTTTTGTTATCAAGGTTTGAAAAAATGGTCTCCCTAAATAGAAATTATAAGACCTGAATTTGGAGTAGAATGTGGCAGCATCATTTCTTCTTTTCCTTCTGCTAACCAAGAAAGCTCTACGCAATCCAAATGGTTCCAAAGTAGGTGGATAATGGCCCAACCTTCTACTATCTTCTCCACTAATTGTCTGACTTTTGCCTACTACATGACTCAAACTCACGAGTGCGCATAACTCATACAATGTGTTGCACTCTTAAGGTCTTACCGTTAGACAAAATCCATGGGAGCATCAATGCGGTTGTGCTATTAAGAGGCATTGCTTTATCATGAAAAAACAGTGAAGCCATGTGAGGTAAGAGGTTAACGCTTCACGGGTGACCATGTGTGTCAAATAATGACGTGCAAAGTGATCCCAACGAGAGGCAATTGATTCTTTGAATCTCAATTTCGAGGATTTAGTTTACCATCGACAATATTTTACATTAGATAATGAACATAGTTAACTCTCCCAGTCCCAATTTATGTGACAGTGTTTGATTGAACACGGAATTGAACAAAGAAAAAGACCTTGAAACTTATGGTCTAAACAAGTCATAGATTAAGTGGATGAGATTCTACATATCTACTTCTCAATCATCGTCAATGGTTCTCCAAAAGGATTCTTTCTTGCTAAGAGAGGTCTCGGGAAAGGTGACCCCTTGTCACCTTTTCTTTTCATTATATCCATGGAAGGAACAACGTGGTCAAAACAGCCAAACTTAATGGGTGGATTAAAGGTTTTGAGATAGCCATGAGTGGCCACAACAATCACAAGATTACACATCTTGAAGATGTTAATGACTCCTTGATCTTCTGTCATGGAAAAATGGAACAAATGAGAATTTTGAGAGTGACACAGGTTCTCTTTGAAGGTACTTCTGGGCTGCATATTAAGTGGAGAAAGAGTCATCTTTTCTTAATTAATGAAGTACCAATCATGGAAGATTTGACACTAATCCAGGGGAGAAGTATGGACTCTTCCCACTACTTATCTAGGCATGCCAATGGGGGCCAAGTCCAGATATACTGGAATATGAAACAATCTCCTGGAGAAATGTGAGAGAGAGCTCTTAAGATGAAGTATCAATATTTGTCAATGGTAGGAAGGCTCACTCTGATTAACTCTGTATTAAACTCACTACCAACCTATATGGTGTCCCTTTTTCCCGTTCCTGCAGGGGTCCTTCAGAGACTGGACAGCATAAGAAGGAACTTTCTGTAACAGGGTAAAAAAAGGGTCTATCACCTGGACAATTGGAAAGAGGTATTTCTCATCTCTCAGCAAGGCTCAAGGTAGATTGGGATTTAGAAATTGAAAAATCACAGCAAAGCCCTCAAATTTTCAATTCGCCTGATCTTACCTCTTTCAAAAGGAGTCCACAAAAAAATAAAAATATGGAAGTGGTTAAAGAGGTACTCTCAAGATCCTTAGAGTTAATTGAGCAAGGTGATTAAAATCAAATATGAAGTAGAAGACTACTGAATGATTAAACCAGTCAACTCAACTCATGAAGTTAATCTTCAGAGCCCTATAAGGGTATCATTGCCAGCTCTAAAAACAAAGTCTCTATCAGAGTGCTAAATGATAGAAGGACATCCTTCTGGAATGATAATTAGCTAATTGGCTGAGGAATGGAGCTAGAAAGATTTGTTCTCTAACATATATGCTCTAGCCCATTAACAACAGAGATCCATACCCGAAATGTAGTCACCTCAAGGTTGGGAATTGTTACTCATAAGAGACTTGAATGATTGGGAGATGAATAGAATGATTTGAGTTCTACAAACAATCGGATAATTACACAGGAACTCAGCATGGAGATGACACTCTGAGATGGTAGGGACATAGCAGTGGAAAATTCAATGTCAATGCAGCCTACAAAATGATAAACCAACCAAGAAATCAAGTCACCAACTAGCTACGGAACATACTTATACCATTCGAAGTCGCATGCTTCACATGGTTATTGGCAAAAGAAGTTATGCTCCCACATGAAAATTTAAACAAGAGCAAGTGGACTCTGTGCTCAAGATGCTGTCTTTGTGAAAAGGAGGTGGAGACGGTTGGCCACCTATTTTTGCACTGTATGATAACTGATCAATTATGGAAGATCATTAATCTCAGAAGCATAGCCTGGAAAATGCCTAGCAAGATTACTGAAGCTCTCTTGAAATAGCTGGAGCTGGAATAGTTGACAGAAACTGCTGGCATTTGGTGGACAATTTGGATAGAAAGAAACTCTAGATGCTTTGAGAACAGCAACCACACAGTAAAGAAGATCAAACTTAAACTGTATAAAGCTCTTTTGTCTTTGGTGCGACTAGATCCACCCTGAGTATAAAATACTCATCTTAGAAACATTAGCTTCCTGCTATAACAGTAGAATGATTTTGCCCTCTTTAGCTCACTTGTATATATGGTTTCAGCACAACCCATGTATTGTTCTGCGTTTAATACATACATGTTACCTTCTCATAAAGAAGTCATGATATTTTTTTTGAAACTGGTAACTTTAGAAGTCGTGAGATTTTTGTGTTTATAAATAATCTCTTCAAGGGTAAATGGGAAGTTTAAAGTTAAGTTATTGCTAAACAAGAACGTATTGTCATTCTTCTTGGGACAGGAACAACAACATCAACATATCCAGTGGAATCCCACGATTGGGGTCTGGGGAGGGTAAAATGTACGCAAACCTTACCACTACCTCACAAAGGTAGAGAGGTTGTTTCCTGGGAACCCTCCTCTCAAAAACCAATAAGCAAAATAAACTAGATATGAGAAAAGGGAAAAAGGAAAAGAAAAGGAAAAAGGGAAGAACGACTAATAAAGAAAAGCCCATGATAATATGTAAATACGGTAAAATAAACCTTCTTGGGACAGCCTAAAAAGAAAAAAAATGACACATAATTTGGGACAAAGGGGCAATTTAATTGAAATTTAATCAGTATGCCACTAAATTAATATGTGTCTAATTTATTAATCTTCCGTAAACTTTGAATTTCACTTCAGGGAAGTGTGCGTCTCACTTATTGCTCTCCCCTTCAAGCCCCGTGAATTGCTTTAATGCTTTTTTCACTTTAAAAGGCATTGCCACGTGTTCAAACAAGTTAGAATGTTTCCTCAAGATTTTAATCTTAATCAAGTGTCCCTACATCCTTGCCGTTCTATCCCACAAACATCACACACCTAAAAGTGTACTCTTCACAAATCTCAACCCCACTAGACTTCTATAAAAACAATGCACCTTGATTTTAAGAGAAATGTCATTTTGCTACTAAACTCAATTCTATTAGCTGTTTGAAAATCGCAAAAAATGTTCTCCACAAGAAAATAAGTGATCCTTCATATGTTTTTTGGTGCTTTATAAGTAAGAAAACTATATATTCCAAAGAGTATAACGTAACATATTAACTAACTTTTCAGGGTGGAGTTGGGATGGGGAAAGTATGGAAACCATATGTTGGAAGTAGCATAAAAGAGTTTTAAAAAATGACTTCTCCCCTCTTGCAAAAGGAAGTTATTTACCAAAAATTAGAGAAAAGTGTATTACTAAGAGAGAAAAATCCGAAACATTTAATCCAACCGAACATGAAAATATTGAGAAATATTTTCTACTTACCAAGAAGATGAAAGTAGCATAAATGAGAATGATAAGATAGACGGAGAGATACAATTAGGAATGAAGTGTTCGGGAATCGAGCAAGGTCTACGTGGGGATAAGATGCGGAAAAGAAGGTTGAGATAGTTCAAGCATGTGCAAAGAGATTAAAAAAAAGCCCTAGTAAGAAGGTGTGAAAGGTTGCCCATGGTGGGCCAAAGGAAACGTAGAAATAGGTCAAAGAAGTATCGATGGAGGTGATTGGGCAAGATAAGGCAGAGCATCAGCTTTCAACGACATAGCCTTTTATTGGAGGGTGTAGAGATCAAGAATTAGGGTAGAGGGTTAGTAGATTGACCAACGTATTCCTTTTCCATACAAGAGTATTAGTATTATTTTAATGTTTGCTTATTCTTAGATCTCTAGTAATACCTGATTGTTTCTTTTGCTTAGCCTATCTTAATATCTTGTTGATATTGCTTGTTATTATTACTTCTTTTTCATCTCTCCTTGAGATGAAAGTCTATGAAAAGCAGTCTCTCGACCATTACTTAAGGTTTGCATAAATACTATCCTCCCCAAAATCCACTTGTGAGGGGTTATACTAGATTTTTGTTGTTAATGTTGTTTCTACATACCAAACGAACCCTTCAAACAAAAAGAGCTATAAAATCCTTCTCGATTTTAGGGTTACCTATTATGTCTTCACAAGATATACATTTGCAATATTCATGCTCAACATGTCACAAAGTAAAGAAAAGCTGCAACTCCTTCTATATGTCAAACAAGAAATCGAAAGTCCACGTGACAAAATCAGATCTTTAAGCAACTAGCAGTAGGGGGGTACAAAAACCAAACAGACCAATAACCTGAACTAAAAAAATGCTATTTGATTATTAGATAACGGGTTTCTTATGGTTTTATTAAGAAAAAATATCCGATTATCGGTTCGATTTTGGTTTTTTAATAATAGATTATTGGGTAAACTGATAACCCACTAAGTCGGTAGTAATTTAATACTTTATCCCTATATAAATATTAAATATTCTCACGACCTTACCAGTTACCGTCCTTTCTTTCAATTCACACTTCAAAATAACTTTGATTTCATAAAAACAACTCTTTTACTTGTATTGCACTTGTGCATCTCTTTTTATGTTAGTTACTATTGTTTCTATTTTATGAGCATTTTGTAACGTTACATTATTGACATGTTGCTCCAAATTATTAGAGGAGTCATATATTTAATTTATGGACATTTTTCGTATAGGGTAAACCAAAAACTGAACTGTTAAAGGCCAAAAAACAGATAAACAGAAAACTGATAACAATATCTTATTGGTTTAGCACATTTAAAAATCAAAAATCAATGAACCAAACCGATAATCCATAAAATTGAACCGAACCAATCGATGCACACTCCTAACTAACAGCCATATTCACCAAAAAAATCCCTTATTGGAATATGACATTGCAAGTATTATTCAAGATACAGATCTTCTTTTTCCTCATTGATAGAATCTTTTTTTAATCAAGGTAACTTTTCATTGGATAGAATCTTTTACTATACATAACTGTGTGTGAATGTATCTATTGAATGTGCACATATGTAAGCTACGTCTTAATCTCAAAGAAGAGTTTCAACAATGTTCTTTAGATTTTTGTGAATGTTAGGACCTGCAGACACTCGTCTGGAAAACATCTTCTCAATAAGCAGTAGCTCCAGCATGTGGATAAGATGCTTAACTGATGCAAATCCCAAGAGTTCCAAAATGAAAAGAATGCTGAGGAGTAACATTCTTTACAGTTCAGATCAAAACTTAACATTTTGATTCTTGAACGCCACTAGAATAACTCAAAGCTGAAAACATATCATACTAAGCAATTAAAATTCAAACTTTATGCAGAACTTAAGCAACTCATATACATAACAAAAAGTATATGTTATTCTCCTCACTTATAGCGCCTCACAGTTCATTTCTAAAACAATGTTATTAGCCCATAGTTACCGACCAAAAACTGGAATTAAATGCTCATCAATAACCCCAGATACTGCAGAGTTGCTCCAAAAAAACAAAAAAAATTGCCTGAATCCCACTTCATCAAAGAATGCCCTAACTAAAAATTCAAGCAAAACCCAGAAAATTCAAACCATAACACACGAAAAAACATGAGAGAAAAGCAAAATTCAAACAATCAGAAGCAAGAAAGTAAGAGAAGTTTCTCACATTGCTTCCTTTCCAGACTTGGTACACGCGCTTTGCCATGGGGCACGCCTCAACCCCACTTGCTACAGACTTTCAAACCTTAGGTTGGAACAGAGTCAAAGACTTGAAACTTGAGAATATTCATCTTCTCCTCCTCCCTCAAAAACCTACCCAACACCAAAAACACAGAGAACGAAAAGTCTCAGTAAATTCTCAACAAATTCATGCGATTAGTGACCCAAATGCTAGAAAAAATAGCATTTGTTATAGGGTTTTTCTGGGATTTTGATTTGGGATATTGGGGAAGAAGAGAATATTGGAGGGGGCGGGGTATAAGGACGGAAGAAGGTGGTGAGTGTTGGTGGCAGTTTTGGAGTTTTTGAAAAAAAAAAAAAAAAAAAAAAAAAAAGCCCCCTCTTTCATGTTTTTGGGAATTGTTTTTTTCTTAAATTAATAATCAAATCGTTTCGAAAAAGGCTAAACACTTTTTGAAGTTATGAAATTTAAATTACTCACTCCCTCCGTTTATCTTTACTTCTTTATTATTGACTTAGCATAAAAATTAAAAAATAATAAATTATAAGATAATTTTATCAAACCATCCTTTAAACGTAATAAATATCTTAAAAAATATAATAAAAAATGATTATAATTATTAATACAGGATAAATTAAGAATTAAGTATAAAATTATCTCTTGATTTCATAAATTAAACAAGTATTGTTGGACATCCAAATAATTACTATATTCATTTTTCTCTCTCTCTTAGATCACTATCTTAAGCAGTGACATGATTTTCAGAATAATTTTTAGACAGTCATTTTTGGTCATTAGATTTATTTAAGATTTTGGACAGCCTAGATGTATGAATCCTTCTTGTCATATCGAAAATGTTAAAAGAGAAAAAAATAATAATACTCTAATAAAGAAAGAAATAAATAAAAACAAAGATGTTCAAGTACATAAATGTCTGGTTAAGGAGGGTGAGGAATATATTAATGGGAAAAAGAGCCTTAAAAAAACAAAAGACATGCAAATTTACCACTGGCATTAGTGTTATTTGCACCAATTTCATTTCCACAAGGAAAAATATACTTTGACTTGATTTGGTATATTAGATTTGTTTTAGCTTGTAATTGCTTTTAAAAGAAAATGGTTCTTTTTTTTTTTTTTTATTTAATTAAAAGAATTAAATTTTCATTCAATTAAAATATAAAGTTTATAAAGTCATTAACTCTTTTACACACAGAGAGTTTTAGAATTGATGCTTAGTTTATTTATAGCTATACATTTCAAAATTTAATCATATTCAATCATTTAAAGACAAATATAAATAGCTATGTATGATAGGCTTTTAGTTGATCTAGTTGACCTTTTTCATATTTCATGTATTTTGTCCTTTTCGTATGTAGCTAAATGGTAATATCTCAAAATTTTACAAGTTGTTTGTAGTTCGATTCAAAAATCTTCACTAGTTGCAATTAAATTATTTGTAGGATTAAAAAAAACTTCAATGCTTGCGCTTAATCCAAATATACTAAACAATTCCAACAAGATAAAAGCATGTAATACAGGCTTGTGTCATTGATCAGACCATTTGAATCTTGTTAGCATGTAAAATTCAATTCATTGTTATTTATGTATTGAAAATGGACAAGTAAAAAATAAATGATCAAAAATCACTTTCAATTTAGTATCATATAGAACACATTCAAATTGTGTTGAAATTCTTAATGTGTAATATACACTCAATTTTATTGGATAAAATTATTATATATGCTACTGACTTTTTGCAGTTCTTATAGATGTCATTAAAGTTTGGAGTCTCATTTAAAAAGAAGAAACAAGAAAAAATCTAATATACTTTCAATTTTTTTATACTATTAAGTCATTAGATTAGTTAATATCGATATAATTATCTTCTATAAAGTCATCAACAAGATTTATACGTGTGTTGCACATAAAATCTAGAGATCGAGGTCACTTCTTATTTTAGTGATTGTCAAAATAAATATTTCTGTTGATTGCAAGCCTCTTCAGTAGATAGTGTAAAGTTTTTATTGAATGTTGCTTGAAACTTCTGTACATGAGCTACTTGATTGATACAAGTCTCTTCACAAAATTATTGCAAGGCTTTTGAGTAATTAATTATTTGATAGTATGTCGTTTTAATAAACCATAAGAGTATTTAATGGATGTTAATAATTCGGTATAATCATAACGCTCCACGCCATTTGAATGTTTACTAAATAAATAATTATGTCTTGTTAAAACATATTGGGAGGCAAATTTATGATTAAAAAATTTAAGTAGATGAAAAAAAGTACATATATTTTTCATACTACACTTATCGATTTTCAATGTTATTGAAAAAAAGTACATCTAATTAGTATCTATTTTTAGCTATCTTATTAAGAATTTATTACAAAATTAAATCAAGACTTAGATTAAAACGATTGGAGAAGACTCAAAACACTTTCTAGTTGAGATGGGACTGCACCAGGTATCAGTTTTTAGCCTTTTTACATTTGTCTTGGTGATGATTAAGTCGACGTGATCTATCAGATGAAAGTTTGACGATATGTGTTATTTGCATATAATATAGTACTGATTGTTGAGGCACGGGATAGATTTAATGCGAAGTTACATGTTTGGGAACAAACTCTAAAGTTCAGAGGGTTCAAATTAAGTAGGATCAAGATAAATTATTTTTATTGATTGTTGAAGCACTGGACAGATTTAATAAAAGGTTAGATGTTTGGGGACAAACTCTAAAGTTCAGAAGGTTCAAATTAAGTAGGATCAAAATAAATTATTTTGAATGCAAATTTAGTATTGCATTAGATAAAGTCGACGTGAGAGTGAAGCTTGCCTCATAGATTACTCCTAAGAGAAAAAATTTTGAGTATCTTGAGTTTGTAATTCAGAAAAGTGAAAATATTAACAATGATGTCATCAACTTGCACAATAATATGACAAATTATGATTTCATAAAGATAAATAAAATTATTTTTATATCCTTTCTCAATGAATATTCACTAGTTAATATGACGATATCACATTGTGCTTGCTTTATTTAATCTATCTAAAGATTATGAACATTTTTGTATTGGTTAAATTTTTTTCAAAGGTCTCGACGTGCTTGGGAAGGTGTTCTCATGTATGGTTCCACATCAACAAAATGCAAAGAAATAAGAAAAAAAATTAAGAGATAATAAGACCTTTATAAAAAGAAAATATAACTCTAAAACAGCCATAAATTGAGAAATACTGATGTGATTATTTTCTCCTTATTTATATAATACCCCAAAAATTGATACTAAAAGTTAAAACTCCCACTTTATTTCCCCTTGTGGAATATATGATCATTAATTTATCAGGTTTCTAACGAAAATTTCAAATGCTCCTTTATGATTAATTATCTCACACTGTAAACCTACAATTCTTATATTTATTAGAATTTACTTTTTATTTTTAGCATAAGGGACAAATTTTTTTGAGAGGAAAAGAATAAGAATTTCTATCAACAACAGAGGGAACTGCTTAAATGATAAGTATACTTTATTTTAAATTTAAGGATTTTGAATTTAAGTTGTCAAAGGAACAAAAATATGTAAAAACTTGTAGCGAAAGAGCCAAAGACCAAACAAGTTATCCATCAACTGCATAAGACTATTGTCAAAAAGATTAGTCAAAGATAAGATCCCATCACATTAATTGTCTAGTCTATGAAACCTCTAAAACATCTGATCAAGTAGTGTCAATGACAGACTCATGACTACCTCAATTAAAAAAGAAGAAGCTAAAACTCAAGCTAGAAGGAAAAGACATGATATCCTCCGAAGACAGAGGAGGACTCACCAGTCCGCTGAATGCAAATAGGTCCTCAACAGGGCGCCTGTTGATGACTGCTACTACATGTCTCTGTATCATGAAAAGATTCAGGCTCAAATGGGCATCAGTACGTGGAATGTACGAGTATGTAAAATGGCAGAAAGAAACATGTAAAGCAAGAACAACATCATCTCAAATAACTCAACTCAAGAAATAGGAACGCAATCATCATGTCAAGAGTCTAAAGTAATAATGTAATTTAGACGATGACTACTCATCTATCATCCACGTCCCATCTACTCAGAGAACTATCAAGGCCTATTTGGGAGTTTCTCTAACCGACAATCATCACCTATGAGCCGATGATGATATAACGAATCGATGTTGTTGCCACATCTATCCAATACCTTGCCGAGGATATAGGAAATCCCATCAATGGATCCAAAGTCAGTAACATCAAGTCCTCATTTTGGGACAATAGAAAACATTTGATTTTACGATTTAATCCTCTCCTACGCCCGCTACCTAGTTATTGAGTTCGAGTTGGACTTAGTCTTACTCAATTCAGTGCTCAATACTCCTTCCAAGACTCAATATGCTCATAAGAGATCAACCCTCTGATTAACTCATTCATCCAGTCTCATTGGACATTTATCAACTCAACTCATCACATCAACTCTCAACCCTTTGGTTATATCATTTTAAAGTTCAGTTCTTGATTCATAAGGACTTAATCATGCATCGTTCTAACTCATAGCATTTAGGAAAACAAATGTAGAATTAAAGAAATTGGAGATTCCATAGATCTTCAGGCTCAAATTATACTCATGCAAGTAAAATACGTGAAAATAATAAGAAATCATGCTAGGGTTCATATAGTAATTCAAGCATTTAATTCATAAAAATGGTAATTCATGCAAAATTATATAGATATGCATTAGAATTTATGAGAAATCTTCAAAAACCATTCATGGAGACTCAATTTTACTCGCAACTTCATCAATCCGGGTAATGGGCCACGTGGAAGAACAAAATCCATGTTTTGGTTAGCCTTACATGCCTGGAAGTTTTGAACTGTGAAGTATCTTGGAAGAGTTCTCAAGTTTATCTTTAAACCCTAGCCCTTCTACGTTTTGAGAGAGTGATTTTAGCGTAAAAGTGTTAAACTGACACGTTTAGGGCTTTATCTAGGTGTAAAAAGGTCAATCCTAGGCTTTGAAAGAGCGGGAAAAGGCCAAAATAACCTTTCTTAAAAAGCTGTCAAAAGCCGTTTATGAGCCCATTTACAGTCCGTAGAAAGTTCCACGGCCCGTAGAGACCTTTACGTAAAGTTTTGGCCCAATTTAGGGCCTTTGGTTCATTTTTACGAGCCCATTCTACGGGTCATAGAAGGCTCTACGGCCTGTAGATGGGTTCGTAAAGTCTGGAACCAAAAATTAAAGTTTCGAAATTTTTTCCCATGAGTTAGCAGACGAGTCGTACTTCATTCTACGGCCCGTAAAAGGTTTTCGTAGAACAACTCTGCATCTGCCAGCCCCCAATAAAACGGCCATAACTTTTGACTCTAAACTTCAAATGAGGTGAAACCAATTGTGTTGGAAAGCTAATTCAAAGGGTTTTCATCTGGTAAGTTAGGAGACATCTAATTCTCTGGCTGCTAAGAGTTATAATCATTTAAAATTGACCCTTGTATAATCCAATACTAGAAACTCAATTTATAGAAAAGTTTTGAACTCGACTAAGTACTAAAGGTCTCTTATGACCCTAATACACTTCTCACATATAAGAATGAGGCTTGAAACATAGGTACATGTGAGCATAGAGTTTTGGGGTGTCATAGGTACTCAAGTTATACTTGAATGGATCTTAAACTATCTAGCTGAAGTATGAACCGCAAATGAAAAAATTAATCGAAAAAATTATTATTCACCCAATTTATCTAGATTTGGATTAATTAATAATCCATTTATTTTATGGACTCAACTCATTTTGACATGCTTAATTCAATTCATTTTAAAATTGAATTAATATGTTGTGCAGATTGATCCATGAAAAATTTAATTTAAATATTTTTAAAAATATTTTATTATTGTATGTGTTGTATATAAGAAAAAAATAGTTATTAGATATTCAAACATTTTATAAGAAAATAACAAAGAATTAAAACTTATTGGTAAGAATTAAATTGATATGCTAGTGATTGTGCTTTTAGTTTGTTTCGGCTTAAGGAATTTTTAGATGCATCAATAATCAATCCAATTACTAAAAAACTAATTTGAGATGCCAAATCAATCCAACATATTCATTTGACACTTTTCATTGAACAATTCAATAATTGAAATAGAACTAACACACTTAAATAATGAATATCTAGAAATAATTTAAGAATCTTTATGAAATAACATATAAAACCTAAACGCATCATCAACAAGTTATAAGTATATGTGAATTAAATAAATTATGAAGTCTTCAAAATATTCTCTTGAATGACATAAATGTCAAAATAAATAATAATTTGACAAAGAATATACTACTTTAAATCAATTAATAAAGCATGTAGACTAAGTCTAGAAAGTTTATCTCTAGCTACATAGTTTGTCACCTACAATCTCAATACCTTCAACATAATATGATAAGCTCTACACTAGAAGGAGACAATCTAACCTCTATTGAAATAAAACGAAGGAACTTTCGGAATGAAGGTCCAGACGTAAGGCTAAGAAGCGAGTGAGTCGAGGAGATGTTCAGTGAAATTAGCGTCTAGCCTTTTCGAAATAAGTATGCCCAATGTTTTGCTCTTCTTCTGCCTTCTTAGGCCGAAGCTTTTATTGGAATTTCCTATTCTAGGTTCAGTAATCTGACTTAAATGGTCCAATTATCTCTAAAGAACATCTAATAATATGTTAATAACCTCTGAATAGCGACTAGACTATTCTGAGTTGTATATACAAAATAATAAAATATAAAAAGTAAAAGAAAGAATTCACATACAAAAAATATTGTAAAACTATAAATTGAAATTAGATTTGAAGACTTAAATATTAAGTTCTAAAATTAATAATTAAAATAAGAACTAAAAATTAAGTGATTTGCGTGTTATTTATGTGAAAATTTGACAATTCTAGAAAGAATATCATTCTACTTTCCATCTTAAATAATATAATTCTGCGCCTTTGAAGTACAAAAAAGAATCGATCTATTTCTCAAAAATAAACACTAATATTTGGTTCTATAGGTATCCAACCCAAGATAATTATTTTTTAATATCGAGATATTCATGCTCATGGATGTTAGCTATTTCACCTTATGAATGTTATCAAATTACCTTAATTAAACACGCAATTGCACACATGAGTAATTAAATCAAATCATAGAAGTTAGTCATTTTCTCACTCTAAGCGATGAGCAAATATATACACATAATTGAATTCTTTCAGGTAATGCATTTGGTTATTTAAGACTCACAATTTAAATATACAATTTCTTATGCTCATGACTCATCAAATTGTTTAAAGGAAAACTAAGTTTGTACCTTTTTAAAGTACATTTTACATTTATATATCTTTTTATATTTTATAATCTCATATTATTAAAATTTGTCCTTTAATATTAAAATTTTTGTTTCAATATTAAAATTTTTGTGTTGACATCATGCTAACGTCAACACCTGCTTGTATGATATACCAATAAGGTATACATATGCCAACAGGGTATTACACATGATTAAGCTCAATCCTATATGATATCAATATGGTATCAATGTACCGATAGAGTATCACAAAGAATATATTTTCTACTAATTTAAAATTTAATAAATAAGTTTGTAACTTAAATAATTTTCTATTAATTGTTTTATTTAATAAAAACAAGAGCTTAAAATTATATGATAGTGATAGGATATCAGTATACCGATGAAGTATCACAAGAATATATTTTCTACTAATTTAGAGTTTAATAAATAATTTTATAACTTTAATAATTTTTTGGTTCTATATGATACCGGCATGGTATAAATATACCGATGGAGTATCATAACGAATATATTTTTTACTAATTTAGAGTTTAATAATTTTTTATTTGTTTCTTATTTATTGCTTAAAAAAACATAATCCTATATGATATCAATTGGATATCAATATACCACCTGAGTATCACAAAAGACATGCAAATTTACCACTGGCATTGGTGTTATTTGCACCAATTTCATTTCCACAAGAAAAAATATACTTTGACTTGATTTGGTATATTAGATTTGTTTTAGCTTGTAATTGCTTTTAAAAGAAAATGGTTCTTTTTTTTTTATTTAATTAAAAGGATTAAATTTTCATTCAATTAAAATATAAAGTTTATAAAGTCATTAACTCTTTTACACACAGAGAGTTTTAGAATTGATGCTTAGTTTATTTATAGCTATACATTTCAAAATTTAATCATATTCAATCATTTAAAGACAAATATAAATAGCTATGTATGATAGGCTTTTAGTTGATCTAGTTGACCTTTTTCATATTTCATGTATTTTGTCCTTTTCGTATGTAGCTAAATGGTAATATCACAAAATTTTACAAGTTGTTTGTAGTTCGATTCAAAAATCTTCACTAGTTGCAATTAAATTATTTGTAGGATTAAAAAAAACTTCAATGCTTGCGCTTAATCCAAATGTACTAAACAATTCCAACAAGATAAAAGCATGTAATACAGGCTTGTGTCATTGATCAAACCATTTGAATCTTGTTAGCATGTAAAATTTAATTCATTGTTATTTATGTATTGAAAATGGACAAGTAAAAAATAAATGATCAAAAATCACTTTCAATTTAGTATCATATAGAACACATTCAGATTGTGTTGAAATTCTTAATGTGTAATATACACTCAACTTTATTGGATAAAATTATATATGCTACTGACTTTTTGCAGTTCTTATAGATGTCATTAAAGTTTGGAGTCTCATTTAAAAAGAAGAAACAAGAAAAAATCTAATATACTTTCAATTTTTTTATACTATTAAGTCATTTAGATTAGTTAATATCGATATAATTATCTTCTATAAAGTCATCAACAAGATTTATATGTGTGTTGCACATAAAATCTAGAGATCGAGGTCATTTCTTATTTTAGTGATTGTCAAAATAAATATTTCTGTTGATTGCAAGCCTCTTCAGTAGATAGTGTAAAGTTTTTGTTGAATGTTGCTTGAAACTTGTGTACATGAGCTACTTGACTGATACAAGTCTCTTCACAAAATTATTGCAAGGCTTTTGAGTAATTAATTATTTGATAGTATGTCGTTTTAATAAACCATAAGAGTATTTAATGGATGTTAATAATTCGGTATAATCATAACACTCCACGCCATTTGAATGTTTACTAAATAGATAATTATGTCTTGTTAAAACATATTGGGAGGCAAATTTATGATTAAAAAATTTAAGTAGATGAAAAAAAGTACATATATTTTTCAGACTACACTTATCGATTTTCAATGTTATTGAAAAAAAGTACATCTAATTAGTGTCTATTTTTAGCTATCTTATTAAGAATTTATTACAAAATTAAATCAAGACTTAGGTTAGAACGATTGGAGAAGACTCAAAACACTTTCTAGTTGAGATGGGACTGCACCAGGTATCAATTCTTAGCCTTTTTACATTTGGCTTGGTGATGATTAAGTCGACGTGATCTATCAGATGAAAGTTTGACGATGTGTGTTATTTGCATATAATATAGTACTGATTGTTGAGGCACGGGATAGATTTAATGCGAAGTTACATGTTTGGGGACAAACTCTAAAGTTCAGAGGGTTCAAATTAAGTAGGATCAAGATAAATTATTTTTATTGATTGTTGAAGCACTGGACAAATTTAATAAAAGGTTAGATGTTTGGGGACAAACTCTAAAGTTCAGAAGGTTCAAATTAAGTAGGATCAAAATAAATTATTTTGAGTGCAAATTTAGTATTGCATTAGATAAAGTCGACGTGAGAGTGAAGCTTGCCTCATAGATTACTCCTAAGAGAAAATTTTTTGAGTATCTTGAGTTTGTAATTCAGAAAAGTGAAAATATTAACAATGATGTCATCAACTTGCACAATAATATGACAAATTATGATTTCATAAAGATAAATAAAATTATTTTTATATCCTTTCTCAATGAATATTCATTAGTTAATATGACGATATCACATTGTGCTTGCTTTATTTAATCTATCTAAAGATTATGAACATTTTTGTATTGGTTAAATTTTTTTCAAAGGTCTCGACGTGCTTGGGAAGGTGTTCTCATGTATGGTTCCACATCAACAAAATGCAAAGAAATAAGAAAAAAAAATTAAGAGATAATAAGACCTTTATAAAAAGAAAATATAACTCTAAAATAGCCATAAATTGAGAAATACTGATGTGATTATTTTCTCCTTATTTATATAATACCCCAAAAATTGATACTAAAAGTTAAAACTCCCACTTTATTTCCCCTTGTGGAATATATGATCATTAATTTATCAGGTTTCTAACGAAAATTTCAAATGCTCCTTTATGATTAATTATCTCACACTGTAAACCTACAATTCTTATATTTATTAGAATTTACTTTTTATTTTTAGCATAAGGGACAAATTTTTTTGAGAGGAAAAGAATAAGAATTTCTATCTACAATAGAGGGAACTGCTTAAATGATAAGTATACTTTATTTTAAATTTAAAGATTTTGAATTTAAGTTGTCAAAGGAACAAAAATATGTAAAAACTTGTAGCGAAAGAGTCAAAGACCAAACAAGTTATCCATCAACTGCATAAGACTATTGTCAAAAAGATTAGTCAAAGATAAGATCCCATCACATTAATTGTCTAGTCTATGAAACCTCTAAAACATCTGATCAAGTAGTGTCAATGACAGACTCATGACTACCTCAATTAAAAAAGAAGAAGCTAAAACTCAAGCTAGAAGGAAAAGACATGATATCCTCCGAAGACAGAGGAGGACTCACCAGTCCGCTGAATGTAAATAGGTCCTCAACAGGGCGCCTAATGATGACTGCTACTACATGTCTCTGTATCATGAAAAGATTCAGGCTCAAATGGGCATCAGTACGTGGAATGTACGAGTATGTAAAATGGCAGAAAGAAACATGTAAACCAAGAACAACATCATCTCAAATAACTCAACTCAAGAAATAGGAACGCAATCATCATGTCAAGAGTCTAAAGTAATAATGTAATTTAGACAATGACTACTCATCTATCATCCACGTCCCATCTACTCAGAGAACTATCAAGGCCTATTTGGGAGTTTCTCTAACCGACAACCATCACCTATGAGCCGATGATGATATAACGAATCGATGTTGTTGCCACATCTATCCAATACCTTGCCGGGGATATAGGAAATCCCATCAATGGATCCAAAATCAGTAACATCAAGTCCTCATTTTGGGACAATAGAAAACATTTGATTTTACGATTTAATCCTCTCCTACGCCCGCTACCTAGTTATTGAGTTCGAGTTGGACTTAGTCTTACTCAATTCGGTGCTCAATACTCCTCTCAAGACTCAATATGCTCATAAGAGATCAACCCTCTGATTAACTCATTCATCCAGTCTCATTGGACATTTATCAACTCAACTCATCACATCAACTCTCAACCCTTTGGTTATATCATTTTAAAGTTCAGTTCTTGATTCATAAGGACTTAATCATGCATTGTTCTAACTCATAGCATTTAGGAAAACAAATGTAGAATTAAAGAAATTGGAGATTCCATAGATCTTCAGGCTCAAATTATACTCATGCAAGTAAAATATGTGAAAATAATAAGAAATCATGCTAGGGTTCATATAGTAATTCAAGCATTTAATTCATAAAAATGGTAATTCATGCAAAATTATATAGATATGCATTAGAATATATGAGAAACCTTCAAAAACCATTCATGGAGACTCAATTTTACTCACAACTTCATCAATCCGGGTAATGGGCCACGTGGAAGAACAAAATCCATGTTTTGGTTAGCCTTACATGCCTGGAAGTTTTGAACCGTGAAGTATCTTGGAAGAGTTCTCAAGTTTATCTTTAAACCCTAGCCCTTTTCTCTCTTGAAACCTTGCTTCTACGTTTTGAGAGAGTGATTTTAGCGTAAAAGTGTTAAACTGACACGTTTAGGGCTTTATCTAGGTGTAAAAACGTCAATCCTAGGCTTTGAAAGAGCGGGAAAAGGCCAAAATAACCTTTCTTAAAAAGCTGTCAAAAGCCGTTTATGAGCCCATTTACAGTCCGTAGAAAGTTCCACGGCCCGTAGAGACCTTTACGTAAAGTTTTGGCCCAATTTAGGGCCTTTGGTTCATTTTTACGAGCCCATTCTACGGGTCATAGAAGGCTCTACGGCCTGTAGATGGGTTCGTAAAGTCTGGAACCAAAAATTAAAGTTTCAAAATTTTTTCCCATGAGTTAGCAGACGAGTCGTACTTCATTCGACGGCCCGTAAAAGGTTTTCGTAGAACAACTCTGCATCTGCCAGCCCCCAATAAAACGGCCATAACTTTTGACTCTAAACTTCAAATGAGGTGAAACCAGTTGTGTTGGAAAGCTAATTCAAAGGGTGTTCATTTGGTAGGTCGGGAGACATCTAATTCTCTGGCTGCTAAGAGTTATAATCATTTAAAATTGACCCTTGTATAATCCAATACTAGAAACTCAATTTATAGAAAAGTTTTGAACTCGATTAAGTACTAAAGGTCTCTTATGACTCTAATACACTTCTCACATATAAGAATGAGACTTGAAACATAGGTACATGTGAGCATAGAGTTTTGGGGTGTCATAGGTACTCAAGTTATACTTGAATGGATCTTAAACTATCTAGCTGAAGTATGAACCGCAAATGAAAAAATTAATCGAAAAAATTATTATTCACCCAATTTATCTAGATTTGGATTAATTAATAATCCATTTATTTTATGGACTCAACTCATTTTGACATGCTTAATTCAATTCATTTTAAAATTGAATTAATATGTTGTGCAGATTGATCCATGAAAAAATTTATTTAAATATTTTATTATTGTATGTGTTGTATATAAGAAAAAAATAGTTATTAGATATTCAAACATTTTATAAGAAAATATACAAAGAATTAAAACTTATTGGTAAGAATTAAATTGATATGCTAGTGATTGTGCTTTTAGTTTGTTTCGGCTTAAGGAATTTTTAGATGCATCAATAATCAATCCAATTACTAAAAAACTATTTTGAGATGCCAAATCAATCCAACATATTCATTTGACACTTTTCATTGAACAATTCAATAACTGAAATAGAACTAACACACTTAAATAATGAATATCTAGAAATAATTTAAGAATCTTTATGAAATAACATATAAAACCTAAACGCATCATCAACGAGTTATAAGTATATGTGAATTAAATAAATTATGAAGTCTTCAAAATATTCTCTTGAATGACATAAATGTCAAAATAAATAATAATTTGACAAAGAATATACTACTTTAAATCCATTAATAAAGCATGTAGACTAAGTCTAGAAAGTTTATCTCTAGCTACATAGTTTGTCACCTACAATCTCAATACCTTCAACACAATATGATAAGCTCTACACTAGAAGGAGACAATCTAACCTCTATTGAAATAAAACGAAGGAACTTTCGGAATGAAGGTCCAGACGTAAGGCTAAGAAGCGAGTGAGTCGAGGAGATGTTCAGTGAAATTAGCGTCTAGCCTTTTCGAAATAAGTATGCCCAATGTTTTGCTCTTCTTCTGCCTTCTTAGACCGAAGCTTTTATTGGAATTTCCTATTCTAGGTTCAGTAATCTGACTTAAATGGTCCAATTATCTCTAAAGAACATCTAATAATATGTTAATAACCTCTGAATAGAGACTAGACTATTCTGAGTTGTATATACAAAATAATAAAATATAAAAAGTAAAAGAAAGAATTCACATACAAAAAATATTGTAAAACTATACGTTGAAATTAGATCTGAAGACTTAAATATTAAGTTCTAAAATTAATAATTAAAATAAGAACTAAAAATTAAGTGATTTGCGTGTTATTTATGTGAAAATTTGACAATTCTAGAAAGAATATCATTCTACTTTCCATCTTAAATAATATAATTCTGCGCCTTTGAAGTACAAAAAAGAATCGATCTATTTCTCAAAAATAAACACTAATATTTGGTTCTATAGGTATCCAACCCAAGATAATTATTTTTTAATATCGAGATATCCATGCTCATGGATGTTAGCTATTTCACCCTTATGAATGTTATCAAATTACCTTAATTAAACACGCAATTGCACACATGAGTAATTAAATCAAATCATAGAAGTTAGTCATTTTCTCACTCTAAGCGATGAGCAAATATATACACATAATTGAATTCTTTCAGGTAATGCATTTGGTTATTTAAGACTCACAATTTAAATATACAATTTCTTATGCTCATGACTCATCAAATTGTTTAAAAGGAAAACTAAGTTTGTACCTTTTTAAAGTACATTTTACATTCATATATCTTTTTATATTTTATAATCTCATATTATTAAAATTTATCCTTTAATATTAACATTTTTGTTTCAATATTAAAATTTTTGTGTTGACATCATACTAACGTCAACACCCGCTTGTATGATATACCAATAAGGTATACATATGCCAACAAGGTATTACACATGATTAAGCTCAATCCTATATGATATCAATATGGTATCAATATACCGATAGAGTATCACAAAGAATATATTTTCTACTAATTTAAAATTTAATAAATAAGTTTGTAACTTAAATAATTTTCTATTAATTATTTTATTTAATAAAAAAAAGAGCTCAAAATTATATGATAGCGATAGGATATCAGTATACCGACGAAGCACAAGAATATATTTTCTACTAATTTAGAGTTTAATAAATAATTTTATAACTTTAATAATTTTTTGGTTCTATATGATACCGGCATGGTATAAATATACCGATGGAGTATCATAACGAATATATTTTTAACTAATTTAGAGTTTAATAATTTTTTATTTGTTTCTTATTTATTGCTTAAAAAAACATAATCCTATATGATATCAATTGGATATCAATATACCACCTGAGTATCACAAAGTATTAGGCTCATTCTATATGATACCGGTATGGTATATATATACCGTCAGAGTTTATCTCATAGTATTTATGTTGACATCGGTATGATGTCAGACGCGAAATAAAAAGGGGTGAATGATAAAAAGGTAAATAGTTTGGATCATGGGTCCATTAAGGGTAAATAATTTAGATTGAATCTATTAAGGATAAATAATTTTAAATTAAGTCTAGTTTGTGTACTTTTCCTTAGTTTAAACATGTAGGTTTTGATTATACACTTGAGCATTCTATCAAACACTTAATAATATGTATATTTCATTTGATTCCCTAATAATTCAATTGAGTTATTTTGTTGATACAAAGGCAACAAACATGATGATAAAATGGAAAAATTACAAGAATGGGTACTTTAAGCGTGAGAATTACAAGGATTTTTTTATTTACTAAAACAACAAATCTTTTATCAAATTATACCATCTTTATTTTACTTTTTCATTTCTCAATACCAAACAAATCAACATTAATTAATATCAGCAAACACCTTTTACTTTTTTTGTAATAAAAGATTGCTATGTTTGTGTAAATAAGAAAAAGTTGGTAGGACCATATAATTTGGTATATAAAATTGTATAGTTATGTTTTTCACCCTGATAATATTGTTATTCTCCTGTCTAGTTAGAAGACACAATAAAATAATGAAAAAATAACATAATTCGGAAAATATATGAAATATATTTACATTATACAATTATAGTTCGAAAAAATTATAATCTATAGCTATAGTTAGGGTTTTGTTGTTATTTTCTCTCTCCTCTTTTCCTCTCTCTCGCCTCTCTCCTTTCTCTCGCCTCTCTCCTCTCTCTCTCTGCAAATTCTTGCAGATATACAATTACAAATGTATATCAGCCGCATATATATAATAAATTTGACAGAAATATATAGTCAATTCAACAAATATACATATACAATTCGTCTCTCTCCACTCTCGCTCGCCTCTCTTCTCCCTCTCCCAATCTCGCTTGCCAGATATATAAATATATATGTATATTAGTTACACATATACAATTATTTGACATATATATACATACAATTGACAAATATACATATACAATTCGCCCCTCTCCTCCCTCTCTTGATCTTGCACGCCTCTCTCCTCCCCTCCAGGCAAAATAGCCGAGGTTATGTTGTGTAATTATGTAAAATATAGTTGTTTGACCATATTAAGTTTCAAGCCTAGATTATTGATGAAAATTCCTCTAAAATAATCTACTTTGACCCAGTTATATGAAACAAAAAAAATCTATAATAATTCAAGATATAATTGGAAAGAAGTTCTTTTTGTAGAGTTTTAAACCAAACACAAGATTAGATGGGAAGTAATGAATCAAAAATTTGATAAAAAAATAACTCTTTACATTACTATTTCTTGCATTCCTACTCCTTTTTATTATTCATCTTTCTACCAAACCACCCCTTATAGTAAGTTTCACCATTAAATTTCATCAATTTTTATATTTTGTAAATGTAATATAATTAATATATTCTAATTTAAACACTGAGGAATAGCTATACGGAGTTTCCACAAAACTCTAGATTAAATTTTAAATTATTGAAGATGTTCTTTAAAATTAAAAGAATTATTAAGTGATTTGATATTAAGATCATGAATAAATATTAAAAACTTACGTATTTACTCTTAATTTACTTACCCTGAATGTGATACTTTGCCCAATTTTATATTGAGCTTTTTATCTGCATTTGATCGAATTACAGTATTGGAACAATGTCTTTTGATGATTGACACAGATAATGAAACAGGTTGGATCATCAGGTTCATTCAGCAAGGTGATAGCCACGATAAAATGCACATACTGCACACAATAAAAGTGAAATAACAATTGCTGGAAATAAGGCGTATAACAAGGAATACTACTCCAAGCTATCAACTACTCCAAGCTGTCAAAAAGAAGAAGAATTTAAAAAAGGAATACTAATACTACTCCAACTCTAACAAGAGGCGTAAAAGAAGGAGAAGTTCAATTAGAAGAAGGAATTCTAAAAGAGAAAGGATAACACTAGTTATCTCTGATCAGCAACTATAAAACCAGAAAAGAATTCACAGAAGAAGCATGCGCAAAACAGAGAGAGACGAAGCATAAGAGAAAAATGGCACTTAACGTAGGGTTTAGGAGTTTTGTTTTCTCTTTGAATTCGCAAGCTATTGCGTAATATCTCAGGATCTATAACTGAGATTAGTTTTCTAGTCTTCAAGTGGGGAGCAACTAGAAGACTTTGGGAACGCAAGCCTTGGGAGGTTTGCGAGTAGAAGTTAGGTAAGGACGTAGGGGTGAAGTGTAGTTACAAGTTGTATTGAACTGTTGAAAGCTCACGTTGATTTTAGTAAAATTGGGAGAAATTCCTATAGAGGTACAGGTCGTGGTTTTTCACCTATTGTGAGCTAGGTGTTTCCACGTAAAATCACTGTGATCAAGTTTGAATTCTGCATTCTTGAAACAGGTCAACTAACCTGTTCCAACGAGTAGACAAATTCCTAGGGTGCGCAGTTCTAACACACAGATCATGTAATAATCATGCATTGAAGTGAAATTCAACTATTATTTAAAGTTGGCTAAATTTCAAATCTCAAGACAATTACGTAATGTACATAAATATCATAATATATTTAAAAAATTCATAATCAGAAAAATATAATGATAGGCTTAAACCAAATGATTATTTTTTTCTTTCTTCATTTACAATCCAATTAAACATATTTTAATAAAATATTTTTTTAAAAAAATGAAGAGAGCCAAATTCCATTCTCATCTGAAAAAGTCTTCAGTCAAGTATAGCTATCTCTAGCAGCACGGAAATTTCCGAACAAAAATAAGAAAAACAAGTAAACAAATATTACTACTATTCTCGCGAAGACTAGAGATCAATTTTCCCTGCCCATATTTCCACTCGATTTTATCGTATCACATTTGTTTAGTAAATAGAGCATAATTTATAAATTATTTTCTTCGTTTCATTTTATTTTTAATTTATGATTTGTGAAATATATACAAATTAAGAAAAATTTAAATTATATTTTTTTAACTGAAATTATCCTGATGTTATAATACGAAATTCTACTGTGCTTACCGTTGACCCCAAACCCAGTCCACGCTTACAGACAACCAAACACATTCTCTTTCATCCAAAACCCCATCTTCTTCACCCGTTAATGGCGGCTTCTCCTTTTCCTCCTCTTCTCTCTTTTCAACCCATTTCTTCCCTTCCATTCTCTTCAACCAACCGGAAAAAGGAAAACCCAATTTTACTCTATTTCTTCCATGGATCCTCCACTTCAAGCTTTTATAGCTGCGGCTTCCAGTTTCGTCGTAGTCATCTTGATCTTTACTGCTCTCTATGTTTTCTGCAGAGGCCCCATCAAACGTCGTCGTATTGAAGAGACCCGGGATCATCCGCGGACCCGGAACACCCGAGCGATAGCTAGTAGCAACACGGAGCTTACATCCATCGCCGTTACCGAAAGTGCAACGTTTGACCTATCTCTTAATCAAATCTCCATGAAGGAACTCGCCGAGGCGACCCGAGATTTCTCGCCGGAACTCATCATCGGCGACGGGAGTTTCGGGATGGTGTACAAGGCGAAGCTGAACTCCGGCATCACCGTCGCCGTTAAGAAGCTCTCCGCCGATGCTTTTCAAGGATTCCGGGAATATCGGGCCGAGATGGAAACCCTAGGTAAGATCCAACACGAGAATATAGTCAAAATGCTCGGGTATTGCTCCACGGGTTGTGACCGGGTCCTTATTTACGAGTTCATTGAAAATGGCAGTCTTGACCAATGGCTTTACGACACGTCATCAACATCCGATATGCTCGAATCAACGCCATGGACGCCACTAAATTGGGAAACAAGGATTAAAATTGTGAAAGGAGTAGCTAAAGGACTTGCTTATATGCATAATTTGGACACTCCAATTATCCATAGAGATATTAAAGCTAGTAACATCTTATTAGATGCAAATTTTGAAGCTTATATTGCTGATTTTGGATTGGCTAGGAGAATTCAAGGGTCACATTTACATGTATCAACACAAGTAGCAGGAACAATGGGGTACATGCCACCAGAGTACATAAATGGTGCACCAATGGCAAAGACTAATGGAGATGTTTATAGTTTTGGTGTGTTAATGTTAGAGATTGTCACCGGTAGGCGTCCTAATTTTCCATTTACAGGAGAAGATGGTCATGAAATTAGGCTTGTCAATTGGATCAGTGGCATGGTAGAGCAACAAAGGTATATGGAAATGGTTGATGCCAATCTTTCAAAGGATGAATTGAAAGAAAGTGAAATTGTTGAGTATTTTAGGATTGCCATGATGTGTGCTAATGAAAATTGTAATGCTAGGCCTCCCATGAATGAAGTCGTTAAGATTCTAAATGAAATTTCAACATGCTAAAGGGTTGATATTTATTTATATGTAAGTATGTCATAGATGATTCTATCCAAACACGAGCATTCTCTTTGTAATTTGAAGACGCCTTTTGGTTGTTCATCTATGATGTACCCAATTTTATATATAGTAGTATAAGGTAAAATGTGTTATTTTAAGTTTGTTCCTAGTATAGTTTTGTAAATTGTAAAAAGTAGGGCAAGTTGTTTTAAATTGATTGAGGAATGAGATATGGTAATTGGACATTATGTAAATATTTAATGTACTGAACCTGTCAGATTCTTCTGTCCTAATAAAGTTCAATCAAGCCTGTGGATACACCTCAGTGTGCTTCAGTTCTGCCTTTCCATGTCTTCCCATTTCATCTTATTTAAGTACTTGGATTAATCCAAGGTTTGTATCATATTTTGTACTTTGCCTTTTTATACAGTATGGTCTTTTCATTACATCTTATCTAGTCTAGTAGAAAGAATTGTCGATAAAAATAATGTATATTTATCATAACGGTCCATGTGTGCCTAAGTCATCCAAATACCAACTGTTATTCCAAAAATGTAAGCGCACGCCTTGATTCATCCATTTTGCAAGAATGGCATATGAGTAGAGGCATACTTAGGGGTGTCAGGCAGGTTGGATTGAAATTGAGAATATTAAAATGAGTTGAACTAGAAATCGGGTTGGGTTATGATCCGTCCAAATTTACTTTGGCCTCAAAAGGATTGAGCTAAAATTCAAGTTGGGTCATGATCCACCCAATTTGACCCGCTCAATCTTAATAATTTTTTTTATATTATTATTTACTTTTTATAACCAGTTTGAATCTCAACTTAAGAAAATAAAAGTAAAAAGTTATAAATAAATAGATAAGTGTAGAAAATATAAAATAGATAGAAAACATACATTACATCACCACTGCAAGTAAAAAACCTTAAAACGAGTTGAAATTGGAGATTAAATTGGTCTCAATTGAAGATTCTTTTAAAATGAGTTAAGATTTGAACAAGTTGAGATAGAACCCAATTCAAATTATCCTTAGCTCAACTCAAAATTTTTTGAACGAATTGGACAAATTATCTATCTTTGAGCTCATTTTGACATTCTTAGACACACTATATATGAACATTATTAACAATCTAGATGTCTTCAAGTTGGTTGATCAAGATACTATTGTTGTTAAAAAAACATATGTAAATGCATTAACGCCTTCATTTGTCTTCTTTTGCAAGACCGACATATGGGTAATGCCATATGGGCATGTTCTTGGCGTCGTGTTTTGGGAATCAAATCGAGCAGGTGCTATACTCTCTTCGTTTAAAAATAAAATAATTTTTTTGATTTTTTTTTAGTTTATTTAAAAAAAATATTTTTTTAACAAGACTTCAATTTTAACTTTATACGGATATATTTTAGGCCATAAAATTAAAAAAATATTTTAATATATTTAACTTAACTTTAATTTAAAATTATAAAATTAATTTTTTTTTAAAAATCAAGTCAAATTATTGAATTTGGTGGTTGTAAATTTTCCGTGTTTTGCGGCTGAGTATTGTCATACTGTGGCATCATGATTGGCAAGAAAGTTCGGATTAGCAAATTGTTTGACCTCTTTTTGCATCACATGGCTTTGCGCTGCCAAATGTTATCATTAATCATCAATCAAACGTACAATGATATTAAGCTAGTAAGTATTACTAATTTTAAATATTTGAGAAATTAAAGTAAGAAAGTAAAAATACATTTGCACCAAAATAAATGTCCTAAATTTGCTTTTTAAATCAGAGATTGCATAACTTCAACTAAACTTTTTGGAAACTTTCATTTTGTGATTTGTGTTGTGAGAGGTTATAGTAATTAATCGAGTTGCGTAAAATGATTTGAGCACCACGATTTTTTTAGAAATAATTAGAAAAAAATTTAACATGAAAAATTTAAAAGAAAACCTAGCAGGCCAAAAATTTTAACATGAAGAATTTAAAAGAAAATCTCGAAATTTCATTCGTTTGCTCGTAGATAAATACTCAATGTGATAGGGTCGTATAAATTTTGAAGGACATGTTGAGAGCATGTGTTGTTGTCTTTCAGGATTACTGGGATGATCAATTACCTTTGATGGAGTTAATCTACAACAATTAGCAGGCCAACATTCAGATGACACTGTGTGAAGCCTTATATTGTAGATTGTTTTCCGATGGATAGTTTGAACCAGGGTAGTGTTGCTGAGAGAACGCTTGCATAACGCGTCTCCCTAAACTTTTTTGGTAAATCAAAGGCCAGAATCGTGATCAATACGAAAAATTATGTGGAAAGATGTTATTGGTAGAATTTTAGAGCAACTGGATCAAAAGATAATTCTTCAGAGAAAAAACATAATTCCAGAAGAGTGTGCGACGGGTCTGCACAGCTGCGTACAAGTCGCGGATTTGCACTTAATGGTGATTCCAATGTTTTTTACAGGACGCGGACTTGGCTCGCCGTAGTACAAAAATTTCAATTTTTTTAGGGGCATTCCAGACCTTTTCCGATCCCTCTTAAACTTAACCCACGACCTATACAATTCATTTTTTTTTTTACTTAGAAAGGGTTTTTAAACCCAATCCTAAGCTTTTTACGCAATTCTAATAAAAGCAAGGGCTAAGGAGAGGAGGAGAAAAACTAGATATTCGAGCAACTAGAGCACAAACCTTTGCCAACTGATCATCAAACTTCATCCCAGATATGTAAGGCTACTTAAAGTGTTGGGTTAAGTTCGTCCACACACCCTTTATCCTGATGATCGATTTAAAGTATATGAATCGAGTAGAGAAATCCCGTAATCTTAATTTTCAAGTTGCTCTTATTGCTTGTTGAGTTTTCATGCATATTTATGAGTGAATTGATAAGTTGTATATTGGTTAAAAGGAGTTGGAGCATTAAATTATGTGTGACATTTATGAATCCTAAATTTTATCTTCTTATGTATGTACTTCTTGTTGCATGGATTAAGTTGAGATCACGACTGTGAGCGTTTGAGTTGAGAAACTTAAGCAAGACTGAGCATGAGGAACATATTACTTGTCTATACATATAATGGGAATCTTACATATTTTATGTGATGAACATGATAGATTGAAGTTTAAATGACCGTATGAGTTAGCCTTAAATGATTGGGTGAGTTTTGATAGCATGCATGATTGACAGTCTTGATTTTTGATTTGTTGAGTAATTGGATTGAGCTTGATTGGAGTAAGTTTAAAGAGTTGATTCTCTTGATTGGATTGATTGAATTGAGCATATTTTAGTCTTGGGAGAAGTATTGAGTACCGATATAGGTTCGAGTTGGCAACGACTCCAACCTATAAACTACGTTGCCAGCATAGGATAGTTACATAACACTGAGTTCATTTTCAAAGCGTAACTTTGTTCTTCAACTTGCATATTTATTGAGTTGAGCCATGGATTGTTGAGTTGATTATCGAGTCAAGTTGATTGATTGGTGTCCGAGTTTTACTTGTTTCTTGAGTCATTTTACATACCAGCATATTCCATGCACTGATGTCTGTTTGGGCCCGTGTTGTTAATGATGCAGATACAGGTGATAGAGGTCTTTAGCAAGCACGTCATTGAATTCCAGAGCTAGCTTTTAAACTTGGTGAACTCTCCTTGCTGTTCGGAGGCGCCCTTTTTTTCTTTATTTTGAGCATTAGTATTATTTCATTTGAGGTAGTCCGAGGCTTGTCTTGGCATATTCTAGATGAGTATAAAGGTTTCATAGACATTGAGTAGAGGATGTTTATCATTATTTCTTTCCAACTCTTGTTTATTGGAAATTTCTATCTACATAAAGACTTGGTTATTTAGTTTATTTCATAGTCTTTTCTTTGAGTTTTTTTTTCGCTATTGAGTACGATGTAATGATGAGGTCAAGTGGTTCTCTTGGGGAATCAACAATGGTTCTTCCAGTGCTGGCCACGCCAAGGGAAACCTCCCGGGGTGTGACAAACTTGGTATCAGAGCACAGAATTCAAGTGTCCTAGGGAGTTCATGAAGCCGTGTCTAATATAGTCTTTTTTATAAGTGTGTTGTGCACCACACCTTATAAGCAGGAGGCTATAAGACATTAGGAAGGGTTACACTTCTTTGATATTCTGAGTTCGTGCAATAGAGTTTACCTCTACTAAAGTACATGTCTAATTCATGCATTACGCGTTTGTAGATCATGCCTCATAACCGTACCGCCACCCATAGAGATGCTTCGTCCTCTACCATTGAGAATCCCCTACCAGAAATGTCTATCCAGATGGAGACAAGAGGCCGAGGTCAACCTGCTAGGAACGTTGGGGTTCCACAGGCGCCTAGTGCTCAGCCAACTCCCACTTCAGAAGTTGAGTTTAGAGGAGAAATTACTATGCCCACCCAGCTTGTGGTCTCCCAGAGTGGTAATAAAACTTTACTGGCTCCTAGTTCTAGCTCCCAATAGCCAATTGCTGCAACCAGGCTTAGGGATTTTTGTGAGAATGAACCCAAAAGTTTTTACAGGGTCTAGGGTTGAGGAGGATCCCCAAAACTTCATTGATGAGATGTGGAAAGTCTTAAAACCCATGCATGCGGCTGAGATTAAAGGAGTTAAACTTGCCTTCTACCAGCTTAAGGATATGACGAACGTCTAGTACAACCAACGGGAATAGGATAGAGGTGAAGATGCTGAGCCTATCGAATGGAGAGAATTTGAAAATGCTTTCCTTGATCACTTCTTTCCCCAGGAGTTAAGGGAGGCCAATATTGAAGAGTTTGTGAATTTGAAGCAGGAGGGGATGACCATCAAAGAATACAACCTCAAGTTCATCCAACCATCCAGGTATGCTGTAGAGATGGTCCAGGACATGAGAGCAAGAATGAGGAAGTTCATGGGCAAACATGTGAAGAAAGACTGCAAGGCGACATTGTTGATCCCAGGCATGGACATCTGTAAGCTCATTGCTTCACAGTGTGCTAAAAGAGATTGCCAGAAAATGTAGGGAGTTCTTGTGGAGAGCCACTAAAGATAAAAGAAAAATAGCATTAGTAAAGTGGACCAATGTATGTATCCCAAAGAGATATGATGGTCTAAATATCAAGAGTGTGTTGTAACTGAAATATAACCTCAATAAAAAAATTATTACCACAATTAGTAAGAAAGAAGGATATTCCGTGGGTTGAATGACTTATATATGAAATGAAAAGAAAATATTTGGGGACATAGTTCACCTACAAATTAAAGCTAGTATTAGAAAAAGATTAATTTTTAGAATATTCAAAAGGCGTGTAGGTATAAAGGAGAAAGCTGCATACTTACTCCAACAATTGACTACTCCATTTCTCACTGCTATCAGGCATTGTTAGGAACTTTGCCTAAGATGCATGAGGCTGAATTAATGTGGAGTTCATTAATTTCACCTAAGCAGAGGATTATAGTATGATTGGCCTATCAAGAAAGATTGCTTAGGAAGAGAAGTTTGGTGCAGTTGAATATTTTCATTAGTATTACTAAATGTTACCTATGTAAGAGGATCAACCAGAGACATATTTTCATCTTTTTGCTCAATATAGCTGGATAATGGAAGTCGGATACAGATTAGATAGTTGAATAGGGATACCATTACAGTGTGCGAGAGTTAGTAACACACTTCGGTGGATCGAGAGAAGAAGATGAAGACAGTTTAAAAAAGAGATAGTAGCATCAATTTGAGGGGGGCAATGATATATTATATGTGGCAGTTAAGGAATAGAAAAACTTTTTAAAAAACAAGTATACAACTCGAGTTGTCTCACACAAAGATGGGAAATAGACCAAAAGTTATCCATATTGAAATACACGATAAAAACTCATAAATGTCATAATTTTATTTTAAAACTATGTAATTAAATGTATGTTTTTATTTTGAAATCTAATGATGGAAGGTTCTCTTCGTAGAAGATGGCTTAAAACAATAGAGACTCCTTAGATTGTAAATATTCGTGTTGGTATAATAGTATTTCACATTTTATTATTAGAAAATAAAATCAATTAACATTTATCCTAATAAATATATCAATAAATTTTAATATGTGGCACATATTTAAAAAAAAAATTAAAATGAAAAGCAAAAAGTATTTGAAAAATTGCCTACCATCATGTTTTAAGAATCGTCTACCATCACGTTTTATCTCTTTTAAGTATTATAATGTATTGAATATTTTCTTTCAATTACATCGAATTTCATAGTGGCAAAATATTTATCTGACTATCCCTAATTCGATTACAAAGATTATCTTTATACGTGCCTTGATTTTTTTTCCTTTCACTCTTTCCTTTATTTATTCTTATAATAATATATCTAGTATAAATAAAATGTTATTTAGTATCAATTAAATAAAAAAACAATTGAAAGCAATCAAACGAGAATACAAAAAAGCACAACTAATAAAAGAATACACAATAATCTAATAGAAACTACAAATAAATAGTAATCCAATAACCGAGGTTAGAGGAATCAACATAGCAGTAACGAAATCGAAGGACAAGAAACTATGGAGTAATACTAAATTACTAATGTGAATCGGCAACAGGACAATAAAATACTACCTATTAACATTTTAGATTAATGTATTATACCTATCTGGGGTCATGTCGTCGATAAGTTGAAACTTTGTTATGTTATATTTAATTACCCCTTCAATATTTCTTCGTGCTACCTTTACCTCCCTTGAAATCGTATAACCAATCTCTCATACATTCACGTACGGATAATAACACATTTGCTATTCACATATCCAAGCCATATCAATCTTACTTCTTGCATCTTATCCTCTACTAAAGTCATTCCCACCTTCTCCTAAATATCTTCATTTCTAACTCTTATCTTTTTCATTGACCAGATATTCTTATTTTTTGTAACGTTACGAGAATTCTTAACTAATCAAAACTGCCTTCATTTTTTAAATTTTTTTCTTTAATAAGTTTTAATCTTAGGAAAGCGGCTTTCGACTAATTAAATAATATAACTGCCAATGAAAAATAATCTAAACTATTATCAAAAAAATAAAAAATTTGGAATTTACAAAAACGGAAAAGATTAATGATAATTTTTCGATTAGGCACCTGTTTTACCAAGGGAAGTAAGAAATGGAAAGAAGTGCAAAATAGCAGCATATCCGAAAATTCTCAGCCCAGAATTTGACACGGCAGCAACAACACGTTGGATTGCTCACGTGGCAATCAATTATTGGATTATGCACATAAGTCAACATTTGCTATTTCATCTTATACCTCACACAGCAAGGAGAGAGAAAAATAACTTTCGCAGTTTCACACTCTTTTCGACCGCTGCTGCCGAACTTCCGTTGCGACATTTAGCTTTTGAATCTTTAGTCTTCGCTTCCCTCAATTGAGATCTGCAAGAATTTAGGAAGTTCTCGAGTCCGATCGGGTCGTGGAGTTGAACATATCCTGTATTTCGACGGAGTTGATCGTCAGTGTATCAGATCCCCAATCTGTGAATGCTCTTCGTAAGAATTTCTGCATCCATTAATTCGATTGGGTTCTACACTTCAATCATAAGTTGTATTGGATTTCAAGTAGTTGTAACTGCTTCTCTGGTGGTTTAGGATGAGCAATTGTGTTTCGTGAATTTTTGAAATTTTAAGTGCTATAACATTGATTAGTTTCTATTGCAAATTCGTTTTATTTTATTCGGAAGGTTTATAGATGGAAATGCTTGCTTCAAATCTTCTGGTTTAGTTGTCTGTTTTGTCTTCTTCTGTTCAACTTGGTTGTTTTTAGCTCTATTTTGTTTGATAATGATTGTTTGATCATTGTGTTTCTGTTAGACTAACATTGTGTTTGGACATTACATCTGATTTTCAACTTATATACTCTTGTGAATTAGACGTAAGTTGTAACTGAATAATCTGATCTACTGGCACTTTTAGGGTCAGATTCTGTTTCACGGTTTTTTCTATCTAGACTAGAGGCTTCAGCTTTGATCAGTTTCAAATGGGCTTTTTATGGACATGTACCGTCTCATGAACATCTGATAGAATGTTTTTGGTTTCTTTCCCCAGGACCTGAAGTGTTTATGCAAGTGGGTTTAGTAGTGGAGAAGTAGACGTCACAGCTAAGGAAATAGTGGAAGTGATCAACAAAAGAAATTCAAAATACAGCGACCAGGGTCAGGGGGCGATTTGCCCCAAAGTGAGTTCAGCTCTTTCCCAGTAGCACGGAGGGTGAATTCTTTTCAAACCGTTGCAATGGATGATGACATGGAAGGAGGGAACTTGGGCCCTTACCAAGATAGACCAAGGACATTTCCTAGCATGAAGAGCAAGGCTTATGTACCATGGGTAAGTTACATTATTTAGGTGCACTTGTTTCTCTATTTTGCTCATGTTTCATTTAGGTTTTTCGATGAATTAAAGTCATGCTTTTTGCTTATTTTATGGACAAACATTTGTTCTTATCTATAGCTTTATGGAGAGTAATGACATGTTCATCATTGTTGTTTACTAGTCTTCTCCCTTTGTACTGTATTATTTTTTTGATTTGTATTGGGTGTCCGAGTCTCTTTGAGCCCCGACTAATCCCAGGCACAGGCCCTCGGCAAGGGGTTTCCCGCAAGTGTACCACGGTTAATTTAGGTTTTAACCAGTCCGATGATTTTCAGAAATTGTTTGCACCCAATGGGTTTCAAACTTAAGACCTTGAAAGGGAGAAAACCCCAAGGCTCAAGTCAATTGCCACCAGGCCAACCCCCGAGGATTTTTGTACTGTATTCAAATCTGTTATCTCACCCTCTAATCCCCTGTATGGTGGCACAATTGCCTTTTGCACTGAATCATCATTCCCAAATGGGTCTCACTTGATAGTCTTCTCTAATTTTTTAAAATATTTTTTTCTATCCTGGTAGATGTATTCTTCTAGGAACAGGAAACTATTACTGGTGACAAAAGGCATATGGTTGCACTGAAGATGGTACAATAATAACAAACTGTGCATGAAATCTGGTAACCACTTTGCTGTTAGAGGAAGTTTGTTGTGTTGAGAGTGAGCTAGCAACATCTTCCATCTGGCCTACTCTCCACCAAGAACTAATTCTACAAACATAAGAATGATTCCTGATTATTCTTAATACATCTAAAGTAATAGAAAGAAGGCCTACTTTTTAAATAAAAGGAAGAAGTAGAAAACAGTAAACGAAATATTTGTTAATTAAGTTCCAAAATAGTGTTACTAGCAATAGGGTCAATGGGTTCTTCCCCTATTCTCCACTTCAAATCCTAGCGATAATCACCTTTAGTATATTATTATATATAGGAGTTCTCTTGAGAATTTCTGGAAAATTATCTTCAACAATATAAATAACATATAGCATGCTCGTGTAATACCATAAGTGGGGTCTGGTGATGGGGAGGGAAGAATGTCGGACCTTTGTGGGGTAGAGAGACCGTTTTTAATAGACCTTTTCTTAAAAAGAAATAACAAGATATAGGGCGACATAAATAACAAGATACAAAGAAAACATTGAAGAAAGGAAGTTATGTGATTACTAAATAATACTAATAATAAGGAGGAGCGGAGAGGCGGCTGGCCCTGCCTCTGTCATAAGGAGTGCAATCAACACTCAGTTACACAATAACTTTAACTATGAATTTTTAAATAAATATTTGCATGTTGTTTCAGTATTTGCTCTTTTTTCATGTATGAAATCCTTACTTGTTTCAAAAAATTAAGATATTCACACAAATTAAATGTTTCATAGATTCTTGGGTGTCTGGGCTAGTTTATGTGTACCTCACCTCAACTATTTCCTTGGGTTTCTGTCACATTTACCAACATAGGTATGGTGTAACCCTTGGGGGAGGTGATCAAACAAGATATGGCGAAACTTCATCTCACCGAGGACATGACCTTAGATCGAAAGGAGTGAAGGTCGCGTTTTTGGGTAGAAGGCTAATAGGCTAGTAGGGATAGGTTGATGCATGGCATTGTGATATAGTAAGTTAGTAGGAGTAGTCGTGTATTTATATCGTCTTATATTTGTTACTTTTATCGTATGTACATATTATCATTTGCAAACATTATTAGTCATTTTTTCTTTTTTCTTTTTATTTCCTTTCTTTTCTCTTTTTTTTTCATATCTAGTATCTTCGTTAGACGAGTGTTTTTCGAAAATAACTTCTCATCTCTGTGAGATAGTGGTAAGGTTTGCGTACATTTTATCCTCCCCAGACCCCACTTGTGGGATCCCACTGGGTATATTGTTGTTGTTAGGTATGGTGTAATCTGACTAGGATTTGAAGGGGAGCCCATTTTATTAGAAGGGGAGCTTGGAGTAACTATCAAATTGTGTCCAAGTGACCTAGATATTACGAGTTCAAGCCTTAAAAACAGTCTCTGACAGAAATACAAGGTAAGGTTGCATGCAATAGGCAATTGTGGTCAGGCCCTTCCTTGGACCTTGCACATAGTGGGAGCTTTAGTGCATCGGGTTGCCCTTTTTTTATTTGCACCCATTTCATTGATCATCGTGCCACCTGGGGCTATGCCATCTCTGAATGATTGACCATTATCCATCTACTTCTTCTTAAGCTAGTAACAGACTTAAGGTTGAATTGAGGTAGATACATATCCTTATAATATTGGAACATGGCACAACTAAATGCATGAACTCCTATGCACCAAAGAAAGCAAATCAAATCACTGGACCCATGTTACCAGTTTTAAAAAAAGTAAAAAAAATACAATAAAAAAAATTAAGTCACTTGATCCCCAAAAAGAATCAAGAGGCATAGATTGATATTTAAGCTTCCAGTATTGATTTTCATTTACTTGCTCTATAAAGTACTCCTGTCGTCTCATTTGATATGAAGGTGTGTTTGGGGAGTCAAACTAATTTTTCTTTGATTTTAATCTAGTTGAACATTTTAAAAATATTTTTGAATCATTTGCTTTGTTGACTTATAGTACATTTGTGTACTTTTCAACTTTTGAGCCGAGGGTCTGTTGGAAACAACCCCTCTACCTCATAAAAGTAGGGATAAGGTCTGTGTATATCCTATCCTCCTGCGCTACACTGGGTATGTTGTTCTTGAAGAATCTATACTCCAATCCATAGTCAAAGTTATGTGTTTTGTGCCTCATACTCTGAATTCCTTCACATAAGTTGGGACAGAAGGAGTAGTAAACATAACCTTGAAGCTTGTCTTGACTTCCGCTCATGAGCACCTCAAAAGAGTAAATGTGCACTCAGAATCCAAAGAGTTTAGACATTCCAGATTTAATAAGTTATAATGTGGTTGAGAAGTGAAAGTAAATAGCGTTCTGAAATCAACTATTGAAGTCTTATTTGATTGTCTATACAAGTTGAAGATCCAAGTAATTGTACTCTTCTTTAGAACAATAAATTTACTCATAGGAGCACGCTGAACAAGGACTAACAATAAAAACATGGAAATTATACTAGGCTTTTTTCCTAACCAGATAGTTTTCAGCGATTTGCCAGTGCATCATGATCTGCTTAGAGATCTGAGGGAATCAACTCTTCAAAATAAACTAAACCTTCTTCATTTCCATATTCCACCCAAATAAACTAAATTTCATGACTATTGTTTAGGATGACTTGTCATGGTTATCTGTAGTATTTTGCCATGCTCGTCTCCATTTCTGTTGTTTCTTTTTCTATAGTCTATTCTATTTTGGATTGTTTTTTCTTGAGCCAAAGGTCTAGCAAAAATAGCCTGTCTACCTGTCAAGTAGTGGTAAGGTTGCATACATTCTATCCTCCCCATATCCTATTTTGTGGGATTACACTAAGTATGTTGTTGTTGTGTATATTCATCCAAAGTTAAAAAGGGGTTGTCTTCCAAATCACCTTATAACATCTAAGTTTCTCATTCTCCTACTTACTGGTGATTCCCTAGATATGTTCACCTTTTCATGCTTTGGTGGGGATGAATTAGGTCAGCTATTTCATTTTTTTGGGGGATATTTGAATTTTTTTCTTTCTTTGTTAACTTCTCGAAGACCTCTATTACAATTTATATGTTTGTTAAAAGAATCAATTATTGTCAGGCATTTGCCTCACAATATTGTACATTATACATACCCAGCCTCCTTTGAAGAGAAATATGTTTCGTTAAATATTATCTGCAGAAGAATAAATGATTTTATTGTTAGTCGCAGAAGAACCGAGTTCCTTATTTTCTTGAAATTCGTGGTTATAGAGTTATAGTTGTTGATTTTCATAAATTTTATTCACCATTCATTTGCTCTTGTCTGTACTTCTAAATTAGTGGATAAATATAAAAGAAGTTGGTACTACCTATGAGTAATAAACAGCTCTGCTTCTGAATCTTGCCCAAGAAGTTGTGCCACATCAAGTTAGAATCTGTTGAAAATCAAAGTTGATATTAGCTTTCAAGAGGAAACCTCATTACAATTTTGTAAGGCAGGAAAGCTCATTACAATTTTGTAATGCAAAGTGATGAGGAGGACCAACATCCTGAAAGTATACAAACTTGATTTTTTCTCTAGCACTAATCTTGTGTGTGCCTCTCTCTATCTTTAGAGAAATCAATTATTCATTCAGTTGCTTGTTTATGATAATACATGTGACAAAAAAACGAGTAGATGTTTTAGTTGTTCACTTTTGCTCTAATAAATTTGTTGAATGAGACGCTGTTTTTAGCAGCATAATTTAATTTTCTTTCTTTCGTAATTTGCATTATGACTTTCTAAGTATTTGTTTAATGTTGTCACAACTGTTTCATGCAGATATTTCGTGTTCTCATGAGGATAAACTCTCGCATTCTTTTGGTGCTCCTGCTTGTTTGTTTTGGAGCTATCTTTTACATTGGTGCTAGTACCTCGCCCATCCTTGTGTTTGTGTTTTCAGTTTGTATCATCAGCTTTTTCGTGTCGATTTATCTTACTAAGTGGGTTCTGGCAAAGGATGAGGGACCACCTGAGATGTCTGAGGTACAATTTTCTTGATCAGATTTTAAGTCGTCTTTCAAAGTTTTCCTGGTCCTTTTGTTTTTGTTTGTGTTTATAACATGTGGATCAGAGAGTTTGGACAATGTTTTCTTGTACTAGATCATAAGTTTTTCTTTTGATATGGGTGTCTCAAGATTTATGCAGTAAACTAAATGAGTTTAGATCTTATTGTTTTTTTGGTTCTTTTCTCTGTTCTTTTATTTTATTCGTTTATTAATTTATCGGTGGAAGATAGAGGTGGGTGGAGGAATGGGGTTAGGTCGTAAGGGAGGTCGGAGTGGCATTGTATCCAAAACCTTAGTCTTGTTCTAAGGGTTAAAGTTGTGCTTTCATCTGCAGAAGATGCTATGGAGATTCAGTGTGGGATCTGCCTCTGCTTTTGCTTCTTCCACCTTCACCTGCCAACTACAAAAATGATCTATTCCTTCTATTTTCATTTCTCTTCTTTATGCTCCTAGTTTACATGCCACCTGAGCTTAATGTCCTTCATAGACATAAGATTTCCAGATAGAAGTCAATTCTAAGGCAAAATAATATTGTTCCATCATGAGAAATTTAATGTACAGAAATTGATAAAAAGCTTGATGATATTCATGTCAGCCCCCAATTTGCAGAAACTTGGATTTGCAGTCATGATTTTGCTACTCTTTCAGTGGAACATGTTGTATATTGTCTTAAAGTCTTGAGCTCATTATTTAACTTGCTAGATATCAGATGCAATACGTGATGGAGCTGAAGGTTTCTTCAGAACTCAGTACGGGACCATCTCCAAGATGGCACTATTGCTCGGACTGGCTATACTTGGCATATATTTATTTCGTAATATAACTCCTCAGCAAGAAATGTCTGGCTTAGGCAGGTGATGGCAGGTTTTGAGCTGGATAATTGCTCTTCTTTCAGAGAAGTTTGAGTTCACTTTATGATACTTCCTATGCTATGGTATAGGGTAACATCTGCTTATATTACGGTCGCTGCATTTCTTTTTGGGGCTCTATGTTCTGGTGTTGCTGGGTATGTTGGTATGTGGGTGTCAGTACGTGCAAATGTTCGAGTATCCAGTGCGGCAAGACGTTCAGCCCGTGAGGCGTTGCAGGTTCTTTTTATTACTCTTCATAATAATGTTCGGCAAGAACAGCACTAAGGTCCTTTCTTGTGGAAATTGACTTGAGATCTTTCTGATGTAGATAGCTGTTCGTGCTGGTGGATTTTCAGCATTGGTGGTTGTTGGTATGGCTGTAATGGGTGTTGCTATCCTGTATGCAATTTTGTACGTGTGGTTCGGGGTGGATTCGACCAGTACAATGAAGGCAACCGATTGTGAGTGAAATCTGCTAACTTTTCACATTGTTTTATTTCACTAAGATGTACTTTTTACTGTCTGTTTTCTAGTTCATAATTATGACTTCTACTTCCATCTTTACACAGTGCCTCTTCTTCTAGTTGGGTATGGTTTTGGAGCTTCATTTGTTGCCCTTTTTGCTCAGTTGGGTGGTGGAATATTCACCAAGGCTGCGGATGTTGGAGCTGATCTTGTTGGGAAAGTAGAGCAGGGTATACCTGAAGATGACCCACGAAACCCTGCTGTAATTGCTGATCTGGTATTTATCTACTCTTTTTTAATTGTCTTGTTTCATTTTCTTATGCGACTTCTGTGTTCAATCATGCATTTCAGTTATGTACTCTAGCTGGATGTTTTATGAATGATCTCATTAAGTTTTACTTTTTGCCCCATACACCTTGCTAGTGCAGCACAATTTCAAATTTCTGCTTAAATTGTACTTTTAACTTTGAGATTAGAATCAATTTTTGGTGCTTGAGTAGCACCAGTGATTCTCATTTTTCTGGGTGAAAGTTATCTCCTTTGATAAATTCTTGGAGTTTAAAGTAGTTCTTTGTCTTCTCTGAGGTCCTTATGATCAATTGTTTCACATCCTAGCTTTAGTCCTTGCAATGTCTTATATTTAGCACCAAATAAAAACAAATATAATAAAGAAGAAAGTAAAGTTTGCTATTTTAAATTAAACATGGAAAAGGAATTATAGAGTGTTGACACTTGCTCCATCAATTATTTGACCGGTAACTGTGACTACCAATACGTTGTGTTGATGTGCCTAATACTAACCTTATAAATTCCCAAATTTAAGGTAGGAGACAATGTTGGCGATTGTGCTGCTCGAGGTGCAGATCTTTTCGAAAGTATAGCTGCGGAGATTATTAGTGCAATGATACTTGGAGGAACCATGGCTCAACGCTGCAAAATTGAAGGTAGGATGACACTCACACTTGAGTTGATTAAATTATTACTTAGGTTGCTGTAGAAATTTGGTTTTGAAGTTGAGTGGTAATCTTGGTGGGAGTGTATCAAAAAGGCTTCTTTGATTGTTGTATGCGAACCGATGCATTTTAATCCAATTATTACGGAGAAGGGAATTGTTCAACATAAGTATGTGTAGTGTGAGGATGGAACTGCATATTTGCAAGTGAAGGACAGAAGGTGTTTGTAGACTAGTGTTGTCAAAGCTGAAAATGGCCAACAAAGCGCTGAAGTCAGTGGAGTTGTAAGTTTTTGAGAGAATACAATTAAAACACGTGATTTAGTGAGCACAGAGCTGTTGGTCGTCTTGTTTTATGTAAGATGGGGACATTTCATCAACTTAGTTCCTTCACCACAGCAGTGGTTTAGCTGGGCGAAAGCACGCCTTTGCCATTCAGATGCTGCCGATATAATGCGAGGGGAAGAGGTCTTGTAATGACATCTGTCTTACATTACTGTTTGTCCCATAAATATGTTGTCATCTTATATTTGGATAACAGTTCAGCTTAGCTTAATACTCTGTTATTAATCGACTATGTTGTGGATTGAAATTACTCAGGTGCCATAAACTGAACTCTTAGTATTTGTTTTGCTGTAGTAAACAGTGAGGATTTTGTGTCCAAATGGAGGGAGAGGGCTGGTGAGAATTCATGAAGGCGACATGAACTAGCTCGGGGTTGAGGCTTTGTTGCTCTAGATAGAATGAAACTGCATCAGTTTCTCCCCTCCAAACATTACTTTTAGGTTTTTCTTGATGAAATAATCAACTCATTAATGTGCTATGCAAGACCTATACAAAAAGTAGAGAATTTTAAACAAATGTGATTCTCAGCTATGCTTTTCATGTATTTGCTTGATTAGTCACTAGAAATATATGTGTACAGAATGATCACCCTTCCTATAATGTGGCCAAATACTGAACTTTTGTTCCTAGAAATTGTTTCATAATCTGTGATTCCTCCCATGCGATCTGCTGTTTCCTTAAAGTTGTATGTTTTATCTAATTTGATTTATTTCTTCTGCAGATCCATCCGGCTTTATTTTGTTTCCTCTAGTTGTTCATTCATTTGACCTGGTTATATCATCAGTTGGCATATTCTCTATTCGGAACAAAAGGGATTCTGGAGTAATTGGAACCATAGAGGATCCCATGAAAACCCTTGAAAAGGGGTACTCGGTGACAATATTTTTAGCTGTTCTGACATTTGGTTTGGTAAGTTTTAGTTGTCCTGGAAGTTGGATTATCCACCATTTGTATGCTTGTTGGTTATTTGGCTTCCTGTCTCTGTTCTCTCCACTAATAGTTTGCATTGCATTCCATTTGCAGTCAACGCGGTGGTTACTATATACCGAACAGGCTCCTTCTGCTTGGTTGAATTTTGCTTTATGTGGTCTGGTTGGAATTGTTACTGCCTATGTCTTTGTTTGGATATCAAAGTACTACACTGACTACAAATACGAGCCTGTGCGTACCTTAGCACTTGCTAGCTCTACTGGTCATGGGACAAACATAATTGCGGGTGTTAGTTTGGGTCTGGAATCCACAGCTCTACCTGTTCTTGTCATAAGCTTGGCTATTGTTTCTGCTTTCTGGCTTGGTCGCACTTCAGGATTGACAGACGAAGCTGGAAATCCAACTGGGGGGTTGTTTGGCACTGCTGTAGCAACTATGGGAATGCTTAGTACGGCAGCGTATGTTCTCACCATGGATATGTTTGGTCCAATAGCTGATAATGCTGGTGGGATTGTTGAGATGAGCCAACAGGTGAAGCTAATGTTTCTGAGCAAAAGCATGTGGTCATGACTTCTTTTTTCCGTAACTTTTTGTCAGCTCGGTTAGTTCAATAAACCTTTTCATGTACAGCCTGAAAGTGTTCGTGAGATAACTGATGTTCTTGATGCTGTTGGGAACACTACCAAAGCGACAACCAAGGGATTTGCAATTGGATCTGCAGCACTTGCATCATTTCTTCTGTTCAGTGCCTATATGGATGAGGTAGCTGCATTTGCTCAAGAACCGTTCAAGCAGGTATGGAATTGCTATGTCTTTCTATTTGGCCTTTTTCTTTAACTATGTTAACTATACAGTTGCCAAACCAAGTCTTTTTTTAATTAATATGCAGGTTGACATAGCGATACCTGAAGTATTTGTTGGTGGTTTACTGGGTTCTATGCTCATCTTTCTATTCAGTGCTTGGGCCTGTGCAGCTGTTGGTCGAACTGCTCAGGAAGTAGTCAATGAAGTAAGAAGACAGTTTATTGAGAGGCCAGGGATCATGGTGAGTAGAGTTATCTTTCAGAAGGTTGGCTTGTGTTGTAGAATACTCATGGGGTGGCTGAAGTTTAATGCATGTTACTTTTACTGGTGGCAGGATTATAAGGAGAAGCCAGATTATGGTCGATGTGTGTCCATTGTTGCGTCTGCATCTTTGAAGGAGATGATTAAACCTGGAGCCCTAGCTATCATATCCCCCACAGCTGCTGGTGAGTCTTGCACCTAAGTGTTTTACCATATTTTGTGAGAACTATTCCCAGCTATAAAAGTCATAGAATTGACCCACAAGGGTGACCGAGTTGGTTGAGCAAGGAATCTCCTAAATGGTGGGGGTTTCCAGTTCAAACCCTGCATGCTTTCTTGATTGAGCTCGTCGCAGAGGACTTGCCTAGTATGATTTATCTCTTTCTGTGTGGTTTGCGAGCTATTACACTGGACCCAGGATTGCCTTGTGCGCGTCCATAAGGGTAGCTACGGATTACTTTGTCATAAAAAAAAATAAAGCCAATCTAACTGCATGTTTTTTTTTTTAATCTGGAAGCATAAATCTGTAGCTATCACTTTGTTTTGGTGGTATATATCTCTACTAGGTCAACTTAGTATGGTCCTTGAGAACTCTTCTTTGAACTTCGTAATCGTGTATAATATTTAATGATAACTCCCTGGATCGTCCAGTTCTTTCAGATGCAAACTTAAACTTTGCAGGGGGGGGGGAGGGAATTAACCCCTCGGACATTTTTGAAATGGAATAAATATCCCTTTCAGTGATGATGTGGCACAGAAAGTGAGCTCACATTATGGAAGGTGTGAGGCAAAAAGAAGTTCTGATTGACTAATGTGTATATTTTAATTGGATACTATATAATTAATTATACTAATTGATTATAAATGATTTTCTCTTACCCCTTTAGCCCTTCCCTTCTTTTTTCAAATTTCATCTCGAGAACTCAGCCATAGTTCCAGCCACCCATCCGCTCTCATGCCATCTCTCTCTCTCTCTCTCTCTCTCTCTCTCTCTCTCTCTCTTTTCCCATTTTCTACCTGAATTATTCTTTGCTCAACTCCAGCACCTCTCAAATCTTCCCCAAAAGTACATGATAGACAATTTGTGTACGAAAAATCAGTAAAAAGATACAAGAGATCCTGGAAAATTGTTTTTCTTCCATCACACGCATGAGTTGAAAATCCTGTTGGTTATAAATAACCTCATAGCCTGAGTACAAGGAAAATTGAGCAGTTGTTCGGAAACAAGCAGAAAACGGAAACTGGCAGAGGTGTCTTGACTGGAAACCTTGCCAGACGTTTCAGTCCTTGGTTCCTCTGATTCAAACTAGAAAATATTTGACCTAGTGTTTGGAACATAGTTTGTTGTATTGTATCGAAAATTGTACAGCTTGTTCTTGTTAGAAGAACTCCGATGAGGAGTTTTCGGGGGAAATGTAGATTGTTCTTTTACATGACATCTTGAGACCTCTGTTGAACAAGACGTCAGCTTTTGTTTCAGGGGACATGGGACATATGACCCCCAGCCCATGGCAAAGTTTTGTGTGCGCAGCTGGAAAAAACCCGGAAAAGTCCAGGGGATAAAATATGTATCATACCTAACATCTATCTTTTTTACCAGTATTATACGTAACATCTATCTTCTGAAATAGTCTTTGTCGTGGATATATTCCATGAATTTGTTGATCTTGGAACATATTTGCTCTTAACTATATCTTCTTGCATTTTCTGTGGAATGTCTCATTAATTTGTATGCTACTTTTAACTCGTAAGAACCACATCGTTAGGTCTATCTTATTTTTTTTCTCCCTTTTTATATTTTGTTCGCGTTTGAAATAATTTCCACATGGTCATTAATGTCAAAGCTTAGCACTTGATATTGCAAAGTAACAATTTGCTTAGAATTGCAAAATGTGTCGTGAGGTGAGGTATCATTGAGAAAGGGGAGTTCTCCACACGACATGATTTCAGTGAGCAACTTACCCCCGTACAAATCTACCTACATATTTTCTGCTGCACCACGAAACACCTAACACTCATCCAAATTCTATCCATTCACCACGTCACGTGATTCTCTGTTTGACTATTTTGTGCAGCAGTGACTGTACCGTATGTTCATCTGAATACAGTACATGTCATTATTTTGTTATCCTTCCTGTTCGCACAAACTATTTTCTATACTCGATAATGGATGTCGCATCTGTTTGGTGAGTGGTGACCTCTTCTTCACCAAACAGTAGAAGTATAATTTGAGGAGAATTCTTTGCTATCTGTTTATTTCCATCAGTTTACGTGTGTAGGCAAAATCTAATTCTTAGATTGATGCCTTTAAGTCTCTTTCATATCTTCTTAGATCTCAGTGTTGAATATTGAGTCTATTATATCATCCTGATCTCTGTGTAGGTGTTCTTTTCCGCATTTTGGGCTACTACACGGGGCATCCTCTTCTTGGGGCTAAAGTTGTAGCTTCCATGTTGATGTTTGCCACGGTTTCTGGTATCCTTATGGCTCTGTTCCTCAACACTGCTGGTGGAGCCTGGGATAATGCAAAGAAATACATAGAAACAGGCGCTCTTGGAGGAAAGGGGAGTGACACTCACAAAGCAGCAGTTACAGGAGACACGTAAGTGTTCTTTGATGATTGACATGTTCTCAAGCTATGTTGCTTGTATTCTTTAAAAAATGTGACCTCATCCGTGTCAGATCTTCCGGCGGTGGCATTTTTGAAGCATCTGAGCAACATAGTTCTTAAGTGTTGGTAGAATTGTATTACTCATAGGTCAATTCATGCAAGCTTCATTTCAGGCATTCATTATTTTTCTTGTGCTTGCTTGATCGTTCTAAACAGTCATCGAGACATGACAGTATATCTTCTTAGAAAGCAAAACTACGCAGATTGCGGTGCAAATTTCTTATGATTTCTTCTGTTTGCAGGGTAGGAGACCCATTCAAAGATACAGCAGGACCTTCTCTGCATGTACTAATCAAAATGCTTGCAACAATAACCCTTGTGATGGCTCCTATCTTTCTGTGAGAGTAAATTTAAGAGATTTTTTAAATATACGGCACAAGTCTCTGAGAGCTTTTCTGTGTTCACTGAATATGAATATGAGGAGATATGTACTTTCTGGTTTACATGACGAATACCACATTTTTTGGGCACATGAATTTCTAACTATACAGACAACTCTCTTTTTAGTTATAGATTTCTGAATTCTCAATTTAAAGCTGTTTCTGTAGCTTTCCATATTTTTACTTGGTGGCTATTTTCTTTCATGGTGTGTATTTCATTTCCTTTTTACATATTTTTCCCTAATGGCACTAGAGTAAGGGCTTCCCAACCTAGGCCATCTTGAAGGAATCTAACTTTGCCTTGTTTGAATATGGCAGAAGCGGAACTATTAGGTTTATATCTTCTACTTTCTGTGTTCTTCGTTCTTCAATCTTTTGCTGTTCATTCTTCTCTGTCTTATATAAAAAATTAGAATATTGAGGGAATTTTATATTTAAAATTTAGAACTGATTTTAAGTTGAGATTGAATAGTCAATGTATACTTTAATACTAGCCCAAGATAATGTTGTGATTATTGGCTGAGAAAACTTATACACTGCCATCATCCATCTGTACAAGAAATCAGTGCGTCTCTCAATCAAGAATAAAGTCGCAGCGTTTTATCCACGTATCATATGTGTACAATTTATTTTGTTCAAATTTAATTTTGTTTCTGGTAAACCACAATTAAGTTGCATTTTCTTACATATAAAGAAAGAATGTCCTGTACAAAACTTAGAAACAAATTATATATTTATATACCAGATGAATCAATGAGTTATCATAATTTTCTAACCAATGGTTTATGAGATATGAGAGAGGTCAAAATACTTGATTTCTTATATTTTGCAAACAAGATCATATTTTACTTAGTAAACATGCTAATTAAAATCGATTTCTCAATGTAAATGATTTACTATTAATTATTCAATAAATTTGAATGGTTGATACGAATTGATTTTCTGTTACGTTAAATTGATGAAACAATAGCCAGTCCAATGGCTGCTCCAGCGGCTGCAATAGCTATAACAAAAATTGAGAAAATGTCTCCTTTTAATTGACGATTATCGAAAAAAATCAGAAAATATTACAAAATTTATATTAACCGCATTCAATATAAGTTCAATATAAGACACATAAGGGCTCTAACCATATTTCGATTTGTGATCAATCCATAGATACCGATAGAAAATAAATAGACAATCAAACCAAATGCATATTGTAGAATCATTAAACAACTCTTTATCGATCTCATAACATAGAAACTTTTTTCGTACGTATCTTTATTCTTCTTGATAAGTTCTTCAACTATTCTATTCTTTACAAACATTATGACCAAAAGTTGCTGCAATTTTTAATATATTATTCCTGTTACATCAAGAATGTCATCTTAAGAGTGCAGAATTTAGTACTATACTATAATCATACGCCTTTGTAAAGTATGAAGATGTAGGATGAAACCAATGAACAAATCCTGTCTCAATAGAACCTTAAAATTGGAATAATTACATCGACGGACACTTCACTTAAAATTATTATACAAAAAAATAGTCTTCATTATATACGCATGTATAGTCAATGTATATTTGTGTATCATAATGTACATTAGTATATAACTCATGTATAAATAATTTACATTGTATAGTAGTGTATACTTTCGATGACTTTTGACAAATCATATTGTATAGTCATGTATAGTTTCGCTGATCATAGGGCTAATTTTTATGTAAATAAAATATGGGCTACTTTTTAACTTTTTATTTTATTTTATACATATAAAATTTCACCTAAAATAAAGGGGAAAACCCTAAATATACCACATATCCTAGTTTTAAATGGTGTAGTAAAAATAGAACATCGGGTGGCAACATGTTATATGGGACAATACACCTCTAAAATGTATAATATGTTCTTTAATTTGATTTCGACTGATATTTATGCCCTTCAATTTTGAATATGCATACGTAGACATTTAAACTTGTATAAAACTAAAAAAATAGACACATATGTCCTGCATGGTATAATACACGTAGAACGTCACATAGGACATAATTTTTTATATAAGACGCCATGTAAAGTAAATGTGTCTATTTGTTCAATTATATACAAGTTTAAGTGTCTACTTGTGCACAGTCAAAATTAAAATTTATCTTTGCCAGCTGAAACCAAGTTAAAAATCATGTTTATATATTTTGCCTTCCTAAAATTTAACATTAATCAACAACTGATCATTTATAGTAACACATGCATGGCTTTAACCCACAGCCATCATTAATACTCCGCTTTCAATTGTTTCCTTCGTAAATTTGTTGAGATGTACAAATTACATATGAAAAGGTAAATAAATAAATTGTTGTCCCTTTACATTCAAACAGTAACACAAATAGTAAATAAAGAAATCGAAATTAAAAATCTAATATATGTTCAACAATCTGAATTCACAGAATTCACTGTTTGTTCTTAAGGAATTTAATCTCCTCACTGTACCCGAGGTTTGTAGATTATTTTCTCCCAGGATAAACTAGATAAACGCCTAAAAAAGTAGAGGTACCTCAAACTCTTGTAATTTTCAACAAACTCAAAGATCCAGCAATGGGGATTGTTGAATTTAACTAGTAAGTGTGAATTGGGAAATGAAGGTTGGGAGTAATCAAGTAAAGAGAAATGAAGAGTCATTTCTCCGACCCTCATCAGTAAACCTTAGGAAACGCTTCCTCTGACTCTTTAAGAGTCAGAGGGGACCCCCCCGCGCCGCCACCATCATCGCTCGCCTTATTTGTTCAAAATAGGTATGATGTCACATTTAAATTATTAATTAATAATTCACAATCAGAAAAAGAAAATTTTGAGATTGGTTAAATAAATTTTTTTTCAAAATATTTATCAATCAATCACATAATTTACCAAAATTGAAGTCAAAGTCGAGCGACGACGACAACGGCGCGATGGAATCCCCCCTACTTGGCTCTTTAACCGTTAGGGTCTTTGTTTTATATATCTTATCTGGTCCTTGTTTTGGGGCTGGGTTATTGGACTTGTTATAATGGACTCATTTTGAGTTCATGTGTTGCTATTAATAAAATCGGACCTATGGTTCAAAGTTATTTAAAAAAAAAATAATAAAATATATATATAACTTATTCTAACATAAATTTTTCATCATAACTAATTTTAGCATAACTTATTCTAACATAACTTATTCCAACCTAACTAATTTAATTAAACTATAAGTTAATGAACTAAAACTTATTTTGATTTAAAAATCACACAATAACGTCCTTTTCAAAGTTAATGTAATTATGCTCACAACCTATCTCTTGTGCTTAAAATGTCTTTATTCCGACAACATATTAAATAAAATAAATAAATTTGAACAAATTGTAATTTTCTTCTTTGTTCTCGATCACCAAATGAGAAAAGAAACAAAAAGAATATTAATGATTGTGAGTACATGAAAGAAAATTATAATATTTGACATTAAAGGAAGAAACATTAAATTTTGACAACAAAAAAATATATAATAGATGCTAAATAATACGAGGCTAAATAGGAAAAATTATTTGATGAAACTTTATGAGATGATGGTATAGCGTGAATGAATTCAAATAATTAAGTAGACAACTAAACGAGCATTGTATGTAAAACTTTAGTTGGAAAATACTTAATACACCTCCCATATAGCCAACTAGAAAGGTGCTACTTCTTGAAATTTAAAAATCTCACATATGTTTAAAATGTACTCCCTCTGTCCCATATTATATGAGTATCTTTTTATAAATATTTGTCTTATATAATATATGCATTTACTAAATTAGGATAGAATTAATTAATTTTTTTTTATTTTATCCGATCATTAATATAATATTTGAAAATTTTAAGAGAATGATTAATTACTTTTATATTCAAAGAGTAAACTATTCCTATATTTTATGTATATTTTTTAATTTAATTTAATGTGCATTAATATATATATATATATAAAGGGTGAATAAAATTTTTTTAATCATCATGTAAAATAATAAGTGCGCATATAATATGAAACGGCAGTAGTAAAAAGAATTGAAAGACCTACAGGCCACCTCCTTTCTCTCTACTTTGATTATTAAATTTTAGCAGCATTAAATATTCCCACCAAATCATAAAACTTATTATGACTAAGCAATTTAATTTAAGTGAAAAATACATATTAATTACCCAAATTGATGATTAAAAGCTTGTACAAATACAAAAATCTAAATGCCAGCTTAGAAAAACGTGAAAGTATAAAGGGAATGGAATGTGATAAAGCATCTTCTTTATTTAATAATCGAATTCCTTCTTTTCAATTTTTATTTGAATAATAAAAATTATTTTGGAATAAAATTCATAAAGCATCTTTATACTAATTTTGGGTAACTAATCTCATGATAAAAATGATATTTCGGAATTTGAATATTCGAATATTATAAAGCATCTTCAAATCGAAATTAATTATTTTTGAATTTGTTATTTTAGGATTGTCGTTCCACCATCGACATGGGATAAAAGTAACATTCTAATTTTAAAATAATTAATTTCATGATAAGTTATCCTATATTTTATCCAAATTAAATATAAAATAAATTCATGAATCCGAACATAATTATTATTATACTAAATATCATCAAATTACGACCGTTGAAAAATCAAAGATGCTCAATGGTACATCAAAATTTTGAACAAATAAAAAGACTTTTGTTTCTTCTTTCAAACATAATATAATGATTCATTGAATAATATAATATAAAAAGACACTTGTTTCTTCGTCGTACACATAGAACTTTTACTATTCATTTACTTATTCCTAAGGTGTGTTTTTTTATTTTAAATTTTTCATTTACCATTCGATATTCGTTTTGAAATTTGATCATCCTAAATTTATGCTATGAGGTTTTACTTTATGCTTGAAATATTCTCTGTTAATAACGATTACATTATTAAAAATTTCAAATACAAAAATTTGATTTAGTCAAAAATAAAAAAATATTTATCGTCCCATCACAATTTTTCGCGGTAGGCTGCTTTTGTCGTTTGGAAACCTCCGAAGTCTTGATGGTAGCTTACACGTGGGCGGCTTCTATAAAAAAACAATAGAAATAAATTGCAACCTTCAACTACTAAATCCCTTTAGTCACCAAAAGAAAGAAAAAAAAAGTGGAATTTATAGCCATGTATAAAGAAAATAATAATTGAAAGGAAGTTAGAATATGAACGTATATTTTCTTTTCAATATTATTATTTTTCAACATGCATTATTTAAAATAAAATTTGGCTCGGAAAACATCATAAAAGAAATAATGTAGAGCCTGTTTGAATTGACTTTTGAATTATTTTTATGGGTTTTACCATTTTAACTTAAATGCAAGTATTTATAAATATTTTTTAAATTAATCCAAATACTTTAAAAATACTTAAATGTTATTTCGATTTAAAAATACTTCAAATAATACTTCCTCTGTCCCAATTTAATTCACTTTTTTTTAATCAATTTCCACAATGTATTGTTAATGAAAATGATTTATAATTATAAAATATTTATAACTTATTTTAGGTCAAAAATATTTTTTTCTTCAATTTTAATTAATTGAGAAGGTGAGAATATACATATTCTAGGGGCTAAACCACTGGTTTAGGGAAATTATGAGTCAACTCTTTGAAGCTCCACTTTTCTTTTTTGGGTAATTAAATGACTTCACCTAATTTGCACTTAATAACTTGCCAGATTTTCTGCATCACAAATGTTTTATTTGCAAATTTCTTGCATTAATTTTTACGATTTCTAAAATGAAAAAGGTCATATAACTAATTAAAATAACATTTGCACTAGAATTAAAATTAATCAAAGTTAAAATCATGGCTCCTGTAGACAAATCCATAAGCTTATTAAAAGAGTAAAAAAAATCAGGCCCCTAATAAGTTGGAGCAGTGTCCTTAGTTTTTTTATATTTTTTATTTATTATAGTTAAATAAATTCATTTTATTCATAAGTTAAATGACGTAATATTTATCTTTGTCACTTGATTCATTTATATATTTTATATTAATTTAAAAATATCAAAGAATATTTTTATTTTTACAACTTCACTTTTAAAAAAATAAAATAAAAATAAGAATACGTGTACATCATCCTTTTTCAAATTCCATCGACAGAAATCAGAATTATACCAAGTATTATCGTTGTTAATTAAGTAGGAGTAATTAATATATATTTCTATCTTAATAAATGTATTTTTTACTGGCCACTAGCAAATCACACATGGGTTCATAATGTTAAAGCATAGGTATGTCTGTTTTTGGAGTTAGTAAATTTTCTTGGAGTAATTGTTTTACGTCACATTATAATATTATTTTATCATAATTAAATTAAAATTTTATCTTTTATCTTTAATAAATAATTTATAGTTATATAAGCACTTTAGACAAAGATTTTAAAATTATTTTTTTTTTCAAATACTATGCCGAATTTAGAATAAGATGGAGAAAGTACTAAATACTCCACAATTTTTTTTGAAACTCAGGAAAATCCACAATGATTGCGACTTCTGCTATAGCCTCTGCCTTTCGGATGAGCACACTCCACACGATTTGAAATATTTAAATCAAAAGGTTCAAGGCAGTGTGACGACCACGTGGCTCTTTTGATAGCAAAATCCACGATAAAGTATCTAAAGCATATTGAAAAAAAAATATTTGTTAAATTTATAATTTAAAATATTTTATTGTGAAAAAATTAAAATGAAAATTTTTAAAAAATTAATACAAACAAATTAAAACCCGGAATATACAAGTGTAACGTTATCTGGCGTCAAAGTTGACCTTTTCTCTTGTACCTTTATCTAGAAAGATGCAAAAATGTCAAACAAGTGCGATGACCACGTGGCTCTTTCTCGCGGAAAATAAATAAATTTACTTTTTTATTTTTATTTTTATATGCTATTTTTAACATATTAAGAAAAAAAAATATTCATGTATTTATTTTAATCGAGTACTAATTATTTACTTTTTAAATAATTTTTCATGACTTAAGACATAATATATCAATTAATATGTGAGTGCTGTGATCATTATCTTTCTTAAGAATTCAAATTAAACAAGAAAACGAACAGAGGGAGTAATTCGTGAAACAACTGCTCAAACCTCACTGGATTAAATATTATTTTCTCGATCTATTTTTATTTATTCCTTATTGACTTAACAAAGATTTAAAAAATATTAAATGATAGGAATAATTTTACTAAATTATCATTTAAATATGATTAATATAATATCTTAAAAAATGTAATAAAAAAATAATTATAATTAATAATAAAAATAAATTAAGAACTAAATATAAAATTATCTCTTGATTTCAGTGTGTAACAGAGTAGTTGTTTAAAGAAACATAACTCAATTGAGTGATAACGACAGTGCAAAGTGGAGTGGATAAACGAACTTAAATTTTCAAAAAATATTTTTGAGACATTCTAAAATGAGAAAAATTTTATACATTATCTTTTGGCTGGCGTATTAAATAATATCCTCAACTAAGTTATGTAAGATTTATATATATATTTTTAAATTTATAATAATTTTTGTATAGATTTTAAATATTAAAATTTTTATTTTAAAATAATAAATTATTATAGTTTAATTTAACTTTAAAAATTAATTAAACTTTCAAAAAATATAATATAATAAATAAAAGAAACGAAAAGAATACTTAATAATTAGGGGAAACGCTTAGTTGAAAAATTAAAAAGAAGGTAATGCTCACTCGCAAACCGCAAAGAAAAATTTTAAAATTAAATATTCTTAATTAAGGTAAAGTAATTTTTTTTCTAAGGCGAGCTAAAAAGTAAATCATGCTATTATTTAAATTTTTAGTTGTTATATTTGGCACACTTATTAAAAAAAATAATTGACTATTTTACCACATTATTTCTATTAATTAATGTTTAAATTTGACTTTAGAAAATAATTTAAGAATAATTAATTAATATTAAGAGTATAATATGAAAAAATGTTTTTTTTCTCGATAGTTAAACGTAATAAGTAAAAATAAAAAAAAATATTTTTAAAATAATATACAAATAAAAATGAACAGAAAGAGTAAAACATAACACATATATTAATTTAATTATAATTAAATATTTAAAGTTTAACACACGAAGTATCAAGATTCATGCAAAGAGAAAGAGTAACACTTTGTTTGGAGGATTGTTGTGTATTGTTTCATAATGTATTGTATTGTATTGTAGTATCGTAATGTATTGTATCAATGAATACAATATTGGTATTGTTATCCGTCATTACATAATATCCTACATTCATAATTTGAATGATAAACCTCCAAGAAATTTTAGGATATATGGTACAACTACCATGAAAAAATAGGGTATGATAAATAAAATTATTAAATAATAAATAAATTAAAAAATAAGAAGGAGATATTAAAATAACGACTTGACTACATCAAATCAAATCGATCGTTATACAAAATGGATCTTTTTGTCGCTACCTAACCATAAATTTAAATAATACGATACAATAAAATTTAAATAATAATTAAAATAAATATTATATTCAGACTAACAATAAAATATAATACTACCGGTAATAATCCAAACAAGGGGTAAATATCGAGTGAAAGGTAATTGCATTATTGCACTATGCACGAAATTTTGCACGTGGCACAAGACATATGTCTTTCTTGGATTCATTCCTAATGCAATATAAACTACTCATTATTTAAATATATTTTTACATAATGTATAAATTTTATTAATATTAATTATTTAATTTTTTAAAAAATTAATATTAAATATCAATTTAATATGAATATTATGACAAATTACTCATATTAATTATTATTTTTTAAAAAAATGTGTAAAATTTCAACTGAATAAGTGAAAATTGAACGAAAAAAAAAGTAAATTCTTCATTCAAATCAATAAAATTTTGACACTTATTCAAATCAATAAAATTTTGACACTTTCTCTCTGATCCAAAATAAAATCAAAAGTGTTAGGGACTGCACAGTACTTAACTCTATATTAGTATGATATCGTCCGCTTTAAATTAAGCCTAATAAATTTATTTTTGGGCACATTCCAGAGCAGTGTGACGACCACACGGCTATTTCTTAGAAAAATCCCATGATGCCTCATTTTTAATGTCTATATCATAGAAGAAGAAAAAAAGAAGAAATTTAAAATAACCAAGTGGATAACTTTATATGGCTATAAATTTGAGCCTTGTGGTTGCTGTCATTGCACCAATTAATTAGCTAAACCAATCTACCTAGAAATCAAACTAAGAGAAAGAAACTAGAGCCATGGTGTCTAGTACTCTCGCAAGTTTTCTACTTTTGCTTGCTGTTTCTTTCTATGTGACTGAAGCTCAAAGGCCTGCTTTAGTGAAAGGTCTTTCATGGTCGTTTTATCAATCTAATTGCCCTCAACTCGAATCCATTATTAGAAAAAGGCTTGAAAAACAGATCAAGGATGATGTCGGCCAAGCTGCTGGCTTACTTCGACTTCATTTCCATGATTGCTTCGTTCAGGTATATTACTTTTAAAATTTGTGATCTTAAATGTGTTACGAGAACGACATGTTTAATTGTTATTATTATTTTTATGATGTAGGGATGTGATGGTTCAGTGTTGCTTGACGGATCAGCAGGAGGACCAAGTGAACAAACTGCAAATCCCAATTTGACCCTAAGAAAGAAGTCATTCAAGATAATTGATGATCTTAGGAAAAGGATCCAAGCTGAGTGTGGTGAAGTTGTGTCTTGCTCTGATATTACTGCCATTGCTGCTAGGGACTCCGTTGTCTTGGTAAGTGAGCACCAAAAGTGCTATATCCTCCATACATTTTTCTTTTTAGTTGGTATTGTTTTTGTCTTATTTTATGTGGCATCATTTAACTTGACACAATATTTTTTTTTTTAGAAAAGAAAAATTTGTGATCTATTTATTTTATTAAAGGTAAGAGAGAAATTTCAAACTTCACTTATTTTTAATTACATTAGGATAACATTCTTTTTGGGTCCGACTATAAAAAGAAATGATGCTACATAAAATGAGACAGCGAGAGAGAACTAAAAAGGAACGATATATTTTTATATTTACCAATAATTTAATTTTAAAATATTTATTTTATTCTTAATTAATGAATTAATAATTTATAGCCATATAAATATATATCTATAACTTATTTTTAAAAATTATTTTTAAAAAAAATCAAATTCAATCTAATTATATCATATAAATTACATGGGCGGAAAGAACTTTCACGTTGACACCAAAATTATACTAGGATATTTTGATAGATCATTAATCATTAATTAATTAATGTAAAGTTCGAGTATATAGCAAAAAGGACTATCATGGTGGGAAAATTTCATAAGACTGTCAAGGCCTCAATAAATGAGTAGTTGGTTTATGTCATTACTTTTCATAGCACTTAGACACCCACCTTGTCACTTGTGAGGTCTTTAAATTAAACTCATCCAACACGACAAATTTGCTTTCGTCCTAAAAATAATTTTCTCTACCTTCATCATATAGTACAATGTTACATATATCGTCTTCTCAATTTCTTTTTAATTATCATAATTTTAATTATGGTACTTCAAATATAAATCATAATGACTCTAAAATTTGCAAAGTGATACTAGTAAGTTAAAGAACAAAAGGTCCACCATCGACGCAAAAGATCATAGTAGTAATATTTTTTCAGTAGCTTACATATACTTGTTGCACCTATTATTATACATGGAGAACTAGTTACCTATAATATAATAGTTATATTTTTTTTATATGATACAAAATAATATCAGTATATATAAGTTAAACGTAATTCCTTTTTATTTACTTATTAATTTATGGTAATTTCAGACTGGTGGGCCCCACTACGATGTGCCCTTAGGAAGAAAGGACGGACTCAACTTCGCAACAGAACAAGCGACCATAGACAACCTCCCACCACCCTTCGCCAACGCCACCACCATCCTTTCCAGTCTCTCAGCCAAAGGCCTCGATGCTACCGATACAGTCGCCTTGTCCGGGGCCCACACCATCGGTATTAGCCACTGTACCTCCTTCACGGACCGCCTCTACCCGAACCAAGACTCCACAATGGACAAGACTTTTGCTAACAACCTCAAACGTAGTTGTCCCACAGTTGACTCGAACAACACGGTTAACATGGACATTCGTAGCCCTAATGTGTTCGACAACAAGTACTACGTTGATCTAATGAATAGGCAGGGGCTTTTTACGTCCGATCAAGATTTGTATACGGATCGAAGAACAAGAGAGATTGTTAAGAGCTTTGCGGTGAATCAATCGTTGTTTTTTGAGAAGTTTGTTGTTGGCATGATAAAAATGGGACAATTGAATGTGTTAACTGGTGGACAAGGTGAAATTAGGAATAGGTGTGATAGGAGGAACAAGGATAAGAAGGTTGATATTGCTACTGTTGTTGAACAAGTGGAGGAGACCTTCTCTGCTTTGTTTTAAGTTTAATTAATAATTAATCTTTTGGGTTTTGGTTTTGTTGTAATAATAATGAGTGTTCTTAGTTTAACATAATAATCACATTTTGTTTTGTGAAGTCATGTAACGTAAGAAGATGGTGTTTTGGATCTCTTCTCAAAATGTTTTCAACATCAATAATATCAAAATTTTGTTACTAGTATATGTTCTCTAGTTTACCTAACCAATTTGGATGATCTTGCACTAAATTTTCATTTAGATAACGCTCTCAATAAAATTTTCTTCACACTCAAACTTAAATTCGAGATCTTAGTTGAGAGTCAGAGGAGTTTCCATTGCACCACAATCGATGTCGCACTAATTTGGAAAAGCATTAATCAAGTCTTTATATTTCTAAATTAGGCGTATCAATTAATGATACTTTAGTGATTTACACTTAACTTACTAGTAACTACATGGTAAATTGACAAAAGAAATAATTATTTTTTTCTCGATTTTTTCAAAAGTAAACAAGAAAATTATTATTCTTAATACCTTTCTAGAAAAATATGTTAGTACATATCCTTTTTATGTTCTCTTTTACTTGTACTTGCATATATTTGTACTCCTCTTCATCTTAATTTTCTCGGTACTTTTCAGATTTCCAAAATCAAATATTTTTTTTATCACAATTTTTTCTTATACTTCATATATATTTTGAATATTTTCAAATACACAGTTAAAATTGAGTAACTTGACTCTTGAAATTCAAATCTTGTCACATAAATTGATATAAAAAGAGTAACAATTTAATATTTCTTTTATTAAATTAAATTTATTAATAGTGTTTTGTTTAAGTTTGACTACTAATACTCCCATTAATTTTGAAAATGATTACTTTTTATGATAAGGTAAATGTTTTCTTGATTGTAAAAATATAATTTTTTTCAAAAAAATATATTGGATAAGTTAAGGAAAAAACAAACAAACAGAGAATGTATTTCCTTTTGCTATATATATATATATATATAGACACCACTAGATGTCATTATTTGCATTGTTATGGAACTTTAGTTCTGATAGTCATGTGTTGATATATTTAATTTGCAAATTGCAAATTTAATTAGTTAAAGGCTGAGATTATGGATTAATTCATAATACTTTTTTTTTGAGCCAGTTAAGATTTTTATTAAGATAATAGACAACAATTGGATAAAGCATAAATAGAAAAACATTTTTTTCTCTTCTCAGCTATAATATAAAATACTTTCAGGTTGACGGACCGTGGCATTTACTGCAAAATAATGATCCAATTTATTGCCTCCTCCTCACCTAACTCAAACATGTACTCATCTAGATGTCTAACTCAAAATATTATTTTTAATTTGCAATGCCAAAAATAATTAAGAAAAAAATATTTTCCTTTATTGTGCCAAACACACTCGTAATAACTTCTCAGCTACTTTATCACTTTTTTTTAAAAATAAAATAAAATAAATAAATTTGGTGTTGTCTTTATCACCTATGTATAAAAATCCCTGTGGCCACACAATTGTCAAAAATATATCACGTTGGCGTAAATGCTCACAATAGTACGTATTACTTTGTAATATTTTTCAATATGGAGTTGTTGGGGTATAAAATATCTTGTCCCATTTTCATATTGTTTTTTCTTGTCTTTATATGTTTTGGTTAATTGCTAAGAAAGAATAAATGAGGGTAAAAATAATATAATTTCCCCTTTGGTAAAAATTTTACCCTTGTTTTTTATTAATTAGTAATATTTTTTTCTACTCTCCTCGTATTACTTCGTTGTCGGCATGTTTAATTTGGAACATTTGTCTCCTAGATCTATCAACATCATATTATAGATTTTATTATTAGTTAGTGCCATCCATACCTAAAACTTACCTAATGTTGATTCATAATTCTCAATTGCTTGTAGCATTTCTAATTTAGACAATGAAAATAAATTTTATATTATCAAATTACTTAAATATAATTATAAATAATTGATATTACTTATTAAAATAAATTAATCATACATTACAATGTGTTAAATGGCATTCATGCTATATGTACAAATTAGTTATAATCTTTTAATTAACTCAATCGCACAAACTAGCTTTATTTTGGTTAATGATCACAACATTGATTAATTCATAGATATATTTGAAAAGAAAGGCGTGTGTTGAAGTCTTGAGGAGTAGTGTCTCCACACGACATTATTATAGTCAAATAATTAGTTATATATTTTTACAGCTAATTGCTAATTTAGCCATTTATCTTTGTTATATTCGTAGAAGAATGATAAAAATGTGATTAATGAGATGGGTGAACTTTTTATAAGGTTTGATAATTCTCTTTCCCTTGAACGAGCTTTTGAAGGTGAAAGTTAGACTCAAGACTAATTTTATACGCTATCAGAGCAAGACCATCTCACGAAAATGTTGAATTACTGAAATTAAAAGTTGTCCACGCAGCAAATTGCTAAACGCTATGCGTGAGGTGGGTGTTGAATGACAAAGACTTCCTTCTCCCTTTAAAATATTTTTACAAGGTTTAAGTCTAATATGTTGAATGGTTTGAATTAATACTTTCTTTTTCCAATTTTAGTTGTCATGATAAGATTGAGACACCTCTTCAGAAAAAATTAATCAGAAGTGTTGTTTGACTACTGTATTACTTATAAATAATTAAAATTTTAATCAATATATGTGCCTTTTAATTCTCTCTTGATTATCTAAATTAATAACTATTTTGAAATAATTATTTTTAATATACCCGAAAATTGTAGGGCAAAGGGAGTACTTAATTTATTCACATGCAATTAATATGCAAGTGTAAATAACTTGAAATCAATGACGAAAAATTAATTAAATTAATGAAAGACAACAAAGATATGGTTGGTGAAATATAGTTGCTAATTGTCTAAAGAGTTGTTCCTTGTTTCACGATCTTGACTTTGACATTCACTCCCCTTCACTCATATTTTCTTTCTTCCTTTTTATATTTTCCTAAAAGAAAATATTTATTCTGACATTTTCTATTTACTTATTTAGTTTTTTCTCATTTATGTTTAAAAATATAATTTCTCTTAGTTAAGTATTTACGTGTTTATAATCTTAAAGAATAATTTTTATGAATATAAAACATAAAATAAACAAAACGATTTAAAAGAATTGGGGGGGGGGGGTTGTGTGTGTTTAATTTTTAATTTTGTATAGAATAATCTCGTGATATTAAATTCTATGTACTACTAATACACCAAATATTAGTTATACATCCTACAAGATCATATAGATGTATAACTGATACATAAATTAATTATACATAGGTCCAAAATTCCTATCAAATATAGTACTGAATAATATCATACATAATACGTGCATTATTTCTCTTAATACACCCTATCAAATGACCCCTTAATTCTTATATATACATCCTGCCAAATGATCAATCTAGGGGTTGTTTTTGGTGTGATGAATAAGAGGAGTTAATTCCAAAATATTTTTTTAGTAGCCTTTAATTCCTTGTTTGGTTGCAAAGGCTAAAATAACTTATCCAAGATTAACAATTAGTACTGCAATAAGTCCCTCGGAGTGGAACAGTAATCTTAGAATACTTATCCTGTGATAAAGTATGTAAAATAACAAAAATACTCCTTTAAACTCTCTTTTATATATCACTTTTACATTCATGTATATTAACATATTTTTTAATAACATTTATATAATAACATTCATAATCTCAATTAGTCGCAATTTTTCAATACTTTTCTATTAAATAATTACATTTTATAAATACAGTTTCTATTTATGAATATATTATGAGTTGAATTTATTTGTCTAAAATACTTATGTTTATTTATATTTTGATTCCTCTTAAAATGTTCACTCCACTTCTAAATATTTTAATTAAATAATTTATTACTCACTTAAAAAATCATATTTTATATATCAATTAAAATATAAATAACTTTAAAATGTAGATGATTTTTATAATCAAATTTCTTTTACTTTTAATAAATTTAGAATGAAAGTTTTATTTTTAAGCTAAACAAGATGGAAGTTTTATTTTTAATTTGAATAAGATCGAAGTTCATTTTTAAGCTTAATAAGATGAAAATTTTATTTTTAAGTTAAATAAGATGAAAATTTTATTTAAAGCTAAATAAGATGGAAGTTTTTTTTAAAAAGTTAATTAATATAAAAGTTTCATTTTAAAAACACACGGCATGATTATGAAAATACATACACAAAAATATTTACGTTAAGTAAGATGAATTTTTTTTTTTTAAGAATGAACAACTAAAGCTTCCAAAGAAAATTAAAAAAATAAAATAAGGTGAAGGGTATTTTGTAAACAAACAACTCATTCTTAGATATTATGTCATGAATAATATTTTGAATATGATAAATCAAACAGACAATAAAAAATTATTCTCAACATAACTAATACTAACATAATTTATCGTAGCATAACTTGTATCTAAATCAAACGACACCTTAGTTTTGTAGTTATCAATTACTTCCACTGTCCATTTATACTTATTGACTGTTCTAAAAATAGATTTTCACTTTTATTTGTCAGATATTTCAAGAGAAGACAATTTTTTCCCTCATATTTTATCTTTATTGTAAATTACTTATTCTCCAAATCATTAGCATGATATAATTAGTAAAATAATATAGTATATCAATCATTATATTTTAAACAACAACAACAATATAACTAGTGGAATCTCACAAGTGGGGTCTGGGGAAGGTAGAATGTACGCATACCTTATCACTACCTCATAGAGGTAGAGAGACTGTTTCCTGAGAACCCTCGTTTCAAAAATTCAAAAACAGAATAAACTAGATATAGAAAAAGAAAATGACAAGACAACTAAAAATGAATGGATAGAGCAATTACTAACTTCCTTTTTGGCTATAAATATAGAGCCCAGTTAATGTGAACCTTCATCAATTAGCCTCAAAAGATCATCAACAATTAACAAATATAATAATGGCTTCAACTAGCCTTTCTATTTTTGCTTCTTCACTTGTAGTGATCCTTTCTATTTTTATTTCAATCCATTTTCAAGTAACAGAATCTCAACGTACTCAACCAATTGTCAAGGGTCTTTCATGGACTTTTTATGACTCCATTTGTCCCAATGCTCAATCCATCATCAGGAGACGACTCCAAGATGTTTTCCGGCAGGATATCGGTCAGGCTGCCGGCCTTCTTCGCCTTCACTTCCATGATTGCTTTGTTCAGGTATTCACCTCATGAGTTTATCGCCTCTTTTGTGTTCGTTAAAAGGATTAAGACGTTTAAATCTGAACGCACGTATGAACGATCAAAATATTATCTTTAGATTTGAACAAAAAAAATGATAAAGTTACTTAATACTAACAAGTAATTAACAAGAATATTACTCCCTTCCTCCTAAAGTATCTTCTTAAAAAATCATAAATAAGAAGGATAGTTTTACTAATTTACTCTTCATCCACTCTTGTGAAAAAGAAACTATTCTTTTTGTTTCACTTTTACTTGTCACGTTTGAATTCGACACACTTATTAAAAAAAACAAATGATTGACATGGTTATTTTATCATACTGTTCTTATTACTTGATGTTTTAGTATAGGTCTTGAAAAAATGATTTATTACTTGATGTTTTAGTATAGGTCTTGAAAAAATGATTTGGAGAATAAATAATTAATGTTAAGGCCGGGTAAATATGAAAAAAGTAATTGTCTTTTCTAAGATATAATGAACAAGTAAAAGTGAATGGAAAACTATTTGAAACTTTTAAACTTGTTTAGGCTTTAAAAGGATATTATTGCAAAAGTAAAATGAAGTTTTAAAAAAAATACTTTTGTCTTAATTTAATAAATTAACAAATAATTTTGAATAATTATTTATAATAAAATGGACAACTAATATGAAATCGAAAAAAAGTATAAAATTGATTGTGTTGAATTTGAGAAACATATTATTCGTTTTTCACATAAATTGAAAAAATAATGTCACGTAAACTAAAATAAAGATAGTAACTAATATTATGCGCGTAACTATGAGATGCAAACTCCTATTTATTCCTGATGAAATGTTATTCACTGTCCTGACTTCTTAATAGATTAATTTTAATTTCATTTTTTTTCCTAATTTGTGCCACTTTTAATATACAGGGTTGTGATGGATCAGTACTATTAGATGGTTCAGCCAGTGGACCAAGTGAGAAAGATGCACCCCCAAACTTGACTTTAAGACAACAGGCTTTTAGGATCATCGAAGACCTTCGCCGCCGTGTCCACCAGGCCTGCGGTAGAGTGGTTTCTTGTGCCGATATTACTGCTATTGCTGCTCGTGATTCTGTTTTCTTGGTAAGTATACGACTGATAGCATATTATGTATTTGTTCATTTACTTAACCTTTTTCTTTTGGGAAAAAAAACTTTTAAATCAAATTTATGAGGACAAATAATTCAACACGCACAAAAGCCTCAAATAATTGAACAAGTTTCACTTCTCAATAATGTTCAGATTCAAGTGTACCACGTCCACAAGTTTTAGCTAAACTGTCACACCATAATTAATTTCTTTCCCTTTCATATTCTTTACTTTCTATAACTGTTTTCTTTTCAAACAAAATTGGTCAAATGTAACAATAAGGTAACCATCAACTGATGTTGTGTAGTAGATGAGAGTGATACTATTCAAGATCTTGGGTTCGAGGTCTGAATATGAAAAAACTCTTCGTAGAGGTCACATGCAGCAACATAAAATATAAAAACGTCAAAATTGATTTCTCTCTCTCTATATAGAAACGTCATACTGTTGTAATTCTTTTTTTTACTATATCAACCTACGATAGCCAACCAAGTTGACCAATTATTACTCATACTGAATGTCTATTTATGATATCATATAAGTGATATGATTGTATAAATAATTAAATGCAGTCGGGTGGCCCAAACTATGATCTACCATTAGGAAGAAGGGATGGACTCAATTTTGCAACAAGAAATGAAACCCTAGCCAATCTTCCACCAGCTTCATTTAACGCAAGTTTAATTCTAGCTTCACTTGCTACCAAAAACTTCACCCCCACAGATGTTGTTGCACTTTCTGGTGGTCACACTATTGGTATTGGTCATTGTTCTTCTTTCACAGACAGACTTTACCCTAATCAAGATCCATCCATGGATAAAACATTTGCCAACAACCTTAAAATAACTTGTCCCACTACAAACACCACCAACACCACTGTCCTGGACATCCGATCACCCAATAAGTTCGATAACAAGTACTACGTTGATCTCATGAATCGACAAGGACTTTTCACATCGGATCAAGATTTGTACACGGATAGAAGGACTCGAGGGATTGTTACGAGTTTTGCTATCAATGAGTCACTTTTCTTTGTGGAATTTGTGAATTCCATGATCAAGATGGGGCAGCTGAATGTGTTGACAGGGACACAAGGTGAAATTAGGGCCAATTGTTCAGCCAGGAATTCTGCTAATTACAATTTGCTACTTCCTACTTCTGTTGGAGATCAAGAAACACAAGGAACTTGGTCAGAAATATAGCATAGCCCTTTTGTGATTGTTTCTACATATGTTTGAAGTGTTTTTTGGGGCACAAAATAAGGGCGGTCCCTTGTGGTCGCGAGCTAAAGCATGTTGTCTTAGCTTATCGCTACAGTGATATGAGGCCCCATAAAAAAACTAGTAATTTTATGTGTCTTTTTGAGCGAGTACATGTGGACACATAAGTGTTTTGTCTGAAGTGTGTGTATGATGATGAATAATAAATAAACATTTGTTGCTACTCTATTAATTTAGGCTTCATTTGTTTATACTTGACAAAGATTTTAATTCTAATCCTTGAGATCTCAATAATTAAGGAATTTATTTCTAATGTTTGGATTTTAATTATTCAAATGTCAAATATTAAGTGTTTCTGTCATTTTTTAAATTATACGGTCACCGAATGATTTTTTAATATATATATGAATGATTAAGACCTTTAACAAGAAGATTTAATATCATGAAAATGCTATCCATTCAAGAATTTCTATAAAAATGATATTTCACCTTATCAACTTTCATCGGTAAGCACCACCATTGGTGCGTAATGCCCACATTATGAACTAAGACACTAGGATCGCTGTCCACAATTATCAATTTTCATCATCCAAAACCACCAGCATCTTCAATCACAGCCAACAAATATATCATCAATCACCATAATATTATTAAGAGCCATTATTTATAAATATCATCATAAATTTTAATTATAATTATCAACATCGACCATAATTATATATCATCAATCACTATCATTATTATTAGTTATCACTTTCATCCTCCATAATTAACTTATCACCACTAACTAATACAATCAATCATCCAAATAGCTACCATTATTTATATCTTAGAGAGATTTCTAAACAACCTAGAATTTATACCAAAATGGTTCATCCACATAATAAGTTAATAACCTTCCTTTCTTAGGAAAATTTCTAGGTTGTTTTGGAAAGTCAGGACAATAGGATGTATGTAGAATCAATTAATACCGTAAGAAAGTAATTAATACCGTAAGAAAGTAGTTAATAATAACTAAAGCTGTCAGTTGTTCCACTCCATTCAGGTTAGTCCAGGCTTTAAAATTTGACGGATTAAGTTAGGTTGAACCTTTTTTGGTGGCCAAAAAAACTGCTAACCTAGCCCATCAGTACATGGGCTACGACCTTTATCGAGTCAACCCACATTTTGTAAAAGTATATATTTTAGTGAATTTTTAAATTAAATTATAGTTTAAATATATTAAAATAAATAGCAACAGGACAATGTTACATGGTATTAGTATTATAATTCCATGATTCGATGAAATATCTTGAATTTTACGTGGTGTATTTGTTTGTAGTGAGCATGCCTCTTTCTCATTGATCAGTTCGCCTCCGCTCGACTGAAATATAAACACGTAATTTGTATCTTAATTTTAATATTTAAAAATTTTAAATGAACTTTGAGTTGGCCTCTTATTATTTTTAATACTCTATTTTATTTTTATTTTTAATTATTTTTTAATTCGATCCACGGGCTGGCCCAATCCAGACTTCAAAAGCCCCACAAATCAACAATCTTATTCGTACAAGGCGAAAAGGCTCGTTTTTAAAGAGAGAAGTGCTAAAAACACCCTCGAAGTTGGCACGAATTATTATTTTCGTCCCTAAACAATTGATAGGCTTAAAAACACCCCTTAACTTGGCAAACTAAGCTTAAATACACCCTCAAGTTTGGAACAAATTATTAGTTTCGTCGCTAAACTATTGATAGGCTTAAAAACACTCCTCTACTTGGCGAACTAAGCTTAAATACAATCTCGAACTTGTCACAAATTATTAATTTCGTTCCTAAACTATTGATAGGCTTAAAAACACCCCTTAGCTTCATGTTTCTGCAACTTATTGAATTTTGATTTGAAATTTTATAGAACTTCATTTGTTGTCTTATTTTTACAATCCCAAAATCTTCTTACGAGATTGTTATCCGACCATGAAATTTTTAACGTTGCTGTCAATAATCATAAACAAAATAGGAAAAGAAAGAGAATCAAGCAATTGAAAATGAGAATGAAAAAAATTGATCTTGCTTTGAGGTCACTATGGAGGAAAGGTTAAATGGGAAGAAGAAGAGTATTCTAGTAATTGGTAATTTAAAATTGAAGAGAATCTCTTTTTTAAAAGAAATAATTAAGGCTGATGTGGTCCTTTTTAACCTTTTGATGCGCTTTAAATAAATTTTACTCACTTGTTATGCCATGTGGTATGGAGGGGTGTATCTTAGCTTAGTTTGCCAAGTTGGGGGGGGGGGGGGGGGAGTGTTAATTTAAGCCTATCAATAGTTTAGGGACGAAACTAATAATTCTTGGTAAGTTTGAGGGTGTATTTAAGCTTAGTCACCAAGTTGAGGGGTGTTTTTAAGCCTATCCATAGTTTATGGACGAAACTAATAGTTCGTGTCAAGTTCGAGGGTGTATTTAAGTTTAGTTCGCCAGGTTGAGAGGTGACTTTAAGCTTATCAATAGTTTAAGGACGAAAATAATAATTCGTGCCAAGTTCGAAGGTGTTTTTAGTAATTCTCTCTTTTTTAAAATGAACTCCAAAAATCTTAGTCCAACCTTGTTAAATTACGAATTAGGCTAGATCGACCCAACAGACTAGCCCATATTGACAACTCTATAAACAATGTCAATCTCAATAGTATATCTATATTATTTTCAAGTTGTGCCGTTTGGTTTATGAGTTTAACTTTGGTGCACTGTCAGTGTATAAGATTTTTACACCATCAAGTAATAGTAACCTGCTATTGCAGGTTACCAAGTAGTATTTCTTAATAATTTTTGTTTATTTATATTTTTAAAAAAATTAAAAGACAAAATTTTCACTTTTTTTTTTTAATTTCTCTCTGTTTCACCTGCCATTTTTTCTTTTCATTGGCTTCTTCTAGCACAACTTAATTATCTTTCTTCTTAATTATTCTACAAGCATATATAACCATTTCCATTATGCAGTCTTTTGTGCATTCTTTTTTTCATTCCATAACAATTGCATTTTTATATCTATAATTAAAGGTAACTTTTTTAGATAAATTTTTATTTATTTATTGATTATAGGATTTATTGATAATTTTTTTTTTTTACAAAATTATGTATTTTTTGAAGTGTTCGTTTTATTTTTCTACTGTTATATTTTTCATATAACGCGAAGAATTTCTTGAATAATTCCCTTTATCTTTCATTTCTTTCAAATCTTCTAGTTGATTACACATTAATTAATTATTATTATAAATGTGAATGTCATGAATTAAGTTTTCTTGAAATAAAATAAAAGATGAACAAAATAATTTAAAAAAAAACCGAAAGGAATAAAAAGAAAAAGAAAAGACAAAAACCACAATATCACCGTTTCATCGATGTCATAGCAATAAGAGAGAGAGAGAAAGAGTGTGGAGGACTAAAAAAGGAAATGGTCTAAGAATTAAGAAGGAATTTGGATTACACTATAATCAGGATTCAAATTACCTCTAATATTTTTCTAAACTTATCATTATATTCTTTTAAAAAGATGTAAATATTACTTGAAGAAATTATGGTATTTATCTTTAAAGTTACTTGATGGTGTAAAAAATCTTCTACACTGATAGTGCATATAATTTAAACTCTTAATTTATTACTTAGTGTTTTTGTGATATTTTTCTTGACTAAAGGACAATTTAGTCCTTCTGTTATGGTGAACCATCCACAAACATTTGAAATTCCTTTTTCTCCTCTCTATCGAACGGTTGCATATAATTATGAGTCGAGTACATTCATAAAGGATATTAATTAGTTCATTAATTCATTAGCCTATACTCCTAATATCAAATAAATACACTATTATGAGCTTGGGAAAAAATCAGATAGGTCTAAATAATTTTTTTTTTTAATCTCTCAGATAATATCTAGGTTGTGATAATTAAGGAGTTATCTACTTTCGTGATAATTTATGCAGCACATTTGCTTCCGCAAAGGCTATCTAAATTTATGCTATATAGCTAGTTTGATAGGACATGAGGTTTAGAAGATATGAGAAGACTTTGCAAGGTTTTAAAATTATCTTTGAAATAAAATTTTAAATAGAAACATACACTTTGTGGATTTTTAGCCAAACAATTAAGTGCGAACTAGTTGTTTGCAACAAATTTTCAACGCATCAAAATTAACTGCAATAAAAAATAAATAAAATAAAGATGTAATTTTTTTTTATTGGTGAGTTTGTGAGTATAATTCTGTTACTCTCTTGATTCTTCTCCTAAACTTCTCCAAGATCCGAGGGCTTTCAGTAGCGTATTTCTCGAATTGTTGGACGATTTAAATCCCTTAGAGATGTATTTTAATTGCCGGGAAGCTTTGTTCTTCGAGAAGATCTTTGGGAAGAACTCCACCGATCACTCTTTGGAAAAAATATGTAGTAGATGTTGTAACTTTTCACAATACTTTCTCTAATGCTTGCTCAAGTGTTTGTAGAATGTCCCTTTTTATAGTTGCAGGGGATGGACAATATTGCTTATGATTGGCCTAAAGATGTCATTTTGACACTTGGGTGAAGTATGAGTGGTTCTTGCATTTGGCTAAGATTATCACATTATTTGGACGAGCGACATCATCTTGTTGGTCTTGAATGCCTCGTCACTGCGACACGTGGCATGAATTTGGGCTTCAAGGTGAGATGGACTTTGGGCTTGAACTTAATAAAATAGACTCTATCTATTTTTTTAAAGCCCAAATTAATCATTCAACCCAAATGAATATGAATTTAATTCAAATATCTCATGAATTTGATCCAAAAAAATTTTGTGTCTACAAATGCCCCTTACTTCGAGACTTGTCGACATATATGCTTGCCGAAACTTGACGATGAGGGTTGAAGTATTCATGATTTTTTTGAGACTTGCCAATGTGTAGCCTTGTCGATACTTGACGACGAGAGTTGAAGTATTCATGAATGTATTTTTATTTTGTGACTTTAAAATTTCTTGTTTCTTGTCGTCGCTTTCTAGTCGGGCCGCTACTTGAGAGTTGTCTACCATTAAATTTTTTCTTGTACCGAGTGAAAATACTTCATCAAAGTGACCAATAATTTCTTGTAATGATCCAAACAAATATTATTATGGCTAGACAACAATGTGAACTTTTCATATGGACTTGACATAGAAGTATAATAAGTGATCACATTTCCTTCATATGTGTCTTTAACAAGAACATTGTTTACACTTTTGAACCCAAAAAAAAATATTTACTTTCCTTTTGATATTTAAAAGATATCAAAATTTTCTCCTAAGAGATTTTATCTCAATATAGTGAATCTTCCATTGATGAGTTAGTTAAGGATTCTTCTTAAAATTTTCTCTAGAAAAGATCTCCCTCTCAATATGGTAAATTCTTCTTTGATGGGTTAAACAAGTTTTCTCATCAAAAATTTCTCCAAAAAAGATCTTTTCTCAATATGGTAAATTCTTTTTTTGATGAGTTAATCAAGGATTCTCATAAAAAATCTCTTCAAAAGAAAAAAAATCTCTCTTAATATGGTAAATTTTTTTTTGATGAGTCAATAAAAAATTTTGATCAATTTCTTTTCCCAGAAGATCTTTCTCAATATAATTAATTTTCCATTGATGTGTCTATAACAATTTTTTTTTTCAATTCCACCACAACTTGCCTTATATATGAATGAGAACTTTCATAAGAACTCTTTTATAAGCTTTTCCATTGTTGAAAAGTTCATCAAAGAATTCACTATAAGGTTCTTCATTTGTTCGTTTGACTTTCAACAAAGTCGTGTTTCAATGATCGTGAGACGTCATACCCTTGCCTTGAAATTATGGATGATAAGGAAAATTCTCGTGCCAAGGCTTTCATCTTGAAAGTTCATCCTCCGATGATTGACGTCTTTCCGCTTGCAAGACAATCGCTGGAAATTTCTATCCATCTCACAGAATGGTTAACTACAGACATAAAGGATGTCATACAACTTCTTGAGCAAAGTTATGAATGTAAATGTTCTTCTTTTGAAGTATTCCACCCATTAGAATGTTGTTGATGTTAGTCCTCCTCACCATGATGAGAACCTTGGCAGTTGGTGTGTTCCTTCTTTTGATTTTGGCAAAATTTGTTAAACATCCGGATATTGAGAATGGTAGAAGACGTGTTTACCGTAACAAAGAGACTCTTAAAACAACAAGACTTATGATGCTATTTTTGCATTGTTGTTCACATATGACCATAATGAGAATGTGCTCTAAGTATTTTGTGAAAACTAGCATCCATCCACCAATACCCTCTCTACTTTCATCGGAGAGTCATACCTGTCTTTGTGGAACTTGAGAACCATCAGAGGCCTTTCTGTTCATGGAACTTTCTATGATGAAGTTATTCCTTCAACTAAGGAGTTGACATATGTAGACGACCAAGGAAAACCTTTCCTTCCAAGAAGTTGCACATACTTTTTTAGCATTCTATTGGCTTATAAAAGGTATCATCGATAAAGTCTTCTTTCGTGATTGGATTAAGTTTTAGTTTTGAGGTCCAAAAAAATATTTGAGCCTTCACAAAAGTCATCCTAAAGTCGGGCAAAATCAAGAATGAAACATGATCCTTCAGGAAATATTGATATGACTTTTTTCGCTATGAACTAAAGAGGAGAATTCCCTTTTTATTGAGCTCAGCATGGAAGAATCAATAGGAGATAAAACTTATTTGGTAGCTTTTCTGGCTGGTTGGATTTGTAAATTCGTGCTTCCTAATAAGAGGGCTGATTGTGTTCGTGTCAGTGTCTTCAAAGTCACAAGTTTGACGGCTCATGGAAAAATATTTTTTTTGGCGATTCCAGTCCTCGCAAACATCTATCGCAGCCTTAGGGAGATCTCTACTTCCTAAAACTTGGGTTCTTGCAAGACACTCCTTCTTATTTATTATGTATATGGATGGATTGGTGAGTATTTTGAAATCTATTTCCATGTGAATCATCCGCAATAGGGAGTGCAAATGTGTCAAATTTCTATAGAAAAGATGGCAAAATATTTTGACCTTGCTGATGCTCGTAAGTTATTTCAACAAGTGAATATACATAATCATTATCATTTGGCACTACTACAAGAGAAAGAGTTGCATCTTGACGATAACGGTGAATTCTCCAACTCGTGCAGTGATTTCCTCATAAGCCTCCCTTCAAGTTTCATCACTTTGAGGCACGATAATGATTTAATCGTGGAACCTTATAGCCCTCATCGATTTAGTTGTCAATTTGGATTTTGTAAATGTAACGCCTTGAAAATTTCTAAGTTAAAATTTGTACTTTCCTCTTATGCGTATAGGATCATGCTGAGTGATTCTAACCTTGCATGTAGGTATTAAAATCTATTCTATAGGGGGATGATAGAATTGAGGTGAATAAAGGTCACAAAAATCTCTTAGCACAAAGTTGAGTTGCGACCTTTTTTGTTGATTGAGTTTTGATATGAAATTCTGTGAATTTAGATGATTCAATAATTACAAAGTTATGAATGTATGTTAAGATCCTTTCCTAATTGATTGAAGTGTGTCGGATATGGTTCGAGCTCATAATGGACACCCAAGGTCAAACCAAGTTCAAAACATTTTCATTGGCTAAGTTTCGGTATGAGTTTATAGAAGGGTCAACTTTAAATGACAATATCTCTCAACAAATAATGAGTTAGGTGACCTTTAATGTATTAAATTAAAGACCTTTGAATTAGCTTTCCAATGCATCTAATTTCGTCTTATTCTGAGTTTGGAGTAAAATGGTTATGACTATCACTACAAGAAAATTGGTCTTTAACGAGGGAAAATTCGGTCGCTAAAGGTATATATCCGGTCGTTATTAGTCAATCAAGACCGGTAAAAATTCCGTCGTCACCGGTCGTTAGTAGCTCCATCGTTAAAAGTTAATGACCGAATTAAATTCCGTCGTTAAAAGTTAACGACCGGACTAAATCTGGTTGTTAAAAAAGCTTTAACGACGATAAAAATTCGATCATTACACCTTTTTTTCAGCAACCAAATTTTTTCTTCACTAATTGATATTCTAGTTATTAAAAAAAAGGGCAAGCCCGGTGCACTTTCGGGGAAGGGTCCAATCATTACCTTGAATTTCTGCCAGATGATGTTACCAAGGTTTGAACCTGTAACCTTCTAGTCACATGACAACATCTTTACCAGTTACTCTAAGGCTACCTTAAGTTCTATTTATTAAACTTTAATTATAATCACAAATCAAATCATGCAAAAGTGCAAACTGCATATGGATATACACACACAAACATACAAATATGTGCACATATGAAAACATACAAATTGATTATATTCATATAAAATTTCATAGTTTGCTATAAAGAATGATATTGCGTAAAGTTACAAAAATATAGACATACAAATTTGTATAATATTATATTTTTTAACTCTTAATAAAAGAAAAACTAGAATATCTTTAAACAATTTCTGAAATATGAAATGCATTCTTCCTGTACTTCAAAATTTTCTATCGTTTATACTTCTTTACACTTTTTCTGAGAATTAGTTCTTCAAAGTGCATGATCTGTCAAAAGACAAATATAAAATCTTCATGTAAAAATTATTAATAATACTCCAAATAACTATAATCTTCTTTTTTTTTTCCGCAAAATCAAAGATTAACCACAATGAAATATAATTTTTTTCTGTTTTCACAACCAAATAAAAAGAAAGTTGGGCTTTCTAGTTCTAGACATAAAGTTGTTTGTTTTGTATTTTACACCTTAAGTTATTGACTTTTTGCACATTGCTTCATGGATAAAACCCCCAACTTCTTTTAGTTTCACTTTTTATACTAATAGTATTCACCTAATATAAATAATTCAATATCATTAAAATTAATATGAGATATAAATCAATTATATCATCTTAATTTTTAAATAATGAAAAAATCACGATTTTTTAATTAATTAGTTGTTGATTATATGTCATGTAAATCTTTTTAAATTTTCTTTTTGTAAAATTTCACGTTATACTTTTCTAACTCAAATGAATGATTTTTCTTTGTATACATCTGTTAGTTTCACAACCAATAATGAAAAAAAATTGACACAATATATATTTTTTTTATTAGAAAAAACACTATTACTGGATACTGATTCTTAAGTCTATTGATCGAGGAAATTTGCAAGTGGAGAAACATCTATCCTCTTGAGAAAATTATTTATGACCAAATTTATATAACTTTTCTATCTTAAATAATTAATCTCATAAGCTCATAATTATATATTTAATATTATTACTTCTATTTTTAATTTTTATTTCATTACAATTTTTTGTTTTGACCTACTTCATCTTGCATCTTAAAAAAAGTCAAGTAAAGATGAATAAATTGTTATTTTCAGTTATTTTACACACCGTACATTCCATGTACTGACACCATTTGGTGTTGAATCATTTTATAATGCAGATATAGGTGCTAGAGATCATCAACAGACACTCCATTGATGATCTATTTCATCCTAGATTTTGTGGTGAGACCTCCTTGTACTCAGAGTATCCATTTATATTTTCTCCTTGGAGTTAGCATTTTTATTCCCTTGAGGTAGCCATGGACATGTCATTGGCACCATCTAGATGTTTAGAGATAGAGGCTTCATAGACAATGATAGATTAAAGTTGATGTTTCTGTTTCTTAGACTTGTTCTTTCAAACTATATTTCTTATGATAATGTTTGATTTGGACTTGTTGAATTGAAACCATTGATTCGTTGAACCATTGATTCATTGAGTTACTAATTGATTAGCCCACTAGAGTGTTAACGTTATGCTTAAACTGAGTTTTGCACTATTGAATGAATGAGTGATCGAGCCAAGTGATTCGCTTGGGGACTAACAATGATTTTCGAAGGACGACCACGCTAAGTATATCCTCCCGAAACGTGACATATGGTGACTTTCCGAACAATCTCTAAAATAAGCATGAATGATATCTAGCAAGAAATCAAATATGAATTTCTATCCATGTTAAAGTAATTCTTGTGGCAATGATGATTAGCCTAATTAAGAAACAAATAAAGTGAATCCAATCACTTAAATGCAGGCTTTTCACACCACCAAAAGCTTAAAAGCAAAAAAATTAAACAAGTTGATCATTAACAAAATGTTACTTTCAACTACATAGTAAGTTAGGAACCCTACAAACAAGCCAAAATGTGGACTATATATACTTTAGTAATTGGAACCGCATTATTATTTGCCTTTATTCTAAGTAAATCTATCCTTTTACAAGACATAATTGTGAATTTGGCCCCCACATGATGTGTTTAATTGCCCACCACCATGTGAACCCATTCGACCAAACCCCCTCAATGTTAAATGTCACCTCCTCTCTCCCAACCTTTTTTTTTTGGTACCAAACAAAGAGTTTCTTTTTTTTCCATCTTATAAACATTTTGAGTTATCAATCATTATAATTTTAAATATTTTTTTAATGTTATTTTTAAATATATAAATTTATTTCAATTGTTTTTTAATAAATTTCATATTTGAATTTACTGATATTAAAATTATAAATACAATTCTTGAAACTCGAATCGAGGGAGATGAAGCAATATGCAGGACTTCATTTTCCCCCTAATGCATAAGTCCCCACCATCATCACCTTTCACTCAGAGACGACGTCAGGATTGAGGGGGATTCATTTGAATTTCTTTCGATAAAAAATTACATTATTTATATATAATTAAAATTGATTTTAAAATATGTATAATAGATAGTAAACTTTCTTTAATTTTTTTGTGTATTTATTTTTTATATTTTAAATTTTTTTTAATAAAAATTCTGATTCCATCCATACTTTCGCACAGGCTCTCTATCATTTTAAGCGTGGGCAACAAAAGCCTCTCCAACTTCCCAACATCATCACATGGCCCTCACACTCCATTCATAGTTTCTTTCATCTTCTAAGAAATTTCATGCCTAATGTTAGGAAACATTTGGGAAACTTAGGCAAGTCTTTAATATTATTTACATGCCTGATATTGAACATTGATATATATATATATATATATATATATGTAAAAACTTATAAAATTTTATTTATTTTAATTTTTAACAAATGTTAGATTCTAATGCTATATAAATTTTAAAAGGTGAATTTATCAAATTCAAATTCTGAATCGCCCATCAAGAGTTAGTGAATGAATCCTATTGGTAAAATTACAAAAGAATAGTTAGATGTGAAATGGAAAAGTTGTAATAAGGAGTTGGGAAGAAATGAAAAGGAAAGAAAGATGTTATATATTACATCAATACAATATATACATGCACCACCCCTCACCACAAAAGAGTGTTTAGGAGGACATACAAAAAGATATATCACATCACATTCATTAATAAATGCATGCCTAGCTCTAAAGGATCTACTTTCCAACAAAGACAACTTTTATTTTTCCTCTCTTTTTAGAGACATGAAATTTACAACAAATCTTAACTAAGAAATATGAATGTGACATATATTTTATAATATATGCATTATTATATATGTCAGCATGCATGCCCTACTTTCTTTAATATATATGATGCAAAATTCCAACAAGAAGAAAAAGGATCATCAAATCAATTAGCCCCTCCAAAGTTACTAAATGCAAGAAAAAAGTGTTATGGAAAAGTGTAGATCTTATCCACAATACTCATCTTCAAATTATTCTGGAGAATTTGGGAATTTTCAAGAAGATGAATCAAATGCATACACATTTAATGGTCCAACAACAAAAGGTTTTGCACCATCAAATGATCCAGAAATAAAGAGGAAGAAGAGAATTGCAGCTTATAATATGTTCACAACAGAAGGTAAAGTAAAAGCTACTGTAAGAGAGAGCTTCAAGTGGATCAAGACTAAAATTAGTGATATTCGTTATAGTGTTTGAAAACTTTATCAAGAAAATTTAAAAGGTTAATTAATTAATTAAGTTTGCTCATTTTGATGGGATTTAATCAATTGTGGGGTAAGTGTATTCATGCATCAATGATCAAGAGTCAAGTATATATATATGAAATAATTTTGGAGCTTATAAGATGAGTTTGTTAATTTTCTATTTCTCAGATAGTTACTCAACAAATAGTCATTCTTCTTGATTCCGATTTTCTTTAAGAAAAAAATGACATCTGCAAAAAATACTAATCTTCTCTTCTTTATTGGCTTGTGTACATTTAGACTGTTCCATCTTACTTTTACCTCCCACCAGCATATGAATCAAGTAAATATTGTCCACCTAAGTTAGTTTAGGGTGATAGAGAGAAATCATTGATCTGGTAATTTATTTTATTTTTCATCTTATAACTTCATTAATTAAATGTTAATCACCATTTTGTAAGGATTAATTCACTTTTCTCAAAAACATTAATATTTTTTTATTGAGAATAATTCAATTGTACACATGTATTGTACACCTAATCGATCTCTCAGGATTAGATCGGGCGAAAAATACCTCAAAGCATTAATAAAAATCAATTTTTTTTTTAACTTTATTTGATATTTTCGAAATTAAACTTAAAAATAAAGTTGTGTTTGATTGTACTTTTCCAAGATAGAAGAGACAATTTTATTTGGAATTATGAAAATGGTGTTGGAAACACATGTTATGAGTTGTTTTTCAAATTAAGAATTGAACTTCAAGCTTGATCCAACACTAATTCTAAGTACTAAAGTGAATAATTTTAATGGTCAAATAGATTTTTAAGATAATGATGACGTAATAAAAATAACAGCCTCTTGTCAAGAAAAGAAAAAGGAAATGATCAATGTATGAGTTGATCTTTCCTTTTTCTTTTTCAAGTATCAATCTGGATTTATTTATGAGATTTTGGTTTCAGGGAATTAGATGCTATAATTCTGAGGAGCAGACAAGAATCCGTCGTTAGAAAATTACATTATATATATGAATTTAAAGTAATATATTGAATTTTTTTAACTTCTTCATATGTTTGTTTATTTGTTTTTTTTAAAAAAACTTCATTTCTTTCTTAATTTTTGTGTTAAGTCAAACAATATCACATAAATTGAGACGAAGGGTACTAAAAATGAAATTGCAAACGGTATTATATAACCTGGTCTTAAACCACGGATTAGCTGGTGTTAAATAGCATATTATCTGTCTGATACTCTTAGGTAAAAAGAATAACATAACCTCAAAATACTTGTTTATTCAACAATTTGTTTTGTTTCACAATTCACCAATGTAATGTATAATTTTTAATATAGGCCATAAGTTATTTACCCAACCTATATAAGTTGCAAAAGAAAATGATTAAAGGATTTAACTTATATACACCGATGGTGTAATGATATTTGCACCATCAGCATAATTTAGCATGTTGTAAGTGATTTAGTTAACAACAACGTGAAGCTTATAGAATTTTTGATGATCAAGATCTCGAAAAATCTATGCTTGATTGAGACCTTTGGACTCGACTCAATCTGTTCATCGCGTCCTTGTTGTTGCTGCTGCTATTCGTATTACCTCGGTGTCTTCTAGAATTTGGCAGTGGAGGTTTATTCTTGATGTTCCTGGTGGAATTGGAATGATATTCAGTACTTCTTGGTGAACTGTGAGGACTCTCTTCTTTCTCAGTTGGCTTTGAAGTACTTGAGGATGTGCTTGTAGTAGTAGTAATAGTAGTACTGCTACTTCCTGGCTCTAGTAGTCTAACTGTTGAAACTCTATTCTTTATTAGCTCCTGAAACATACAATTCTATAATTTTGTTAAATGATCTCCAACATACACATAGTGCTTAATCGGAGGAGAAACTGCGAAATGCACCTCATTAGAGCCAACATCGTCTGGTTTTGTTTCCTTTTCGTCTATTACTTTCTTTTTGCCTTCCTTTTGTGATTGAGAGCGTTGTCGAGTCTTGTGCCTGCAGGAAAGGAAAACAGAATGACGAGAACATGAATGTCGATTCACTTCAACAGAGATTTAAGTTTGACATTAGATGATTTAGGCCAATGTAACAGGACATGAAACTTTATTGGCGAAGTTTTAATTGTTTTGTTAGTGTGGTGGCTTTAGACAGGGCTTATGTAATTTTTGCTGAAATTTCATATTTTTCTTCTTGTTCTCCAAAAACAAGGCAGCCTTTGGAGTTTCCAATTTAGTCTAGAAAACGGTGAAGGACAAAACGTTTGGTAAGATAATGGACTTTTGACCTAATTGAAATGCAAAAGCTAACTTTTAAGGTGTGAATTATCCAAGATCATATGAAAAGAACTATAGTCCATAAGCTTAACTTATATCTGTCTCCAACAACACTAAACAAAGAATTCTGATGATTCAAGAAAACTATTTTGGATGTATAGATGAGCTCACTTACCTTCTCCTCTCAAGCTTTAATGCTGCCTCAGGATCCTCCTTATAGACTACAGGCAGCTCCGAGAGTTCACATGCCAACGGGCTCGTACTAAAGAACTGTATTGAACCATTTTCAAAATCAAGAGACAAAAGAAGTTCATCTCACTAGGCACCTCTAAATATGATCACAAACTTGTAGTTAGAATGACACAGAATTTGATCCTTCAACTACATTTACCTCATCTTGGAGAGCTGAACCTGCTGAACCGCGATTTGCAGGATTTAGCGCAAGAAGAGCGTTTAAGAGTCTCCAAGAAGATGCTGGGAAGTGCCTGAAAGCTTCCCTCTTGTTAGACCTGTAGGTATATGGTGGTCTAAAGGTAGTCGACAGTTTTGTTTTCCTCCAGTAATCCTCTGAAGGGGTACCACAGAGCTTGAATATCTTGTGCAGCTGCTCCACCTAGAGAATTTTTCAGTAGTTATAGCATCATAAACATCCATTAGAACATTCTGAATTAAATAACTACTGATAAAAATTACGCCCATTTTTGCAGTTTGTTTATGTCGCTTTCCTCTTTAATCTGTTTCAAAAAGAATTTCTCTTCCTTTTTTGGCGAATTTTTAATTTCAACTCCACATAGTATATTAAGACCACAAGATTAAATGATACGCATTTTATTTTATGACGACAAGATTCAAAAGTCTTGTTTACTTTCATAAACTGTGTTGTTAATTCAAAACAGACAATCAAATTGAAATAGAGGGAGTAATGATTATTAGCTTCTTGATGATCTATTCAATCAAACATTGGAAAATTTTCAAAGTTAAGCTAGTACCTCGGTGCGACCAGGCAGAATAGGCCTGCCTGCAAACATTTCAGCCATGAGGCAGCCTGCACTCCAAAGATCAATACCAATTCCATAATCTGTAGCACCGAGTAGTAGTTCTGGAGCTCTGTACCAAAGTGTGACAACTCGACTTGTAAGAGGACGTTTCTTTTCAGGATTGAAGTGATTGGCAAGTCCAAAATCAGCAATTTTTAGCATCCCATTTTTGTCAATCAACAAATTTGATCCCTTAATATCTCGGTGCAAAATACCCCTCTCGTGGCAATGCTGTAGCCCTGAAAGCAGCTGCTGCATGTAACACTTAATCTGAAACCAGACAAACGCTTTCAGAATCAACAACAGCAATGACAAACACCAAACATTGAAAAGACTGGTTTGAAATTGTGCTTCTGACCTGTGCTTCACTGAGCCTCACATCAGGCTGAGATATTATGCTGGTGAGATCAGACTGCATGTATTCGAAAACAATATAAAGACTATAATGCATTCTGGAAGTAGCCAGTCCTTCAAGCTTTATGATATTTGGATGGTCCAATTTCTGCAAGATCATAATCTCTCGAGCCATGAACTTTATACTCTCCGGTTCTGAGGTATCAAAACGAACTTTCTTTAAGGCAACAATTTTCCCAGTATCCCTGTCTCGCGCTCTATATACGTTGCTATAAGTACCTGAACCTACCTAAAATATCAAAAACTTGCATTAAACTCAAATTCACTACTCAGCTTTGCATCCAATGCATTCACAAAATAGGGGGAAAAAAATTTAAAAAGAGAAAAGAAAAGAAGATAACAAACTCAATCTAATCTAACCCCGATGTTTCTTAATTAAACAAGAATATTTACAGGAAATTTCTAGAGTACAACAACAACATGATACCTAGTAAAATCCCACAAAATGGGGTCTAGAGAGGGTCAATGGACATAGTCCTCACATTACCTCTCTGAAGGAGAGAGGCAGTTTCCGAAAGATCCTGAGCTCAAGCAAATCACAACAGTGATAAAACGGAAAAAGGTAGTGGGAGGAATATGACAACTAATAGCAAAGCAGTGTGGCGCAGATATGCAAGGAACCGTAACAACAATAACAAAGTAGGATCACCTAAACACAGTAAACTACAGATGATATCAAATACCAAAAGCAAGAAGCATAAAGCTAGAGTTAGAATATAACTCCAAGAGTTGAGGTTATATAATACTGAACATGACTAGTTATATCAGGTCATTACTCTATTTTCCAGGTTAACAAACTGAGAGTTACCGATCGTCGAAGTCCAACTTAACCTGACAGTGTAAAAATTCTTTCTTTTTTTATATACTGTTGGTGCATAGAACATAAGCTTTTAACTGTAATTCCAACTTTCCACAATCAAATAGATGGGAAATTAAGAAGAGACAAACCTTGTCAATTTTGTCATAAGAATCAGCACTTTTTGGGACTAAACCAGCCAGAACTTCTCTTGGAATATTATCAACTAGCCACTTTGGCCATCCATTTATTAGCTCTTCATCCTCATGACTCGTTGTTGTCTTGCTCTCATTAGTTTGTTTTTGTCCCTCACTTGTGATCACCAAATTCCTTTCATTTATAGGATCTTTGTTTGCATCACTCGGTCTCCTACCAGCAGCATTTTTCTCCCTTGGCTCATGAGGCCTCTGTCCAGTAGACCTCCTTGGCCTAACATGTTCTCCTCTAGCAACATATCCACTCTCTAATTTCAACTTCTCTAGTCCCCTAGGCGGCGAATGCATCGAAGGCTTTCCTTGAGCACACCCCATAAGATGGAATACTTTGTCAAGTTTCTTAAATAGTTGTAACTATATTCATCACTAATAGTCTATCTGGCCAAGCTTTTGGAAAGTTCAAAGTTCGAGTTGAAGTGTTTGGTCAATCTTTTAGGAATAAAATAAGTATTTTTGAGCAATAGCAGAAGTTGAAAGGAAAAAGTAGCTACTCCCATTAACACCTTTAGAACCTTGGCTAAGTTGTTACTCTAATATTGGTAAAAGTGTTTTTCAAATTGATTAGCCAAACATAAACCGTTACATTTTGAAAACTTAACCAAACAGACTATAAATTATGACGAAGTCAAGAAAAGGTCATGAATTCTTGAACAAATGCAGGCTGAGCTAAAACTAGAGAAGAATATATATAGAAAAATAGAGGAAACTTAATGAAAAGTGACAATAAAGCCGGCGAGGCCGGCCATTTCAGAATAACATTAATGTATCTTCATGTTGTTGTTGGGTATTCCATTAGATGGCATATTCATTTAGCTTATTCGAATAAAATTAGTTAAACATGTGTTAAATAGGTTATAAATGGCAAATATTTACTTCGAGTTTAATTTCTATAAGCTGAGTTTACTATTCAATAATATGAGAAATAAGATAAACCACCTATTATAGCAAGGTAAATAACACTGACAGAAATTAAATTTCACGATGGAAGCAAGAAAATAAAGAAATTACGACTTCACTTTACTAATTTGGCCTAATACCCCATTTCTTAATTTCCGTATAAAATGTATCATATTGTCCGTGTATATATGTTAAATTCTTGTTTTCTATATATACATCACTTTTCTTTTTTCTTTCTCCGCTTCCCCCTTTCCAATTTAAAGAACTTAAATTGCAGCAAGTTTCATAACACACAACACAAAATTCAATTTTTTTTTTATTTAGCCTATTTTATTACTACATCTTTTGGAGTTAAAAAAAACATTGTGACAAGGCAAGGCAAGATTTATCTTGACATTTGTCACAGGGCAAAGCTAGGAAGGGCTGAGGGGTCATCGGCATCGCTTCAAGGAAAAATTACATTGTTCATATATGGTTTATATTGATGTATATATATAATATATGTTGAACATCTTTGGCCTCCTTGTATGTCTATTTTTTATTGTTAATATCTTTTTAGTGAAAATTCTAATTCTGTCACCGAATTGTATATCATCGTTCTTTTTGGTGTTTGTGCTAAGGGGGGAAATTCGTCTTAGTAGATTATGATACGACGACACAGCTATTTTGTTGCTGTGGCAAAACGATATTTAGTTATTTTAGCTAATGATGTAGAGCTAGCTAGCAGCTAAAATGTGTGTTGTCTTTTTTTCCTTCCTTACGATAAAAAATGTGTTGTCTTGAACTAGAAAAATATTTAGTATATGTACTACGTATGTAACTACGTAACAAAGAACATGTCAATATCAGCATATATGGAGAAGTTCTACCCGTCTTGCTAAAATTGAAAATAGTGTTTTTTAAGCAAATATACAAGTTTGAAGCTTGAAATTACATTTCCGAATTTATTTACTTCAATACCAATTAATTTACATATTTACCAAGTCATATAATTTGACTTTTCAATTAATTTAATCATTTTCTTTTTTTTTTTAATTTTTGACAAGGTGATGTGGACCCGCATTAAATGCGGGTCAGGCTTCATTAAATGGAGCATTAAATGCGGTCAGTGGGTTATTAAATGCACCACTTCAATTTTTTTTTTTTAATAAACAAAATGTATTTCTGTTGTTAAAATTGATTTTTCATCTTCTTCTTTGTTGTATTATTATTTGTTTAGCAAGAATTTCTCTCCTTCTTCTTCACAACGTTCCTTCATCAGCCGGATTTCAGGTATGTATTTATTGAATTTTATTTTTTGGTTTTCGTTTTGAGTCGGGTTCTAGTAATGGTCATCTCCCATTTTGTGTATAGGTTATCTCAACCCGTTTTTTTTTTAAATTTTTTTTGCACCCAATGTCGTTGTTCTTCCTTCCAACTCTTTTTTTCGTTATTTTCGAAAGTTATGAAATTTTTTGGATTTGTTGTTGTTCTTTCAGTGGGTTCTTGGTTTTTTGTATTGCGGGTTGCTTTCAATAATCTTAAGATTCAAGTAATGGTCATCTCCCATTTTGTGTAAAGCTTATCTCAACTTTTTTTTTTGAATTTTTTTGCATCCCATGTCGTTGTTCTTCCTCCTAACTCCCTTTTTTTTCGTTATTTTCGAATTTTTTGCATTTATTTTGTTTTTTTGTTGTTCTTTCAGAGGGTTATTGGTGTTTTTACCCCCTTTTTATTTTTTCGGATTGGTATTCTTTATAGCGGGTTGCTTTCAATATTCTCAAGATATTCCCTTTCACTTATTTTGGTATTATTTTGTGAATTAACTGGTTCATGGCCCTTTTTTTTTATGGTTTGCAACTGGTAATTGGGGGTTTTTTGAGTTTAGCATGTGCCGTATCTCCCCTTGTTTGTATTTAATTTGGTTCTTTTTGGTATGCAATTGTTTGTTTTTGTAGAAGAGTAATTGGTGACATCAATAGTGTTTGTATCGAAATTTTTGGTATATTTTTTGGCATTGTCCATGGTTGTGTGTTAAGCATGATGATAGTTGATGTATTAGTTTTTTTTACACTGCAATGGCATTATCTTGGCTGTTTTGGTATGCGATATCTAATTTTTTCGAGGTTGAAATTGTGGTATTTTTATTGGTATGCAAATGGTAATTGGGGGCATGTGACTTTATTATGTGTTGTTTGCCCCCCTTAGTTTTTGGTATTTTTTTTGGTATTCTTCATGTGCCGGACTGGGGATAATTGGTATTGCTGATGGTAGTTTGGAATTCAATGATTCTTCCCCATGGGTGGTATGCATTATGGTATTGTCCTATGTCTGTTGGTATGCTTATTTGGTAATTGGGATGGGGTTTTTCATGTTTGCTGTTTTGATGTAAATTTGTCAAGGTTGAAATTGTGGTATTTTTTTGGTATGCAATGGAAATTGTGGTATTTTTTTGGTATGCAATGGTAATTGGGGGTATGTGACTTTTGTATGTACTGTTTCTTCCCTTTATTTTTGGATATTATTGTATGTATTTATTTGGTTGTTGGTATTTTTATGTCTAGTGTTGTTTTTGTATTAGAGGAATTGGTGACAGTTAATAGAGTTTATATTGTATTTTTTGGTATATGTTTTTGATATTCAATGGTGTTGTGGTTGAAACTTCAACAGTTTATTTTTTGGTGTTTCCTATGATATTCTGTTTTGTATTTAATATATGTTTTATTGGTTTAATGTGCAGTGTTGTAATTGTATAAGAGGACAAAATTACTATGGAAGTGACACCAACGAGGAGGAATTTGTGACAGTTAATAGAGTTTATATTGTATTTTTTGGTATATGTTTTTGGTATTCAATGGTGTTGTGGTTGAAATTGGTATCCGATATGGTAGTTCACTATGCATTTGTGGGTTGTATTTTTGGTATTCTCTGTCAGTTACGATGTATGGTTGGTTGCAAATTTTGGTGTTCACTATGGTACTTATAAAATTATCGAACTTCGCCACCAGATATTCCAAAAATAAAAAAATTACAAAAATATATGAACGTGCATGATCTTATCAACACCTATACCAACACTATTACCAATAAAAAAACCAACACTATTATTGGTTATTTTATGTAATAAAAGTTTGTAAAGTATGCACAATTTTAATGTAAGAGAAAGAAAAAGTACACACACATTAAATGCTTTAATGTTAGAGAAAGAAAAAGTACACACAATTGTTGGTTGCTTGGAATTGTTGCTATTTTTTCTCATTTCCCTATAAAAGACACTATTCACAACAATTTAGCATTATTTTTTTGTTTCACACTTTTTTTTTTAATCTTTTTTTGTTGTAAATTGATTTGATGTGTCCTTTTTAAAAATAATTCAATACCTTTTACATTATTAAAAGGCCAAATTTTATACATTACATATTTATAGTATAGAACAAGCCAAATACGTACGAACATGTTAATAAATAATTAATTCTACCAATTTGGTTACGATTAACGTTTTATATTCTTTAAAAAAACACAAAAAAAATCACATTAAACTCCAAGTAAAATTTCATCTTGTGTGTTTATTGCAATTATGACTATCAATTATACATATGACAATATTTGTCTCGAACTTGTTAGTCCAATCAGTTAATTCTTTATTCCACCATTCACGTAAAATTATATATTTGCACTGGATGTCATAGCAACAAATTTTTTCCCCGACTTTACTACCATGTTCGTACAAACATATATAAAAATTAAAATTTTTTACTACCACAAACAACACCAAAGAACACCACAAATAACACCAAACAACTGCTATTGTTATTTTGACTAATGGAAAGTAATTATCATTGTTATAGTATAATACTTGCACCCACATGGGGGCAGCTGTACCTCTTGATGTGGCATCCCAATAAAAAATCCCTTGGTCAACAACTTATTAAATACACAAAAAACATTCCCTCCATTTTATCTTGTGGTTAAAAATTTTGCATGAAAAAAATGGAAGACAAATGGGGGCCAGCCGTACCTATGGCTGGCGACGGGACCGGAACCGGTCACACCGGACCGGCATTGACCGGTACCGGGACCGGAACCGGTCACATATTAGTGGTTTTTCCCGGAACCGGACCGGAACCGGCACCGGTAGTACCGGGAAAAACTACCCTTACCTTACCGGTGCCGGTACCCATCGGGACCGGACCGGTCCACCGGAATTCCGGTTTTTTAAAAAAAAAAATTAAAAAAAATGTTAAATTAATTGTTAATATTTAAAAATTTAAATTCAAGTTTAAAATGTTAAAGGTTAAAATAAAATGTTAAAATGGTAGTATTATTATTCATAAATCATTATATAAATTGTTAAAATTTAAAATAAAGTTTGAAAGTTTGAAATTTAGAATTCAAAATTGTTATAAGTTATTTATAAGTATGACTTTATAAGTTATATAATTATAATTCAAACTTAAAGTTGCTATAAGTTTGTTATATAATTTATTTTTAAAACTAATATAATTTATAAATTATAATTCAAACTTAAAGTTGTTATAAGTATGAAAATTGTTAAAATTTTAAGTTGTTATAAAGTTTAATTTTTAACGATTAAATTTTGAATGTTTCTTTTTGTATTTTAAACTTTAAAGTTAATAAAGATTTGAGAAATAAAGGGGCAAATATATTAAAAAGAAGTTAGAACTTAGAAGTCAAAACTTAAATTAAGATTAAGTGAAGATAATAAAAATAAAAAAAGAAATAAGGCGAATAGCCTCTAATTTTATTAGGTAATTTTAAAATTTAAATTGTACAATGTAGAAAGGTAAGATATTAGAAATCAACCTAATCTACGCAGCCACCTTCTAGGAAGGGTTCTGTTTCAACTAGGTATAATTTATTGTAAATTTGTAATATAATTAAATTTAATCACTAATATCTTAAACTACTTTGAAACTCTTGTCTAAGAGTTTCTAACATTTCAGCTGTCACATTTTCTGGAATCGGCTCTTGAGCTTGTTCTCCCAGAAATTCCATGCCGTCTTCGCTTGATTCCGATATAACATTATCGATATCGGCTTCAAACTGAGAAGGCAATGTCGGACGCCCTAAATTCCTTCGCTCCGCATTTATCCAGTCTCGAAATAAGACTGAAACTTCTAAGCTATCGCCAGCTAGTGAATGCCTATGGTCTCCGACTTGGAACCTAGCAGCGCTAAAAGCGCCTTCCGAAGCAACTGAAGAAGCTTGAATTGCCAGCACATCACGAGCCACCAGTTGAAGTCTTGGAAAATTTTTTCCACGAGTGTTCCACCACGCCAACAGCTGCGGCTTCCCCTCTGAGTCCTTGATGCTTTCCGATGCCTGGTTAAGATATTCATCAAAGTCGTTCTTTTCGTTAGCTTCTAATCCAAGTTGTAATTCTAACATTGCGTCAATGTCATCATCAAATCTAGCCCTAGTAGGTTGTGGTTGGTATTCTACATTTTGTACTGAATTATATTGTTCTAAATCATATAATTTCCTAGCTTCAGGTCTAATGCTACTTAGAACTGCTTCTAAATTAAGTGATTAATTTTCTCCGTCGTATACTATTTCTAAGTCTGCAAATATACTAGTTACCATTTTAAATACACCAAATTCTTTATAAGCAGGATTAAATAAAGCAGCAGTTAAATAAATTTGAGGGATTGGGAAAAAGTATTTCCTAAATTTTTCAATCATTTTTTTAATAGGTTCACTAAATCTTGCATTATTTTTAAACGAAGCTAATTTATTACAAATAGTACAAATATTAGGCAACACAGAAGAAATAGTAGGATAGTAAAGGCCGGAAATTTGTTTTGTTGCTAAATAAAAAACTTTTAAAAAATCAACTAAATCTTTAATATTAACCCAATCATTTTCATCTAGACGGAAGGTGGGATCTGAATTATGTGCATTCCAGACCATTGTAAGTGGTCTCCTATAGTCGTAAGCAACTTTTAACATTTCATAGAATGAATTCCACCTAGTTGCTATTGATTTAGGAATTTTTCTAACAGGTAAATTACATTCAATGCAACGCTGGTCAAATTCCCTACGCCTAGCCAATACTTGACATTTAAAAATAAAGTGGCATGCGGCTTCCACTTTATTACATCAATTTTCAAATAAAGAAATACCATCTTTAACAATTAAATTATAAATATGTGCAACACATTTAATATGAAAACCATCTTCATAAGTTGGACAAATAATAGGTTTTAAAAAATCTACAGCGCGTTTATTATTACTAGCGTTATCTAGAGTTACACTAAATATTTTTCTACTTATACCAAAAAATTGTAAAACATTAAGAATAGTTTGGAAAATATAAGAACCTGTTTTTCGAAATTCACAAGTTTTATATCCTAAAATTCTTTTTTGCAAATTCCAGTTATCATCTATCCAGTGGGCCGTAATTGTAAAGTAATCGTTACCGGTTACACTACGTCCCATATCAGAAGTTATTGCTATCTTACAATTATTATAAGCAAATAAACATCTAAGATATTGTACATGGCGTGCTTGAAAGTCAAAAACAGCTTTTTTTATAGTATTTCTAGAAAAACCATTAAAAGACGGGTTATACACAATTTGAATATAACGCACAAAACCGGGATTTTCTGCAAAACTAAAAGGCAAACCAGTAACAACAATCATTTTAGAAAGTTCATCCAGGTCCCGTTGTCTACTATAAGGTCTATGTGTACTAGGACCGGAAATATTACTAGGATTTAGTTGCGATTGCACCATATTTGAACCTCCCGTCGATTCATCGGGAATAGGAGTTCCAAATTTTTTGGCGTCCGCAACAGCCTGTGCATGCAAAAATTCCATTTTACAACAATGCATAAGGTGATTTTTCAAATGACCCGTCCCGCCCCCCTTTCCCGAAGTTTTATGGTTTAAAACGTGTTTACATTTGTTACAAATAGCTTTTGTTTTATCTTCATTTTGCGTTAAAAATTGCCAAACAACGGATTTTTTTGCACGTTCCGTCTTAGGCCTATTAGATGACGTAGGTTGTACGGGGGGAGCGGGAGCGGGAGCGGGAGGGGGGGGGGGGGAGTAGTAGCACTATATGGGGGTTGAGTTTCATCGTCATCAAAAGTATCTTCATTTTCATTTATTTCAAAATCATCTTCCGGTAAATCTTCGTTAAAATTCCCAAAATGTTGTTCAAGAAAATCATTGTCTAATCCCGTGTTAGAGTCAATATTAATAAAAGTGTTGTCTACGTAAGTAGAATCTTCGGTATTTAATCTAAGTGGTGCTTGTCTTGTAGACGAAGTACCACCTGATTTTTTTACCGGTTAAAGCCTTTTTAATTCCACCAAAAAATGTACTCTTTCCCTTTCCTTTTCCACCGGAATCCATGTTAAATTTAATTAAACAAATTATGATTATATGCAAAAAATCAAGTTTATGAATGTAAAAAAATAATTCAAGGAGACAACAACTCAACAAGTAAAAGTAATCAAATAAGTAAATTTGGAAGAATAAATAAGTAGAATTTAGGAACGAAGGTACCAAACGTCTGTGTAAAAACAGACGTAGAAGCCGAAATTGATGAAAGTTGAAGCTTGAATATGCTCCAAATTGATCCACCAAATTTTGCTCCAAAATGCAATTACCAAAACGAAATAATATTTTGGAATAATGATTGAGAGAGTAGAATGTAGATAATGAATATATAATATATAATATTTGAGAGTAGTATGTAAATATGTAATATGTATATAATTATAAATTTGTAATATTAGTAAGTGGAGAGAATTGGATTGAGAGAATTGGATTGAATTGAGAGAATTAGATTGAGAGAATTGAAGTGAAAAATTATGAAAGATTTAGGGGTATTTATAGTTGAGAAAATATTGAATTTTGGAAAAAAATAAAAAAAATAAAAAAAAAACTATTTCTAACGGTCAAAAACGGACCAAAAACGGGCATTTTTTGTATATTACCGTTGGTGGGCCCCACACCAACGGTAATATATTAAAAATTAAAAAAAAAAAAAATTTGACCGGAATTACCGGTTCGGTACCGGACCGGAACCGGTAAACCGGAACCGGTAATTACCGGCAAAAAACTTCGGTCCCATCCCGGTTCCCCTTCCGGACCCCCCCTTACCGGAACCTACCGGTAAGTACCGGAACCGGACCGGAACCGGTACTTACCGGTTCCGTCGCCAGCCATAGTCGTACCTGCTTGATGTGGCCTCCCTTTATAGGGGCTTGTAGGCTGCCATAATCCCATCAAATCAATTAAATTGTTTTGATGGGTCTTCTTCTAATAAATTTATTCAACACATTTTCCATAAATATTTATTAAAATACCATAATTTATACATTACATTTTTTTATGGTGTAGAACAAGACAAATATGTATGAACATCTTAATAAATATTTAATTCCACGAAATTCGCAACAATTACCTTCTTATATTTTTTTTTAAAAAAAATACTATTATCAATTATTTTTTTATATTCTAAATTTTTTTCTATTATGACAATATCAATTATACGTAAGACTAATTTTTTCGTGAACACCAAATTTTTTTGTCCATACTACAATCATTTTACGCTTTACATTACGTTTATAAATTGAAAATTTTATTCTCCAATTTTGAAGAACATACTACTTCTTTGTCAATTATTATAAAAAAACAAAAAAAAATAATAAAACTAGAAACCCATTTCCTACACCAACTTCTAAAAACTTTTAAATATCATAAATTTCTTCTTCCTTTTCACCACCTATCACATCACACTTTAATCAACTTTATTATAAAAAATAATACTCTCTTTCCTACTTTTTAATTAAAGTTGGTATAACTTTGGTAATTTTAACCAACTTGGTAATGTCTTGTAATTTCCTCCCCTAAAAAGGGCATTTTTGAAATCCGCCCATGAAAATAACAGAAAAACTTTAATAAAGGGGAAAGGTCATTTTGTGAAATAGTTTAAGTTTGCCTTCCATATGGATAGTTGGAATTCATCGTTATATGATTGGTTCAAATATAATCTGGCGATAGAAGTTTTTAATATATGAGCATATTTTATGGGAAAAATAGTCAAATTTACCCATGATTTATACTAAAACGAACTAAATTTGCCCTTAAATTTTGAAGAATGGAGTCAGAACCATTGTCATCTTCAACACTCGAAGCCTCCAACAACAATTTTTATCCAACACATTCAAACAAGCAAGTGTCAACTCACCTCAAATGAAACTCAAGGAATATTAAGTGGAGCTGATATTATATGGAAAAAATCATTCTACGAGTGACACTATGAGTTACTTTTATAAGTTAATAGTCAAAAACACATTGAACTACCAACACCTCAACGATCAGTTGTTCCCTTTCATTGCCTCAACTATCATTCAACAAAGTAAGATATAGTGATGATGATAATAGTTCAGGTAGGAAAATGGGACAAAGTGAAATTTAAAAACAAAAACATTGATAGTTTAGATGTATTTGTTTACCATTATTTATATCTACCTTATTTGAGGAATGCTTGGCAAGAAGCAAGCAAATGGCTTTCTATCATAGTTGCACAGCACATAGCAAACCAATAGTTGTGTATAAGCAGCTTTTATATTCTTTCACAAGTAGGAGTGTGTTAGCTATAGTGTATATACTGCAATGAAGAAGCTGGCTTAAACAAATAAAATTTGAGAATTGAAGTGAGGAAATTAAAGAAAGCAAGTGTATTCTTTTACACAAAATTACAAGGGACAGTATCTTATAGAAGCATTTTGTGATATGGAGGAACCTCATTCCAAGTCTAGTATCCCAAAATTTGAGAGAAGGAGCTTAACTTGATCCACAAAGTCAGAACCAGTGGCATATTCTGTTAACATCCCAACAGCAAAACCAAACATTGCCCATCTGTTAAACCAACATATATAATCAGTACAAGTTATACTTATCATTCCAACTAAAGAACGATGCAACGTTACATATCAAAGTAGCATGTATGAAACTATGTTCAAAGCTATATACCATTACCAGTTCATAATGTTCACCCATTTATACGCCTCCAATAGTAATTGAAAGTGCTGCGACAACTCTGTTTGAGAAAGTCAGTAACATACTCTCGAATTTTCATTAGTACTATTTGGATGATGATCTTTATTCCTTGCCTTAACATAAGGAGGAGAGAGAATACTGATGCTTGATGCCACATAAACCAACACTAGTAGTCCAACTTCTGAGCTACGTTGCTTGGACTCCCAAAAAAATGTTGCTATACTCATATCAGATTTTCGAAAAATGCACTACTTTTGGAGGATCTCAAACACAAGCGGCAGTATTTTGGAGCGTCCAAGCAACATAGCTTCTACCTGAGAAGAAGCCTTTCATATCCTACTTATGTCTTGCTCCGGTACCTTTTTAAGTATATACGTCTCTAAAACAGTTAAGGATATGAGAGTTATTGTTGATTGATCAACATACACCTAAAAGTCTTTCTGGCTTTGGAGAAGCTATTTCCTAATTGGAACTTCCCAAATTTCTTTTTATTACTATATTCTAACTTCAACCAGCTAGGTGGCATACCATGAGGTTGTACATTCTATTGAGAAAATACACTTCTTTCCTCACTTCAGAATATCCATTGTCTAAATTGGTCAAGAAAACAAACCCACCTTTAAGAATTAAGACAATCAAATCTCAAAGATCCAGGGTATACATAATATGCCTCTTAGAAAGCACATCAACTACATGTATTTAACGATCTTCGCACCCCAGCCAATGACAAGGTTTTGCTTTTGTCCATCAGGCAATCATGCAATGCAGCAGGCTACGTAAGTCATTTGAGGAAATGGTGAATCTTAGCAACTTCTTTTTCTACAGGAGGGATGATGAAGATTCTATAGCATGTGTCTCTGCCCATGCTACCACAATTATATTTTACAACCAAAAATATCTCTGTTAGACTGGGTTAGAGTCCCTTGGTTGGGGTTGGATAGATGAGTAAGACCCGAGTGCCATATCAAAGCCACGTATTTCCGTTTGGGCTTCCCGTTCACCCTCCAGTCAGACTTGGGCGTGAAGTGAGCTGTTAGAGTGGGTTAGAGTACCACATTGCTTCGGGATTGGATTGATGGTCCACTAATATGGACTTTGGCAATGAGCAATCCAACCCGAGTGTCATATCCTTACATTCTATTCAATTGATTTAATGATAATCAAGTTTAAGATCTCAATCTAATCCAAATTAAAGCACCAAACTCTGCTTGTTTCACCAACTAACGTTCTGGAACAACATAGATCAATGCTAAAATCAGTAATATATCCAAGACTACTAAATTATCATAAAGTCTTTTCAACACAGAGACAACAATAAAGGATAGTATAGCTATTACTTAAAAGTGAATTAATCCAAGTCCTCTTAAATTGCTTATTAATTACCTTCCATTAGAAATTTCATTCTTGGCAATAAAACCAAAGAAGGGTCCTTGATTAGCTTCCTCAAGCTTCTTCTGTTTAAAATACTCTTGAAGCTCCTTAGCCTTTTGCCTCTGAAATTCCATCGTAATTACATTTTTGCCCTCCCCGGCGGACACTGCCACCTGCTTGGGCGGAGCACTGGGTGGAGACGGAGACGGAGGCGGTGGGGAAGAAGAAGACGGTGGTGATGGTGGGGTAGGTTTGACAGGGGTAGGGGGTTGTACCATAGGTCTTCTCAAAGGGCCATCAGCTTGAGAACTCCTAATGGTAAGTGTAGTAGAAAATCTGAAATTATAGGAAGAAGAAGAAGATGGGTTTTGAATTTTGATGCAGGGGAAGGAAGAAGATGATGCTACTGACATTTTTTGGCAAATTGAGGGAAAATTAGTTGAATTGTATGGTTTAATTGTTTATCAGAAACTGGATGGATACTGAAAGGTGTTTCTGTGGACAGCATGTGGCCAAGTTTCATACTGCAAACGAGATTGTCAATAGCAACTTGTACTTTGTATACGAGTATAGATGTTTCGTCACAGATTTTGAAGTTGAAACTTGAAAATTTAACATTATAATTTTTCAAATTTGAAATAGAACCGTTCAAAATTGAATTGAGAAAGAAAGTTATTGAATTATTGATTTGGCGATTTCAATAATGATTTTGATTTTTCTTATATTACATTATCCATTCTTAACGAACTTAGAGTTTAACGGTATACTTTTGCTTCTAACTGTTTCAAACTCTCTTTTATTCTACAAAGTGTCTGTATTTGTTTAGCATGTCTACGATCGACAATTGATAAGACGAATAGGTAAACTTCAAAACCAAATTGAACTCATCAATACACAATCCTAATTTGAAGTAGTATTTCAACTTGTATTTTGCTTGGAAAAATTTAAAATTCTATGAGTGAAAGTTCAAAAACTAAAAATTGATTTGAACAAACTTTGGGGAACTTGAAGTTTTGAAGATGTAATTTTCAAATTTTATGATGAATCATATATTCAAAGATCAAACGCTAGCTACATTCACAAGCCCTTTTTAATCGTCAAGGAGCATGGTGAGATGATTGTCATTCCTTATTAAAGGCCTCAAATTCAAATTTTCAGAATGAATTTTCATTGGGAAGAAGATTTCACCTCCTAGACTAATAGATCTATTGGACATGAATTTACACTATTGTATCAATATATATTTCACATATGAAATTGATTAAAACAAAAAGTAAAAAGAGATTCTTTTTTTTTACTAACCTTAGGATTTGGAAATTAGGGAAATGAAAAGTTTCAGGACCCAAAATTGTCAAGATTATACACCAAATTGCAAAGCAACTCTATCTGGACTAGATTCCAGCCAGATGTTCCTTTTCCAATAGAATAAATACATAGGCTTGTTTGAATTGAAAAATCACAAACAATATGACAAATCTCTGAAAGTTCCCTATGAGATTGATCAACATGTACCTATCTGAAGACCCTAAGGGAGTGATTAACGCACGAGAAACCACCATCAACCATCAGATTATGCCCACTAATATACCTGGATTCGTCACTGGCTAAGAAAAGCACCGCATTAGCAACATCGTCAGCCATCAATTCCACACCCTGCAAGTTAGCATTCCTGCTAGCAAAAGCACGAAAACCTTCCATTGCATCATCAGTCCTTTCATCCTCAGGCAAGTGAGCCAGACATAATCCAGTTGCAACAGCGTAAGGAGAAACACAATTCACGCGTACACCATGTTTTCCCATCTCAGCTGCAACGTTCTGCGTAAGTCCCAAAACAGCATACTTGGAAGCTGTATAACCGTGAGGTCCGACTCCACCAATGGCACTTGTGACACTGCAAAGAGATATTATTGCTCCCTTCTTAAGTGGTATCATTATGCGAGCAGCATGCTTCATTCCGAGGAAAACACCTTTCAAGTTCACGTCAAGCACCTTCTCAAACGAAGAAAGTTCATAGTCACGGATATCTGGAATAGGAGGCCCAGACAATCCGGCATTATTAACCATTATATCAAGTGTACCAAACTTTTGAACGGTAAAATCAACTGCATTACTTATATCAGCTTCTGCAGTAACGTCGCAGTGGATAAAACACGCATTCTGGTCATTACCAAGGGTCTCACAAACATGCTGTCCAACTTCATCTTGAATGTCAGCAATGCATACTTTTGCACCATGCTTATGAAATAGACGTACTATGCTCTCTCCTATACCACTTGCCCCTCCAGTGACTAGAGCTACTTTTCCCAATAACCTGATATATCAGATAAATGGTCAAGTGAGTTTTTTTCCGGAAGAAAAAGAAAGTTGACTTTAAATGCATGGTGGTAGCTTCAGCGAAATATAGTTCTCTTATCATGAAAAAATGAAGACATTTCCCTGATTAAGGAAGAATATCAACCTTCAACCATCAACAAAAGAGATACAGGAGGAAGAGTGAGAACTCTTATGTTCCAGTCAGCATCTTAAGTGTTGACTGTTGAGCAAGAAATACTTCATATCTTAAACGCATCATTCACAGTTGAAGGAGAGAGTGAGGATGGATCAGAAACAGAGAAGAAAATGTGGGGAGAGGGAAAAGGATGACACCTCCTATCTCGAAGTTTTAATTGCTATAGTTCTTTCATCAATCTCTTCTACGCTCGGTGTTGTTAACGACCAACAACAACAACATACTCAGTGTGATCCCACAAGTGGGGTCTGGGGAGGTTGAAATGTACGCAGACCTTACCACTACCTCATAGAGATAGAGAGGTTGTTTCCGGAAAACCCTCGTCTCAAGAATCAAGCCCCATAAGCAGTATATACTAGATATAGAAAAAGGGAAAGAACTGAAAAAGGACGAACGACTAATAATGAAAGCAAACGTTAGTATGTAAATACGAAAAAGTAACGATGAAAAATTTACAAAACTAATAACAAATATAAGACTGATAATGACAACATAAGATAAAACCGACTACTCCTACTAACCTACTATATCACTAGGCCAAACATCATTCTACCCTAGCTAACCTATTAGCCTGCTACCCTAATATGCGACTTCTACTTCTTTCTGTCTAAGGTCATGTCCTCGGTGAGATGAAGTTTCGCCATATGTTGTCTAATCACCTTCCCCCAATACTTCTTCAATTTACCTCTACCCCTCAGAGTAACACCTAACTCCAACCTTTCGCACCTCCTAACAGGAGCATCAATACTTCTTCTCTGCACATGTCCAAACCAACGCAGTCTCGCTTCCCTCATCTTGTCAGCCACAGAAGCCACCTCCAACTTCTCCCGAATGATCTCATTCCTAACCTTATAGCTCCTTGTATGCCCCTACATCCATCTCAACATCCTCATCTCCGCAACCTGCATCTTCTGAACGGTAAGTTCTTGATTGGCCAGCACTCTACCCCATACAGCAAGGACGGGCTAACCACCGTTCTGTAAAACTTACCTTTAAGTTTAGGTGGTATCTTCTTATCACACAGAACTCCGGAGGCAAGCCTCTATTTCGTCCATGCTGCCCCAATACGATATGTGACATCATCGTCAATATCACCGTTACTCTGGATAATGGACCCAAGATATTTAAGCGGTGTTGTTAATGACCAAGAGGACAAAATAATGAGAGACAAAAGCTGAGCTAATAGTACAACTTAGCCAGTAGTTTGATTACCGAAGTACAATAACGTGATATAAAAGTGCACCCATGTGACTTAGCGTCAACGAAGTGAGTTGAGAACCATGAGATATCAGGTTCACTTCTCAGCGAAAACAAAAATACTAGGTGATTTCTTTTTATGTATCTAAGCCTTTGAGAATAGGCTTATGGGGAGGTAGCAGGTACCTATAAGTTTTGAGATAATTTTATCTCTAAACTAGAACATCTATATTCTTTTCTCTACGATAGCAAATTCAGTTTTGAGATAACTTTATCTCTAACCTGCTTAGTGAAATAGAAGAAATTGGATAGGATATTTCTCCATACATCATTGTTCAACAAAATCTGTTGATATTTGACTTACTAGAGGAACTGGTTCGCCATGTGCTGTCATGATTCCCAAGTTCATTTACACTTGATCAGCCATTGAATCATTTCTTCTCCTAAGACATATCTGTTTCCAAGCCATAGTTCAAGAAAAGGTAATGAAGAAGCTGAAGAATTTCATTTGATTGGATTTCGAAGAAAAACAAGAGAGGAAATATGACGTAGGTACAAAACCAGTGGCGAGTACCTTACACAAATCTAGACCAGCTTGAGATTATATAAATGCATTTTCCGATCCATTTGTAGCAAAATATTGGTATAGATATTGCAGAATTTAGCAATTTCATTCGAGAATATGCTATTCCACCAATGGTAAGAATTGACCAAAAAAATGAGAACAATACACCTACCCCGTGGCTTTTTGGTCCAGAAAATCAGGTGCTAGAAAGAAAGGAAAACTACATTGAAGGGTCATAACTAATCCTGAATCAAAGTCTATATTTTTAGCACCACACCACTAGAAGAAACAGAGGAAAAGTATAGCAATTTGTTTCACAGCTGCATCATAAAAGGTGCATTAAATAGTGCATCTACCTGGTGGATACCTAATTTTTTAAAAATATAACCACCCAGGCAATGTGCATGTGCAGGCTTTTCTTGATTGTAGAAAACCTCAAATAAGAGTGTACAAGTAAGGAGGGTCAGACCTTACCTAATTGGGTTTGAGGTACATAGAGGAGCAAGGGATGGATGTACACCTCTTTTTTCTTTCTTTTTTTTTTCCGGGGAAGCAGTAAGGCAAGTGTCCTTATCACACCTCTTGATTGCACATGTTACATAGATCTTCTCTGAACTGCAGATAAGATAATGCATGGGCCTTGTACAAAACCTTGGTGTGATTGAGGCAGCTTCTCGTTACGCATCAAAACACAAAAGTCGAGTTAATTCCAGATGGGAAAGTGCAAATCTTTGTCATTATGCATCTGGAATTTATTCAGACTGGAGGATGGAGTATCTTGTTATGCATCAACACGAGAATCTTTGTTGTTGCTGCAGCTTCTCGTACGACACGTCCTTGTAGGCAGGATGGAGTACGGAGTACCTCCAAACTAAATATTTTTACTTGCTTTTAGAGAAAAGTTTAAAGATTTAGAATTTAGGACCTTGGTCATGATAATAGAAGGGAGACTGAGCAGTCTAAGATCCAGTATCAGTGAATAAAGGATGAATCACCCAATTAGATTAATATGTGGAGTATGTCAACTATATTTACACTTTTACTCATTATACCTACTTTATAAACTAAGAGAAACAAGAAAATATTGTGAGGCTTCTTATGGGAAGGGTAGAGAGGGAAGGAGATACCATCTGATGGAATGGAATAATGGAAGCTCTAGCCAAGGGAAGAGGTGTCATTTCGCAATTGGTGTCTGAAATGGCATGGGTGCTCCTAGAATATATCAAATCACTGTCGACTTAAAGAGTGAAGAAATGGATTTGTATAATACAATACTTCTTCTCTGTGCAGTTTTTGGATGATTTAGAAATGATAGGAAGAATCTTTCAAGAGGTAGAAAGTCCAGTATGGAAAATCAGAACCCCTTTCCCTTTCATTTGTAAGTTTAACATAGAAAGGACGATACTACATAACGTTTTTGAAAGCTAGGTGGCCATGATGTGCAGTATACTAGCTTGGTTAGTTATCAATCAAATTTATTTTGGCTAAAACAGATAAGAGGGTTATCAAGTTAATTTTATAAAAGAAATCAGTGATCTAAAATATTTTAAAACAAGAAGGAAAAATTAAAGTTTTAAAGGGTAGAACTCTGCTATGGTCGTTCGTTTGTTTCTTCATAGCAAGTTTAATTCTCAAATTTGGTACATGGTCTTTAGTTCCTTCTAAGATGGCATAGAAAGGATCTACACATGGCTTCATACCCATGCTGGTGCACCACTAGCTACAATTCCATGGCCCGTCCGGAAGGAGAGAAACAATAGATTTTTTTGAGAACATACAAGACTCTATACTAAATTGTAAAGCGCAGTAATAAGTTTTTCATAGGATTTGGTGCAACAAGGTCTCTATAGATGTAATTGACGGTTTGGCCATTGTTATTTCCTTAGTGAATTACATGTTCACTCTTTTGACTGTAACTTTTCCCAGCATTCACTACTTGTTGATACTTCAATACAAGTTATCACATTTTACCCGTCAAAATGGAAGTCCATATCAGTTGCTCCTGTTTGTGGCATTTGTATTAGGCATAATACATAAACCGACGCGAAAACCTGACCTCAAACTAGTGTGTGAAAGGCAATCGCCCTGTCGCTAATGGCAAGAGGCGAGGCGAGGCGACCCTTCATCACCTTTTAACTTTGTGGCGAGGTGATCTTCAAAAGGCGATGCCGTTGCCTTTTGTATTATCTTAAAAAAAGCGACTAATTTAGGGTGTTTTAAAAGTTAAAAGATAATTTTAGGGTTTTCTTTTCAAATTTGTACACTTGCACTCTTAGACTTAGACTGCAACTCCAACCAAATGACCCGACTAGGCTTCTCTAGCGACCAACCAAATTTTTTTGGAGACTCCAAAGTCCAACAAATACGCATTTCTTCTTTTTTTTTTCTTCAGATTTCATCACCCTATGTTTCTTTTTTCTCCTTCTTTGTCAGACTTTAGAGTTACTTCTACCTCTGTGTTTTTTTCCTCACTATTGACTTTGGTTTTGTTTTTTCCTCATTCAAGTTCTAGACTTCTGGTATCTATTATCTATTTTCAATTTTTGAATTGAAATATTTGCTAATATATTATTAAAATTGAGATTTTGACTATTTATATATGCAATTAAATATTTTAATTTTTTGGATTAATTTTTAAATTGGGTTGACCTTCATGGTCGCACGAGACTTTCCTAGTGCGGTTTACCTCTCTAAGTTGAAGAGCTTATTTGCCCGGTGAAGTCAAGTTTGAGTATTTGTTTATGTATTATGCTTTTGAATTATTGGTAGAAAAATGATATGGTACATTCTAGGTACAACTAGCTGGATTCTTTGGAAGGTTTGATGTAAATCCACAATGTTTGCAGTGACAGCAAATTGGTGACAATTTAAACTTAGGGTTATCAAATTAATAAAAGGTAAACAAAGGGTTACCAAATTAAATCTTAAATATGAAATGATTAAGAAACACTCAAAAGAAAGAAAAAATATATATATGAAGAAACTTTTCACTCTCAATAATGAGTTTCTAGGTTTGGCAATTTCTCAATCAAACTCATCCTCAATTAAAAATCTTATTAAGGAAAACAACTTGAAAAATTGCTCTACTTATACCAAATGGTCAAAACAAAAGACTCACAAATGTCAAAGCCAACAAAACCTAGGCTACCCAAAAAAAAATAATCTAAAAAATAGTACCTCATTATTTTCCCCACCTTATAATTCACTTCCACTGAGCCAAAAGGAACATAGAAACAAGAAGTAAAATTGGGTAATAAGTAATTGCAGCAATGAAAAATTTAAAGCAGTACCTTTGGTTAGGCAGAGAAGTATCAGCCATGGCAACAAAATTCCTTCTCTTCTAACAAAAGATATCAAATAAGAAAGTTCACTGATATAGGTTGATTTGATTTGGAGTTCAAGAAAGTGAATTTTAGATTAAATATACAAAAGTATTTTTAATGTTAAAATATAAATATGTCAGATAAAAATTAAAATTGATAAATTGTTGTTTTTATATTCACATAAAAATGAGAAGAACAAAACATCCAGGGCTACAGTCACATGGTAGTGGTTATGAGATGGACCACACAGTGTGCGGTGGCTAGATTCCCAAATCTGCCGCATTTTCAGATTATATTAAATATTTTTAAATTAATTTTTTTTAAAAATAATTTTCATTAGAAGTAGAGAAACAATATTTTTAATCAATGTCAAATTATAATTTTTTTAATTTCATTTTGTACCTTGATTTCCATTCAGGCCTTTCCTACTTCCCTCCCCAAAAAAAAATTATTTACACTACTCCTATTTCGATTGGCTACACACAATTTTTTTATAAAATTTGTTTTTGAAATTCAAATTTTAAATACTTTTTTCAGTTCCATTTCATTCTCTAACCTTCTATTAATATTTTAAATATTAATTTTAGAAAAAAAATTCAATTGTAAAAAGTTTAATTTTTTTGCTCTCAATCATATCCCAATCACCCCTCCCCCACCACCACACACACATAGAGCCAAAAAAATTAAAGTTTGATATCTAAAAAATTTGCAAATTTAAAAAATATAATTTTTTACTGCATCCCTATCCTCTGAGCACCTCCCAGCCCCCACCCCCACCCCTATCATATTTCTTTTCAATAAAAATATTAAATTTTTAAAAATATAAATTTTTTTCTACTCCATCTCTATCTCTGATCCCCTACTAGCTCCGAACCCCTCTCCTAAAAGAAAAAATAAAATTTCCAAAAAAACTTTTAAGAAGATTTTAAATTTTTTTCCTACCCCATCCTTACCCCCCACCCCCACCCCCACCCCGCTTCCTACCCTGGCCCTCGATCTCCACTCCATGTCTATTGCGGTCGAAATAGGCGTGGTGACACTCTTCTTTTTTCATCAAGACAAGTCAATCAAAATTCAATGAAAATGAAAGATACGCAAAGGGAACTAGAAGTAAATAACATGAGCACAAAAAACTTAATCATCTCAAAACAATCCCCAAAATTAGATTGTTACATATATAAATAATTAATAAAATTGCAAAATTGAAATATAAGTACAAGTCTCATTTTTCAAGTAGAACAAAGCATAAATGAAGGGAAACCAGGATTTGTCGGGTGACAAACAACTACCTCTCAATGTCTCCATGAAAAGCTTTGGATGAATAAGAAGGAAATCTAACACGCGGGTTCGAGTTCGAAACCTGCACAAGAAGTAAAGAGTGAATACCAAACAACTAGATACTCAACAAGTGATCCAATAAGACCATGTAAATCTAAATAGAACGCTAAAACTCATTTATCCCAATCAAACTTTTAAAATTTAAACCTACACAGAAATCAATCCAATCCAAAATAAAAATCATAAAGCACAGTTTACAAAATTTCATAATCATAGTCTAAGTGATACAATCCACAAATATCACAATTATCCAATACAAAAATCAAGTACATCACACACAAGTATCAAAATTTACTATGCACAAACAAGACACTCGGGCCTTTTAATTATAGGTGACAAAGAAGTTTCAAAATTAAGAAAAAGTGACACAAGTTTTAATTATTGGGTGTAGGTGACAAAATTATAATTAAAAGTTAATGATGTTTGACTATTTTCAAAAAAGTCCCCAAGTTTTTTTATACACTTTAACCCACAAAAAAATACCCTAATCCCCCCCCCCCCCAAAAAAAAAAAGTCCCCAACGATCCCCTCTTCTTCTTGTTCTTGTTGTTGTTGTTGTTATTGTTGTTGTCACTATTTGTTAACACCTAATTTTGGACCAAACTTAAATTATATATTTTTTTAGTGTTTAAATATTTTGAATTAAATATTGCTATTTTTATTTTATCTATAATAACTTTTTGATGTAAATTTTATTTTAAAGAAAAGAAATTTCTAAAAAATATATGTTTTCTTTTAATTTTGGTTTTAATGTATAATCTAGCATTGTTAGTACTTTGTTAACTATATTTTAGTTTTAGTTAGTTAATTTTTCTTATTTACTTATTTATTTTTATTTATAGTAATTTTCTAACATTTTCTTTTCTTTTCAAAAACCAAAAACAAAAAAAAATATAAAATAATAAAATAAAAAGAAAAAACTAAAATAATTCTTAAAACTACCCACAAAACCCCACTCCCCCATATTTTACCCAACTAACCCACAAAATCACCCCACTTCTACACAACATGACACACTACAACTTCCATTTTTTTGGCTATAAATACACACACACACAAGCAAGAAAGGGGTGAGAAAAGAGAGGAGTAAAAAAGGAAAAAGAGAGGTCAACCAAAAGAAGGGAAAAAGGAGAGAGAATTAAAAAAAAAAAGTGAGGAAAAGCTGCAGAAAAGTAAAGAAAAGTCAGCACAAAAGAAAAGTAAGAGGAGGAAAAGTAAGAGAAAGGAAAGAAGGAATTTTTTCGAAGAGAATTGAGTTCGGTTCCTATTCGAGGTTTTTCGGTTTCGCCTTTAGCTAGTTCATCGCACAGGTTCTTACTTTATTTATTCTCTGTAACTTTTATTGTTAATCAAAATATACATAGAGTTATTCAAATGATTGTTTATATTGTTTGGTGTGCCAAGTTGATTATTACGTAAAATTCATTCCTTATTATGTTTGATATTTTCCTGAATATCGTTGACATATATTCTTGTAAGTTTGTTCATTAGCATTTGTATGATAGACACTAAAGAAGAATACGTTATATGTGAGTGAAAAGTTACGGATTTTTTTTTTTTAAAAAAAAGAGACAGAATATGTTAAGTATATCATCTTCTAATAATTTATTGAATAAACACTTGTGTATATATAACTATTTTTGGGTGTACAGATGGTTGAGTAGAGTACTTTATTTTATTTTATTTAGCTTACTTTAATTTATAGATAAGACAAGAATAATATACAATTAAATGAAATTAAGTTGGAATATTGATGATGGAACTTAATTATATTGATCTTTCATGTTTCGTTTGTTTGTTTGTCGTATTCTAATATAAGTTACGGCAAGAATTGGTTGGACTAACTTAAAATTTAAATCTTGGAAATTATAGGTAAGTATTCAAAAATTATAATTCTTCTCATGTCATTCCAAAATATATATATAAATCAAAATATAACGTAATTTAAATCTGGAAGAGTAAAAAAAACAAAGAGATAACTAAATTCGTGGCAAGATTGGAAAGCGCTGCTATCAATACACCACGAGCTAATAAAATATGATAATTTTTTTTTTTAAAATAAATTTCAGATAAATTGAAGAAGATAGGTAAATAAATTTTTGCAAAACCAAGAAATATAATGTTTTCAAAATTAGATTAAGTCATACATAAATCAATAAAGCAACCATGCTAGAACCATGGGACTCGAGGGGTGCCTAACACCTTCCTCTCGGTCAATAGAATTCCTTACTCGAATTTCTGGTTTGCAGATAAAAAATATTTCCTTTTGATTAGAGATAAAAAAGGGTGACTTGGAACACCAAAACTCAATTCCAAGTGGCGACTCTAAATAAATAAATAATCTCTTTTCAAAATGTCACTTTAATTGGAAAAACTCTATTTTTCGAAACCACACGCGCGGGGGGGGGGGGAAAATAGGGGTGTGACAGGTGGCGACTCCGCTGGGGATCTAACCAGAATTCAGGCTTAAAGAAATATTGATTTATGCATGACTTTATTTATTTATTTATTATTTTTGTTGGTTTAATGTGCTATTTGTCTTTTTATTTACTGCCTCAATATTATCTGAAATATATAAATTATCCTCTCTCGCGCACACCCATCTGAGTCTTCTGAAAGTCCATTTTATTCGGAGATGCGATTTACGCTCCCGAAACTTTCTTTGAGATACCAGAGATGCGTTTACGCTCCTGGGAAGGAATTTAGTTAACACAAGTTTTAGGATGGGAAGTTCCAGACAGTGAGGCCGGAAAGCCCTGCTACCGGTAAGCTGTTACTTCCCAAACTCGAGTTGTCCACTCGTTTTACAGCCGGTCTAGACACCAAGTACATTAGGGTTTAAAACCTAGCTGAACCAGTCTTAGGGTACGCTTTGTTTGCATTATGAAATTTGACTTAGTGGGGCTCGACACTGGGGTCGAGTCCGTCTAGGACAGGCACCCAATTTTAAGACTATCATGCACATTCTCTATGCTACTTGTTGCATCGTCAGAGGGGCTATATCAAATGTTGACCGGCTTTTAGAAGAATTGAAAATAAGATAACTTTGTGTTACTCTTTCTTCGAAAAAAAAAACAAAAAAAAAACTAAAAGATTTTTTTTTTTCTTCTCTCTTTCTTTCCTTTAAGAAAATAAAGACGCTTTAATTTTCATAATTCACCTAAAAATTTTTTTTTTATATATAGGGTTTAAAGTGAAAATAGATTTTTTTTTTCTAGTTTGGTGTCATAAAGTTCGTCAGACCTAAGTTTTTTTTTTTAAAATAAATAAATAAATAATAAATAATAATAAATAGTAAAAAAATCGTCAATTTTTCCTAAAGTATAGACTTTAAGATTTTATTTATTCATTTTTTTTTATTTTTTTATTTTTTTTTAAAAAAAAAAACATAATGTCTTGAAAAAATCATGTTCATCTCATTTTCTCGATGAGTCTGCCCTCTGTTTCAAAACGCATCAATAATTCCTCTTGATGTCACCAGTGTCAATTTTTTTTTTTCTAATTTGCCATCACCCTATAGGGACAAAATGAGCTCAATGGGGAGATCTGATAAGAGGCCTAGAGATGACCAGCCACCCCAGTTTATGGTGTTAGACAAGGCTCCGGTGTATTTGAAGGCATGGTATGAAAATATGGGAAATTATGGAAAAGGGGAGGTATTTAAGCGCCTAGGATACTTGCGAAGTCTCTTGTATGTTGAGCCGCGAAGGGATGTGATAGAAGCTTTAGTCTCTTTTTGGGATCCGTTGAACAATGTCTTCCGTTTTGCTGATTTCGAACTTACTCCAACTCTAGAAGAAATAGGAGCATTTATGGGTACGGGCAAGGACCTTCACAAAGGAGACCCTATGATGCCCAAACGTATTGGTGCAAGGAGATTCTTAGAACTGATGCACATTAAACAAATGGAGATGGATTGTTTAAAGCAGGGTTGGGTTCATTTAGATTTCCTTTACAAAAGATATGGCCGACAAGATGGATTTGAGGTCTATGGAAAACAACTCTGTAACAAGGGGTGCCGCCAGACTTGGGAGAAGCACAGTTACGAGGCATTTATAGTGGCTTTCTTAGGAACTATGGTATTCCCAAGAAGGGGGCAAAAGATTGACATAAACTTGGCCGCTGTCCTTCCAGCTTTTGAGAAGAGGCCTAATATTACCCTTGTACCAATGGTTCTAGCTGACATCTACCGCGCCTTGACAAAGTGCAAAAATGGTGAAGACTATTTTGAGGGATGTAATATCTTGTTACAAATGTGGATGCTCGAACACATCCGATATCACCCCTATGCAATAGACTTCAAAGTAGAATGGAATGATTACATCGGCGGTCATAAAGAAAGGATTGAAGATCAGGTTTTCCCTGAGGGCATCAAAGCTTGGAGAAGGTATCTTAACGAGTTAACTGCCGATAAGATTGTATGGAATTATCACTGGTTCCCGTCAGAAGAGATAATATACATGTCCTCCTTTCGACCATTCATTGTCCTAATGGGTCTCCGTGGTGTCCAACCTTATGCACCACTCAGGGTCATGAGGCAACTGGGTCGACGACAGTGTCTTCCCCGATGTGAAGACATGCGAGAGTTTATGTATGAGTTTCATCCCGATATTCCTCTTAGAGAGTCAGAGATATTCAAGATTTGGGGAGGGCGCATACTCTCGAGCTCCCAGGAAAGAGTGACAGATCGTAGCAAAGGTGAGGTGGACCAGTCATACTTGGTATGGTTTTATGATCAGCCCCCGCTTAAGGCCATGCCCGAAAGATCGGCAAGAGGACCCATAGATTATATAGCCGAAACCGAGGTCAAAGTTAAGCAAGCCCGCCTCGAAGTTGAGAGGAGTTATCAGTCCACTCTTGATGGCTTAAGTAATGCTTTGAAGAATGTCCGAGAAGAACTGGCACAACACGAGGCAACAGTCGAGGCTCGAGTGAGATTGATTCGAAAGAGGGTAGAAAAAGAGCACCAAGCCACCATTCAGTCTTTGCGTGAGGACCTGGGCATTACCACAGGCGCCATGGAGCAACAAGAAGAAGAATTTAAAAGGGAAAAGGCCCTAATGGTACAGACACAGACTAGGTTGCAAGCTCAGTTGAGAGCCTCTATGGAGCGGGAGAAAAACATAGCAAGGCGTTTCACGGTTTACCAGGCAGAGGTCGAGAGTGAAAGGAACCAATGGATTGCAGAAAGGAATGGACTTCTTAACCAAGTAAAAGAGCTTCAGGCACAAGAAGACAATTTGAACCATGAGATCTATACCACTCAAGATTGGCTGCAGAATTGTCATGAAAACATGGAGGAAGCCAAAGGACACGTGGTTCAGCTTGCTGAAGACCTAATTGATGTATATGGCAGTTATCTTCATCGAGATGATGAGACCTTGGGCCGACAAGCACGGGAACTGGCACCACACCTGCCGAAAGCACTGTTCAAAATTTATTCAGACCTGAGAAGTGACTGAAATCCAAGACATTCCAAGAAAGCATTTTCATTATTGTTATTTCCCTTTCTTTTATTTTATTTTTTGTCAAATCTGTTATAACTTCAAGTCTTAGTTTTATTTTGGGTTATTTGTATTCAGAACCTTTTGGGCACAAATGAAAAGTTATTTTTCTAGTTACTTAAAATTGTGTTTTTCTTTATGTTATTAAAAAAAAAAAGCATTTTTTTTAGGAACTACGTAATGATCTGATTCATGTTCAACATGATACGTGGGCAACCTCAATGGGTTCGATCAAAATATCGCTAAAAAAAAATAAATTCACCTAAAAGCCGGGATGAAGCATGAAAGCCGTCTCCACTATAGAAATGATTTAGGAAGCATAACATACAATGTGTGATTGATATCTGCAAAGTTATAAACCCTAACACGTGTTGTTTTGTTAAAGAAAGAGAAAGCTTTAAGGTGGTTGATTTGTGGTTAAACTGGCATCTCATCCATACAACACAAGGTCAAAGGGAAAAAAGAAGATGACCCGCAAAGACGGAACAGAATTGGATAATGAGGATATCCAAAACTCGATAGTTCAACAAGAATCAGTGCCAGTGGAGGAAGTAAGGATGCTAAGGCAGCAAATGGCTGAAATGTACCAGGCTTGGATGAGCGGGCAAGCCCCGCCACCTTCAATCCCAGAGTACCTAAATACAGCTATGCCGCCCCCAACGAGTGATCCACTCTACCCTCCTGGGTTTGGCCCATATGTTAACACATCCAATGCTGGTGAGACTTCCACTGTGCGCCCTCTGAATACGCCTATGATAAGTAATCCACTTTTCATGCCAGCCGCACAAACCAATACAGTCCCTCAGCCCAAATTGGTCCCCAAATTCAATGATGATCCTTTGTCCAAGGCCTATCCCAGTCAAGGATATGCCCCTGAAATGACTATTAAAATTCCAGATGCCTACTACCAAACTCATCAGTATAATTCCCCTATAGAAGTTGAGAAAACAACCAAGAATGAGGAACATGAAGAAATGGCTAAGAAGATGAGAAGTCTGGAACAGAACTTAAAAAACATGCAAGGATTAGGAGGACATAAAAGTGTCTCGTTCAAGGACTTGTGTATGTTCCCTGATGTTCACTTGCCTGATGGGTTTAAGCTCCCAAAATTTGACAAGTATAGTGGCCATGGTGATCCCGTGGCTCACTTAAAGAAGTACTGTAATCAACTAAGGGGAGCAGGAGGAAGAGAAGAACTCCTTATGGCCTACTTTGGAGAGAGCCTAACGGGGTTGGCCTCAGAATGGTTCATTGATCAAGATATTTCTCGTTGGCATGTTTGGGATGACATGGCTCAGGATTTTGTTCAACAATTTCAGTATAATATTGACATCATCCCAGACCGCAATTCCCTCGCTAACTTGAAAAAGAAATCAACTGAAAGTTTCAGGGAATATGCCATAAAATGGAGAGAACAGGCAGCTAGAGTCAAGCCACCAATGAAAGATCAGGAGTTGATTGATGTTTTTCTCCAGGCCCAAGAACCTGACTACTTTCACTACTTGCTTGCCGCAATGGGAAAGCCCTTCGCTGAAGCAATCAAGATTGGAGAAATGGTGGAAAATGGCACAAAGTCGGGAAAAATTGTGAGTCAAGCAGCTATAAAAGCCACCACACAAGCAATACAAAGTGGATCAGGTGGTTTTGGGAATCGAAAGAAGAAAGAAGAAGGGTCCATGATGGTGTTAGGATCAAAAGGTACGCAAAAAAGGACAAACTACCCTCATGTGCAAGTCCAACAAGGACAACCTGTTGTACCTCAACACTATTATCCACCCCCATATGCAGTTTTCAACACTCAAGCATATGCCCGACCTCCTCAACACCGACAATGGCGGGCACCTGCCCCACAAGGCTCTCGGCCCCAACAACAGAGCTTCCAGGCACCTTATAATCCACGTCCAAGGGCGGATTATGCAAAGGAACAAGGTCAAAAGGAAACTTTCACCCCAATTGGAGAATCATACGCTAGCCTATTGCGAAAATTAATGCAATTAAGACTGGTTGAACCTATCGTTCCTTATCAGGTCAACCCAAATATGAGAGGCTTTGATCCAACAGTTACATGTGAGTATCACTCTAATGCCCCTGGTCATAGCACCGAAAATTGTTGGACCTTAAAGAGGGTCATCGAGAAGCTAATCAATGACAAAGTAATTGTGATACGTAATGAGGAAGCTCCGAATGTCACCAACAATCCACTTCCTGCTCACAACAACGAGCGTGTCGTTGGAATGATAAGCGCTCATATGAAAAGTGAACCAACAGATAGAGAGAACATTGAAGGTAGGCCCCCAGAAGAAGAGTCAAGCATGGTCTTAGAATTTATGCAAAGGGGACCATTGATTGTGAAAGGTGCAAATTCAACTCCTGAGAGCTTAAGAAAACCAGTATTGTATGTCCCTGGGGCTATTAAAGGAGAAATACCATTAAATGGGCCAAAACTATATGTTCCCGGAAGATTTTCAAGTGCCTATTTAACCCAAGACGGTTTAAGAAAGACAAAGGAGCCAGTTGTAATAAAGTTTGCAAAACAACTCCCGATCACAAGCATGAAAACTGTCCCATGGAACTACAACAAAACCATTGTGACATACAAAGGGAAAGAGCTCGCCGAAGAGATTAATGAAGCAGGCGGTATGACTCGTTCTGGACGATGTTATGTCCCAGAGGAACTAAGAGGAGCCAAGCACGCAAAAGAAAGCCAGCTTCCGGTGAAAAAGCCTATCACTGAAGAAGAAGCCGAAGAGTTCTTGAAAAAGATAAAGGCTCAAGATTATTCTATTATCGATCAGTTAAGAAAACCCCTGCCCAAATCTCCTTGCTATCATTGCTCCTACACTCCAAGGAGCATCGTCAAGTATTGATTAAAATTTTAAATGAGGCGTACGTTTCCGAAAATACCACGGTAAGTCACGTGGAAAAGATAGCCAGCAGGATATTTGAGGTAAATAGAATCGCATTCACGGATGATGAATTGCCTTTGGAAGGGTCCGGGCACAACAAGGCTCTACATCTAACCGTGAAATGTGAAGAACATTATGTGAAGAGGGTCCTGGTTGATGGGGGATCAGGTGTCGACATTTGTCCTCTTTCCACATTACAAAGCTTGAAGATTAACACTGATAGAATTCGCACTAACAATGTGTGTGTACGAGCATTTGATGGAGCAAAACGAGATACAGTTGGTGAAATTTACTTGATCGTGACAATTGGGCCGGTGGAGTTTGGAATTACCTTTCAAGTAATTGACATGAACACCTCTTACAACTTACTCTTGGGAAGGCCATGGATCCACATGGCCAGGGCCGTACCATCTACTTTGCATCAGATGGTCAAATTTGAACATGACAAACAAGAAATCATTGTCCATGGTGAAGACGACCTCCCGATATATCGAGATCCTTCCACACCATGCATAGAGGCCAAAAAAGAATATGAATTCCTCAATTATCAGGCCCTCGAGATAGTAGCAGTCAATCAGCTTATGAAAGGGAAGCCTATACCAAATCCTCATCTCTCTCCTACTTCGTTCATGGTGGTAGCTCAAATGATACATAATGGTTATGAGCCTGGAAAGGGACTGGGATTGTCATTGCAAGGAAGGGTAGATCCAATCAATCCAATGGGCAATCAAGAAACATTTGGGTTGGGTTTTAAACCAACTAAAGTTGACAGAAAATGGGCAAAGGAGCACAAAAACAAGGCTTGGAGCTTGCCAAGGCCGATCCCTCATATTCTTGAGTCTTTCACTAAATCTCAACGTGAGGAGGGTCCAAACCCATCTGTCCAAAATGATACAGATGAAATCTGTCAAGGTCTTAAGGAGATGTTTTATGAAGTGAACATGGCTCATATAGACGAGGGCCCCAGTCATGCAGATGTGCAATTCATCGGCCCTAATGTCCAACTCAACAATTGGGAAGTCACTCCTCTCCCTAGCAGGAAGGAGTTTTGGTAGTTTATTTTGCATCTTTTCCTACATTTGCACTATTTTCAGGGTTGTGATCTAAATGTCTTAGTTGTTCTTATTCCATGTTAGTCCGTTACCATTTCAATCCAGTTTAATGAAATTCCAATTTCCCTAGTAAAAGCGTGGCATGTCTCTCCGCTTTTCTGATTTTGTTTTATTTTCATTTCAGTTACGTTAATACCGACTTTAATAACATGACATGCATGCGGAGTTTATGTCTAGATCCTGAAAAATTGTCTGATCTCAAAACAATAAATCAAGATCTTGAAGAATATGATGAAGATGGAGCATATGAAGAAATTAAAAAGGGATTGGACCAATTTGAGAATAAACCTAAGCCCAATTTAAACGAAACTGAGACAGTCAATTTGGGAACTCGAGAGGAAACTCGAGAGACAAAAATAAGTATTCATGTCGAACAAAAGACCCGAGATGAACTAATTCAAGTTCTATTTGAATATAGAGATGTCTTTGCTTGGTCCTACGATGACATGCCAGGTTTGAGTGTTGACCTAGTAGTTCACAAACTACCCACATATCCTGATTCCTCACCTGTCCAACAAAAGCAAAGAAAGTTCAAGACAGACGTGAGTGATAAAATAAAAGAGGAAATTATGAAACAACTAGATGCAAATGTGATTAGAGTTGTGCAATACACTACGTGGTTGGCCAACGTTGTGCCAGTGCCAAAGAAAGATGGGAAAACCAGAGTTTGCGTCGACTATAGGGATTTAAACAAAGCGAGTCCAAAGGACAACTTCCCATTACCCAACATTCACATTCTAGTTGATAATTGTGCCAAACATGAGATTCAATCTTTTGTGGACTGTTATGCTGGATATCACCAAATCCTCATGGATGAAAATGATGCAGAGAAGACTGCTTTCACTACCCCCTGGGGGACCTACTGTTATAGGGTCATGCCATTTGGTCTTAAAAATGCAGGGGCAACTTATATGAGAGCTATGACCGCCATATTCCATGATATGATGCACAAGGAAGTTGAAGTATATGTTGATGATGTCATTATTAAATCTAGAACACAAGCAGATCATGTACGTGACTTAAGGAAATTCTTCGAAAGATTACGAAAGTACAACCTTAAGCTCAATCCAGCTAAATGCGCATTTGGAGTACCTTCAGGAAAGCTTCTGGGTTTCATAGTTAGTCGAAGAGGCATTGAGCTAGATCCTGCCAAGATAAAGTCTATTCAAGAATTACCTCCTCCGAGGAATAAGACAGAAGTCATGAGCCTCCTAGGGAGACTGAATTATATCAGTCGGTTCATCGCGCAGCTTACCATCACATGTGAGCCAATCTTCAAATTGTTGAAAAAAGATGCCGCTGTCAAATGGACGAGTGAGTGTCAAGAAGCTTTTGACAAGATCAAAGAATATCTAATGCACCTTCCAGTATTAGTCCCTCCGGAGCCCGGAAGACCTTTATTCTTATATCTCTCAGTGATGGATAATGCCTTCGGTTGTGTTCTAGGTCAACATGATGCCACAGGCAAAAGGGAGCAAGCAATTTATTATTTGAGCAAAAAGTTCACAAAGTATGAGGAGAAATACACTCTCTTAGAGAGGACATGTTGCGCCTTAACCTGGGTGGCTCAAAAATTGAAGCACTACCTGTTGTCATACACAACCTATCTCATATCTCGAATGGACCCTTTGAAATATATTTTTCAAAAACCTATGCCAACGGGTAGACTAGCAAAGTGGCAGATCTTACTCACGGAATTTGACATAGTGTACGTTACTCGTACCGCCATGAAAGCACAAGCATTGGCTGATCATCTAGCAGAAAATCCAGTTGATGATGAATACCAACCATTAGACACATACTTCCCAGATGAAGAGGTTAACATTGCCGAGGAAGAAGGGCTGAGGGATAGCCAGATATGGAAGTTATATTTTGATGGAGCTGTCAATGTCAATGGAGTGGGAATTGGAGCAGTTCTTATTTCACCAACTGGACACCATTATCCTGCCACCGCACGCCTTCGGTTCTTTTGTACCAATAATACAGCAGAATACGAAGCTTGCATTATGGGATTAAATATGGCAATAAATTTAGATGTGCACGAGCTAGTGGTTTTGGGGGACTCCGACTTGCTGGTTCGACAGGCTCAAGGCGAATGGGAAACTCGGGATATTAAACTCATCCCATACAAGCACTGTTTAGAGAACCTTAGCAAAAGATTCAAGTCCATTGAGTTCAGATATATCCCCAGGTCCCACAATGAGTTGGCTGATGCTTTAGCCACCTTAGCCTCAATGCTTCCATACCCAGGCAACACCTATATCAATCCCCTAGAAATTCAAATCAGGGATGAGCATGGTTATTGTAATATAACTGAAGCGGAGCCAGATGGTGAACCATGGTATCATGACATCAAACGGTTCTTAAAAGAAAGAGAATATCCACTGCATGCCAATAGAGATCAAAAGAAGACTATTAGGCGACTTGCCAGTGGTTTCCTTCTAAGCGGGGAGGTTTTATATAAAAGAACCCCAGACTTGAATTTATTAAGATGTGTGAGTTCTCAAGAAGCAGAAATGATCATGGATGAAGTACATTCGGGGGTATGCGGTCCGCATATGAATGGTTATGTTTTAGCAAAGAAGATTATTCGGGCAGGATTTTACTGGTTGACCATGGAAAGAGATTGCTTTCGTTTTGTTCGAAAGTGTCATCAGTGTCAGATCCATAGTGACTTGATTCACTCACCCCCTTCAGAGTTACACTTTATGTCTGCTCCTTGGCCTTTTGTTGCTTGGGGCATAGACGTTATTGGGCCAATCGAGCCAAAAGCTTCTAACGGGCATCGATTTATTCTGGTTGCCATTGACTATTTCACCAAGTGGGTGGAAGCTGTTACTTTAAAAGCAGTCACCAAGAAAGCAGTGGTGAACTTTATCCATTCCAATATCATATGTCGTTTTGGTATGCCGAGGATCATTGTCACAGACAATGCGGCAAACCTTAATAGCCACCAAATGAAGGAGGTTTGTGAGCAATTTAAAATTGCCCATCACCATTCAACCCCTTATCGACCCAAAGCAAATGGAGCTGTAGAAGCAGCAAATAAGAATATCAAGAAGATTCTTAGGAAAATGGTCCAGGGATCCAGACAGTGGCATGAGAAATTACCTTTTGCTCTTTTGGGATATCGCACGACCACCCGTACATCAATCGGTGCAACTCCGTACTTATTAGTCTATGGAACTGAGGCTGTTATACCTGCAGAAGTTGAAATCCCTTCGCTTCGAATCATTGTTGAAGCAGAAATTGATGATACAGAATGGGTGAAGAAAAGGTTGGAGCAATTAGTATTAATAGATGAAAAACGATTGACGGCAGTCTGTTTCGGCCAGTTGTACCAGCAAAGGATGGCTCGAGCCTATAATAAGAAGGTACGCCCCCGAAATTTTGAGGTCGGTCAGCTTGTTGTAAAACGCATCCTTCCCCACCAAAAAGAAGCTAAAGGAAAATTTTCCCCAAATTGGCAAGGCCCTTATATCGTTAAACGAGTATTACCAAAAGGAGTTTTGCAATTGGCAGATATGGAGGAAAAGGTAGCCGACATAATGGTTAATGCCGACTCGGTCAAAAGATATTATGTTTAATACCTTTGGTTCGACACCGGCATGACTAGTATTCCCAAGATAAGATGACCTCTGTTCGAACACCGTCTATCTCTTCAAAATTTTCCCTCTTTGGAACCGAAAAAAAAAGAAAAAAAAAAGAGAAAAAAAAAGAAGCAAAAAAAAAAAAAAAAAAAAAAAACCCTTCATCGAACTACGTGCGACCTGATTCCTAAAAGGATACGTAGGCAACCCTATCTTGGGGTTCGGTCTGACCAAAAAAAAAATATATATTTTGGCGTGTTCAAAGCTGAGGCACACTTTAATGGTTCCAAAGTTGTAAATCTTTCTAAAAAGCCTTTCTCACATGCCTTAAAAAGACTTCTCAATCACTCTTCAAGAAGCTTCAAAGCACGGTGTCACAGATGTGTGATTTTACAAAGGTGAGAGTCTTATAGGTGAGAGCCCTACGACACCATAAGACGACGGTAAAGAAAAATGAAAGAGAGGTCAGCTCTAAATTGAAAGGCACAACATTGTTTTATGAGATTTAGACTATTTGGATGGATCGAAACGTATGAGCCGAAATGCATGTCATGATTCCTTAAAATCGGTATGTACGTTCATATAAATTCTTTGATTCTTTTATTTCTTTCTTTTCCTTGTCCCCTCTTTAAGAGATAACCTTCTCTCGTAAAGTTATGATCCATTGCGTCACCCCATCGTACTTGTGTTGAGTCTCTGCTCTCAAAATCTTGTGTCAAGTGTTAAAGGAAAAGTTGCAAAATTCACTAACAGTTTTTCAGTTGAAGAGCGAGGGGCATACACAACCGGTGAAACACATTTGTGGACTAGCTAAGATAAAGAAAAAGAAATTTTTTGGCAAGTCTCCATAGGGGAAGATCACTAAGGCAAGGGAATGCTTTCTGAAACAAGATGATCCACGCAATACACACAAATCAATATTCGATCGAAGCATTCAATGCGCGCATCCGAAAAGATAGGGATTGACTTTTAAGAGCTTTCAAGCAATTTGATCAATCACCAATAAAGTCAATCTTCCAAGCCGAGTGGATTGCATGACAAATCAAACTCCACGGGATCAAGGCCACAAATCAACCACCAGTTAGGAAAACTAACAAATTGTTCTTTGATTAAACAGGTATGAGCAAATCCTGTAAATAGTTTTGAGAGACGAGCATCAAAGGTAAGTTCTCAAATCTTTATGTGCGATCCAATGTGCGCATAGTAAAATTATTGTTAATTCATATCAGAAATCCGTAAAAAGGACCTTTGTTTTCCTAGTCGAAACTGGGGCTTTTTTTATTTTTATAAAAAAAAAAAAGTAATAATAATAAATAAAAATTCGCGATTAAAAAAAAAAAAAAAAAAAAGGTTTCAAAATTTCTCAGTTTCAAAACTGGGGCATATTTTATTTCATCTTATTTTTAAAATAAAAAAAAAAGAAGTAAAATAAAAAATAATTCATTCGTCTAGGGAGCGAACCCTCATAATATTCGTTTAGGGCGCGAACCCTCATAATATTCGCTTAGGGCGCGAACCCTCATAATATTCGCTTAGGGCGCGAACCCTCATAATATTCGCTTAGGGAGCGAACCCTCATAATATTCGCTTAGGGAGCGAACCCTCATAATATTCGCTTAGGGAGCGAACCCTCATAATATTCGCTTAGGGCGCGAACCCTCATAATATTCGCTTAGGGTGCGAACCCTCATAATATTCGCTTAGGGCGCGAACCCTCATAATATTCGCTTAGGGCGCGAACCCTCATAATATTCGCTTAGGGCGCGAACCCTCATAATATTCGCTAGGGCGCGAACCCTCATAATATTCGCTTAGGGCGCGAACCCTCATAATATTCGCTTAGGGCGCGAACCCTCATAATATTCGCTTAGGGAGCGAACCCTCATAATATTCGCTTAGGGCGCGAACCCTCATAATATTCGCTTAGGGCGCGAACCCTCATAATATTCGCTTAGGGCGCGAACCCTCATAATATTCGCTTAGGGCGCGAACCCTCATAATATTCGCTCAGGGCACGAACCCTCATAATATTCGTTCATATCATCATAGGGCATGATAGCCCCCATTCTTATTTTCCATAACGCATAAAATCTAATTTCATTCAATAATGGAGTATTCATTTTTTTTTCTTTGTTTTAATCATTTTATTATTTTTGTTTAATATTATGTTCAAGTCAAGCAGAATAACCTACAAAATTTTTCTTAGCACAAACTGGGGCAGAAAAATTTTGCTTTGTTGTTTTTTTGAGTGCAGGCAGGTCCCTCTGCGACCACAAGTTTGGACATCAATATCGGAGTGACATTTGTTCGATTGGTGAAGTGAAGAATAACATTAAGAGTCGATTCGGACCCATGTAGCAGCTCAACATATCAAGATTCTGCTTCTGAACTTCATTTCAGGAAACAAGTGTACACGAATAGTGTACTAACTTTCTTCTGGAGAGGCATCGGTAACTCAATTGAGATTTCAAGTTCAAGCCTCAAACACAAACTTCAAGATTAGATTTTGAGATCAAGATACCCGCCAGGAAAAGGCAAGGTGATAACTGAAGATGCAAGGGAAGACATGAAAGAAAGGAGAGTCGAGCCAAGTAGAATTGAATAGATCTTGTATCGTTTCTTTTAGTGTTATTGCCTTCAATGTAATAATAGGAATCACGAGCCGGAATCTCGATGGGACTAGACTCAACTCTCTAATCCATCTATCCATCTTTGCAACTATTTGAACTACACGTGACCTGATTCTCTTACAACCCGAGATATGTAGGCTGCCCAAAACCAGGGTTCGGTCACTCTTGCTTACTCTTTTTCCCCATTCTTTTTCCTTACCTTTTAATAATGGTTAGGCCAAAATTAGGCACATTAACTTCTTTGCTTGAAAACTCTTCATGTTCTCAAGAAAAGAGGGGCATCCTGTTAACACCTAATTTTGGACCAAACTTAAATTATATATTTTTTTAGTGTTTAAATATTTTGAATTAAATATTGCTATTTTTATTTTATCTATAATAACTTTTTGATGTAAATTTTATTTTAAAGAAAAGAAATTTCTAAAAAATATATGTTTTCTTTTAATTTTGGTTTTAATGTATAATCTAGCATTGTTAGTACTTTGTTAACTATATTTTAGTTTTAGTTAGTTAATTTTTCTTATTTACTTATTTATTTTTATTTATAGTAATTTTCTAACATTTTCTTTTCTTTTCAAAAACCAAAAACAAAAAAAAATATAAAATAATAAAATAAAAAGAAAAAACTAAAATAATTCTTAAAACTACCCACAAAACCCCACTCCCCCATATTTTACCCAACTAACCCACAAAATCACCCCACTTCTACACAACATGACACACTACAACTTCCATTTTTTTGGCTATAAATACACACACACACAAGCAAGAAAGGGGTGAGAAAAGAGAGGAGTAAAAAAGGAAAAAGAGAGGTCAACCAAAAGAAAGGAAAAAGGAGAGAGAATTAAAAAAAAAAGTGAGGAAAAGCTGCAGAAAAGTAAAGAAAAGTCAGCACAAAAGAAAAGTAAGAGGAGGAAAAGTAAGAGAAAGGAAAGAAGGAATTTTTTCGAAGAGAATTGAGTTCGGTTCCTATTCGAGGTTTTTCGGTTTCGCCTTTAGCTAGTTCATCGCACAGGTTCTTACTTTATTTATTCTCTGTAACTTTTATTGTTAATCAAAATATACATAGAGTTATTCAAATGATTGTTTATATTGTTTGGTGTGCCAAGTTGATTATTACGTAAAATTCATTCCTTATTATGTTTGATATTTTCCTGAATATCGTTGACATATATTCTTGTAAGTTTGTTCATTAGCATTTGTATGATAGACACTAAAGAAGAATACGTTATATGTGAGTGAAAAGTTACGGATTTTTTTTTTTTTTAAAAAAAAGAGACAGAATATGTTAAGTATATCATCTTCTAATAATTTATTGAATAAACACTTGTGTATATATAACTATTTTTGGGTGTACAGATGGTTGAGTAGAGTACTTTATTTTATTTTATTTAGCTTACTTTAATTTATAGATAAGACAAGAATAATATACAATTAAACGAAATTAAGTTGGAATATTGATGATGGAACTTAATTATATTGATCTTTCATGTTTCGTTTGTTTGTTTGTCGTATTCTAATATAAGTTACGGCAAGAATTGGTTGGACTAACTTAAAATTTAAATCTTGGAAATTATAGGTAAGTATTCAAAAATTATAATTCTTCTCATGTCATTCCAAAATATATATATAAATCAAAATATAACGTAATTTAAATCTGGAAGAGTAAAAAAAACAAAGAGATAACTAAATTCGTGGCAAGATTGGAAAGCGCTGCTATCAATACACCACGAGCTAATAAAATATGATAATTTTTTTTTTTTAAATAAATTTCAGATAAATTGAAGAAGATAGGTAAATAAATTTTTGCAAAACCAAGAAATATAATGTTTTCAAAATTAGATTAAGTCATACATAAATCAATAAAGCAACCATGCTAGAACCATGGGACTCGAGGGGTGCCTAACACCTTCCTCTCGGTCAATAGAATTCCTTACTCGAATTTCTGGTTTGCAGATAAAAAATATTTCCTTTTGATTAGAGATAAAAAAGGGTGACTTGGAACACCAAAACTCAATTCCAAGTGGCGACTCTAAATAAATAAATAATCTCTTTTCAAAATGTCACTTTAATTGGAAAAACTCTATTTTTCGAAACCACACGCGCGGGGGGGGAAAAATAGGGGTGTGACACTATTTTCCCAACACAACATTTGAGCTTCAAATTTGAGAGAAAAATAATCAATTTTTTTGGGGCATTTGTTCGAGTAGCCTTCGAAATTACTTGAAAGGTAAGTTTTAATCATTATTATGACTGATAAAAGTGTATGTGGTGCTATTCATTTGGGTTTTGTGTTTTTGTTGATGTTTCCGCCATTATTGCCATTTCTTCACTGCTGAGCCATTTCAGGGACGACGCAGTTCAACAGCTGCTGGGATGCAGCAGCTGTTGGACTGAGTGCAGCAATTCCAAGCAACTGCTGAGAATAATCTAGCAACTTGCCAACTTGCTTCAACAAATTCAAACAAAATGTTTACCATCGAGTTATTTCTAGTGTTGAATTGGACTAAAATCGCTATATTCATCCATAACCATGATCAAATGGACTAATTAATGGAAAAAACCACTGAAATAAGTGTGATTTAGAACTGCAATCATATTACTTGTGTAAGTACTATCTCAATGTATAAGATCACTACTGATTCCACCTCAACGTATAAGATCACTACTAATATATTATAAAACATATTGACGCAACCAGCTAATAGTCAATTTACTTAGTCACCATCACTTACATATGCGATTGCTCAATAGATTGTATATTACTTGTGCAATCGCCATGTCAATGTATAAGATCACTCTTGAATTTAGCGTTTTATTTGAAATTGGAGTAACAAAACTCAATTTATCACTACATATGGTTGATACCGTCAACTTATAGTCAACTTGCTATAGCAACTAACAAAAAATCAAAAGTAGGATCCAGCAATTGCTGAGAATAATACAGCAACTGCTGCACAATTCCCAGCAACTGCTACGACCTTTACAGCAGCTGCTGCACAATTCCCAGCAACTGCTGAGAATAATCCAGCAACTTGCCAACTTGCTTCAACAAATTCAAACAAAATGTTTACCATCGAGTTATTTCTAGTGTTGAATTGGACTAAAATCGCTATATTCATCCATAACCATGATCAAATGGACTAATTAATGGAAAAAACCACTGAAATAAATGTGATTTAGAACTGCAATCATATTACTTGTGTAAGTACTATCTCAATGTATAAGATCACTATTGATTCCACCTCGACGCATAAGATCACTACTAATATATTATAAAACATATTGACGCAACCAGCTAATAGTCAATTTACTTAGTCACCATCACTTACATATGCGATTGCTCAATAGATTGTATATTACTTGTGCAATCGCCATGTCAATGTATAAGATCACTCTTGAATTTAGCGTTTTATTTGAAATTGGAGTAACAAAACTCAATTTATCACTACATATGCTGATACCATCAACTTATAGTCAACTTGCTATAGCTACTGACGAAAAATGAAAAGTAGGGTCCAGCAATTGCTGAGAATAATACAGCAATTGCTGCACAATTCCCAGCAACTGCGACGACCTTTACAACAGCTGCTGTACAATTCCCGTGCATCACCGATTCCCGGTAATCCGTCGTTCAATATTGAAATTTTTATGTTGGGACTAAGTGGTGTTGATGTTTTTCAACTATTAGCATTGTTCGGTGAATTTTTCGGGGCCTGTAACTCAAATTCCAAAAAAAATTAGCCCTGAAAACAGTGACCCTCCGCGACATGTCTGCGTCGCGGAGGCGTCACGAACACACACTTGTTCGCCTGTTCTAGGTCAAAAATGCATCATCAGTTCTTTCCCAAATCCGTGAGTTGTTTTTGTCATTTGTTTGGTTGAACTAACATATATTACCATTTTGAAGCGTAGTGCATTGTTCGGGGAATTTTTCGGGGCCCATAGCTCAAAATTGAAAAAAAAAATTCCCGAAACAGTGTCCGTCCGCGACAGTACCGTGTCGCGGAGGCGTCGCATACTAGCTACTTTGTCATGAGGTAGCTGGTACGCGACGCCTCCGCGACGCGGTACTGTCGCGGACGGACACTGTTTTGGAATTTTTTTTTTTTTAATTTTGAGCTACGGGCCTCGAAAAATTCCTCGAACAATGCACTACACTTCAAAACAGTAATATATATTAGTTCAACCAAACAAATGACAAAAACAAATCACGGATTTGAAAATAAATTGATGATGTATTTTTTGACCCAGAACAGGCGAACAAGTGTTTCTACGCGACGCGGACAAGTCGTGGAAGGTCCGAAATATCGCGGATGGTATTCTTTTTTACTTATAATTTTTTTTTAAAATTGGTTCCTGAAGTTTTTAAAATATACAGTTTAACCCTTCATTAAGTTAATCACACTTAATTTTTAATTAATGACAAGTTTGACCTTCAAAGGTCAAACTGTCACCTTTTTTAATTTTAAAACTAAAGGGACACCTTCTTTTCAATTTTCACAAGACACTCGCCGGTAATAACCTCGAGATTAAAACTATTATGCTCTGAATCTACACCCTAGATGTGATCGACACTCGAAAATTATTTCTGGCTTTAAGTGAATGATTAGGAAGGCTAGATCTTCAATGATATGCCAATTGAGGATCTCTTCTATCACTTGTGCCTGCATTATAAAAGGTGCAGGTCAAAAGGACATCAGTACGTCGAATATACGAGTATATAAAATGCCCAAAATAGAAAAGAACATCAAGTTGTTGTGCGTAACTCATAGACTTAACTCAGAAAATAACTTAGTGAGAGAAATAATATAACGCAACTAGATCATATGGCCTTAAATACATACATGAATATGACTCAATGTTCACGATAATATCATACTTTGAACTCAGGACAGTTTCTCTAACCGACAATCATCATTATGAGTATCGTGATGATACAACTTATTTGCTCGTGTTGTCGTAACCAACCCATACTTTGGCAAGGTAAGGACGATATTTACTTATGGATCCATTTAACTTGGCCATCTCAGTGGGATATGAGGAGTCATACTATTTTTGGTACGATCCTATCCTATGTTGGCTACATAGTTTATAAGTTTGAGTTACAATTATTCTTACCCAAATCAATGTTCAATACGTTCCCAAAATATCGTTATATGCTCATAACTTGAGAAGTAATTTACTCAAAAGGCTACTTTAATCTTTTGGGACGCAGTATAGCTTTAACTTTCTCAACTTGTTATATCTCTTTAGACTACAATCTCATTCAATAAAAGTGCATGAAATACCTTTGTACTTATCAATTAAATTTTTCAAGATAGAATTTTTAAAGCATACAACTTATGCTAAAAATCATGATGTACAAGCTTCTTATTCAACTTACAATTAAACTTGAAAATTTTCACGAATTGTTTAGAATTATAAGTGAACTTAGATTTCTCAATTTCACAACTCAATCAACAACATGATATGTAAAATACCACAATTTATTTTAAGGTTGATAACCTATGCGTGGAATTCAACAGAATTTACTCCAAACAAGGAAGGAACTTGAAACTCGTCTCATGCTTTAACTAGGTGGAATGATAGGAATCCGAAATTTACTAGCTCAGGGTTAATTCATCTATTGGGGAGCATTACATACCTGGAAGTTCGGAGATTAGCCTCAACAATTGGATGCTTGAAACCCTAACTTTTTTTTCTTTTCTCCAATTCCTGTTTTTGAATGATCTATGTATGAATGATAGAAAAGGGTCGTGGGTTACTATTAAGGGCTTCAAAATAACCTCAAAACACAAGGTTTTGCTTAGAAAAGAACGAGAAAGGACAAAACTATCCTTTACTAAAATTGTTGGACTTAACTACGAGACTTTACCCACATATCATAGTTCGGTCTACGACTCATAGACCGGCATCTCGTGGATGTTAGAAAAATTTAGGCTTGGGTCTATGACCAAGGTTTTATGGGCCATAGACCCTTCTACAGATTGTGAAACCCTTCGGTGAAACTTAGAGAAATTTTGGGGTTTTTGAAGTTGGTTCTACAAGAACCGGTCTACATTATGCAGAATTTTCTACTGATCGTAAACAAGTCTCGTCCTATTCAACTTTGGTTCGTATTGCTATCAAAGTACAGGCAGTTGTACACGGTCAAACCAAGTAATATAATAGCTCTATAAGAGCCGGGATATTGAACCAAAAGACTTTAGGCGTTTAGCTAAATTCAATATATACTAAAATTAATTGTGTGTATTGTGAGGAAAATGAGTAGTGTGTGTTACTACTACTAAACCTAAGTAAATTAATCTAACAATTAATCAATTTTTTAATTGAAAACTTACTCAATTAAGCAGAGATTCCAGGACTGTAGCTTTTTGAGACATGTTTAATCCATCTTACAATGGTCATTTAATTACTTATTCACAAGGTTGAATTTACAATTATGGTCTTCCGACTTCTAACTGCTTACTTTTATTGACAGTCTAACTACATAGATGAGCGGGGATAAGCATGTACCAATAAAAGTGTATTAAATTTATCTTCCTATTTTAATAATTAAGTGAAGTATATAGGTAGGTGTCACAAGTCTCATATATATGAATTATCTTAGAAACCCTAGAACAAACAAGCTCTCTGTACACTTTCTTGCTTCCCTTCCTCTCTCTTCCACTTGTCTTTTCATCTATTGTTTATCTTTTAAGATTGTATGTGACAATGGGACTCAATAACATAGACATGCAATTCATTCAATTGTATTATGTCAAATACAGGAAATATATACATATTTATCAGATGTTTGAATTATACTAAGTATTTTTTTCCCATACAAATTAATGCTTGTTTTTTAATGCATTTCTAGTTTGATATGTTTTTTGGAGGAAAATATATAGGGGAATATTTCCATTTTCCCTTGATTAGAAACATATTTATGAAGCATGTGGGAAACAACTTGAGAGAAAATAATAGATACCTAGACAACTTGTATTTAGTAATCTCTTTTTACTTTTTCTTCAAAATCCCACTTTTCTATCTAATTTATCAAAAAAGTTGCTATGAATTATAACTAGACATATTATAACTTCTAATGATAATTATGATCCAAATTTTCTATTAATAAAAGTTTTTCTACAATAAAATTTTTACAATGCACTCTAATGCAGGTCGATACACCTCATGGTTCACCTCGGGAGAAACTTACATAGATATACTATATCAAGAAAATATTTACTATTTATAGCAATAACAATTTTTTTTCTGATGAACACTTTTATAATACAGGTTTAATACACATTACAAAGAAGTGTTTATGAAACATATATAATACAAGTTTTTTTTATGGATAATATATTTATCATACATTTTAATACACATAGTGTCAATTTCTTATCATACAAGCATAAAATATTTTTAAATACTTATAACATATTCTCTTCATTAATAAGTGCCACTTTCGTCGTACGACGAGTGGCATTTCAGTAAATGTTGCCTCGGGCGTGGGCCTTTCCAAAGGCAGAACAATAATGGCAGTTCCGTAATTAACGACCCATACGAGGGCATTTACGTGCCGCCCAGCCTGCCTAGTGAGCTTCCGTCCTCTCCACTGGTCGGTTTTTCCCATGTCACAAAAACGTTGTGTCGAAGCAAAATAGAGCTGGCCACTATGGCCTTGAAATCAATTTGCACTCAAACACTACAGTGCTTCATTTTGGTGTTTTTAAGTTGCGCTTTCATATATTGTGCCTTGAATTTCTTAATTGTGGTAATCTTGAATGGATTTCCCTCACAGATAGAGGAATTTAGTAGAGTCGGCTCATCGGAGGACCGTCTCCGCGTCCACGTGTGAATTCGAGAAGGTTTTGCAAAAGAACAATGTCGACGGGGACCTACCTTGCATTAATTACTTCCCTAAAATGAACGTTGAAATTTCGCTCGAAGCAACATTTCAGAAGAACCTGATGCTGCAGCACCTCACACATATGTACATTCTTTCTTATCAGTTTCACTTTGACTCCCAGGGATTTGCATTGAATATCTAATGAACTTTGTACCATGTCCTATTAGGTGTTTGTTGCTAATATTGGAGATGCAAAGGCAATTTTAGCTTGGTCATCTCCTGCTGATAGTTCAAACAATACTTCTGCTGGATCAACCCCAATAAAGGCCATCGTCTTGACCAGGGAACACAAGGATATATATCCACAGGAACGTGCGCGCATCGAAAAAGTAAGCATTAGGCAGTGAATTCCTTTTGAAAGCAAACCATTTCTCATTTTTGTAGTGGTGCTGGATTATCAATCTTGTTGTTTTACTCTTAAGGACTGGCTAAAGCTTGTTTAGCTTATGTTATGGACCATTTTGATCAAATAATTAGATAAAGACTCTGGATTTTGGTACTTTCAATTTGAATGTGTTCCATAATTTATATCCAGATACAATCTCATGGGGAGTATAATAGCACTTATATGTACCTTTCAGATGGAGGTAGATAAAAAACACCTTGTTGGCAAAAAAATTAGGTGATTTCTTCTGATTTGACCAGTCTTGGTAGGCAGAGATATCCAGTACCTGTGCTAATGAGAGGCGATATGTATCGGGTGGATTTAGTCAAGGTGTGTGCAAGTTGGCCATGACACTATTGTCATAAAAAAGGAGTGCACTGTTGTTTCCAGAAGTTACTCATTAGAGAGCAGTGACCAAATTACTCTGTTTTCATTCCTAAAAAAATTCAAAGTTACTACATAGGTTGATCAAGTAGTTCCAACTATTTTATTTTTTTGATAAATGGTTTCTGATTGGTTCTTTCTTATCATAAGTTGAACTTAGTGCCCAAATCATTTCTTGCTTCTCTTTTATGGTTATTGACTGAAACTGATGAACATCCATAATCATGTAGGCTGGGGGATCTGTCATTTCTAATGGACGATTACAAGCTCGCCCTGAAGTTTCTAGAGCATTCGGAGATCGGCAGTTCAGGAAGGTTGTGTGCTGAGATCAAAAGTATCTCTTTGTTAACTAGACCTTCTCTTTATATTTTTTGGTCGAATCTGCCAAAAGTGATTCATTTTTGGAGGATTTAACACGGGCGCAGCACTACTTTTGGAGAGTCCGAGGCCCAATTCTTAAATTCGCATTGAATTAGTAAAGCTTGTTGATGCGGCAGTTTCACCTCAACATTTTCAAGATTTCTGAAGTGACATTATATTTGAAATGTTATCATCTGCTGGACTTGTAGTTTGCTCATAGGAAGTTGTAAGCATTCAGTGATTCATTCACCTGCTTACATTCAGAAATGGTGCAACAAAAAAGGTGAGATCACATGTCAAATTTGTAATAAAGTCGGTATCTTTTAAATACCTGGTTTAGTGGAGAAGGTATTGCTTTTGTCTCCAAGTGATTTTTGATTTGTTGTTTGTATTCTATCAGGTTTTTTCACCAAATTACACCCTTCCTCCGCCAACGAGCACTCCTGAAGTAATGGCAATTGATATCAGCCAGGTTCTTCAGGTTATCAATTGTATAATTAAGCTTTTTGACCTTTGGTTTGTTTGAATCAGGCAAGCAGGGGACCAGGCATGGATATTAGAAATCCTCATTTTCTGGCTTCTGTTGCAGCTGGGCGTCAATTCCTGCAATCCGAGTATGATGATTATACCATTGCTAACAGTGGGAGCCTAGCATATTCCCGCTATGTTGCAGTCATTGTATGTATAAGTTGTGCAGTGCTTTTGTTAGCCCTTTATTATTGAAAGTAGTTTGTCTTCTATTAACGCAACTGATGCTACTCTTGCTGATAATTACATAGGCTGTAGGAACAATCTGTATTTCAGACGAGCCTTATCAATGTATTCATATAACATGTAATATATTTCCCACCGTCCGTGCATCGCACGGGCACCCGCCCTCTAGTTTATATTACAAGTATAATTCGTTTTTTTAGAAGTGCGGATTTTATCGTAATATTGCTATTATTGCCATAAATTGTAATATATAAATAAAAAGTATCGCTAAAATTAGTAATTATTTTTTAAAAGGCACTATAATTTTTCTGTCCACCTTAGTACCATCATTTAAGCTCTATTATAAACGCAAAATAAATACGTCAATTTATGGGGCTTATAAATAGCCTCTCACCGAGTATAATACAGATAATAACCTTATTCTTTCTGATTTACTAGTATAAACAATTTATATTTTACATTTTCAATTCAATAAAGGTGAAGATTGAATCGATTATCGAAAATGAAGGGAAAATAGATTTGTCTTTTAGTCGAGTTTGCTTCACTCCTTGAGTCCTCACCATTTCCTGCAACAGCTAACAAGGGATATTTAGAACAACTCCTTCATTAGCACAACTTTATTCCATTCGGACATTTCTTTGAAGAGTTCCTTCTTTCTAATCTATAAACAAGCAACAGTCATCCATGTTGTCGGGGAAATGCATTTTTATGTATACAAAGCTTAGGACGTTGTTGTATTATTTAATCGAATATCAGTTTTAATTTTCATCATATATTCTTCGATATAACCACTTAATGAGAGTTCGACAAGGATAGAAATGTATAAACAAAATTTAATTGTCTTGATTTTTAGTTTCTATTCTATAGTGGATAGCTACTTCACTAATATTATCGTTAGTGATTATTGCAACTTCATACTAATGACATATTAGTTAATCTGTAGTTATTTCTGTTCGATAATGATAAAAGTCTCACATTGATGGTTAATGAGATAGGTGAACTTTTTATAAGTTTTGTGTATCGGGCGTGAGGTGGGATGTTGAAGAATGACAAAAGTCCCCTTAATTAGGCGCAAGACTTAATTTTACAATTTCAACCATTAATTATCAAGAACAAGCCTAATTTTAAGTGAAAAAATTATATTGATTACGAGATTAGAGATTATTATTTTTTCAAAATAATACGAGCCTATATTATTTACGTTACCTTTCTCGTTACTTATTGAACTAAGTTATATATCATAATCCACAGGAGTGTTAGCATATAACTTTCTAAGTTTAATTTCAATTTGTAGTGTATATACCTTGATTTAAATTATTATGTCGATTTATCTTCTATAATCTTTATTTTATTTGAAATACACCTGTAATTTTTTCTAGATTTATAATGTTATTTTTTAATTTAATGTTATAATTTTTTATTTAACTTATTTACTTATATTTATGAGTCATTTGTAATTATTTAAAAAGTGGACAAAAACTTAGATTACCTCAATTTATAACTTAAAACTACTTTCCTTATTATTTTCTTCTTGGCATAACGTAATTGATAAGTAATATCTTAATTCTAATCTTGTCGATTTTTTTCACACTTATAAATATAGAATATAGTTTCCTCATTTCTTATCGTATCTCAAAAACGAGAGGTGATTTCTTTTCTTTATTCTTTCATTTTTTACATATACTGTAGCAAAAAAATGTTCTTTTCATTTTTTCGCTTTTTTAAAATAATTTATATATCTGTAAGATCTATAAAAATTTAAAAAAAAGAATTTCAATCTTGTGCATATATCATTGTTTTGAAGATCGAATTTGTAACGATCGATCTTTTGAATCAATACATTTTTTTCATAAATTAAATTAATACTTATGCCCTATTTTTGAAATTTTATTTTCCTTTATTTTGGTTAACTATATGTATGTTCTAACATTGTTTTTGTTTCTTCTTTTATATAATAGGTTTGCATTGGAATTGATTGTTATGCGAAGAATTGACCTTGTTCAGTATGTACATTATAATTTTCTTAATATATAAATGCATTTTTATTTTTTATATTAAGATTTATGATTTGGCCATCACTTTTGATATTTGTTACAAGTTATAACGTGTGTTCTAAAGAGTCGATTTGAGTCTATTTTTTTCTTTTTCTGAGATTATATAATTTAAATTTTATATCTCAAGATATAAAATATTGAAAAGGGAAAAAACATTAGAACCTAATTCTATACCTAGTATAAATTTATAAATCAAAATTTCTTGCGTCAATCTATCTCTTGTATCATAGATCTGCTAGAATTTAAAATATCATAAAATACAATAACATGTCCAGTGGAATCCTACAAGCGGGGTCTGGGAAGGATAAACTGTACGCAGATCTTATCACTATAGAAAGGCTATTTTCGGAAAAAAAATCATAAAATAATATTTTAATTTTTTTAACACTTTTAAAGTAAACTACTTTCGAAGAGAAACTATAAAGAAACTAAAGTGGTTCTCTTTATTTTGTTTCATATATTTTATTTATTTATTTTAGATTGATGATCAAGTTGTTTATACACAGCAATTATGTTTTAAAAAATGTAGATAAATTTTATTTGGACGTATTATATTTTAACGCGTTTTTTAATATATTTTTTTTCTTAAATAATAAATAAAGATATGATGTGATTTGTGTTGGAAAATGAAAAATGACTATTATGATAAATAAAATGGAAAAGATAATTTATCTCCAAAAACATGTATAATTGTGTAAATTTTCCATTTTTTATAGTTATCCAATCTGTAATAGTCTAATAGATATAATATGGGCAAGTAAATAAAATAAATTTTCTTTTTTTCTATTGTGGATATTTATCATACAATGTAAGTACATATGCTAGTTAGACTTAAAAGATCTATAAATTTATCGTTTTTCCTCTGTTTATCCTTTTAATCGTTCTATTTTTTATTTATTTATTTAAATCATGATTGCGGTTCAAATTAAAAAGTTGTTGTATTGATAGGTAAGAGTTAGATGATAATTGCATTTGCAGATATACTATAAGTTAAATAATTAAATCGATCAGGTAGAAGTAATAATTTTATTTGTTTCGAAATAATTATATATATGTCTAAATATTATCCGCAGGAAACAAAATTTTAAATCTTAATTGAGTGATTATTTAAATTTTTTTCACTTTGTTGAAAAAATCCCACATAGATTTTCAAGGCACAAAAATTTATTAATATTACCTACATAATTAAATACTTAAATTTTGAATTTTCTATATTAATCTCTTATGTGGAATGTAAAAACCTTCCATGTTTGTGTGAGTTTTTTAAATTTTTCCTTCATTATATTTTTCTTATTATGTAGACCCTAATATGTTTTTCCAATTAGCATATTGCTAGATCAATTTTCAGTTTATCGATGGAAAGTATGCTTATTATAAATTGTACAGAGCTATAAAATTTGTAGGGTTTTGTAAATATGATAATCAAATTGTATGAATCATTAGTATTACGTTTTTCTATTTTTTTGACCTTTGACTTGTTATGCAGAAAATCTTTGAAAACATGTCATCAAGTGAATCTTCTCAGATTACGATAGATGATGATGTTGACTTACCTTCTGATGAGGAAATTGAGTCGCTCGATGCTGCTATGCTTGTTGATCCTCCTATGCAACAACGACGATCACCATCACCACCACCATCACCACCACAACAACCACCACCACTACTTCCCTTTGGTTCAGCACGTCTTTCAAATGTTCAAGCTGAGGTAATTTATTCATTTTTCACATTTATTATCAATGAATTTAAATTATTACTTTTTTAAATATCAAATTGAGTCATGAATATTTATCTGAATTAACTATGTAATTATAAGTTACTGTTTTCTACATTCATATGTGTAGGTTCAAAATGTGTCTGACAGGATCTTGCCTATACCAAGGTGAATATACACTCGACTTATTTCATTTATACATAAAAAAAAAATTACTATAAACAAATTAATAATGATAGATAACAAACAGTCTGTATCTAACAAAAAAATTTGATAATCCGTTGTCAAATTAAATTAGCAACAAATTTATATTGTTTGTTTACAGAATTTCATCATTAATTTTTTTTTAGTGAATATAGAAATAACAGTTCAATAAATTCATATTCTTCTAATTGGCAGGACTGCAATTAACCAACCGTCCCCACTCAATTTGGTCCAAGGTCAAAATTTAGCTGAAGAGGTATGCATTTATTATATATACATGTTATTTTAAATATTTGTCTTTATTAATTATGTATACATTTTATTTTAAAATGTATCAAAATTTATCATTTTTGAATTTATCAAAATTTATTAAAAGGGATATATATATATATATACACACTATGTTAGCAATTGTCTTGGCCATTCGCCCAGAGGCGATTGGTCCAGCATTGTGATTAACAAAACAATTTTGTAAGGCCACATCCCGGCCCGAATAGGAAGTGCTTTGTAATAATTTTTTCCTAACATAGCTAGTTCCAGAGTTGTCTGCACATATTTTTTCTTGTACAAACAAGGGAGAAACTACAAAAAGAGTGGTATCATCAAAACATTCTTGTCTGAGCCTTTCTTTCGCCAGCAAGTCAGCTACCTAGTTCTACTCTTGAATGCGTGCTTCCATGCTCCCAACCTGCTCAGTAAGGACTTGCAATAAAAAATGAGGTTATCATAGAGTAAGGTACCTGATTTTATGCGTTTTATGCTCTCCTGTGCGTCTGTTTCTATGTGAAGCTGGATGAAGTTATGTTGAATGGCCAGTTATACTCCCCTTCGAAGTGCTTTGAGATCCGTTTCTATAGGATTTACTTGAGTTTTTGCTCCATGGAAAACTATCAATCATTTGTCCGTATGTCCCTGAAGACACCTCCCAATTCGTCCGACCCTGGGATATTCTTTACTGCTCCATCTATGTTCAACTTGATGGCTCCTTCATTTGGAGGGTTCCATTTGACCTGAATAAGCTCATAGGGGTAATTTTGCCCTACCACTTATAGTGGTGTTTCCATTGCTTGCCCAAACACATTCTCACAATTGATGTGATCTTTTTTGTTTTTAAAGACATTTTTATCCTGTGTTAACCAAATGTGCCATAGGTAGAAGGGCAGTAGTGTGCCCCAAAAAGGTGTGGATTGATAGTTTTGTGCATGATGAACTACCAATAGTTCATCTATGAACATGAGACTACTTCCATCAGGGACACAAGGTATAGGATTTATCCTATAGACCTTGTCCTAAAAAATTTTAATTATGCAGCATTGAAAGAAAAGGTGTGTTATATCCTTTTCTGGATGGTTGCAAATGTGGCATCTAGGTAAAATGGATATGCCTTTGGAGTGTAGGCTATGGTTTATTTTAATTCTCCCATGGTAGAGTATCCGCAAAAATATTTTGATTTTGTTGGGGATTGTCGCTAACCAAATACACTTGAAGTCTTTCCTCCTATTGTGGTCCTCTTTATCATGGTCCTTCCCAGCAATATGATGGTATGTTGTTGATGTGGAGAAGATTTTATTGGGGGTGAGGCCCCACACTCTTTTGTCTTCTCCAGGGTTCTCACTGTTAAAAATGATTTCTCTAATAGCTCTGCAGATTTCATGGGAGATGATAATAGGCAGGCTTTCAATGTCCCATTGGCTCCGTCTCCTAACATCAACTACTCTTAAGATTTTCTCTCCTTGTCTAGGGGCCTTAAATGTACTACTTGATGGGTTGCAGGTGGGGAATCCAAGTATCCTTGAAGAAGTTAACTTTGGTTTCTTTGTATTTCACCCATCTGGTGGCCTCATAGATATCTTTTCATCTCTCTTGAATGTTTTTCCGAATTCTAGAGACAACCCTTAGGATGTTTCTATAGATAGAACTGCTCTTGTATTTGTTTAAGAGAAAGGATGCCCATGGATTACTTGTGGTCTGGCTGAGTCTCCAGGATAGACTTCTAGGATTGCTTTGTTCCTGGTTGCACTATTTTGGATTTCTAGCCCCCCTTATTCTTTTTCTCTTGTCACAGTATCCCAATTTAAGAGGTGAATCTATTTTTTCTTTTGTGAAGATTCTCAGATGAAGTCCCTATTAATCTTATCAATTCTCTTGGTAACTTTTTTTAGGATTTTAATGTAGCTCATGGCATGGGAGGGGATACCACTGAGTGAAGCTTTGGCTAACATTATTCTCCCAGTCATGTTAAGTATATCTCCCTTCTAATCTATCAATTTTTTCCTCATATTATCAATAAGATATTGAAAGTCTCCATTTATAGGTCTTTTGTGAAAAAATTGTGAAACTCAGGTACTTACGAAAGGATGGTTTTTCTGCCATCCTTCATGTGGGTAAAGCAATTTCTAGAGAAGAAAATTCTTGACTTAGCACATTTCACCTTTTGACCAGATTCCTTTCGAAATTGGTGTAGAATGGACGAAATACTGTTATAGTTCTTGATCTCAGCCTTGGCAAAGAGGGTAAGATCATCAGCAAAAAAAAAAGTGGGAGAGACTAGGTCCAGTTTTACTGATCTTGATAGGTTTCCAAAGCTTAAGTCCTATAAAATGTTGAATGTTTCTAGAAAGACTCTATATGCACATGATGAAGAGGTAAACGGACATAGAGGCACCCTGTCTAATACCTCTAGAGGGGCTAAAACTTTAGTTTTCCTCTCCTTAACAAGAACTTGAGTGGAACTAGAGGAGACGCAAAACATAATCAGTTTGGAGAGTTTTTCAGGGAAATCAAGGAAGTTCAGAGTACTCCTAATGTAGCACTATTTGATTCTATCTGTAATGACCTGACCCAACATTGTAAAGTACTGTCTACTCTTGGGCCTAGCCCATCACGAATTTGTCCCTTTGGGCTCACCCCAAAAGGCGTCTCACAGTATATAGACCAGTCTTTTACTTATATACCCAACATCTATCTTATATTTTTGCCGATGTGGAATTTCTCATTTCAAGATAGGTTGTTACATACACCCCCTCAATGGATTCAGCGTCCTCGCTGAGGTTTGCATTATCGCATGGGATTCGCCTAGACTCAGCACTGAGGTTTGCCCCGCCTCACCGGGATTCGCCTAAACTCAATTGAACTCTAGCCCCGCATCGACAAGGCTGACACAGGAGTGACTCTGATACCATCTGTAATGACCTGGCCCAACACTATAAAGTGTTGTCCGCTCTTGGGCCTAGCCCATCACGGATTTTTCCCTTTGGGCTCACCCCAAAAAGCGCCTCACAATATATAGACCAATCTTTTGCTTATATATAGTTCAGCATCTCTCTTGTGTTTTTGCCGATGTGGGACTTCTCATCTCAAGATGGATTGTTACACTATCAAAGGCCTTTTCCAAGTCAATCTTCAGGGCCATGTTGCCTTTTCTACCTCTCCTTTTCCGAAAATGGGAAATGACGTCCCCGACAACAATGGTATGGTAAAAAACTCCTCTATTAGCTAGGAAGTTGTCTTGGCAAGCCTCAATCATTGAAGGCATCAGGGGCTTGATTCTATTGACAATGATCTTGGTGATGATTTTATATATGGTGTTGCAAAGGCCAATGGGTCTGAAATTCCTGAGGTAGTGGGTGTTTGAACCATTAGGGATCGTTTGGTGTGATGGATAAGGAAAGATAATCTTGGGATAATTTTTAGGGGCCTTTAGTTGCTTGTTTGGTTGCACAGGGTGGGATAACTTATCCCAGGATTAGCAATTAGTCCTGGGATAAATTATTCCCTCCTGTGGGTGGAATAATAATCCCAAGATAAAGATAAGATATGTGAAATAACAAAAATGCCCCTCTTAAACTCACTTTTATACACCAATTTAATTTACATTGCATGTTCACTACTCATGTATTAACTATTTTTATATATTTTTTGTTAAAAAATTATATTTTGTAAATATAATTTTTATGTATGAACATATTATAAGCCGAATTTATTTATCTAATACTTATATTTATATATTTTGATTTTCTCTTAAAATGTTCACTCCACTACTAAATTATATATTTTAAATTATATATTTTATGACTCACTTAAAAATTATATTTTTTATCTAAATTAAAATGTAAATTATTTTAATAATATTTTTTTGGCTTGAATGGAAGTTTTATTTTTAAGCTAAATAAGATGGAAGTTTTACATTTAAGCTAAATAAGATAAAAAAATATATTTTTTAAGTTAAACAAGATGAAAATTTTATTTAAAGCTAAATAAGATGAAACTTTAATTTTAAAAATACAAGGCACAATCATGAAATACAAAGTATACGTTAACTAAGATGAAAAATTACTTTTAACAATGAATAACTAAAGCTTACAAAAAAAATGAAAAAAATTAAATAAGGTGGAGGATGTTTTTGTGAACAAATAATTTATTCTCAGTAATTATACTATGAATAGTATTTGAATATGTTAAACCAAACAAACTATCAAAATTACTCTCGGGATAATTAATCCCAATTATAATTTATTTCAGCATAACTAATCCTATCATAACTTTATCCAAACCAAACAACCGTAAGAGATTAGACAGAGTAAAGTAGTATTAGCTTCAGAGGGCATGGTGGAGACACCAAAGACTTTTTTGCAAAAGGCAATGGTTTGGGTTCTAGTGATGTCCCAGAACTTCTGATAGAACAGGGGGTGAAGGTCATCAAGGCCTGGGGCTTTCAGTGGTTTAAGTTAAAGGATTTGATGGCTTAGATGATTTCAGTATCCCTAAGAGGCACATCTGGGCAAGAGGTGTTGGAACTTTAGAGAGGGGTAGTTCCTAGGCTACCTCTACATGAGCAAAGTTATGGTCAGTGGTGTAGAGGCTTTTGAAAAAGTTAGTGGGGTGGTGAAATATACCCTCCTGGGTATCAATGACCCTGCTTGAGTCATCTTGAAGGGAGACAATTATGTTCCTCCTCTTCCTGGTGAGGGTGGAGGTATGAAAGAAGCTAATGTTGGCATCTTTCTCACACATCCAAGATATTCTGAATTTGATGATCCAGAATTATTTTTACAGCAAAAAACAGATTGTCATACTTCTCAATGAGTTCCTGTTCGAGGTTTTGGAGGAAGGCACCGTGGTAGTAGTTTTTGGATGCCTTCAATTCTAGCTAAGGTCTTTTGAAGATGTTGCCAAAGACCACTTTGTTCCAAGTGATGCCCTTTTTCTGGAAATTAGTGATGAAGGTGAGGAGCTCATTATTGGGGGGGAAAGGAATTTTGGATGAGGGCATTTGCAACTCACCTGTCCAACCTCTCAAAGATGAGTTGAGTACGAGATTCATATCTTTTGTTGGTCCAAGTGTATTTTGAGCCCTTCTAGCCTAAGTTCACCAAACTATAATTTTGTAGACACAGTTTAGCCTATTATTATTTATGTTATTTCCTCCTAGTTTCTCATTAGCATGAAGGATTTCGTTAAAATTCCCTCCAACAAGCCATTCAGCAGTGTTATATCTTGGGAGAGGGTATACAGCTCATTCCAAAGGTTTGTTCTAGTATGGAAATTTTTGGCACCCTTATTTATTATGTATACATTTTATTTCAAATATTTTTCTTGCTTGAGTAAGGCTTGTAATTATGATTCTTTCTTTATGTCTAAATTTAATGAGATCAAAACTTTAACATGTAAACCAGTTTAAATCTTTTTTCATATGTATAACTATAGCGACAAGTGTCAATACTAATTTTGTGGTACAAATTGTAATTTTATTTTATTTTTATAAAGCTATATATATATATATAGGAATTTTTTATATTTTAAGACAAACTTTTTTTAAAATGAGTGCAGGCTGACCAGCCACGTGTTAAAAGGACAAGGCTTTCCTATGGATCATCTTCTGATGCTGCTGGAGTATGTGCTTCATCTATATTTTGTTTTTAATATTTTTTATTTTTTTTGTCACTTTATATAATTCATCAAATTTTATTTGTTTTTTATATGTATAATAAATTATTATGTACTAGTCATATATTTTGATTTTTTTTTTAATGAATGAATGTAGGAAGAAGTTGTCGAGGAAGACACAACTCAAGGTGCCCAACCAACGGAGGACCCTCCTCAGATTCCCAGGTAATATTTTTTTTACAATATGATAAACTGTAAAAATATATCTTTTTTGATATAAATTTATATTCTTATGTATGAAAAAAATTAAACATAAAACAATTATTTTTTGTTAACTTGAATTATTAGGTCTGCTGCAAATAAGTTGGATGCTCCAGCTGATGCTGCTAAAGGTCCATCAGGGGATCCTTAGTAGCTTGCTCTCATATATGATTCAGACTTTGGTAAGTTATTTTTTATTTTATTCTCAAAGTAATTCTCGTTTCCATAAGAGTACTCTATTTTATATATAATAGGTTAATAGGATTAGTTGTGTCTTTATACTTATTCTTTGGCTTATATTTGTTACTTTTATTGTATTTATATATTATCATTGGCTTTCCACTTTAGTCGATTTTCTTTTTTCATATCTAGTATCTTCTGCTCTTGGAGCTTGATAGTTTTGAGACAAGGGTCTCCCAGAAACAGTCTCTCTATCTCTATGAGATAGTGGTAAGGTCTGCGTACAATTTACCTCTCCAAACTCCACTTGTGGAATTCCAGTGGATATGTTATTGTTATTATAAGAGTACTCTATTTTATAATTTTAATATTTCTATTAATTGCATTTTTTTTATGTTTACTTGTAGGTATTATTCCAAAGCAAATGTTGCATGGCTTGCAGGAAGGGGTCATTTGTGGAATGTTCTCCTTCATTTATTTTCATTTGAATTTTCGTACTATTAAGCTAAACTTTTATGGCTTTTGTTGCGTATTTTGAATAATGTGTTGGCAATATTTCCTTATTCAACTCTTTAAGTTATATGCAGAATAATTTGTGTTTCCTATTGTCAAGAATATATATCGTTGTTATGTGGGTTATAATTCACTTTAATCGTTTTGTTTCATATCTAGTAATTTCTATTTTTAGGATGATATTTTTGAGATGAAGGTCTTTCGGAAATAACCTCTATATCTCTATGAGGTAACGATAAGGTTTGCGTATAATTTATCCTCCCCACACTCCACTTGTGGAATTTCACTAGATATGTTGTTGTTAGATGGGATACAAATTGTCTTATATTGTGATTGTTTACTATCAAATTCATCACAATAATGTGGGGGAAAATATGAATCATAGCTTAATGAATTTATATGCGGCTTAATATGTAAGTGTATTTGCAAAAATAAACTTACATATGTGTATATATAATTGCTCATCTTTGGTATATATATATATTTTTTTAAAAAAAGATTTTCATTTTTGTGATCTTAAATATTTTATGATATTAAAGAGTACTTCTAAAATTTGTAGAGTAATTCATGTCATAATATTTTGTGGTTTTGAGATTTATCATTAGAAAAAATAGAAACATATGATTTTCTTAAAATAAGTATCACGAATAATAATCGATGAAATTTTCTTTTCAACGTACGTACATGTAACAAAGTCATGTCGTTTTTAACAATTAATAAGCTTTGATAGGTCAAAATCAAGAAATTTAATTCAATTCCCAGTGTTACTTAGGAATGTGTGTAGATATATACGTCTATAAAGATATGGTTATATCACAAATTCTTTTACTCACTACTAAGCACATATTAATATATTGTACTTGTAAACATGCACGTATTTATTCAAACTCACACATCAAAGTTGTTGAAAATTAAAATCACTGAGACAAGCTGGATATGATTAATATAGTTATTTTATTATACTATCTCTATTAAATAATATTTAGTATTAGGCATTAAAAAATAAATAATTATTGTTAAGAATAAAGCATAAAAAAATTAATTATCTTTTAAACGTGATAAGTAAAAAAAAAAATTAATAATGAATAAATAATAATAAACAGGGGGAGATTATTTTTTACAAATATTAGTAAGTACTAGTAGCCAAACGTAGATTTTTGAAGCATAATTAATAAGATCAATTTAGTAAAATAGATCCTCATAAATACTCCCTCCCATTCCTAAAAGTGATGTTTATAATTTGGTCATACCCCTCAAGTGAAACTATTCATTTCTAGAAAATATAAAGTAATGTTTTTACCAACTTACTTTTAATAAATATCTTGCAAAAATTATGATTCTTTAGTAGTAGTTTTTCAGTTATATAAAATTCTTTTTATTTAAATAAGGATAAAATTGTAAGAATATTATCAACGTTTTTTTAATTATCTAAAATATTATTTATTTAGGAATAAAATGAAAAAGCTATACATTATAATTCAGGAGTGTTGGCCTAATAAGTTTTGTATTTGAATTAACAAATTAATTAATATGTTACATAATTTATACAGTAATTAATACATTTAAAATTTCAACTCCAGCAGTGTCGGTTTCACGAAAAATCACTAACAAATTTTAAACACACTTCCATGAAAGAAGATAATCATTTTGAGACTAACACTGGCATGAAATTCACTAATTGCAACACCAACAAAAGATAAACATAAATAGATTGTGGGTCATCCATGTAGTCTTTCTTAGGAACACTTATGGAATATCAAATTTCTCTCGACGTTGAGAATTCTTTATGTGTTCAGATTGATTAGAGGTTTGTAATGACTTGTTCTTAGTTATTGTTATAAATAAGCTAATGGGAATGAATTTTGTGCCAAAAACTTTAGATTAGTAACTTAGAAATTTTGAGACTAGACTAAACTTGGATGAAATTCGAGTCAGGTGAGGTCTAGGCCAATTTGATAATAAATTGGGGTCGATTTATGGGTTTTGGTTATTGTTTGAGATAATAGTCAAGACATTAAGGAGCCTATACGGCTTTACGAAATCGAACTCGGATGAGTAAAACTCCCAAAATTGATCTTGTCATAGGAAGAATATCTAGGCTGTCAATATTTGAGGTTGTGTCGTGAAATGGTGGCTTATGACATAAATTTCAAGTTTTTGTCTCTATGAAAGTCATCATATATAGATGGTTGAACCCCGCTATGGAGGGGCCGCTATATCAGATTGAGTGCCGCTATAGCAGGGCAATCACGAATTTAAATTAGAAAAGTTTCAAAATCATTTTTATTTCTGCAACTTCATTTTTGAGGAACTAGAAACGAATTAAGGCTTATGTTTTTTAGTTTTCCATCAATTTCTGCAATAAAGGTAAGTTAATCATTCCTCTAGCTTTGTCATTCAATTCCTAGACCTTAGAATCTATGAAAATTCTCTTAGAGGAAGGTTGTGGCTTGGAATTGATAGTGGAAAAAAGTTCTAGTTGGGTAAGATGATCATGAAAGCAGCCAAGGGCTAGAATTTTCATATAATTCGGATAATATAGGCTACTGTTCATTGATTATTTGTATTCTTTATTTGTTTTATACCAGGAACGAGTTAAGATATTAAAAAAAGAAGAAGAAAAACTCTTATTCTTTATAGTTCCCAAGATTTATTTCAAGGAAGGTGCTGATAGTTGTATTTTAAGGGCATGTTAACTGCTTCACTAGTATTGCATGCATAATATACAGTTAGGAAAACAAATGAACAAAAAGTGAATAATATTTTGTGATCAAATTGCATGTAATGAATGTATTACTTGGTGCTGCTCAAGTGTATGAGTGACATTTAATTGTGGTTGTGATTGTAATGTGTGACTTCATGTTGGACCGAATACCACACCAGTATATCTCGATCAAGTACCACATCAGTATACTAATAATTGAATTGGGTACCATATCCAATATTTATGGATTGGATACCATGTTGATGCACTAACTATTGGATTGAATACCATGTCGGTAAACTAACAGTTTTGGACATGAGTTTTATGAGAGGACCACTGATTGATTGTTACATTCTGATATAACATGTTACCTATTTCATGATCTAAAAGTTGGCATAAATATGACATGATCGCGTATTATTGCCTTACTATGTTGTAGTTTTTTTATTCATATTTTATTTACTGGAAATGATCGCATGATTCTATCAGTATACTGTGATTATGTATTGATATTGTACTTGCTCCTTCTTTGTTGAGTACGGGACATCTTCAAGTGATTGTTGAGAGACCTTAGTTAGGAGATCATTGATCATTTCATTCAAAGGTGACCTATCTCTTTCAAGTTGCCATAGATTCATCTTACTTTCGGTCAATCTTCTCTTTGAACTTAGACCTTTTTAGGCTCTTATTTACTTTTATTGTAAAGGTTGCATCGCTTGTCTTAGATTTTCAAACTAGAAGTTCAAGCTGTCATTTTAGTCTCAGACCCTTTTCTTTGGACTTTGACCTTTTTAGACTCTCATTTACTTCTATTATAATGGAGGCTTGGACATAAATTTTAAGAATTTGCCTCCATGAAAATCATCATAGCGGGCTTAATCTCGCTATGACAGGACCATTATAGCAGGTTGAATGTTGTTATAGCAGGGTAATCGCGAATTTAAGTTAGGAAAATTTTAAAATTATTTTTACTTCTACAACTTCATTTTTGAGGAACTAGAAACGACCTAGGGCTTATGCTTTTCAGTTTTTCATCAATTTCTGCAGTAAAGGTAAGATAATGATAACTTTGTAATTCGATTCCTAGACCTTAGAATCTATGAAATTCTCTTAGGGGAAGGTTGTGACCTGAAATTATTAGTGAAAAAAGTTCTAGTTGAGTAACATGATCATGAAAGTGGTCAAAGGTTAGAATTTTGATATAATTCGGATAATGTAGGTCATAATTCATTGATTATTTTTATTCTTTGTTGTTTTAGATCAAGAACGAGCCAAGGTATTGAAAAAAGAAAAAGCTCCAATTCCTTAGAGTTTTCAAGGTTTTTTTCGATAAAGGTGATAGATATATTTTTTTCATTTGTGTTATGTGTGCCTATTAACTAGTTCACTAGTATTGCATGCATAATATATGGTCAGTGCTAATGAATGTATTACTTGGTGCTGCTCAAGTGTATGAGTGACATTTAATTGTGATTGTAATGTGGGAATTCACATTGGATCGAATATCACACCGATATATTTGAATTGAGTACCATATCGATATACTAATAACTAGTCAAATTACCCGCGTGAAGCGCGCGTTGTATTTGAACTTACAATCTTGATCTTTTTATTAATTTAATTTGAGCTTATAAAATGAGCTTTTCATAATATGAAAAAGTGTAACAAAACACATAGAGCAAGATTATGTCGTAAAGAAAATCAAAATATAATCATTTCGATGTTAATATTTATCTTTTCTTTTTTGTTTAATTCCTATTTTACGTTACACTTCTCTTGTGTGATGATCATGTTTAATAAGTTATATAATTTCACCTTATTGAGTTATTTAATCATGATAAGTTAATGCACTTAGACGTAAACATCCGACATAGAACTTTTTTTAATTCAAAAAGTGAAAATAAGTATAATTTACCTTTAAAAATGAATTTCAAAGGATAGTATTTAAGAGAATTAAATAGTAGATACAATGTTATTATGCTATGTTTGTATAGTATGTTAGCAAGATCACTCACTTTGAAGATGGCATATTCATCAAATGAATGTCCACAATGCCTTTCTTAATGGAGATCTTCTTGAAGAAGTATACATGTCCATTCCAGCAGGGTTTGCTAGACAGGGGGAATATGGTACAAATTACATAAGTCACTCTATGGCTTTAAACATGCTCCTAGACAATGGTACCTGATGTTTACTGAGTCACTGGTCAAGTTAGGCTTCAGCCAAAGCCACTATCATTATTCATTGTTCACTAAATATATTGAGAGTGATACTTTTATTGTGCTGATATATGTATATGACATTTTGATCACTAGCAGTAATCAAGCTCTTATAGATGATACCAGAATTGATTTACAGAAACAGTTTAAGATGAAAGACTAAGGAGAGCTTAAGTTCTTTCTAGGAATTGAGGTGGCCAGGTCAGCTAAAGGCATCCACATGTCTCAAAGGAAGTATGCATTAGAGTTTGATAGCTGCGTGAGGTCTAGGGGGAGCTAAGCCTACATGTACTCCTCTTGAACAAAACCAAAAGCTAACATTTGTGAAGTATGATTAGTTATTTTCCTAGGAAAAAGAAACCGCAGACCATATACTACAAGACCTGGTAGACATCAAAGGCTAGTGGGAAGACTTCTCTATCTGACCATGACCAGACCAGACCTAGCATTCTCAGTTCAGGCTTTAAGTCAATTCATGCATTGTCCTAAGGAGTCACATATGGAAGCAACACCCAGGATAGTCTGGCACATAAAAGAGGCTCTAGGTCCTGGACTACTGATGCCAGCTGAAGACACTACTCATAATTAACTGCCTACGGTAATTCAGATTGGGGAGTTTGTCTAGAAACTAAAAGGTCTGCCAGTGGCTATCTAGTTAAGTCTGGTAGATCTCTAATCTCTTGGAAGTCAAAGAAAAAGAAACTATATCCAAAAGCTCAACAGAAGCTGATTTTAGAAGCATGGCAATTTTGTGCAGCTGAGATTGCATGGCTAATAGGATTATTCAGAGAACTAGGAGTTCAGATTGACTTGTGACAATAAGGCAGTTGAGAATTTTTGTGCATGGAACTCTTTTGAAAAAGTTTGCGAATTAGAAGAGTGTGCGCCAAGTCCGCGTCATTAACTTGGCTATAAATTGCATGCCTTGAATGGGTTTTTCGTATTTCAGTATCTTTACCTGAAACCCTTTACAGAAAGTCATCAATGGCTTACCACTATCACTCACATAACAACAATCACATATTCAAGCTTATTATTGTAATTCATAATCACAGAAAGTACAACAAGTTCAAACAAAAATCTCTGATGATCTTCCAGCAGGAAGTCTACTATGGAAAGCTTACATGATGAAAAAATACATAATAGTTTAAAAGTTTTTGCAACATTACAATGTCTGAGACTTATTATAAAATCTTTATAAATATAGTACCTATTGGAACACCCTGAGGGAGTGATTTACCCTTGAGAAACCACCATCAACTACTAGATTATGCCCACTTATGTACCTGGCTTCATCACTGGCTAAGAACAACACAGCATCAGCAACATCTCGAGCTGTCAAATGCACGCCCTGCAGGTTCCCAAACTTACCAAAATAAGAATTAAAATCCGCGACTGCATCCTCATTCCTTTGTTCAGGGGGTAAGTGCATCAAGCCCAAATCAGTTGCAACCCCGTAAGGTGAAACACAGTTCACACGTATACCATGTTTCCCCATCTCAGCTGCCACATTTTGTGTTAGTCCCACAACAGCAAACTTAGAAGCTGTATAAGCATGAGGCCCGAGGCCACCAACTGACCCTGCTATACTGCCCAAAGACACAATTGATCCCTTTTTTAGTGGAACCATTATGCGAGCAGCGTGTTTCATTCCTAGGAAAACGCCTTTTACATTCACATCAAGCACATGATTGAAGACAGAAAGGTCATAGTCGAGGATATTTGAAAGGGGGGGCCCTGACAATCCAGCATTGTTAACCATTATATCAAGGGTACCAAATTTCTCTACAGCAAAATCAACAGCATGACTAACATCAGCTTCTGAAGTGACATCACAATGGATGAAACATGCGTTCTGTTCACCACCAAGGGATTCACAAACGCGTTTTCCAAGTTCATCTTGAATATCAACAATGCATACTTTCGCGCCATGTTTGTGAAACAAGCGTACTATGCTCTCTCCTATACCACTTGCACCTCCAGTGACTAAAGCAACTCTTCCAAATAGCCTGTGATACATATATATATCAGATGAAATTACAACATATCTCTCATGAGGGTGTGTTAGGTATGGAGGAAGCATACCTATTTTTACGTGTTCGATTGGTCAAAATTTGGAAAAATATTTACCGTAGAGGAACAAGCTACTAGAAAATAAAGAAAATGACTACCTAATGAAAGTAGAGAAAACAAATTGCATTGTCTCCTCTCCACCCTCGCAACCACTCACCTCACCACCCAATCCCCTGCCCTCCCCCACCTCATCCTCATAGTTTTGTCTTACATATAAATAAATTACTTTTAAGAGAATATTTTTTACTTGTATACTGAACATAAGAAGAGGGTGTTTTTCGTCAAAAAATTACACTGTACACAATACGACACCGCCATTGGGTGTTGTGGCTGCTTTGTTGGAATGGGAAGAATGAGAAGCAAAATCTTGTTTAACTTGATTACTCAACAAAAATAATACTCCAGCATTTTCGTAAAAATATTAAGCAAATGAACTAAGAAAAAGTTTGACACAGAGCTTAAACAAAAAGAACTTTGTGATGGATACAGATATATTATGAAACATCATTCACTTAAAAGAAGTATTTTCCCCTAATCTTCAAACTTGAACATAATTCATTAATCGGAATACATCGATAATCATAAATTTGTCAATAAATTTTATTTACACATTTAAACTACGGTTTATTTGTACACCTGAATACATGATAAAGTATTCCTACTCGACACTTTCAACTCAAATTTTAAAAAAAGTTTTCGTAAGTGTTGCCCGTCGTCTATTAGGTAGATAAGTTAATACAAAATGTAATATCTCCTTTATTTATACACAACAATCTTGATTAGAACATGCATCGGATCTTTTTAGCTTACTGAGGCTAATGTGTATAATTAAGGGAAGTGATATGTTTTACGTATTTAACTTATTTATATAATGAGAATTTGACAAAGCACAAGAATTTAAAACTTTTCCAAAATTTGAAATTGGAAGTGTTAATATAAATATTTTATCATATGTTCAGATGTTCGATTAGAACAAATAATCATTTGAGTATCTTAATGATATCTCCAACAAGTTTAATAGTTGTTGATAAACAAAATCACACCAAACTGTAAATCGAATCAACCCGCAAAAAAAAATTGACTAGTGGTTTAGTTTGACTTTGTTTGGTATTGGAGAAAAAAACCCGACTATATTGGGTTAGTTTGGTTTTAACTTTAAAAAGTCAACCCGAAATCAAACCAACCTGACATCATTATTTATATAATATATAAATTTTATCCTTTTAACATATTAATATATTATTTCAAATTTGACTTAGAATTTTGGATAGTCTGATAAAAGCTATAGTCCGTAAATATTAGTAGGGATAGTTACCATTTTGAGTTTCTTTTATAAAATATTTATTATTTTTGAATATATTATTTTATTTATTATCTAGAAATACCATATTTAGAAAATATTTATAATATATAGGAATTGTACTATGCATTAAAAGTGAATTATATATAAATATATGTATTATAAATATATTATATTTATTTTGGTCTGCATTATGTGTTAAAAACGAACTATACATGCAATATAGATGTATTATACTATGTATTAAAAAAATTGCATGCAATATAGATGTATTAGGAGTGTCTTAAAATATATAAGGCTTGTTTGATTTAAAGAAAATCTAAATTATATATTGAAAGTGAATTACACATGTATTAAGACTAATTTATATAGTTATAAATGGTAAATTATTTTTAAATATGATATATTTAGGTAAATTTTTCATATTAGTAACTTTAGAGCTCAAATCAATATTAATGCTAGCAAAACAATTAATCCAACAATAAGAATGACAATAATAATAAATTTTTGTTCTTTAGTTTTACATTGGTTTAGACAATTAAACACATAAACTAATTTAATTTTTAATTTTTTTGTTATGTTTACTTATGTAATCAATAAGTACTTACTATACTTATTTTAGCATGATTTAATACTTTAAAGTTATGATATTTTCATTATGATTTATTTTAGGATGATTTAATACTTTGAAATTGTGATCATTTTCATTATGACCTATATATTTGCAATATTTATTTTATGCGGTCTCATTATTATTTTTTGTTCAATATTTTTGTGTCTTCACTCATATTATATTTTATGTTTTTCTTTAAAAAATTCCTAAATATTTGAATTTTGGTAGGACTAAAGAAATATTTGAAACACATGTTAAATATAGAGTATATGATTTTGAAATACTTTACCGAAAAAAACCTCGAAAATACGAGAAATCTGGAAAAAAAAAATCTAAAAAAACCCCAAAAATCCAGGAAATTCTAAAAAGAAAAACCAAAAAAAATCCAAAAATTTGATGAATTCGAAAAAATCCGAGGTTGAAAATCTCAAGTTTTATTAGTTTGATTTAGTTTATATATTCAAAAAAACCCAGACAAATAATTTGGTTTGATATTTTAAAAACCACTGGCCTATTGAACTCCAATCCCCAAAAAATTAGATATACAACCTAAAATCTAACCAAGCCAAAAAAAATGGATTAAATATAATAAATGATGTTGAAAAAAGTTATTTTAGAAACAAAAAAGTAAAGTCAAGCTTCAACTCTGCTCCTTTCCTCAGCTCTTCTTGGTACACCTTTCATGAATGAAAAGAGGAAGTGGGGCAACTTTGCTATTCAATCGGATAGAAGTAAGAAATGGTTGGCAATAGATTTAAACATTAAATATTATTTTAAATATTTTTTGCAAATAAATCAAATACAACTCTAATTTTAACTTTATAAATTTCAAATAAAATCAAAAACATTTTAAATCTATGGACAAACGCTTATTAAAACATTGCATTTTATAAAACCAGCCTTAATATTGAATGCATAACAATCTCCATAAAACAAATGAACCAAAGAGCAATAACACTAACATTTTCAATATAATTTCATAATAAGATTCAAAAAAAGTATAGTATATGTAAATTCTATCGAAGAGGTTTTTTTTTATAGATCTCGAATTAAGAAAAACCAAATAGCAAAACAATTGACAAGTATTAGAAGGAAGAATTTTTGAGTAGAACCTGTGGTTGGAAAGAGAACTATCAGAGTTTTCTTTGGCTTCCATGGCAGCAAAAGTTTCCTCCTCCTTTTTTTCTAATAGGGAAAAAAATGTGGCGTAAAATAAATAAACTGAAAACTTTATTATTGATGTTATATGATGGTTTTTAGACAAAAACAAAAATACCCACCTTATACTGGTGTGTGCCGGCCACAGTGCTACTACAATTATTGGTCTAGAAAAGGCCACTTGCAAGAAGTTACATTCTAAAACAGGACTATATAAGAGATTTTTTTAAAAGAATTTTCGCATATAACCATTCAAAGTCTCAAAAATATTTTAATTATGCTTCATAGTTATAATTTGAGTAATTACATTTCGTAATTATAGTAATAGCAGCGTTTGTATAATTCGTGCAGCATCTGTATACATTTGTATAATTTGCTATATAATTCGTAGTTTTTGTGTAGCGTTTGTATATTTTGTTATACAATTTTTGTACAACGTTTGTATATTCGTTACACAATTCACGATGTTTATTTATTTCACTGTACAATTTGATTTGTGCACAACTTTTGTATAATCGCGTACGACGTTCGTAAAAATCGCGCAAATTATACAAAGAAACTATAATTACAGCTAGATATTTGCTGCGAGAAGTAATTAATTCAAACTATAACTATATTAGCTAACTAACCAATATATGTTTGTTTATCTGCAAAATTTTTCCTTTTTTCGTTTGTTTGTTTAATTTCTCAACAGGACTATAACAGAAATACATACTGCTAACACATTTTATTATGAAAGAATGATTCATTTTTTCATACAATAACAGAATAAAACATGCATTACAACAGAGACAAGCAAATAACTATTAAAAAACACACTTACTTTTCAAATAATCATTTTCTTTGGTACCACGCACATCTAAGTTATCCGAGATGCAAGGGAATTGATCAAAGTACTAAAGGCCAATCTTGGATATAAAAGCTACCAATACTTGGCGATAGTTTTTCTTAGTATGACGAGTAACATTTCGACCAACGTTAGTAATGTATGGGCATTCAATCAGTATTTCTAATAACATTGGAGTAGTTTGTGCAATAAAAAGTCAAGATAACAAACAAGGCAAGGGCCACGAAACACTTCATAAAAAGCTAAATTGCCCATAAGTAGAGTTTCTTGTGTTTTTCAATACTTGCATTTCGGGGTTTAAGAGTCTAAATGGGACAAAATTTCAACTAGTTATATATGATGAACACGAATGATTGGTAAAAATCCTCTCTCCGCTACTATCTTTGATAATGTATGTGTCATTGCCACTAAAGATTAGGCATCCTGCTTTTACAACTGATATACATAAAATATACAAGTTCTGGCGAGCTTCAGTGCTTAAACATTTACTGCATACATCTATAATAACATATGAAGATGCACAAGCTCCCTACAAATTTATATGCCCAGATTTGATTCATCCTGTCGGGGAGGGAAAAAAGACCAGAAATCTTTTTAAGCAAGAAGATTTTTTTTAAAAAAAAAAACAGAAGATGAAATATGTAATAATGAAAACAATGGACAAGCAGACCCTAGAGAAACAACACTGTCATCCAAGAATTTGAATATAGACAATAGATTAGTCAGCCAAAACCAGAAAAGCCCATGATCAATGTGGCCACACTACCTAATACAGCCTTAAATTTCATTTGCGCCGAATGATAGTTGAGCAAGGCATGTCACAAAACCAGCTTTCCACAAAAGAGAATCTGCAGCACCTTGGTTGTCGCCTTCCTATATGAAATCAGCCCACAAAACCTTCTAGAAGGAGCTAAAATTACATTATCTTGCAAGAACAAGTTCTTTCACCTCCATTCTCAAACTCGTCATCTGATTCGCCCTCATCGCTGCAATCACAAGTATATGAAAGTAAGCACTGCATGCTAAGCACAACAGAAGAATCAGTACAAAGGGTCACTTGACTGATGTAAAGTAAAATGAAAAACATAAGAAGCTGGACACCTGAATATAGGAGGCAAGTGCTTTTCCAGACAGGATCAACATATAAAACACAATATTTCAGGGAATATTACAAATGCATGCTTTCACAAAGACGTAGGTAAGTGTTTTTTATGAAAATGACAGACCTCACACCAAAGTTTCCACTCCTCATGAATTTGTAGATATGTTATGAACTCGTGGAATATAAGCAAATTCTGATGATCCCATACTTATAACAAAGGTTTTCTTTACTCTACCTTGTCTTGAAAATTTAAAAACAAACATCTCGTTAGCTTTACCTTGTTTGGAAAATGTATAAACTAATACTCTCTTTATGTTTACCTTGTCTTGAAAATTTACGAGCTAATATTCTTAGCTTTACCTTGACTTGAAAATTTGCATGCAAATTCTACCAATCAAAAGAAAATCAATTGAAATCAATTCAGACGTCCTAAAGAGCTTCAACATGATAGGGGAGAATCAAACAGTATTCCAATCCACAAATATTTTCTCGTCAAACTGATTATACCATATGCTTCCCCTAATATATGTTTTCAGGAAATTAACAAACAACTTTTGATTCTTGACATGTAATTAAAACACCAAGAGCCAAACCCGTTGGAGTTGTTTCACACTGCATGTCTGAGAGCATAGTTCTTAGTTGCGACAAAAACACCAGATAGTTAACCCACAATTGTGAGGAAATGGAGGAAAAGTAGTCTTCATCCACAATCGAAGAATATATAAAATACCAAAAAAATCTGATAAATCCAGACAGTTGGAGCCTGGAGATACTACAAATATATAGTACTCCCTCCGAACCATTTTATGTGGCATTCTTTCCTTTTTGGTCTGTTCCAAAAAGAATGTCACCTTACTCAAATCAGAAATAATTTACATTTTAAATTCCTTTTTTACCCTTAATAAAATGATTCTCAGCTACACAAATATCTACAAATAAAATGATTCTCAGTCACACAAATATCTACGAACGATTTTAGACCACACTTCTTTTTTTCTTAAACACCGTGCCAAGTTAAAGGGTGTCACATAAAATGGGACGGAGGGAGTAGTACAAATAAGAACTGTTTGGATTGGCTTATATTAGGTGCTTTTAAGCCAAACTAGTTTTTAACAGTTTGTAGTGTTTGGGTAAAAAAAATAGTACTTTTAAATGTTTATTTTTAAGCCAAAATAACAAAAATAAGAGAAAGGTCATAAGTTAAAAATCCTAACTTGATGACTTTTGGCTCATAAGCATATGCTTCAAATGAAAAATCCAGCTTGAAACTCCTTTTCTAACCCCTCTCTTTCTGTTGAATACATCCTAACTTTTTTACTGTTCCAACTGAAAACGGCATGTTTACCTCTTTCAGTATCACCCTTAATCTCAGGCATTTCTCATAGTTGACAACTGGATGCAATTTTTTATTTCTCTAGCCAAAGTCTCTTCTGTTCCATCCCTTGCTTAGGAAGGAATTTGAGTATCTATAAAGTTAAATGAAACCAAGTTGATATCATCGAGGAATCTGTTCCCTTCCCCAGAAAGTTTATGGCATGTGTAAAATCTAAGATGACTACAGGGAACTTCACAACTCAATCAATCAACAACACCTCAATCTCAAGTCAGGAACTCCTAAGTCCTAACAAATAATAAATTACAAAATAAAAAAACTTTAAAAAAAATGAAGAAGAAAAAAGTGATTCATGTGCTATCCTAAGCATTGATAAGTCACATCCTAAGGAAACATTGCTTTTCAGATTGTACACACCTGAGACTGTTAATATACTAACATGAAAGATGCAACAATCACGATGGGCGAAGGATATGGAAAATGCAGAAAAGCAATTTCAAGTTGCTAAACTGTAGATATGGTGTCTAGACGTTTAAGGGCATATACTCTGCATGTCCACATATAACTTTTTTTATTTGCACCGGGTATGCGAGTCTCTTAGAGACCCGACTAATCCTGGGGATGCACGGGCCCTCGGCAAGGAGTTTCCCGCAAGTCCAGCAGACCAGCACCTTATGTTTCTACCACAAACTGAGTAACAGAAAATTTAAGCATGGAAATAGATGATGTAAGGAGGACAAGGAGAAGACATCTTGAAAATGATAAGCAGTTTGCAGCATCATGGGATATTACATTTCATAAGGCTACAAATGGAAGGACCTACAACAGTCTTATCAAATGTATCTTGTGCATTGAAGCTGTAGTTCACAAGAACAATACAAAGGCATGTTGCTACCTGCCGAAGATGTCAGAGATATGAACGAAAACCTTTGGTTCTAACCATCAAAATACATGCATCAGTCAAGGCACATGGCATCAAGTTGAATAACCATGGAACTAAGCATGTGAGTCTTAATCAAGTCGTTTCAAGAATATCTTAGAGGAGCAATTTGTTTCAGGATATGTCTAAATCTCCATCTGACATGAATAGTCCAATTCTTTAAACAGCCACAATGATATATTTTGAGCTAAAATCACTAAAACCATTTTAATTTGGAATGTCATTTGTAGTTGGTAAAAAGGTTTACAATGCCTAGAATGTTAAACAGCAAGAAACAAACATCAGATTAAAGATGAAGAAATGGAGCTCATACCTAGGCTCAAATTCCCTTATCTCAAAAAGCTCTCCTCCAGATGTGTCTGTCCACTGCACTTTCCTTTTCTCCATAAGATTGGGTGCATCATCAACCTTTTCACAAATTGTATCAGGTTCATTGCCACCAGAAACGGGAACACTATTTACTGGTTTTTTTAAGCTACTCCTAAGAGCAACCTTTGGTGAAATATAACTGTCTTCAACAATATTAACACATTGTGGCTGATCGTTGCCCTTGTCTGAAGCAGGACAGCTCGGCAAGACTTCTGGCTGTTGGGTAGGACCAACTTTAAGGGGAGATGGGCTCTCAAGTCCAGCGGCAGCACGACCAAAGCAAACAAAGGAGCCGCACCCGCGGACAAGCCTGTTCTTCCCGGAAGCCAGCTGGAGATCAGAATCAGGTTCTTGGTCCACCAACTGGTAATGGTTCCACGGTGCAACTCTCATGGGCTTCTCTTCGTTCTTCTGACCCAAGAGTAGAAGGGTCAGGCCCTTACTATATCCAGAAGCTGAAGACGAGAAGAAACCTCCTCCTTCTACTGCAAATAACATCAGTTCTGCTCATCTGGTCAACATGCAAATGCTTTTGTCTAGAGCTACTTCGACCTTTAGGGGAATCGTAAGCACCTGCCTCACACTGTTGATAACTGCTTGTCAGAGTGGGCAGCATATGAAATATTACAAACATGGAAAAAAGGGAACACAGAGAACACATTATTTTATAAAAAGAACTCATTTCTGTAACACATATAAGAATCTAGTACTCCTTGTTTTTCAGTTCGTTTAATACTAGTTCCATTTTTGCAATGTCTCGAAATGTTTTACATCATTCCATTTCTATACAACCTCCATCAAGAATTCACTTTTTCACAGACCAAGAAATCTCTCCGCAACCAACCCTTAGGACCAACCACAGCCTTCGAAACTCAGGATAAAGGGTGCACCCTTCTATCTTTCTCCACTTAGCTACCAGCCATAGATCACATGATTTGGAGCTCAAATCTGCAAATTAATATCTTGTTTGGTAAAGCTTCTAAAAATCAGCTTATTCTGAAAGGGTTTTTTAGAAAATGCTTTTCAAAAAATTAATTTTGCTGAGAAGTCATTTGTTTTTGGCCGATAAATTTAAAAAGCAATTTTGAGCAGCAATTGGTGTTTGACTAAGCTTTTTGAAAGGGTTTTTTTTAAGGAGGTAACATAAGCTTCTTAAAAGTGTTTTTAAGAATATTATTTTCAAAAGCATTTTTGGGGAAAAAACTACTTTTTTAGCTAACGAAAAACAGTTTCTATTACTCCATAGAAGCACTTTTTTTTTCGAAAGCTTGGCCAAACACCTTACTTTTTTGAAACACACACTTTTGGTAAAAAATAAGCTTGGTCAAACAGGCCAATAGCTCACAAGTCCCTCAACCTTTGCTACTTGAATAAGCCCTGGGGGCAAGAATTCATATCCATTTACCTGTTTTGTAGTTTGAAGGATATTTGACTTTTAAATTATCTTTTTCGAGGATTACTCGAATATTTCTTCCAGATTCACTAATACAACTCATAAGTCAAATTAACTTCTTAAGCTCCCTACTCGGTCAAAATGCAGTCATAAAAGAAATGGGGCAGTAATTTTTTCGGCCAAATCGCCTCAGAAAAAATCTATGTGCATATAGATAAGAGACTCTAGAGACTAGAATGAGTGCTCCTGGTTGTACCACTATTCTTTTTTGACTAGTCTCTTAATTAATTATTCCAGCCCCTACTGCAGAATACAAGATAATAGTCAAAAGGATTACAGTTAATTTTTCCAATCAAGTTGATAATTTACAATTCTGCGTCATATGCTACAATACATGTCAAATCGAAGTCAAACTAGGTGGACTCTAAAGTCAACACTGCAATGAACACTACAGATCAACAGCAGAACACACTAATTAGGATCAAAATTAAAAAAGTAAAAGGATTAACAAAAACACGAGACTAAACTCTGACCAAATGTAAATAGATTCAAACAGTCAATGAACCACCTAATTTGTGCTTCAACATGAATAAAAAAATAAAAAACTGCACCGGTCATGCTTTAACAAAAATCATCAATGCAAAACAAATCTACACAAATAGAAGTAACAACAAGACTAACACTATAAACCTCTCAGTCACATATTCAAAGATCTAAAAACTCCGAAATCAACACAGAGCAAAGCAAATTCAACATTAACACTAAGAAATCAACTAAACGACATCCAAAACCGAATACAAAAATCGCACCGCAGCAGCACAGGAAAAGATAGAAATACTCACAGATCTGAGAGCAAATTCTAGGCAACGAAAACTTCACCGGACCGGCGAATGCATCGGCGATCACTACCGATAGATTATACAAGGGTATAAAACAGTGCGGGGTGAGGTGAAGGTCGGAATCGTGTGAGTGAGCAGAAAATCGCCGAGGAATTGAAGAGCTGAAAGAGGAAGAAATCGCTTTATGCGTACATATATTGGTAGTACTTTGTATTGAAAATTAGTAAATAGTAGTGGATATATATTTTAGGAAAAGTAAAATTGATATTACTAGTGAATAAAATATATTAATGGTAAATAAGAAAATGGAGATTGGGGGGATAGTGGCGCATGATAGCGATGGGTCCCTTTTTGATTGCCTTCTATTTGTTTATTTTATTTTACTTCTTTTTGTTGACAAAGGAATCTGTGGTCATTTTTAGGGTCAAATTAGTCCATTAAAAAGGAGAAAAATGTCCCAAACAAAAAGTTCCTACTAGTACTACTTGATGTGTAGTGTAGTTTAATTTGGCATGATTTGAAAATAAATTATTTAAATATATAATTTATTTTATTATATTTTTTAAAAAAATTTATCATTTGAAAAAATTAATAAAACTTTCTATTCTCTTATCTGATTGAAACAAGTGTGTCATGTATCAACAAAAATAATATATTGGGACGTGATGTATTTGGGATAAGCAATATATCACGGCAAGTGTATATTGTATCAATAAAGGTAATATATTGTGATACAATGTACCAAAACATTGAGTGATATAGCTGAAATCGAGACATAATGCATTTGGAATCGGAATATTGAGTGATGTGTTTGAAATCGAAACGTGATACATCCGGACGGTGAATGATGTATTCAATATTCATAAATTGTAATGAATTTTGTAATTGAGAAAAGAATTGGAATAATAACTAATTAGCTTTTAATATTATGAGATTTGTGTAAAATTATCTTAGAAATTAATTTTAAAAAAAATTCAATCTTGTAGTCCTAAATTAAAATTATGTCAAATGTATGAAAGTATCATTTAATCTTATGACTTTAAATATGATATACTGAAAGTTAAAATTAAAATGTTAATAAAAACATCTTTTTAATATAGACTAAAATAATATTTTTTTTTAAAAGAAGAAAGTATTTAAATTTCAAAATAAAAAACATAGGTATTTCATATTGACCCCCAAAAGTTGTTGATGAAGAATTTGATGATATATGTTAACCCCACAGATTGGTGACATATAGCAGTTATGCACCTGACTACAACTGTGTTCATTAAAAAGGAAAATAATTTTTAATGAATATTATTTTTGAAAAAAATTCATAGAAAAACATGTGAATTTTGAATTTTTTTAAAGTAAGTCAATAAAAAATATTATTTATATATAATCTTGATAAATATTACGAAAGCATGAATATGAATGGATTGAAATGAAGATTGGGATAGGAGTAGGGATAGGGGTATGGGGCCATGGGGATCTCACTCGTATGACTTGTTTTTCTTTATTAAAAAAATCAGTTTTCTCATTTTTAAAAACTTATTTTTTTTTAAATTTTTCCCAGTCACTTATAGAATTAGTTTGAAAACAAATAAATGGTCGTAGAATATTATTCTCGTCAAACTTAAACCTAGACTAAAACCAAGGGCTCGAATAATTCACCCCGTTAGTTCTTTTTAGTTGGAACTTTAGGTGGTTCTCGAAAAAAGATAGCGAAAAAAATTATCTTTAGAGTCGAGACTAAGAAGAATGTATAAACCAATGCTTCCATGGATTCGATCGTGGTTTACATTTATAGCTTTCGTACATGTTTGTTTCTTTTTACTTCCTTTTCTTGGTTGTGAGACACATTAAATTTGAATCTAAGTCCCCAATGAGATTCTACTGGGTATGTTGTTATTTTTTTCAAACTTTACCAGCCATAAAATTTAAAAATACCTTTTTTCCTCTTCAAAAAGATTAATGAAATTTCGTATTTGGGAATATAATTATTACTCTCTTTATTTATCTTTTTTTGTTCGTTTTGAATTTTACATGCCATTTGAAAAATAAAGCACTAATTAGCATGAATAGTTTGCCATAATACTCATATTAATTGATATTTGGTCTTTGATAAATGATTTGTATAAAAAACTAGTGACTAATATTAAAAATAAGATTTTGATAATTTTATTTTATTTTTTACAATACTATAAAATCGACAAATAAAATTAATGAAAAAATATTTTCTTTTTGAATGGAAGAGGATTTGAGAACTTAAATTGGAATACGTCAAATGGGGAGTGCCAGCTCTCATTAATGAGGAATTAATTTTCATTAATTGAGACTGAATCTGCCCTTGTTTTGACCAAATGTGGCATACCATAAATTTAAAAAAAAAATGGTGTTGACAAAATCTACGACCAAAAAAATGGCATGCTTTATATTGATTGACCATGAAAAACAAATAAATAAATTGTATAATAAAATCAATTTGTTAATGAAAGTTGACGAATTTGACTGGTTTAAGTTTTTCGTTTGGCTATAACTTTGAAGTTGAAACTTAAACTTTAAAGTTTTAAAGTTATAATTTTTGGTTTGGTGTTGAGGTGGTCGGTAGGTGTGTTTTATATCTTGTGTTATTATGTGTATTACATATTGATATGTGTCTTTTGTTAATAATCGCTTTTTTTTCCCTTTTCTTTCATTTTTGTCATATATAGCTAATTCTGCTTATGGATTTTTAAGACGAGATTCCCAGAAAATAGTCTCTCTACTTCTATGAGGTAATGGTAAGGTCTGTGTACATTCTACCTTACCCAGATCCCACTTGTGGAATTTCACTGGGTATGTTATTGTTGTATAATTTTTGGTTTTTAAAGTTGAGTTTGGTCATATATATATGTTATTTAAAATTATTTTCGAAGTATTGAAGGAGAAATGAAATTTCTCTCAAAAACTAGTCCGGTCAATTTTTGCATTTGTAAATCTTTTGAAGACAGATTTTTAACATCTAATTCAAAATTTATCGCCAATCAAAGATAATTTTTGAAATTTGAACCAAAATATACTGTCAAATGCTAACTAAGAATTTATTTACTGCCATGAGCTTTGATATGCAGCCTAAAATGCATATATTTAATTATTCTTTATCTTAAATTTTTAATATTTTATGCATCTTTTAAAGAATTTATTCTCGCATTAACAGTTTGTATTAGTAATATACTTTGTTTGGTATACTTTTTCATGTTATGTATAATTAATTTTTTGCATTAGTTATACACTGCGTTGTGTATTAAGGAGTGTGTTACTAATACCATAATTTTCTAGGTATTAGTAATGCAATGGTTTTAATGCGTACATTAGCATGATTAAAGATCCAATTGTCCCTTAAATTTTTTTTTTTTTTTTACATCTTTTCCACCATAAATGTGGAGGGTATCTTTGTAAATAAACATGCTATTTTTAATGCATCAAACCAAACAATGCATACAAATATTTTATATATAATTAATACAAGCATAACTAGTACATGTATTACTAATGCAAGTATTATTAATACACTCTATTTAGCATTATTCTTATATCTCTACCAAATGACCCATTAGTGTATTTTAATGCACTACAAGAAAAATGTACTTAAAGCCACGAAATGCATTGTAGCTAAATATAAAAATATTCGTACCTAAACACTTTAGCCATAAAAGGAAATTTTCCTTTGTGGAAGCCAGTATATTCCTCCACCCTCCTCACATCAGCCTGCGTAGCTTTCTGATAAACATACAATGCACTTTTCTCCTTATTGATCTTTTGTCCAGATTGACTTTCATACTCCTTCAAGGTCTGCATTAGTAGCTCCAAACTGGTCCATCTGCTTTCACAAATATAATGGTGTCATCAGCATATGCTAGGTGATTTATCTTCTCACACCACTTAGGTAAATTATATCCCTGAAAACCTGCACAATTAAAAAGATTATTAAGATCCCTAGATAGCACCTTTACCATTAGGATGAATAATGCTAGGGATAAAGGATCTCCTTGTTTGACACCCCTTGTAAAGTGAAAAAAATTCACAAGCCTGACCATTAATTAGTATAGAATACCAAGTATTGGCAACCAATCTCCATATTATCAACAAAAACCCTATCAAAGCTCATTTTCTGCAGTACAACTATCAAGAAGGTCCATTCTATTCTATCACATGCTTTAGCCATATCGAGATTGATTACTACATTGGCAATCTTACTCCTCTTCCTGATATCCACAATAATCTCCTGAGCAAGTAAGACATTTTCAGCAATACTCCTACCTTTGACAAATCCAGACTGAGGCAAGAATCTTTCAATTCTATCATGCAAGATTCTTGAGATAACCTTATTATTGAAATTACTAGACTAATAGGTCTGAGCTCTGATAAGGATGTCACCATGTCCTTCTTAGGAATTAACACCAAATTAGTATGAGTAATGGATTTTGGCAACGTCCTCCCCTGAAAGAAAGCCTTAATTACACTCACTACATCTACCTCTATCACATCCAACAAGCTTGATAAAACAGCCCCGTTAAGCCATCAGGCCCACTTGCACTACTCCCATTAAGTGCAAAAATCACCTTCTTAATTTCCTCCACAAATGGTTCTTTATTCAAAAAATCATTATCTGATTCAGTAATCAACTTTGATATCAACTCCACCAAAGATAAAGAATTACTCTAGATCTCTGCAGTGAATTGATTACTATAAAATTGGATAACTTCATTCATTATATCTTTACCCTCAACCCATGAACCATCAGATTTCTGAATTCTTTTAATTTCTAGCCTCTTCCTCCTCCCTTTAACCACATTATAAAAGAATTTTGTATTTTTATCCCCTTCTGTGAACCAATGCATTCCAACCTTTTGCCTCCAAAAATTTTCCTTATATTTTAAGTACTTAGTAAATTCAGCATGGGCTCTATTGAGAATGATTATATTCTCAATACATGGATTTTCTTCAAAGAGTTTCTCCTTCAGTTTAACAACTTCCTCCCTGATGACCAGCTGTTTAAAGATATCCCCGAAGCATTCTTCATTCCACTTGGATAACGCTAATTTTGTCTTCTTCATTTTAATCTTGAAGTAACAAAAACATCCTCACTGTGAACTGAATTCCAATTCTGTCTAACCACCTCTTTAAAGCCCTCTTTCTCTGTCCAAAAATTTAAGAATCTGAACGGTTTATGAACCTGTCCAACCTTAGCTCCATAAGACAATGAGAAGGGTGCATGATCCAAACCTGATCTAAACATATGTTCCATATCCACCTGTCCTAGATCATCCATTAGTAACTGATTAACATCAATCCTATCCAATCTCTTAGAGATACACCCTACATCGGCCCTTCCATTCCACCATGTGAATGGACTACCTTTGAAGTTAATATCCATAAGATCACAGGAATTAATACAGAACGCAAAGTCCTCCACTTCATTAGGATAAACTGGAAGTCCTCCAATCTTCTCTTCAGCATCCATAATGACATTGAAATCACCTCCCACAAACCAGGAGAGGTTCATATGGTAACCAATGTGATAAATATCTTCCTATAAGCTTAATCTTTCAACCGCAGTACATTTAGCATAAACTAGGGTGCCAATCAATTGATGACCATTCTTGTCATTTTTTATAGCAAAATTATTTATTTAGCTATAATTTTTGTTTCAAATAATTTATTGTGGCTAAAAGGTTATTATTACTATGATAAATTTAAATCGTGGAAAAAAATAATAATAAGCTACAAAATTTAATTTAACGAAAAATCTATGGTTATTTCATTTAACTATTGCCACAATTTTTTATAACTTGAAGCAAATGTATTTAATTAGCTACAATATTTTGTTTCAAATAATCTATTGTAGCTGAAGGGTTACTATTGCTACACTCACTTTTATCGTATGGCAAAAACTTATCATTAGCTACAGAGTTTTATCGTAGCTGTAAAATTGTGGCTAATTAGATATTTATTTCCACGATTGTTAGTAGCTATAGCAAAAATAAGGATTTAGTTTTGTCAATTTAATTATCGTGGCTAAAGGATTTAATGAATTTTTAGGTAGCCATGAAATTTAAAATTTTATGGCTATTACTAAATAATAGCTACGATTTACAAATTCATAGCTTAGATTTCGTAGCTATAAATATATTTTCTTGTAGTGATGATTAGGTAATTTTCAAGCTATTTAGAGCTAAACGAGCTAGCAAGAAAACCTAAAAAAAAAAAAATTGACCCTTCGACATAACCATACATTAGAGTGGAGTCACATTCAACACTTAATTGTATTTCGCAGAAGCGTTAGGGTAATATGCTAATTTCTCATTCTAGAGTTATAGTTTTTTCATTATTATTATTATTATTATTATTATTATTATTATTATTATTATTATTATTATTATTATTATTTGTATATTAATTTCAGTTAGTTTATCACTCCATAGACATATAGGCTTGAAAGAGACTTTGAAGGAGAGTAAAAGTAGTTCTTGCAAGCATTTTTAACCTTGTTAACCAAAAAATTAGATAAATCAATTGGTTAATTCAATTGAGAATACAACAGAAATGTTAGATAACTCATAGCTTTAGATTGATTAAATTTATTTCTTTGACAACATAAAAAATATGTTCTTTCTTGGTAATAGTTTGTTATCTGGTTTCTCTTTGATCAATTTAATTTGTTTATAATTATTATAACTTTGAGCTTTATTTTTTGTTTAGATGATTAGAATTATTTAATATAATTAATGACTATTACAAGTATCATACTTTAAACTTAAATTTAATTATTCAAATGAAACCTAATTTTTGAATCCGGGCAACGTCCAGTCTACCTCTACTGGTATACTAATAAAACTACATTATAATATAGTATGAATATTTAATTTAGTTAAATTATGTAACTATTTTATAATATTTTAGGATACACATATATAAAATCGCCATAATCGAAATGTTTGAAGCTTTCCACTATACATTACTTATTCTATCTCATAAAATAATTATCCATTTCTAAATCATATTAATAGTATTTTAGCTTGAGATAAAATTTTATATCCTTCTCTCTATTAATAAAAGTAACACATTCCAGAGCCATCCTAATAATAATTTTTAAATATATTGGGAACAATATCTTTTGCCTCTTCCTTTTTTGGTTTTGCCTTTGTCAAAGTCAACATCATCTTTTTCTTTTGCCCCTATAAAAATGAGAAAATCATCTAATAAGTTATTCTAGTATTAAACTAACTAAAGTACCAAACCTGATTAATTAAATATACTAAAGTACTAAACCTAACTAATTATTAATCTATACTTCTAGTAGTCTGTGGTTGCCTTTGCTTCTCTTTTTCTCTTTTTCATCTCGAGTCCTCTTTAATTAAAGTCCCCTTTATTTAGGGCGATATTATTCCTTCTTAAGAATATTTAAAGGTGTTCAAAATTTATATAGCGTAATATTTTATTTAATATTTATATTTATATATATAATGTAATTTCTTTAGTATTTGCTAATTTACAATTAGATTGTATATATATATATATAGTAGCTCTATCTTGTGTTATTTCTCTCGAGAAAACATTTCTCATGTGTTATAAATTTTATTTGCCAAGACTTTTTTTGTGTTTTTCTAATGAGAAAACTTTTTACAGAATCGCATTATGTCAGACTCATAAGGCTAAATTAAAAGTGCCTTTTATAAATATAAATCTAAACGAATGGAGTATTAAACGTCAATTAATAGAAATAATATAATAAAATATCTCTATTAATAATTAAGAAAAATAGCAAGAAGTGAAAATGAACAGATTAAATATTTGTTGTTTGTTATTTATGCCCATCCTAATATGGTCTCACAGAATGTCCTAAAAAGACATTACATATCCTTAGTTGCAGATTGCATGCAGTACTCTAACTTGATAAAAAGATTTAATAATACACTTAACTTTACAATTATTAGTTCACCAAGACATGCTTCTATCATTACGTGCAGCCCAAAAGTGGGTCAAGTTTTTTAAACACAAACATAATTTTAATCCGAAAATTGCACTTTGATCAATGAAACTAGTCACTCTGTTAAATCAAATAATATGAACTTTGACTTAAATTTTAAAATGTATTTTTTATTATATTAATATAAAAAAAATTATAAGTTATATTACATTTTATATACTTTTAGACTATGTATATTTATATTTTAAAATAATAATTTAGTATAATCTAATTTAATTTTAATGTTAATTTGGAGGGGGGGGGGGGGGGGGGGGGGAGCAACTAATATTTAGCCTCAATTTGGAATTGTCCCTACCCTACTTGAGCCTCAATACCTCTTCTTTTAATCGAGTGAATCATTAAAGTCCATCAACTTTGACGGATTTTATTAAATGTATATTTAAATTATTAATTTTAATTACTCTTTTAAATATGAATTTTTGAAATTACCTACCTTCTTAAATCGTGAGAAATATTGAGTATCTCCTCAAATACATGATTTGTAATTATATAAATATTTATAATTTATTTATTATTTTATTTTAAAAAAAAATTCATGTGAAATCAAATTATATCACATAACTAAAAATAGAGATTATATCATTTTTACTTTATTAGGTGTTCATATGAAATAATCATAGAAGGTGAAGATAAATAATAAAGTAAAATAATATAATCTCCTTTATTATTTATATGATATAGTTTGAATTGACAAGGAATTTAAGAAAGATAAAGTTTAAAATAAATTATAAATATTTGAGTAGCTATGAATCATTTCACTAAGAGTAAATTAAAATAATACTTTTAGAAGTTCATTTTTTTTACTAAATATGTATATGTATCATTCTTTTGAATTACTAAAAAGATAAGTGAGCCATATAAATTGTGATGGAGCATAAGTTTTGCGCCATCTGGCACATTGGGTGGGGAGTGGGGGATAATTTTAAAAATTCATGTTTGAGAGGGTTGTTAAAACTTATCATACTTTGGAGGGGGTGGGTTGGGGGTGGAGGGGGGGGTTAAATAGTTTCATAAATTCATTTTTGAGCAAATAATTAAGACTTCTAATAGTTTTGATGCGCACCTAATAAAACGTGTCAAGTTTAATAGAATTTTGATGATTAACACTTTTTAATTACACGATATGATATTAAATTTTATTTTTTCATTCAATTTTAAATTTTATTTTTTCTTTCTCTATTATTTTATTATCTCTAGAAAAATACTCCAATTGTTTTTAGAAAATGTTAATAAATTTTAAAATCCTCTCTAGTGGATCTTTTCTAAGCCAGGAAGATGTCTTTGCTTAAGTTGTTGCTCCGAATAATCCTCCTTTTGCCGGGGAAATCAAAAGCTAGGGGTACTTCAGAGAGCTCCTTCCTTGTACTGTGTTACTAGACTTTAGCAAGATAAGTCTAATAATATCACTCACTGTCGATCATGTCCGGGGAGGGTACTCTAGGCATGACCGATACTCGGAGACTATTGCTAGTCCCCAAGTGAACCGCTTGGCCTCATAACAATCATTCAATCATTTAAATCAACGAAAAATATTAGAATAAAGGAAACATAATGATGGGCAACGCAACTTACTTCTAACTCAATAAATAAGGGTCGTAGGTCAACAAAGTCAGACTCAACATCTGTGACATAATAGTAGATTTTAAAGCAAACTCAATTCAAGGAAAGAAGGACCTCAACATCAAGTCATCGTCTTTTAGTCTATGAAGTCTCTACCTCTACAGTCTAGAATGGTACCAAGACAAGTCATGGCTACCAAACTCAAAATGAAACTAACTCAAAGTATAAAAAATATAAAATGATATCCTCTGAATGCAGGAAAGGACTCACCAATCAGTTGTAGGAAAAATAGACCTTCAACGGAGCGCTTATTGATGATCTCTAATACATGTATCTGCATCATAAAAATATGCATGCCCAAATGGACATCAGCACGTGGAATGTACGAGTATGTAAAATAGCTGAAAAGAAAAGAACATCACAAAAGACACTCAACTCAAAACATCAACTCATCTCAGTCATAGACTCAACTCAAGAGACTCAACTCGAAAAGTAAGGAACTCAATCATCACATTAAGATACCGTCATGACCTATCTGGGAGTTTGTTTAACCGACAACCATCACCTATGAGCGGGTGATGATACAATGAAGTGATGTCATTGCCACATCCATCCGGTACCTTGCGGGAGGTAAAGGACATCATATCAGTGGATCCACCATATATAACATCAAGTCCTCTTTTAGGATAAAAATAACATTTGATTTTACGGTTCAATCCTCTCTTACGCTAGCCACATAGTTATTGAGTTTGACTTATTATCTACTCTTACTCTATTCGGTGCTCAATATTCCTCCCAGGACTCAACATGCTCATAAGACCTCAATCATCTAGATTACTCTTCTAACTGGTCTTATTGGACTTTGTTAACTCAACTCATTACATCATCCATCAACTCATTGGACTAGGATCATTGTCCTAGGATTAATTTCGTGATCTTTAAGACTCCAGGACATCAAGTTTCATCAACATCATCATCAGTGCTCTCATATTAGGATCACAATCACAGTCACATGCACATTCATACCGTCAAGGCTCTAGACTCATCTCCGAAGTTCATTCTCGCAAGTTTTAGTAAATGACACCTAGGGTTTATGATTAATGCAGGAATTAAAACCATTTATTCGAGAAGCAAGTTTATAGAAATTTATCAATTATACAGTGCAAGAAAAAACAAGTTAAACATTATAGAGGTTTTTAAAAGATATGCAATCATGTGAACAATATTATCATAACTCACTCCATCACAATCATGGGGCACATGGGAGAACAATCTCATGCTTTAGGTCAGCCTTACATACCTGGAATGAAGGACGACTCTAATCTTCACAAGAAATTGACTTCAACCTCTGGAACCCTAGCTTTTCTTTTCTTCTTCTCTCAAGAACTCTAACTCAATTTTCGCATAAAAGACTTTAGAATGGGTTTAGAAATCCTTTTTAGACCAAAAAGGACATATATTAGTCGTGGATTAAGTTTAAAAGGGGTGGGAAAATATTTGGAATGCCCCTCATGAAAAATAGAAAAAAAATACACTTCGGCGTACCAGGTCCGCGTCGCGGACTTGGTCTATTTGAGGGTTTTTCGCGAAAATTGGGATCACATCTAAGTGTGAATCTGCGACAAATCCGCGACGCAGACATGTCGCACACTCTTACTGGAAAACATTTTCGTATCAAAAAATTATCTTTTGATCCGGTTGCTCTAAAAATCAACCAAGACTATTTTCCCACACAATTTTTCATGTTGATCACATTTCCGACCTCGAATTTGCCACGTAGTTTGGGAAGACGCGTTATGCGCAGATCTCTCATCTAGAGGTATTTTGATAATTTTATCGGATGTAACACTTACGATCCCATTCACGAATTAACGAAAATGTGCAAAAGTGGCATTCTATGAATGTCATCCTTTTTGCCTATAATACTGAACATGAGTAAATTAAAAATGGGGGACGAACAAGAATTTTTTTAAAAAAATAAAAACCTTGGATCCTAATAAGCTTGTTGGCCCACCCCACATTATTAGTCACATGTAACTTGTAAGACGCTGGTGAGTTCAGCCAGTTTTGTATTGTAGTATCTTTAGATATGTTTTATTCTTATCATTAACTATTCTTTTTATAGTAGTTTATGTACTTTTGGTAATAATTTGTAGTTGTAGTCAATTTTAGTAAATGCTTGAATATATAGTGCCCGTGGTGCATAAAATAAATTGTACACAGAGAAATTGTATTTGTGTATATAGTATATATATAACAAGTTATTTCTTTTGATTTTTTTATTTAATGTCTAGAGTTCATATTGAAACGCTAATTAAATTTGAATTATATTGTAAGGCTCAATATTTTCTTTAAACTCGATAAGCTTGACCTGAAAACTTTTAACTGGGAGTAAAACAATTTCACCATTAAACTACAACAATTAATATAAAGTGGATTAATTTAAAAATTTTAAAACCATCATTATTTAGTGAGTTTCATAGTTATATTGCTGAGAGTTTTTGCTACTCGTAAAATTTGTAATGTCTTTTAAATTATTAAAGAGGTGAATATAATTTACAAGTTCATTAGACGATTCAGAATAATTTACGTATGAAACTTGTAAAATGGTGTAATAATTTAAGAGGACAAGGGGGTTTAATCTATACAATCAAAAGATTCCAGGTGTACAATCATCTAAAATTCTTTATTTAGATTTTTGAATGTGATATTCACGTAATAAATCAGATCCCTTTTGAGAGTAAATGAATTCATAATAATTTAAAGGGGTTTTGTAAATATTTTTTTTATTTTAAAAAAATGACTCGCTTTGTTTTAGACTATTTTTTAAAAAATTGATAATATTCTAATTTTAATTTTTTACATAATATATTTAATATTATAAAATTAAAATATATTTTGATATATTTGTTATTATTTTAATTTATGATCGTAAAAAGAAAAAAAAATAATATTTTTTTTAAAATTTCTGAAAATTATTCTTTTCGAAAAAAAAAACTCTGATAAATTTTTAAGTTTTTTAATGTATTCAATCCAGTCGATGATATGACCACTCAAATTATTATTCACTTTTCCCCAAGTCCTAAATAATTTTAAACAGGGCTGGATATGCGTGCATCATGTATTGTACAGGATCATGATGAGGGAGGCAAATTTTAAAATATATTTTTATCATATTATATTAAAAAACGCATATATTATATCATTTTTCATGAAAAATCTCATATAAATTCATAAAACTCATAAGTCATGAGATTAACATCTTAATTTCCCTTCAGTTCAGAGACGAGGTCACCAAATGTACTCTTTTCATAGTAACAACTTCAAGCTTTTAAGAGAACAAAATCTAGCATGGTATCATAATAAGCAAATATATTATTATAAATTTGAGTTTTACTATTATCTATTATTAAGATTAATTTGTAAGAGTGATTCTAATAGACGTATAGCGGTCTTAATCTTTTGATCCCTTTTCGTTGGTAAAATTTAAATGCAACAAATTTTAAGGTATAATCTCGAAGATCTGCGTCAATGAATGTTATTTCATGCATTGTCAAAAAAAAAGTTAATATGCTTTGACCCATAAAAGAATGAGATCGGTAGGATTTAACAATAATACTGATGATATTATTAAATAAAAAAATATATATTTTAAATTTTCTAATTACATACTATAAATTAAGCTATTAGATGAGGGGTCATGCAATTTAACAATTGGCAGTTGTTTTCTTAAGCAAGTAACTGAAGCAGGTATGTCGAGAAAAAATATTTTTTTGACATAAATATAATTATCGAAAGATATTAAAATCGTTTTTTAATTTACTTGTCCAGTTTAAAAAGAAAGACATAATTTATCATTTTGTGTTTGTTTCATCCTAATTCTAACATTTGTATTATTGAAAATAATTGATTAGGTTGATATAGTACAATTATAGTTGAAGCAACTGAGAAAATAATTTATTAAGGATAATATTGTAAAATCACAATTGAAGCAACTGAGAAATAGTTAATAGAAACAATAAAATAAAAAAGCAACTAAAACAGACACGTCAATCGGCGGCTGCCTGCTTAAGCAGATAGCTGAAGCAGGCATATTGACCGTGAAGTGTCTGCTTATCCACACTTATATAATAGTATACAGTAGATATCAAAGGCAAAACGAAAAAAAATTAATTTTAAAAAATGACATATTATTTTAAACCATTTCTCATATTTAAAAAGACCAGATAAAGTAATACTCCCTCTATTCATTTTTAGTTATCGAATTTTGATTTGACATACTTATTAAGAAAATAATTATTTGATATTATAAATTTATCATTTTATCCCTGTTAATTGATAGGGTCACTCACTTTCAAAGTCATTAACTCAATAACAATAAGTTAAGAATATATACAGAATTATTTTTTTTTTGTTATGATAAGTAAAAGTGAAAATTAAATTAAAAAATTTATGAAAATTAAAAATGAACGGAGGAAGTATTTTTTTATTATCTTAGTGTAGCTGATAAGGATAGATGAAGTCTGGGGATATAGTTGAAAATAGTTTTGGATCAATCAAATCATTTAATAATATTGGTCCTCCACATTCACCACCTAGCTAATTAGTAATTTAGAATTTTACCAATAACCTACTACTTATACATATCTTCTTTGTTTATTTATCTTTTCTTCTGCTTGACTAATTTGACAATTGGTAGTACAAAAGTTTATTAATTAATTGTGAATAACTTTCAAGTAGTTAAATATAGAAGCACTTCTTTATAGGATTAAAGAAGAAGACAAGCTTTATAATGTTGTTGTCATTTGGCTTCAGAAAATGATCAATCAAAAATTGTCTCAGAATAAAATTTTGATACAGTATTTTTTTTCTCACATGCGAGATGCAGTTTTAGAAAATGATGGATCAAAAATTATTTTAGAACAAAATTCTGCATCAATATTTTTTTTCTCACATGCGAGACACACTTGGACAAGGCTCCTCTTCATTTTCCTTCTCTATTTTTTTCAAGTTCTTATCTTGATGGCGGAAACGTGGCAAAAATTATATTTGATGGTTGAGATTTAATTAATCATTTATCCTCTCTACGGGTTTAATGACATAATCTGTTAAATCTTAGCCATTAAATTTAACTTTTGACACGTGTCAATCAGATAGAGATGGAAGTGCGTGCAATACTTCCACTTCTACGAAAAGCAGGTGCTCTCACAGGTCCAAAAAACCAACGCAACAACGTTTTTTGAATCAAGCGGTTTTAATTTCTCATAACTATAAATATCTAATTCTTCCTCAAATATTTACAACAAAAAAAGTACAAATTGAGTACGAAATTTTGAAACTAAAATCTCTCCCTTCTTGCGAGAGTTATAGTGATTTGCTATTGTTGAGTGCATTCGAGGTTTTTAACAAATATTGAGAAAGGAGAATAATTTTCTTAAAAACAAATTGTGAATTAGTGAACGTGATTCTTAATTATATCTTCATCTCTTTCTTATGGTTTAATATTTTCCAAAAATAGGTTGAATTTCATGTTGTTGTTTTTAAGTTGTTATGAACTTTTTGTTGTAGTTCTTGATTTGAATATAGATTTTATTTAACCAAAACTAACGATTAATCATGTATCTGAAAGCACTTTATTTTCAACGATCGTATAATAGAAGAAGGCATTACTTCTCTTTTCTCTCTCCATCCCAATAGTCGTATAGTCAAATAATTAAGTTAGATGAAAGATAATGGACAAACCATCAAAGAGGTCGGTATGCCAAATAATTAGGAGTTACTTATAACATTCATAATATATATATATATATATATATATATATATATATATATATATATATATATATATATATATATATATATATATATATATATATGACCTTGGACACTTTTCTCACCACGAGTTAACTTTTACCTTCTAAAGTTGATTTAAACTCAAGATTCATTTCTTCAGTAGTTCATAGTAATAATGCGAGTTCAAATAGATTTTATGATCTAACTATTTTAAAGTGTGTGAATAACAAAACTAAGCAGAGACAAACACAAGATTTATATAGGTGATCTCACCTAACCAAAAGCATCATTCCTAAAATTATTTTTTCATGTTATGTAGCATATAATATATATATATATATATATATATATATTATGAAATGTTACAATACGCATTAGAAAGAAATTTATTCACACTAATTTGTTAAAATAAGAAGCCTTATTAATATGGATATATCACTTTCCACTACAACTATCTTAGCCTCATGCTTCATGTCACATGTCTTATCCTAGGTGTGAACCTTCTTAAAATTATCATTAGAACACCAACTCCACCTTAGGCTCATGATGTTAACATATACACAGAAGAAAGGAGAGGCAAACAGAAGCATACTCTCAAACAATTTTACAACTATTTTTTAGTTGTAAATGAAAAAAGGGCTTTACTTCAGAAATGGAGGCAAATTTATTTGTTTAAAGTGTACAAGGTTGGTAAAAAAAAAGGATAACAATCAAAGGTTTAGCTTTAGCAGTTAAAAAGACACATCTCTTTCAGTTTGTCTCCACTTGCACTTTTTTTTTCAAGATTGAGAATTTTGATCTTTCTAAGGTTAATAGTAGGAGTGGGGCAATACAGCATGTGCCAAATGTTATGGTATACTATTAAATCAAAGTAAAAGGGTCCTAGAAAATTCAATATCAAGAAGACTAAATTGGCATACATCAATCAGTTGTTTCATAAAAGTTCAAACAAGTTGCATGGGATTCTTTCCTCCCTTGTAGTTGTAGCACCAACTTGATATATTATGTGTAGGTGACTTGAAATTCTTGGTTTTCTCTTAGACTCTACTTGTTTATGCAAATACCACCAAATATAGTAATTTGGAATTTGGACCACCCCACTCTTTAATTTGCCTTTTTTCTTCATTTCTATCTAGCTTTAGAGCTTTGTATAATAATTGTGCCGACATGTCCATGTCAAGGCTAGTTTATCTACCAACCTTTGATAGTAGTTGCTACTCATAACGCTGATGGGAGATTATGTATTACTATTGCTACCTATCACTTGACCAGAAGGTCACGGGTTCAAACCTTGGAAATGGCCTTTGATAAAAATGCAAAGTAAGACTCTGTATAATAGACCCTTGTGGTCGAGCCCTTCCCGAGACCTTGCGCATAACGGAAGCTTTAATGCACCGGACTTACCCTTTTTCATTGCTGCCTACTTTTGAAAAAAGAAATTGAACCAGGATGAAAGGAAAGAGAAGTCTGTATGTTTGAATAAGAGTTCACTACACTTGAATTTGGTTTAAAAAAAAAAAGAGTTAAAACAGTAAAAAATACATCTAAACTATTTTAATTTTTTGAGTTTTACACTTGAACTATTGGGAGTGCGAGTATCCTACCTAAATTATTACCCAATAGCAAGCAAAATACAACTATACGCTGACTATACCAAATGTTTCTAGGCGCATTTGGCCATAAATGTAAATATATATTTAGACATACATACATAATTAATTTATAAGTCCTTTGTCTTCATATATCACTCTTTTAATTTCCTCTTTAACAACTGTTTGGTTGATGAGAGACACTACGGAGGTCATATATAACAAAATAGAACACTATCGAGTTGATGGAACTAAAATTACTTCATATATTTTTAAAATTTTGTATTATCCACGGCGGGCGAAGATAAAGGAGAGAAAATTACAAGGTGGCAGTCCTAACTTCACCGGGCTACTAATAAGATGGAAAGTTAAAATAGCCAATTAACAAAACTACTAGAGTTAGATTGGAATTGTTTAAGTTTCACGTTGATAAGGGGATAGCATTCAAATTTGCAAGAGGGGATTTGGTTCTTGTTAAGCAGGCAAGAAATTTTGAACGGGAGAAATATAACATGTTTGCAAATTGCACGTAGTAGTTTGTGCAGATCAATAAAAAATCACCATGTCGTTAACAGAGTATTACATTTATAATTTCTTTACGTATCATATTAGCTTACGTTCTCCACATCGTTAGACGCTGAAAATCCCAACGTACAATATTGATTAATGTATTGTTTGGCCAAAGAAAAGGTTCTCTGCTAAATCTCTGAAATCCCATCGCACTTTGTGTTCACGCAAACAAATGAACATAGAATGCGTAACAATTAAAATGTTTTTTAGAACATTTCGACCAACCAAACATGAGAAAATAGGATAACATTACATGTCAAACACACCCTAAATGAGCCTCCAAGAGTGGAAAGGAGCGTAAAGGTCTGAGCTAAAAACCTCGTTCAGGAGTTCGGTCAATTTTCCTGTCTTACTGAGGAATTTCATTTCTATTAGCACACTGACAACTACGAGAATCATTGGGAAAAAAGGTCCAAAGGCAAAGATGCAGAGTATGTCAATTTGAAAATAAGAACATATGCAATTAAAGGTCACGAGTTGCGACAAATGAGCGCAATCATATATATATTTATAACCTACCAAAGAAACACTTCATAAACATAATAGAAGACTGAAAAACTAACTAGTTCAACAGAAACAACAGTGCATTCCGAAAGTACTGTGTCCATCATGTTGCATTTTACCGTGAGAGCACGTGCACGTACGCATGTCTACATAATGATGATTTACGAGCCAACACGAACGCACCTTTCATATCTCTGAATCAAACAGCCAATTCAACAACGGCTCCTTGCCCTGACAACAGCTGCTAAACACGATAATCAGTCAACCTGTACTTGCTGCTTGAATACTACCGCACGACATGAAGCAGCTCCAGAAACATTCTATTTACAGACTACTTCAGTAAGTAAAATCATGACCAGGGCTATCAGAATGCATATCCATGGACGCATCAGCTGAGTTATAGCTATTGGACTCCCTATTTTGGTGGTGGAAGTTCGTTTCATTGTTTCTTGATCCATTTGGAGGCTGGATGTTGTTTAAAAAGTAACCTCCTTGAGCAACTTGATAATTCTGCAGGCTTTGCCTAACAGGGCTTGAAAGAGCATTTGAAAAAACATAATTCTTCGATTGCAGATCATGATCTGATCGTATGCCATGTCCTGGAGTTGCTACACCAATTGAGCCTGAAGAGACTGGGAAGCCTGAATTTGCAAAATGCATTGGTTGAGAATGTTGGTTCTGCGGTGGTCTAGGTGACATTGAATGGTCCTCTCCACTATAGTCCAGTTCCGACTGACAAGTTAAATGCACATTCGGACAAACAACACACAGATAAAATGTCAAAAAGAAGTGGAGGATGTAAGTCTATGACCAAGCATTTACTGAAGATAGCAACTCGAAAAGGATCAAAACTGGAAAACTAAGTAAAAATGTTTTGCAACCTCTCATAAGTTTCAATTCAATATCAGCACAGTATGAAATCAGCTTCTCACGCACAGTATACAGGAAAACTATCATCAACTAGGGTACTATTTTAACATTATAACAAGGATCCAGAGATGCATGATCTCACGAATTACTATTTTAAATTGGCAACTTATGATCTCTCATGAATTACTTGCAAGAAGATGTTAGAAATATTATAAAAAGACCATCTTTTCAGTATCTGGAAGTTTTTGTTCTACATTTAAATAAGACCAGCGCATGTACTCTTCAAGTAAAAGTAGGCAAATGGAAAGAATTACAAGTATCTCGAAGAGAACGAGAAGAACGGAACACCATCACAATAAATCTGAAAACCCACTTGTTCCTCTTAAAAACCAAATGATCACAATGAACATATTGCAAAGAAACGAAACCAAAAGCTAAAAAAAACACTTTCAAATCTATAATCAGCAATCAGCTCATCTCACTAAAGCATTTCTTTGAAGTCAATTAGTTCAATAAACTGTAAACAAGAAAACCATGAGCACAACACATTCAAGCTCACTCACAATTTTACATAAGTTCTTGAAAATACAAGTACACAAATCATTTTTCTTATCAATAACACAAGTGTAGAAATCATAGCTGAAGAAAATCAGATTTTAATCATAAGTAGCTCAAATTGTTGCTGATTTAGATCTTCTTCAGGTCCAAATTTCCATGCCATCTCAAACAGTACATGAATTGTCTGGAAATCAGTAGACTTTATCTATCTACTACAAACTTATCAGTAGCATACACACCATATAGTTCGTTCCTTGACAAAATTTCAGGAAAGACAGGAGTATGTAATCCAGCAAGGGTTGTATCATCCATTAATGTAAAAGAATACAAACCTTTCACGTAACCACATTGAAAGTGAACAGTTTTCATTGAGCCATCTCCAAGTCATGAACCAATTTGGAGAACTTAGCTTTACACAAACTTAATGGAAAAAGTCCAGATAAAGAAAATAAAGTGCTAACTCTCAGCTGATGAAACAGCAGGTCTGAGGTCAGTGAGACAATCTGAAGTCCTATATTTTCATTCTCATATTTTTCTGAGTTTCTGGAACCGGAATAGATACGACACCCTTGAACCTTATTGGAAGAGGTGAGGCTGCTCTTAATAAACATTAAGCATGAGTTCCTCCTCCTTTTTCTTTTTTAGTTTTGGTGTTGGGGTTGTCAAATATATAAGGCCTTGATTAGTTTTTGCACTAAGGTGTTGTTAAAATGGCAGAAGAGCAGCAATTAGATCAAAAACTTGGCATCTAATCTACAGAAATCAGATAACTTCTAAAAAAGCAAAGTAAGATAAACATATCTTGAGTCTCCTTGCACAAAATCCCCGTTGGTTCCACTTCTTCTATCGAATCATCTCACTCCTACCTCCGGGTCAGATTATTCTCTTCTTTTTTCTATTTCTATTGAGGGAGGGGGCTTTAGTGTAGTGGTTAGAGCGCAACACCTGATGTGTGGTTGGACACACAACACAGGTTTGCCGTAGACAAATGTTTGGTATTCAAGTGACAAATAGTAGAAGAGCAGGGCCATTTACCCGCGAGTTTACAGTTGTGAAATGTGTCCTCAGGATTTCTCGATTATCAACAGAAGTGGAAATTTTTGATAATAGGAAAGCACCATAATAAAAGAGATAGTCTCAATGAGAATGCACAATAGTACAGAAAGACATTCTGTTGATCATCTCTTTGTGTAATTTCATGACGAGGAATGTTGAATAAGACTCAGAAGAGCTTCATTCCCTATCATAAACAAACTACAAGAGGAGCTTAATTTGGATGCTAAGCAAATTATACATTCCCTACTATCTGGCAGGTAAAGGTCATAGTATAGTGCATAAAAGTGTAAGTTAGGGAGCTTTTTGAGTGAGTTGATGAATTTAATGTTACTTTTAGTGGAGGAATAGAAATGACTGAGATAAGGTGGGAGCATGAAACTGATGTATTTCAAGCATATGAACTCTGAAAAGGAGGATAGATAAACAGCCACACAACAGTGAGCAACAGTGAATTAGGGTGCTTTGGACACAGTGAGTCACTAGATTGGTAGATCCTATGAACCAAGTGGTTTGTGCGCCAAATGGAAGTTCAGGTCAGTTTCTGTATCTTCTCCAGTTCATCGAGAATTTCTCTTTTCTTATTCCCTTGGGGAGTGACTACTCTTGAACCTTGTGTGAACATGGAATGCTTCGTGCATCAGGCCACCCATCTTATTCTAATAATCAGTCGTTTTAGTTTTAAATCCCCCAAGAAAGATCAAATCCCGGGTCTTCACACTTTTTTCCATGGGAAAGGAATGAGTTTCCAGATGGAAGGAAACTGAGCACAAACAGAGATCAATGGACAAGAACATCTCAAATGCCTAGCTTTAATGGATCATATTGCTCCTAACGAAAGAACAAATCTCACGAGCTATTTTCTGAGCAGATAAAGAACTCCATAGCATATAACACGAAAGGCAAATTAAAGAAATCAACTTAAAAGTTAGCAAAGAGAACCTGCAGGTAGTTCATCATGTCAGCAGTTGTTACTCTGGATCCTCCCTCTTGTTGCCTCAAGATCCATTGATACATTTTCTCCTATAAAGACATGGTGAATAAGGTCACAAATAAATCTCATGATCATTGGAATTTAAACCCCCACAACCTAACTAGATCATTCACTTTAAAACATAACAAAACAAAAATGTCTAACAGCAAAAACATCAGAAATCAGCACAAGGCATAATGATAGCTTAGATACGAGGTGTACTTGCATGTTCATAGCTAGATTATAGGAATAACTACATTGTAAAATTTGGGAAATAATTATCAGGTATGACCAAGTCTAATCTAAAACCAACTGAAACTGAGGTATTAATACGTCCTGATTTTCTTGATGCCCCTAAGATGCTCTTCAACCCAAACAAATTTTCAAACTGAATTTGTTACGATTATTTTTATTTGGCTGCAATCAAGTTATACCTCTTAAATGATCTAAAGCTCAGTCCAGAGGATGGGATTGAAGAAAAACATACAGGTAGCAAAAAGATCAGCGTTCAGGGAGCTACAAGCATCATTTCACATATAAAGCTTTCCCTTTTTATTCTTTTTCTCCCGACATTCTTTACTCTGTACCATATTTCTTTCCATGGGGAGCTAAAGTTTCCTCAAGAATTTCAGGTCTTTTGGCTGGAAGCCTCAATTTGCATAAAATGATACGGTGTTTGATTTGAGGGATTATCCCAGCTAAGGGCATCCTATACATGTTTTCCCCAACCACACTCCTCCTCCAACTTCCTAAGCCTCAGCTTCTTTCGGCACAACACATAACTCTCACGTATATCACCACATAGATAATCAACTGCCTATCTAAAAGCTATTGAATAAAATGACTACTCTCTCTGACATGCTAACAATGACATGTAAACTTATATTTTGGTTCTTCTCTAGCCCTTTATTTCAAGGGAATCACTCCACTTGAGTGCATCTTACACATACTTTTCACTTCCATACTCCTCCCCAAACTTCCCTAAAGCCTCTGCTTATTTTTGCACAAACATACCTCTTCATGTTATATCAATTATCCACTGCTGTTTTCCTTTAATTGTCTACCTTCTACTCTTTGCTATCAAACCTGCTATTACCTTCAACCTTCTTTTGATAAGGAAGAGGATAAAGTACATAGGAGTTATTACCTTCTACCCTTTTCCCTTCTCTGGTTGGGTTGTATTCGGAAGTGCCTATCCAAATTCTATTAATGTTTCCTTTTGATAGGTAAAATTCAATTGATATCTGGTTATTATTTTCATTCTTCACATCAAAACCAATCAATGACCCATTATTTTATGCCATGGTAAAGACAATCTGATGTACAAATTTAGCATTTAGTTCCAATATCCTCTTGCATCTGCAGACACACATAACTTACTGTCTTCAACAAAAAAGCTATCCTAAGCATGTAGAAATTGTTCATCTCCAGACATCCATAACTTAGTGTCAACAAAAAGCTATCCTAAGCATGTAGAAGATTTTCACTTTGTTCTTTTCCCTATTACCTAAGATTTCTGCCTATGCTTCTTCCAGTTACTTTCATATGGTTCTTTCAATCCCTTTCTTGCAAACCTTCCAACTGAGTATCAGGTGCATGCTTTCCCCTTCCATACTCCTTCGCACGTGTCTTCACTTATATTAACCAGACACTCCTTCCTATCTTCTCTTGTAGTTTGTCCTTTTTTTATCAAAACATAATTTCATTAATTAAAAGGGGAAAAATTCCGTGTATAAGTAGCTCTGTGATTTGGTTTTCTCAACTACCATCTAAATCGACTGACAACAATGATTATTATTCTCACTATTTGCCTTAAACCAATCGATGAACTCTTGCTTCATGCAACTGGCAAAGGCAAGACTATAAAAAGCCTGTAATATGGTTCCAAATGAGATCAAATCACTAAACTTAGTTTTCACAATGTCAGGCTCAATCTTTCTAATATGTGGATAAAAACTGTAATCACTGAACGTGACAAACATCAAAAGCTTGAGAATTTGATGTTGGAAGAAGAAAATTCTGCAAGGAGAATAAAAACCAATTCAAGAACTTTGGAACCAAAGGAAGCAATCAATTTCTGGCCACTTCCTATTCAGTGTTCAATAGATACTCCAGAAAACACAGAACTTTTGGTTGCCTGATGGAACTGCATAATGAGGCCAATTTTACCTAATAAAGCCCCACAATAAAGACTCAAAGAATCTTTTTAAGCCAGAGAATGAAGAAGCATGAGCTGATATAGACACAGAACATACAACTCAAGCTAATAACAGCATTTGCCTAACCTAAAATTAACCCATACATTTACGGAAACCCTTGGCCTGGACCAGATTATATTATCGTCCAAAAAATAATAAATACCTAAATGTGACCAAGGGGCATTAGTTATCATCAAGAAATGGGGCTATTAGTGCAAGATTTTTACATGATAGTTGTCTAATCGCACTTATCCAGTTGACCATTCTGATACAACAACTGCAGACATCAATAAAATTCCTATAGAGAAGAGCAGACACACCCAAAACAACTAAGCCAAGAACTTAGCCCCATCATTCATACCATACATAAACTTTCCAAGTATTAGCAAGTGTCCAAAGCATTTAGAGCAAAACCATCCAGGTACAAACCAGTTCATTTCTTTTAAACACCAAAATAAAGAGAAACTAAGTCCCTCTTAGGCTATTATCCATACTTGTTAATGACATATTCAAGCACCATTTTAAGTGGTATCCTTGCACATAAGTGGTACACAAGTGAGGTGACCTTGGGGCTCTGGTTCAGGGTTAAGGATGCAGCAGGAAATATCATTCCACATTGTCATGAGTCAAAACCCGCCGCTGACAAGGAGCCTAGTATTTAAGTGGGCGGTTAAAAGGGTGCACTCATACTTCCCTGAATTCCAAACTTGTGAACCAAATGGGGTTAGGCCAGCTAACCAAACTAGTTATCTAAGGACCTCCACCTTCAACCATAAGGTTAGGGGTTCGACCAAAGCTGAAAAACCCACTATTACACTCTGGATGAGGATGGGTTCAGTGAGGTTTACCATATCAAAATATATGTGTGTGTGTGAGTGTGTATATTACTTGTAATTCTTCACATTAAAACCTCAAGTCATAAAAATACACAGAAACAACAATTCCATGATATCAGCATTTATGTAACAAGTCAACAACTCTTTGTTAGTTCATCCTTTGCTTAATCAATCAAACGTAAAAGCAAAAGGCTACAAAATCAAACAATCAACATATATTTAAAAATTAATTGATTAATTAATTAAACAAAAATAAATAAATACCAATCCATGTCGTTCACCGGCTTGGAATGAAAGCTTCTGTTGATTCAAAGCCTGACTATACAGCTGCGAAAGCGAATTTGCTCCGCTACAAAACGTCGAGTACATGGTTCGATCCACCTCATCGATGCTCGATGCCAAAGACTTCCTCTTCTTCGCCATCTAAACCCCAAACCAAAAAGGGAAAAAAAAAGAAGACACCGTTTAATTAAACGTGACTCTGCGGTTTCCTCTACGATAACTTGACCATCGATGAATCTCCGGCGATGCGACGGTGAGTATAAGCGGCAGCGATAGGCCAATGAAGAGAGGAGGCGTGAAGGGTTGAAGCGTGAAAACTGTAATTGGAAGCTAATGCTTTCTTATAACAGCTGCAAAATGTTTGTTTTGTTTTGTTTGATTCCACTTGTGAAAGAGAGAGGGCGCATGCTAAGTTATCTTGTGCTAGCACGCACTTTCTCATTTTCCACGTGGATGATTATAAATATATATATATATAGAAAAAATTTAAAAGTATATTATCATGTATATCACTTACTTTATTTCAATTTATGTTCCATGTATAAAATTTAGTAAGTCAATCAAAATTTTATTTAGTTTTTAGGTATTTTAAATTATTGATATGTTGTAATTTATAATACGTTTTATATAAATTTTAAATAATGTATGTTATTTTTCTATAAATTTGGTAATTATTGTGACCTATATTACTTTTTATATCATTTCAAGTAATATACATGAATCTTTTTTGTTTATTTATATTATTGTTTTAAAAAAAATACTTCTTTTTTTACACAAATATAATCATCGAAAGATATCAAAATGGTTATCTAATTTTACTTGTCCAGTTTTGAAAGAAAGATATAATTTATCATTTTGTATTTGTTTCATCCTAATTCTAATATTTGTGTTACTTAAAATAATTGATTAGGTGATATGATAAAATCATAGTTGAAATAGCTGAGAAATTAATTTATCACGGGTACTATTGTGAAATCACAGTTGAAGCAACTAAGGAAATAATTAATAGAAACAAAAAAATAAAAATAAGTAACTAAAGCAGACACATCAATTGGAAGTTGCTTACTTAAGCAAACAACTGAAATAGGCATGTTGACCAAAATGTGCTTGCTGATCCACACTTTTTACATATACTAGTCACGAATCCCGTGCTCGCACGGGTCCAACAGATATTTTTTAATCTCAATTTTTGTGATGCGAATATATTTTTGTATGCATTTTAAACTTTTTAAGTTATTAATTATTAGCCTTAGAACCATCCAAAGAAATATAATCAAGCTGCTTTGGAAATATTAAATTAAGAAACCCGCAAGTTTTTTTTACGAATCCCATATAATAGCCGCGAAGAAGTAGGCAAAGTTCTTTTTGCGGGTCCCATATAATAGTGGCGAAGAAGCAGGCAGCTCAAGCATGCATATTGACAGAGAATTGTCTGCTTATTAGCAAAATAATTTATCAGGGATAATATTGTAAAATCATAATTGAATCAGTTGAAGAAATATAATCAAGCTGCCTTGGAAATATACATTAAGAAACTCACAAAAATAGTTTATCAGGACTAATATTGTAAAATCATAATTGAAGCAGCTGGAAAAATATAATCAGGCTTCTTTAGAAATATTAAATTAAGAAACTCACAAAAAAATAATTTATCAGGACTAATATTGTAAAATCATAATTGAAGCAGCTGAAGAAATATAATCAAGTTGCTTTAGAAATATTAAATTAATGAACCTGCAAATTATTTTTACGGGTCCGATATAATAGCAGCGAAGAAACAAGCAACTCAAGTAGGCATGTTGAAGGAGAGCTGCCTGCTTATCGCATTTCTTAATAAGACTAGTCACCAGCCCCGTGCTCGCACGGGTCCAATAGATTTTTTTTATCTCAATTTTTGTGATGCGAATATATTTTTTTGTATGCAGTTAAATTTTTTTTAAGTTATTAATTATTAGACTTAGAAGCAGCTGAAGAAATGTGATCAAGCTGCTTTAAAAATATTAAATTAACAAACCCGCAAGTTTTTTTCGAGCCCAATATATTAGTGAGTAGGCAAAGTTCTTTTGTGGATCCCATATAATAGCGGTGAAGAAGCAGACAACTCAAGCAGGCATGTTGACAGAGAACTGTCTGCTTATTCTCAAAATAATTTATCAAGGCTAATATTTGTAAAATCATGATTGAAACAGTTGAAGAAATATAATTAGGCTGCTTTGGAAATATTAAATTAAGAAACTCACAAAAATAATTTATCAAGATTGATATTGTAAAATCATTATTGAAGTAGCTTAAGAAATATAAACATGTTGTTTTGACTTAAATTAATGAACCCGCAAATTATTTTTACAAGTCTTATGTAATAACAATAAAAAAGCAAATAACTCAAACAGAAATGTTGACGGAGAATTATCTACTCATTCGCATTTCTTCATAAGTAAAATATAAATAAATGTAATAGAAAATATAAAATTATAATTAATAAAAGGATAAATAAAACAAAAGTTAAATGTCTATCTTAGTATAGTATGGGATAGAGAAAGTATATATATTTTCGTGCCAATTGGGCTGGTCGGTAAAATGGACTCTGCTGATTTACATAGATGTCCCTTTACTTACGGGGCGAAGGGGCGAATTTTATAGTGTATTTTTTAGGAATCCCATACTGATTTTAAAAAATTTTTAAAAATTTTGAATTTTTATCTAATTATAAAAAATTCTGACTTTTGATATTTATTTGATACCTTCTGAGGCCACTTGATACTTACCTAATTGTAACTGAAAATTAATGCTGAAACGTTAAATAAGGAAAAGAAATTACTGCCAACTAGCAGTATCCCTTGAATTAAGGCTGTAAGTTACAAATTATGCAATTAATCCCTAAAATAATAGTAAACTCACAAGATCTACAAAAGTAGAACTTCATGAATTCAAATACAACAAAATTTAAAAAATCCCAAGTACCTCAACTGTCCAAATTAAGAAATCAAGTGGTTCTGGTGGTTTTTCCTTGCTTATTATCATCACTAGGTATCAACTTCCCCTAACATAAAAAAAAAAATGAAAATCATAATTTCACTCAAAACAATTAATAACAACAACAAAAAAAAAACAATTACTTACCTTGTAATAATAACATTCAAAATACATTGATTTTAGGGTTTCGAATTTTCTTCAAATAGTTGAGTATCAATTCCAATTAATTTGATAGGTATCTACATCAACTTTCAAAACCCCCAAATAATTTGTATATGTAGGTATCAAATTACTTAATTCGTTAGGTATCCACAGTTAATTTCAAAAATCTCCAAAAATTAGAAATCATTTTGACCAACCCATCAGTGTAAATATCAAGAAATCAATTGGGTAAGTATCAAACATCGTTACATTATTAGGTATACACATTAACTTCAAAATCCCCAAAAAATTAGGTATCAATTTTACAAGCAACAAAAGTTTAAATTTGTTCATTAATACAACAAGGAAAGATGAATCAGAGATTTTTAACGACGACAAATTTGTGTATTTGTGCGTTTGTGAATATAAAAACGATTACCTTGGGCAATGGTGCTCGTGCAGTAGTTGAAGATGAAAACAAAGATGAAGATTGATATGTACTTCAGTTGATACAGTTTACGAGATGGAGATGAGAATGGGGAAACGTTTCTGTGGAAAAAACTGAAAAAGGAACATTTAAAATTTAAATGGTAACTGTCACACAGATAAAAATCAAAATATAAAAATTTTAAAAAAACTGATTTAAAAAAGAAAAAATTAAAATGTAAAAAGTGATTGACAATAAATAGACTTCTAAATTTAAAAATTGTACTAATTATATTTTTTAATAAAAAATATAATAATGAGGTATCAAAAATAAATGAAATTTTTAGAAAAGTTGGGATTTTAGTAATTTTTATAAAAAGTTGAGAAAATTTAATATTTGGATAAAAAAGGTTGAGATTTTCATAAATTTACCAATTTTATATATATAATAAAAAAGGTTGGTTTATTTAAAATATAATCACTCTTTATTTACATTAAAAATATCCTAAGGAGGCTATGAATTCAATACAAATCAAATCAACCAAATTCATCAGGCTTTTTTTTCTGAAAAGCAGTTCAAATTCGAAAAAAATACCCTTTTTTTTGGCATCATTTTTTTAAAAATATTTTTATTTTGCTGTTAAGGCTTTTTAAATAAAAAAAGAAAAAGAAATATTACTTTTTTTTTAAAAAAAAAACTTTTTCATGTAAATTTTGGGTCGCACTTTTTTCAAAAAACTTATTTTATTTTTATTTTGTTATGACTTTATATATATATATTATATATATAAGATATTTCAAATAAATTTTTTAATTTATTTTTTATATGTATCAATTCTGTATATATGTGTATAAACGTGTATTAATATTGTATAAATAGTTATGCAATGTATTAATATTGCATAAATTATGCATAAGCATGTATCAATATTATATAAATAGTATGTAAACGTATATTGATATTGTATAAATTGTATACAAACGTGTGTCGTATATAATATTATATAAATAATTATGTAATATATCTGTATCACTATTAATTTGACTATAGTCCCACCTTAGTAAAAGAAATAATAAATAAATAATAAAATGACAAACAAAATTCACAAAAGAAGTGAAACAATTAAAAAAGAATAAAAAGCTTTTTAAATAGAGCAAATAATTTTTTTAAAAATATTGACATTTAAAAAAAATAATTTAACATAGCACAACTAAAAAAATAAAAAAATATTTATTAAAAAAATAAAAATAAAAAAGAAGACCAAATGGCCTAATAAATAGTCAAACTGTGAGTCGTTGTTTTTTAAAAAAAAATCATTTTAAAAAAAATTCAGGAAGAAAAAGGGCAAAATAAAAATAAAAAAGTTAAAAACTGAAGGCCACGGCCAATTTCAAAAAAGAAGAAGAAGAATAATTTGAAGGTGGGCCAATGGCCAATAAAGAAAAGGGCCGAATGCCCAAAAAGTAGCCAAAAATTTAGTGGAGTGGCTATTTTTAGTAATTATAAAAAAGTGAGCTATTTTTTATGTAAATAATTTTTTTTAATAGCTTGTGGGTATAATTATTTCTTTATTATTTTGATTTTATTTTATTTTTTAAAAAGTATTCTCTTTAGTGACATTAGATATAGGTCTAATGTATGTTGGTATATTTCTTATTCTTATACCTTTTTTTTTTCGGAATGTCCTAACTTTCTTTTCAAAAGTTAAATAATATATATTTTGATAAAAAATTTTAAGATGTATTTTTTAATTATATTGATAAAAAAGTTATAATTTATAGTATTTTTTGTATAACTTTTGAATATCTAAATTTTTATTTTAAAATATTAAATTAATATATTCTAATTTAGCTTTGAAATTTAGTCAAATTGACTTTCGAAAATCATAATATGACAATTAGAATAAGACGGGGAGAGTAGATAAAATATTAAATTATTTTTCAAAATTCAAATTCTTTATAAAAACTTGGGAGAAAACATCAAATGTACCTTTTAATTGTTTGAAATCAAATATATATAAGTGGGAGGTCTGGCATACTACGAAATCAATTGCTGTCCCCCACGTCAATCTGGACAACCAAGGGTATGGCGGTAATTTCGCTCTTTCATGTGAGTCCCTTGGACGACCAAGGGCACTTTCATAATTTAATTTTATATTTACATCTGTTATACTATCCTATTTTGAGGCTTTTGTAAGGGTTGCCATTTTAAAAGAACTAGTATGGTATCCCGCGCGATGCGCGAAAATTAAAACTAAAATTATAATTTATTTATTTAAATGTGTTAGATCTTATTAAATCAATAAATACTTAACTATTATCTAATTTTGCATTAAAATATATATACCTACTGTAGAAAAATTGAAAGAAAACAAATTTTATAAATAAGATTATCAAATTACTTTTCAATGCACTCCAAATATCATAATTAGATACGAACAATTCGAAGATAAAACGTTATGAAAAATTCTATTATTACAATATGAATCATTTGAGTTAATTTCTTCTTTCGTTTTATTTTTCTGGTTTTATCCATTTCCTTTTTGTTTTCCTTTACAACAACAACAACATACCCAGTGAAATCCCACAAGTGGGGTCTGGGGAGGGTAAGATGTACGCAGACCTTACCACTACCACACAGGTAGAGAGGCTGTTTCCTGGAAACCCTCATCACAAAAACCCATCAGCAGAATAAGCTAGATATGATAAACAGGCAAGAAAGAGAAGAACACATGATAATACGTAAATACAGGATAGTAAGATATAAAGACAGATAAATAACATATAAAGGCAGACAATTACCACTCCTTCCTATCTACCCTATTATCCTGCTACTCTAATTCTCGACCTCCACTCCTTCCTGTCTAAGGTCATGTCCTTGGTGAGATCAAGTTTCACCATATCATATCTAATCACCTCCCCCCAATACTTTTTTGGTCTACCTCTACCCCTCCTAGTAGCTCCCAAATCTAGCCTCTCACACCTTCTAACAGGGGCATCGATACTCCTTCTCTGTACATGTCCAAACCATCGCAGTCTCGCTTCCCTCATCTTGTCAGCTACAGGGGCCACCTCTAGCTTCTCCCGAATGACCTCGTTCCTAATCTTATCACTCCTGGTGTGACCACACATCCATCTTAACATCCTCATTTCTGCGACCTGCATCTTCTGAACATGTACATTTTTTATTGGCCAACACTCCACCCCATACAACAAAGATGGTCTAACCACCATTCTGTAGAACTTACCTTTGAGTTTAGGTGGTATCTTCTTATCACACAATACTCCAGAGGCCAACCTCCACTTTGTCCAAGCCGCCCCAATACGATGAGTGACATCATCGTCAATATCCCCACTGCTCTGGATGATAGACCCAAGATACTTAAAGCTTTCCTTCTTGGGGATAAGGTGAGCTGCCAGTCTCACATCAATGTCTGCTTCATCTCTCGCAACACTAAATTTGCACTCCAAGTATTCAGTTTTGGTCCTGCTCAGTTTGAATCCTTTAGTCTCCAAAGCGTGTCTCCAAACCTCCAACCTATCATTAACTCTGGTCCGGGTCTCATCAATCAGTACTATGTCATCTGCAAACAACATACACCACGGGACTTCCTCCTGGATAGATCGCGTCAGCTCATCCATCACCAAAGCACCTTTTTGTTTTCCTTTATAAAATTAAAAAGATATTTATCATAAATAATCATGTTATACTGCTAAAAATATCCAAAGATAATAAAATGAACTTATGATGAATGTTGAGATAATATACATGGCAATAACAAATTAATCAAACCACTGAAAAAGAGGCAAAAGAAAATCAATGAATAATTGATTATGAGTAACAATTAAATACTACTAATAATCCTTTCAATTTATATAAAAAATAAACTATCCCCCTTCAAGTGATATAATACAGTTTAGTAACACTCATTCGTATTTTTCGTCTTGATATAAAATTTATGCGGAGATCAACAAACATTGCCATTTCACATTGACATTCTTGTTCCATCTTCTTCGCTACTAACACCATCACTTTCTACTCCATTAACAACATTTGAAATACAACGTCTTAGTATTTGAAGATATTTGTAATATGAAAATAAATTGTTTGTAACAAAGAAATTAGTTGCCATGCATGAACATTTTTATAATAAAAATATTTAGCACCAGTTTCTGCCAAACTTAAAATACATAAATTTTAATAAGAAATAAAGATTTTTGTTACAATCTTCTTTGCTCTTTTTTACTAGTTTTATCTTAGATCTAATATTCAAAGAGAAGAATACTGACAATTAATGTGAATTTTTTGTTTGAAGTTTAAAACTGATAACTTTCCTCACTTCACAATATACATTCCAAATTTTAGTGGTAGTTATGTTTGAAATATTGCTTTTTATTTTTAGATTTTATATTAAAAATTTTAAAATTAAATATTATAAGTGGGGCACTACAATCTCTTCTTGAAATTCTCCACTGACTAACGTCTAAAGTGATGCATATATTTTATTTGACTCTTAAAATTGATAATGATGAAGTAGTTTTTATTTTTATTTTCAGATTTTATTTTTATCGATAATATTTAACTAATTATAATTTAAAGTTTGAAAATTTGAGAATGATTGTGATATTGATACGTAGATATTTCATCATTATTATATATAAATTAAGACAAATAATTTATTTTTTAATCCAAGTGCTTCAAATCAAATTTTGATATGTATTGATTGTGTATTTGTACATGCGTAGGAGACGTGGGATTGAGGGAATGAGAAGTTAGATTTCTATTAGAGGATTAGGTTAGTTTTAGATTATATTTATTTGTTTGTTACATAAATTTTTTAAAAATATTTGAAATGTATTTAAAAATTAAATTAAATAGATAACCATCTATGATTGAAAAATATTTCATAATTATAATTAGAAGTTTTACAAACTTTAAAAATTAAAATAATTATCAAATTAAAAAATTAATAATAATTTAAAGTTAAGCAGATGTAAACGTATAGATATAAAAATATGATTTTATTTTCTAAATGTATTATGTGGAAAAGTAAAAAGAGAAAGCTTTCACTATGCACATGCTTCATGGAAAGATTCGACCACAAGAGTTTATTGTGCTCATTCTTACCAGAGATTCTGTGCGATATTGTTTCCACAAAAATAAATTTTAAAATTGAATTGTGTTCCACAACATATATAATTTCTTTTAAAACTGGAACTGTTATAGAATTTTAAATTGTCAAAGGTTTAACTCTTTATTTATTTACTTATCATTCTTTAATTTTATTCTATAAAAATTCAAATAGTGCATGTGTGTGTTTGTAAGCTAAATTGGGCAAGGGATGTGCGCTAAAATAGTCTTGTTTAATTTATTTTTAAAAAAAATTCTCTCTTTTTTTAGAAAAAAATTTAATAAGCATACACTTTTTATAGATGAATTTAAATTAAATTAATCTTAACATATATTTTACATATTTAATTCAAATTAAATCATTCAAATTCAATAATGTAGCTAGGTTTTAAGGAATATGAAACCTTAAATATATTAATATTATTTAAATTTTTTTGGGAAATGTGTATTATCATACACAGAGAGACATGAGAAATGAGGAATTTTACCAAATTTAAGTTTTTTTTATTTTTTTTATTTATAAAAAAATATATATTTCAATTCAAATGTATAACTAAATTAAGTAAACCATTTTCAAGATTACAATTTTTTAAATACTTTTGTATTTTTTAATTAAAAAATACTTTTTCTTCAAATTAAAAAAATCTTATCCTTTTATCTTCTATATATTATTAAAAGGAGAGGACAAAGCCATTATATTAAGCCAAATGGCAGCCTATAAATATGCCAAGTGGCATCTTAGGAAAAAAAATTAGTTAGATTAGTTATTAGATAATTTAAACAATAAATTCAATTATAAAAACAACATATATAAATATAAAATATTTTCTACAATTACATTAAATTCAATTATATAAACAAAATATATAAATATAAAATATTTACTACAATTAAATCAAATTCAATTATAAAAACAACATACATAAATATAAAATATTTTCTACAATTAAATTAAAATAATTTTAAAAATCTATATTTAATTAACTTTAAATAAGTATTTAATCAATATATTAACTAACTTTAAATAAGTATTTAAGCAATAACCAAAATCTTAAAATCAATTTGTTTAAAATTGATGTGAAACCTTAACTAAAATATTGTTATATATTAATTAATATTATTATTAATTATTAAATATACATATTTAACGGATTACACATTATCTATATTTTTTTAGGCCTTTAGTCTAATATTTTGCCATAATACCCAATTACTAAATAATTATTATTATTACATATTTAAAATTTCATATTTCATAAAACTTTAATACAATTTTTAGTTATAAGTCAATTAATAAATTTAATCTAAATCAAAACGTAAAACAATATTATGACTATATTTACTTTCTATAACTATATTTTATATTTATATAGGAGAAGCAAAAGATACCACATGTCAGCACTATAAAAAAAATAATTTTTTTTTTAATAAACATGCATAATAAAATTATATTTTGTTCATTTTCAAAAAAAATTTTTAAAGTACGTGTGATTCCTTTTTTTCCAAAGTTATCATACTTTTATTATTAATTATTTAAAAATTATTTTAGCTATTTCCCCATAACTTCTCCTTAGATATAGCAAAAAAAAAAAAAAAATACACATTTTTCCATTATTTTTATTAAATTTGCGCGGAAAAATTTTGACTCTATAAAATTAATAAATAGTGTTCATAAATAACAATTAAAGAAATTAATTTATATTTTATAAAAATTACTACAAGGTAGCATAAAAAGTTAAATTTGTAAGTTTTTTAAAACAACTTTAAATTATTAAAATTTTTATTTTATAGCCAACTTGACACATGGTATCACCACAAAAATTAAGAATATCAATTGACAAAAATAATCTAAAATGTGATTAAAAAATAAAAATTAGTGAAAGGTCAGTTAAAATAAAACCAATGAAAAAAAAAAATAAAGAGCCCCCAAAAAATTAACTATCAAAACCACTCCTAAAATCCCTCATCCACCCACTAACTTCTTTTCCAAAAACTCAACTACAGTATTCTCTAATAAATTAAACAATGCATTATTTCTACAAAAGATAAAAAAAAAATTTCTCTACAGAAATAACTTCTCATACCTTCATCCTTTTGTAAATTTTTTCAATAGATTGTCAAGGCTGCATTTATTCTTACAACTCATGAAAAGGTAAATTCTTTCTATATTTAATTTCACTATTTTTCTTCTTTTTTTTCGGATGAAAATGCATTAACTATTTAACATTATGCATTGTTCTACAGGACAATTTATATATTCAAAGAAAGGGAAACCCTCAAATTATATCTAACTACTACAACAATCATGTGATTTTTTTTTTTCAAAAAAAATCATCTTATATTTTGTTTCAAAAGCAAATTGTGTTGGATATATTTACGTATAATTAATTAGTCTTTAGTATAGTTGTCGTAGTTCTTTTAGTGAGACATATAACATAAAAAAAAATACTACAAAGTGTATTAGTATGTCACGTGTATATTGTTGTATACATAACTTACCTCCTTAATAAACATTATTTGATCATCATATAATAAATTCAATAGTACATATATGTAGACTTAATGATACATATAATGACTAATGAATAATTTTATAAATTAATTCTATGAGATTAATATTGGTATAATATTTATGCTTATTAATGACATAATACATCAATTACAAATAACATAATAAAATATTTTAGAGATTAAAAAATAAAAATTGTAAACTGAATAATTGAAATAAGGAAAAATGAAAAATGAAAACTGAATTTTTCCCTCCGTAAAAATGTAAACGAAAAAATGATGAAGAATTTTCAATGGCTTTTATTTTCATTCTAATGCTCCAATTTTCTCTGTATTTTTTTATTTTAATAATTAAATTATTTCAAATATTTTGATTAAGATTATTAGCTATAGTGTCGAACTGTATATATCTACAACAATATAATTAGAGAATAATTACTTTGAAATTTGTAAAATAGATTATTCTTCTTCAATATTTATTTATTTATATATCAAACTCAAATAAAAAAACTCAAATTCATTATTTATTATTTAAATTAAAATTAATCTAAACATTATCCACTCTTACTAAATTGATATGTGTTGGCACAAAAGGAAATATTTATCATTGCGCTAACAACATTTGTTAATAAAAATTAAAAATACAAAAACACATAAAAAAAAAGACTGAAAAGTGATGCCGTTAATATATTTATTTAAGTCAAATAATGAAAATAAATAAATTAACACCACAATAACCTCTTTGCACTTTCCACTCCCCATTACCCATTTTCCCATATTTTTTTGAACAGTTGAAATTGAATTCCCACTTTTAAAACTGCTTAAAACTTACGTGTATTTAGAATTTTTATTATGAAAAAGAAGAATATTATTTATTTTTTTTAAAAAAGTACACAGTAAAAAAAAACTGTATACCCAATAAATACGGATTTTAAAAACTTCACATTACTAAACAAATGAATTTTTCAAAGATTAATAAAGTTATGAATTAAAAAGTTAAATTTTTTAAAAGAGAATTTATCTTAATTTTTTCTAAAAAATTTGTATCCATGTAAATAGAAATTTGTACAACTTTCTATCAAATTCCTACTAATTACTCTGACGTTGAAACTATTTTTACTTTTTCAAATTAAAATTTTATTCTAACGATTAATTACATTTAGTTAATATTTTTAAATTATAAAACTGAATGACAAACAAATTAAAATTAAAAATATTAAGTTAAAGAAATATAAGAATACATCTTTTTCCCCACTTTTACACGTTACTAGGAATTAATTATGAATTAATCTTTTTAAAAATAAAGATATGTCCAAGTAAATAGAAGTTTTAAAACTTCCCATAATAGTCCTACTAGCCATGAATTATGAAACTACAATAAATATATTGGTTTTAATTTTATTTTTTATTTAAATTTACCGGCAAAAAATTTAAATTACTAATACTATACTAACTTAAAAGACCAACCATTAATGCTTAAATAAAACAAATTGAATATTTAAATTAATACATAAACCAAACAACCATTTGACCTTAAATATCTCAATAAATTATCCACATTAATTTTTTATAAATGATCTTCATCCATTACTATTATCTTTTATTCCTAATTATATGTGAATCTTTTAAAATTTAAACACAAGCAATCACTTTCACCATTATACATTTTCATTAAAATTTAATACCTTGATAAGATTATAAATTTAAAGTAAAACTTTTCACTTCTACATGCTAATAATTTATGCTTGCAGATTTTTTTTTCAACAAATGTTTTATATTTTTTAACATAAAAGTTTATTTATGTTTTGTTAAATTATAATAATGGTAAAAATAAAGAATGATTCTCTTTTTGAGATATTTTTTAGTTTTTGAAAAATGGTCATTTTTAGATTGATGAAGAGTAACCACATGAGTATTTTTTTCTTTATATTTTACCTTGAAATTATTTTGTACAATTCATCTTCTATAAATTATTATACCATGAAAGATAAAATTCTCTTTATTCATTTGATATTTTACAAATAATACTTATATTTTTAAATTTATCCTTACTAAAAAAATCACATGAAACTATTTATTTGTATATTAAGTATTCTTCGCTATATTTATTTTTAACTTTTCTCTTTGTTAGTTTAGTAGTATAATTTTTTTTCTGATAATTTTTAATTCAATAAATAGTAACCTTTGATTCCGTAGAAAGACTTAGTTTACATTTGCAATAATGAGATGTTGCAAAAGTTTAATAAATTAATATTGTGATCAATGTAAAATATATTGGTTAATTGTTATTTCAAGTGTACAAGCAAAAGAGAGAGAGGGCTAAGCATAAGAATTTAAATTGTCAGTTATTTTATTCTTTTGCTAAATAATTATACGTATATTATTTTGACTTTATAGAAACAATGATAATATGTCAAACTATATCAGAATAGAAGATATCAAATTATTCATTACAATGTTTGAGATTTCGATAGACCTTTTTTAATTTAAAAATATCCGCGCAACGCGCGGGCACACATACTAGTATATATTTCAAAGAAAAATTTCTGTAGATTATATGTTATAAAATTTATAAATCCTTACATAAATGAAAACTCAAACTGGTCTCAATAATTATCCATGTGATTAATGACCTGTGAAAATTTGAATTTCAACAAATAGTAAAAAAGGTAAAATTAATACACAAAAATGAAATAATTATAAAAGAAACTTTAAAATGTCTATAAAAAATACAGTAAAGAAAAATAAATATCAAAATTTTGTATTTTATAAAAATCTGTAAAAGTTTAAAAATTAACCAAATATTTTACATTACTTAACTTTATATAGGTTGAAGAAATAAACGACATGACATAAAAAGGAGGGTGAGAGTCAAGTTATGAATTATGATTGTTAGACCTTCCAACTTTCATCTCTCTAATTAATTCAATATAAATATACGTAAATACTTATATTCAATTAAACAATATTAAGTTTTTTTTAACAATTATGTACAAAATCACTTTTTTAAAACTTTATTCAGTGGAATAAAGAAGAAATTGGCAGAAAAAAAAAAGTTGTTGCTACGAAGATTATCAAAACATCAAAAAAGACATAACTATTTGTTCCTCTCACATTCTCATGTATTATACCATATGAAATTAGCCTAAATCTCTTAATTAAGAAGACAGATAACTCAATTAACCATGAATTGTTTATGGACCCATTCATAACTAATTAGATTTGGAATAAAATATATATACATATAGACACACACACTCATAAATTATAGAAATTTTATCATGGATATAATTGAAAAGTAGAATTTAAAAAATTTACTTACCTCAGTTTGGTGATAATCTTGGAGAAAGAAGAAGGAGAAGAAGAAAACCTCGTTATTGAAGAAGGGAGACTACTAAAAGGGCAAGTCTGGTGCACTAAAGCTTCTGCTATGCACAGGGTTCGAGAAGGGCCCGACCACAAGGGTTTATTGTACGCAGCCTTACCTTGCATTTCCCCCAGAAGGGAGACTACTATTTCTCTAAATTCTATCGGAGCAGTTTCTCTTTGAGATTTTCATCTTATAGAAAACTAATATGCAGACGTGGAGGGGAGGGGATGAAAAATTACACAATCGTGGGCTTTGTTATAATTATATTAGATCTTTTTTCTTTTCTTTTTCTTTTATCCGTTTTTTTTTCTTTTTAAAAATAATAAGTTATTTATATTCTCTAGATTTGTAGATTTTTATTATTTTTGAAAAAATATATTGCATAATTAATAGTATAATTTAACGTGCTTAAATAAAAAAAGTTAGTAACTTCGAATGTTTGAATGATGTTTTCTTTATTGAATTTATATGTTGAAGACAGGGGTGAACAAATCAAACCAAACTGCAAATTAAGTCAATTTGAGAATGTATACCATTAGAGGGCATTTTTATTGCTTGTTTCTATATATGCAATTAACTAAGAACACAAATTGAGATAAGCAAACGATTAGATTGTTAATGGTAGATTGATTGTCATATGAGACTAGAGTAACTAGTGAAACCAGTGAACAAGACAAAATAACGAACATAATTATGCTATTCTAAACAATACTTAAGAGATTAAATATTATGATTTAATAATGTGTTGCTATTACATATATTTTCTGTCTCAAAATAAAAAAAAAAGAAAATAACTGCAAGAGCATAAGCCCCACTCAGTTAACTCAATTTAAATATCACTTCCGAGCAGGAATCCATAGGCTCCACCTCGTCTCAGCCGAGCTTATTATTTTACTAAGCTTTGACTCCCTCGTGAAGCTAATTCGTTACCAAATTTGCATGTCTGCAGAAATGGCCCGGGGACTTTCCTGAGCCTTCGCCCACCTAAAGAGTGGACCTTGACCCATTCACGTCGTCCAGTCAATTGTGTAAGTTATAGGAGAAAACATTATTAAAACTAAGATAAAAGAAGGTATCCGGACGATGTGGCAGTTTTGATATTATGAATGAATAATTATCCATGATAAGAAAAGCAACAGCTGCACCAGTGGTCTAGTGGTAGAATAGTACCCTGCCACGGTACAGACCCGGGTTCGATTCCCGGCTGGTGCAATCTATTTTTTTTTGTCTTTTTTAATGTTTTGCTTCAAAATGCTCGAGAAATCAACTTCTCTTTTGGTTGTAAAGCCAACCAGATACCTGCATCAGGACAATTATTAAAGCAAGAAAATAACTTGTTTCCCTCATTAACTTATTGCATCCTTGAAACTGAAAGGAACCTTTCAGCAATGGTAAAGTTGACTTCGCGTGACGTATATTAATGAGTTTGAGCGGTGGAATCACCTATTGACCCTTGTATCAAGGTAGATTGTCTACATCACACCCCTTTTTCACGACACTTCTCAAGACCTTGTTTGAATCTATGATGCCCTTTTCTTTTAATAGTAACAAACCACGTAAAGAAATTCCCATACACAAGTTCTGTTTTTTAAATATTTTCAATAGAAGGAGAAAGAATGTAACTTGATCATAAGAATAAATCAAGATTATATGCTGATCCCTGACATTTAATTCTTAAGCTTGACTCAACCCTCAAAAAACAAAATTCCTTTTCAACTTGCTCAAACAAAACCATATTTGACAAATGAAAAATTTCCACTTCAATTTTCATTTCACCAAATGCTAAAAAGAAGAGGAATTATCAGTTTAAATAGCATAATGAAAAGCCAAATTAGGGGTGTCAAATGGGCGGGTTGGGTAGAAATTGGGAATGTTAAAATGGGTTGAAATAGAGATGGGGTTGAGTTATGACCCGCCCAAATGAGCTAAAATTTGGGTTAGGTCATGATCCCCTCCCAATTTGACTAGCTTAATCTCAATAGTTCTAACATATTGTTATTTACTTTTTATAACCACAATGTGAATTTCAACTCAAATAAAAGGACAAGTTCGGTGCACTGAAGCTCCCGCTATGCGCAGGGTCCGGGGAAGGGCGCAACCACAAGGGTCTATTGTACGCATCCTTACCTTGCATTTCTGCCAGAGGCTGTTTCCAAGGCTTGAACCTGTGACCTCCTAATCACATGGCAATAACTTTACCAGTTACTCCAAGAAAATAAAATAAGTTACAAATAAATAAATAAATCATTGAAAATATAAAATAGATAGAAAACATATATTACATCAATGTAAGTAAAGAGCCTTAAAACAGGTTGAAATTGGAGATTCAATTGGGCCCACTTAAAGACTTTTTTTAATGGGTTGAAGCTTGAATGGGTTGAGATTGAACCCAACTCAGGAAAATTTAATAGGGAAAATTATGTGGATTGGCAAACATCTAGTAGTAATTATATAAAAATGTTATAGTTTCAATTAATTATAAATAATGAGTATATTTTATAAATCAAGATATCGATCAACATCCCCGGTGAATCTAACACTTGACTATATTTTTCCTACACCATTTCATTTTTTGATATTATTTCTTGATTCTTTCTCACTAATATTGTGGCTGCCTATTATTCTTGATTCTTTCTCACTAATATTGTGCATTAATCTTAAAATCACCAATATTGGTTATTATTGTTATTGTGCTTCATCCACTTGTTTACACTTGTTTTTCATATTGTGATTAGTAAGTAGTATACTGTATTTTCCCTATGCTGTTTGTTGGGTTGCATAGTTTTCACTAGAGTGCTTCCTGATCTTGGTAGCTTAGTAGCCTACTACTTCTTAAGTTTAGTGGCGTCAGGATCGAATGATAGACTAGGGTCATGTCGCGTCACCTGGGGTTGGGGTCGGGGGTAAGGGATAGGGGTGGTGAGAGGGTCACGGGCTTATGTAAGTTAAGGATAGCGTCGTGGAATATAGGATCACTAACAGGGAAATCCATAGAGCTAGTAAAATGTCTTAAGAGGAGACACATTAATATAGTGTGTGTTCAAGAGACCAGATGGGTAGGTACCAAAGCTCGGGATGTGGATGGGTTTAAGATGTGGTACTTTGGTGGTTCTAGGGATAGAAATGGTATAGGTATCCTAGTAGATGAGGGCCTTATGGATTATGTGGTTGAGATTAGGAGGGTTAATGATAGGATGATGCTTACAAACTCGTGGTTGGTAGACATGTAGCGAACGTAGTTAGTGTTTATGCACCCCAAATAGGCCTAGATGAGGAAGTCAAAAGGCTCTTTTGGGAAGATCTGAATGAGGTTGTGCGAGGCATACCAGAGACAAAGAATCTTCATTGGGGGTGACTTTAATCGGCATATCGAGGCAACCACTAGCGGGTTTGAAGATGTTCATGGAGGCTTTGGTTTTGGGGAAAGGAATGGAGGTGGGATGTCTCTCTTGGATTTTGCCAAAGCCTTTGAGTTAGTTATTGCTAACTCATGTTTCCCCAAGAGGGAAAACCACTTGATTACCTTCCGTAGTATGATAGCTAAGATTCAAATAGATTACCTACTTCTCCAGAAGGGTGATAAAAGTCTATGTAAGAATTGCAAGGTTATTCCGAGTGAAAATATTTCCACTCAACATAGGCTTCTAGTGATAGATTTAGAGATCAAAAGAGAAAAGAAGAAGAAGGTTATTTATGCCCAACTGAGGATTAAATGGGGAGCTTTACTCCTGCCCTCTCCCAAGAGATGAAAGAAAAGTTGAGAAACTTAGAGGCTTGGAGTAGTGACGGAAATGTGAACAAAATCTGTGGGACATTACTGCTGGTTGCATTAGAAAGGTAGCTACTGAGGTACTAGGGGTTTCGAGAGGGACCTTTGGTGGAAGTCAGGGCGAATTAGTGGTGGAATGAGAAAGTTTAGGTCAAAGTAAAAGATAAGAAGATTGCTTACACGAAGTGGTTGGAGTGTACGGATGAAGGTGAGAAGCGAATGCTTAAGGAGACATATAAGACGGCTAAGTCAGAAGCAAAGACGGCGGTGACGAGTGCTAAGACAACAACATTTAAGCGTCTATATGAGGAGCTAAGTGATAAAGGCAGGGACAAGAGATAGTATAGGCTCGCTAAAGAAAGAGAGAGGAAAGCTAGTAACTTGGACCAAGTGAAGTGCATCAAGGATGAGGAGGGTAAGGTGTTAGTGAATAAGACTTCTATTAAACTAAGGTGGCAAGGTTACTTTCATAAACTCTTAAATAAAAAAGGAGATAGAATTAGTGAGTTGGGCGAGTTGGCACACTCCGAAAGTCATCGTGATTTTGGCTATTGCAGGCGGTTCAGAGTTGAGAAGGTTAGAAGGGCTATTAGTAGGATAAAAAGAGGGAGGGCGGGCGGACCCCATGAGATTCCGGTAGATTTTTGGAAGAACATGGTCAAGGATGGCATAAAGTGGCTGACTAGACTGTTCAATGCTATTATTGTCACGACCCAAGCCTAGGGCCTAAACGTGACATGGCGAATGAGGAACCCGAAGGAACCTCAAACAAGCCTCTCGAACTTGTCATCACACCTCATCGGTCGTGGAAGTACAATCAACATCAAATAAAGGGAATTAGGGACTAAGGGCAACCCATTTCAAAACAATATCATAGATTAAGAGTCAAGCTCATTTGCAAAATACTTGTCCAACGTACACCTCTACATATATCGATGGAACGGGGGCCATGACATACTACCAGCTCCCCTCATAGTCAAATACAAATACAAGCTAAGATCTCAAAACATAGGAGTAGGAAACATAACATAGTCCTCGAATCATTGAGGACTCACCAACAATCCCGGATAAGCACCGCATTAGCCACGTGGATGGAGAGAAGGATCAAGAGTAGCTCCGGTCCCTACATGGTAACATCATGTAGGCAAAATATGCGTTAGTACTTTGGAATGTACTAAGTATGTGGGGTTCAATACAATAATAGATAAGATACATAATCGAAATGTAAGAGATGGGTCATTAGACATAGTATATAATCAAGATGCATTTGCATGATCAATGTATAGTCAAATATGTTTAAGTAAATCCATCTTCATAATAGGTACCATATCTGAAGCTGAGCCAAGCAAATTGATGACGCATAAACCCCCTCATCTGGGTGAAACAAGTATTATCTCTTATTTCTAGATAGTGGCAATCCCACCTTGCCACACTAGGTGGATATGAGTACTTATCCCCCATATCATGGATATACGGCTCTTTTCCCCCGAACCGGGCATGGTTGTGCAACACTTTATATAGGAATTTACAATAGGCTCTAATGCGATTCTCATGTAGAAATGAATATATACACGAGTTTAGTTTATCATCAAAATGTCAATGTAACCTCATTCATATCTTATCTCAAGCTTTAAAACATCGATTCCTCATAATTTCGTAATTGGACATTTTGTCAAATAACTTGGGGGCATGCAGTGGGGATCAAAGAATGTGTAAAATGGAGTAGGACTCATGCAGTAAATCAGTGAACCAACCATCAATGAACACTTTGACATACTCCAAAGACAACATGTAAAGCCCCACATCAATTCCAAGTTTAAATTCAAGTTCTAGAGTGACAACATGTTCAAGACATTCACTTTTTCATACTAGAATTTCACTGTGCAGAAAATTTATACAATGAACAAGACCAATGTGTAAATCTTCACTTAAAATCATGAAATAATGAGTAAGTTAGAGTTTAGGCACTATGGGTGGAAGGACCCATGAGTTCAACACCACATACCTTGAGTTCTTATGAAGGCCTTGGAAGTGTCTTCAAAGGAGGCTTGAAACTTGGAGCAAGGACCTCTTCAATCTTGATGAAGGTTTTGGCTTGAGTTTGAGAGAAATATTTCTAAGTGTGGGAAACATCTTTTAGGAAATGTTTTAAGGAACGGGAACTGATTTAGTACTATATAGGAAATAAAATTCGTCTTTGGAAAAACGGTTCCAACACTTAGAAAAAATAATGGGGCGGGTGAACAGTAAATTTGCTCACTGGAATTTGCATTCTCTGCCCGGGCGGAGATTACGAAAATGGGCATAATTTCTTCGTCCGAACTCCAAACGAGGTGAAACGAAGTGCGTTGGATAGCTAACTCACAGGGCTTTCCATGGATACACCCAATTCTTTGTGTGCTAAAAGATATGACCCTCCAAAGTAGACCCTCCAAAAAGGCTTCACTTGGAAATTTTGAATTTTGATACGGTTGCTCTAAAATTCGGGTTAGACCTATTTCCCACTCCATTTGACCCCCTAAACAAGAATATGAAGTCGTATTTTCAAAATAACAAATGAATTTTTAGATATAGCTAAAACAAGTTTCCGGTGACTTCCGAAACACTTTTGGGTCGTTTCAATTATAAAGACTGCCAAGATGCCGGATGAATGGAGGAGTACAATGGTTCCATTGTACAAGAACAAAGGGGATATTCAACACTGTAACAATTGCAGGGCATCAAGTTGTTAAGTCACGCTATGAAGGTCTGGGAGAAAGTGGTGGAGATGAGGGTGAGATGAGTAGTGTTTATTTCGGAGAATCAGTTTGGATTCATGCCGGGGCGGTCCACTACTGAAACAATTCATCTTGGAGATTAGTAGAGAAATATAGGGAAAGAATGAAGGACCTTCATATGGTGTTCATTGATCTCGAGAAGGCCTATGACAAAGTTCCAAGGGATATCCAATGGAGGTGTCTAGAAGTGAAAGGTGTCCCAATGGCATATATCAGGGCGATCAAGGACATGTACGACGGAGCCAAAACTCAGGTAAGAACGGTGGGAGGAGATTCAGAGTATTTTCCTATTGAGATGAGACTTCATCAAGGATTTGTGTTGAGCCCTATCCTGTTTGCGATAGTGATGGATGAGCTGACGCGATCTATCCAGGAGGAGGTTCCATGGTGTATGCTATTTGCATATGACATAGTACTGACTGATGAGACTCAGACTAAAGTTAATGATAGGTTGGACGCTTGGAGACACGCCTTGGAGTCCAAAGGATTCAAACTGGTCAGGAACAAAACAGAATACTTGGAGTGCAAATTCAGTGCTGCGAGGGATGAAGCAGACATTGATGTGAGGCTTGCCACTCAACCTATCCCCAAGAGGGAAACCTTTAAGTATCTGGGGTCCATCATCCAAAGTAGTGGCGATATCGACGATAATGTCACACATTGTATTGGGGCAGCATGGACTAAATAGAGGCTTGCCTCTGGAATATTGTGCGACAAGAAGATACCACCTAAACTCAAAGGTAAGTTTTACAAAATGGTGGTTAGACCATCTTTGCTGTAAAGGGTGGAGTATTAGCCAATAAAGAATACACATGTTCAGAAGATGCATATCGCAGAGATGAGGATGTTGAGATGGATGTGGTCACATAAGGAGGGATAAGATTAAGAATGAGACCATTTAGGAGAAGCTAGAGGTCGCCTCGGTGGTTGATAAGATGAGGGAAGCGAGACTGTGATTGTTTGGACATGTGCAGAGACAGAATACCGATGCTCTTGTTGGAAGGTGCGAGAGGTTGGTTTTGGGAGTTATACGGAGGGATAAAGGTAGACCGAAGAAGTGTTGGCGGGAGGTTATCAGACAAGATATGGCGAACCTGGATCTTACCGAGGACATGACCTTAGATAGAACGGAGTGGAGGTCACGAATTAGAGTAGCAGGCTAATTGGTTGGTAGGGTTAGGTGGAGGTATAGTTAGGTAGCAGGAGTAGGCGTATTTTATATCTATCGTATGTGTGTTAATTCTATCGTATTTACATATTGACGTGTGTTTTTTGTCATATCTAGTTTATTTAGCTTATGAGTTTTTGAGACGAGGGTTCCCAGGAAACAACCTCTCTACTTCTATGAGGTAGTGGTAATGTCTGCGTACATTCTACCCTCCCAAGGCCCCACTTGTGAGATTCCACCGGATATGTTGTTATTGTTGTACTTTCCAATACATCAAACATTAATATAATCTTTTATAGGTTATTCAAAGTTACTATTGTATTTTGTGGAGATAAAAACAGGGATTACTCATAGCTCCCAAAATACTTTAACAGATGTCTCTTGTTTAATTACTATCTTTTGCGCAATTGTTATCTCACAAAGAAAGGGCCTGCAGACTTTTGGTTTTGTACATAAATGCTCCAAAATCTTTGACGCTTGCAAAATCTCATGCAAACCTTTTGCTCCATTTACTATCTTACGTTTATCTTTCAAAATTTACGTTACATCAATATATTTTTTATAGCTTAATTCTTTTATTTTATCCACACAGATAATAAAAGACCTGCACTGACCAGCCAAATTTTGCAAACTCAATATCAAAATGCAACTTCAACAAGTTTATATGCAACTTCAACAAGTTTATATGCAACTACAATATTAATATTTCCTTTCTTCCTTTTTAACAAACTTCATGTATAACATTTACACAATATAATTTATGTTAATATTTAATTTAATGATACCTCATTTACTTACGTTTAAAGAAAAAAATTCCAGTAAATTGAATAAACACTTGAACTAATCAGACGATCTCTTAATATGTATGTATGTATCATGAAGATGGTAAAGATGATTCTCGAGAATAGCATCAATGTAATAAAAGAATATAAGAGATAAAAGGTGTTTTGTGATTTTCATAGTGGTTTCAGATAATTTTTGTTTTTTGTATTTATATATATATTCTCTCTCTTATAAAGTAACTTCTAAGAAATCCTGACGGAAATAAGACTAATTTTATGGAGTCCTACAAAATTTTAATGTCCACAGAAATATCTACATGTAATTCAATATTTTTCACATGAAGCCTTGATTAACTTGTATCACTTTTACAGGAGTTTCTTCTAGCTTTACTGTTGTTTTTGTGCACTGAATGCATGATTAGAGAAACTAGAGTCCTATAATGTTTTAGATTCTTTACTGCATATTGCTTTTCTGTTATAGAAAGAAATAGGGAGAGATTGGAAAGGGGTAAAAAGACCATTAACTGCTGAATAATCTTGCAAAAAATCAGACATGATTATTACAAGGAGGTAACTTAGAGCCACTCTTTTGTTGGTCACACTGAATATTAATACATCCTATTTTCACAATCATGTTCATATTCAGGTGTACATCAAACATAAACTGAACCAAAAAGAAGAGAAAATACAACCAGAGAAGGACTACCTATATTTCCATGATCATGGATGTGCCAAAGGACACTAATCTCATTTTCTGACTGTAACTAAAGCTCATTCATTCCCTTTTCTCCATCCTCATGCCAATAGATAGTCACTTTCTAATCTTGTGAATTTCATGTGGCAAATCATGGGAAGAAAACTAATATACTGGCCCCATTATATTAATCTAGATCAAATGGATATAGTACACCCTAATTCCTTAGCAGCCATATCAAGATATTGTGTACACATTCCATTTTCAATTCGGCTGTTAGCTTCCCATGTCAAACACTTTTCAATATCCCTTTTCCAGTTAATAGTGCCAATGTTTAAGTACTTATAAGCAGGACCATGGACACCATTTACATCTGCTCGTTTAGCTCTAGTTTTTATCAATTCAGTATGCATAATGGCACGGAGAAGTGATGTGCTGAGAGCACGTACGAGAGCACTTGGATGAGAAATACAACGAACTGTGGCTGGTAGGCGGCACTGCAATGTATTGACAAGAAGTATACATCATCTTAAAGTGACAGAAAAATTTCACTGGGGACAAATCCTTTTACTTAGGTAAAGGGATATTACCTTCAATAAGTTTGACAGGCCATCAACGATTGCTGATCCAGATTCTCCCCAGTCAAGAACTGGTTGTACAGCTCTAGCTGTTACTTCCAAGAGCTGTTCAGACAATGTTCAATCCCCAAAAAACAATTTTATTAAAATTGAAAAGGAAGTAGAATATGATCAAAGTATTGCCAATGACACATCATATTACTCGGAACTCCAGGGCATATAGAAAGACCTAGCTTGCTAAATTAAAGATTTACTTCAAGGAGAAATGGTTTAACTGAAGTTGATATTACCTCCAGCTGTGGTAAGGTGCATGCTTCTCCATCTACAAGCATCCCATCTGTGGCCCGTAAAAGGAGGTCTGGTGCGCTAGCAAGAATTACCAAAGATTCTGGTGTATCATGATTCCTCATTACTTCTGTAATCAATTTCACAATTCGTTGGTTTATCCTCCACATCTTCTGACCAAGATCATCATCTTTGGCAATCCATGGTTGCAATTCCTTTTCCGCCTGACAAGAAAACAAAGCAAGGGAAGTGACCAAACAGATATGGTGATGAAGACCCAAATGACTGGGCACAAAGTCACAAGATGATTAAAGATGGAAGTCACAAAAGCCTCACGAGACAAAAAACTACCCATACCAGAAAACATCTAAACGTAATCTTTTAAAAATATGCGGCCACAAATTATTATGGAAAAATTGCAATATTTGAAAGCATGTAAATCCGTGGAGCTTTATGGATCCACCCAACAGAAATTGAGCTTATAATCAGCTGCTTGAAAAAAAAAATCATATCATCTATTTCTTTTTCCAAGAGAACTAATGAAGAATATAACATGATCTTTAAAGAAAATAATAGTTCATATTCATGTTACATCACATCCAAAAAGCGAAATCTGGACCTGAAGAACGATGGCTGTTGCAGCTTTGGCAGGCAATGCTGATACAACGTTGCACAGTGCGTCAACAACCTGTAAAACATGTAAAAGCTAGTAAGCGTCTAATATTTTAAAGGGTAGTCGTGCAAAAGCTGCTTTTTGGTTGTGAAGAAACAGATTACGAGACTAACTCAATCCAAAAGCTAGTTCATACAGGGAGAATTGACCAAAGACCAGATAAGGAAATCACAACCTATTTCCTCAATAGGATTTAACACCTCCCACGCACATAACTGACTGTACAGCTAGAGCATGAATAACATAACGAGAGGCCCAATATTTGGGGAAAACAACAATAAGGATCGATGGTTTGGCTCTGAAACGATATGAAGAAATAAACCTAGGGCCTAACTCGATCCCAAAAGCCAAAAAATGAGGAGAGGATCTCCCAAGACCATATAACGAGACTACAACTCTTCCCTCACCAATTTGAGCACCTGCAAAAGCTTCATTTTAGTAAAGCTAATTAAGTATCTTATGGTTTTTAAAGTTCTACTGCCAAGTAGCTGCATGTTGTCTGAGTAGATTAGTCATATTTTTCTAGCAATCATAACACAGCTGATGGTAATCAAAACCATTAATTGCATCTATTTTAGCCATTTCCCGTTCTAGCTTGAAGTTGTATTTCACTGATTCCCCATGTTATGCTGTTTGTACGATGTAAATATACTAATGTGGCCATAGCTCACGTGCAAATATTGAAGTCGTCATTTAATTTCAAAAAGAAATTATTGAAGTCATTATTTACAAGTCGCAGTTTGGCCAGCAGTTTGGACATCAGTATGTGCAAATACTGAACATTATTTGAAATGGTGATGAAAGATTAAAAAGTTTGTTTGAGATGTATTTCAAGTGAAATAATGGCTTTTACTCTCAGAATTTCAAATATTGGTGAGACATTGAAACGATGACTTTTAACTCACAAATCTACTTCTTTCTCAAGTGAAGTCAACGTCCAAACACAGCTCGCTTATTTTCTTTATCAAGATCAACTTCAGGCACCCTATCTTTTACTTCATCTAAATTTTGACCATGCGCCTGCTCAATAGGTTTTAATTGAGCAATTTAATTATACAGTTTCAAAAGGGAAGTTAAAAATATTATTTTGTACGTCATAATAGCAGAAAACATAATATTAGAACCGGGTGTTATCCATCTGTCATTTGATTAGTTAACACACAACTATATTTCCATCCGTCATCCCTTTGTAAGAGAAATAGTTTGGTTGGAAACGGAAGATAGTCACGGAAGAATTAAATTACTCATTTATAATGCAATGCTAAATTATGATTTTGCATTTGAATCCTTCAAAATTGTGAATTAATATATTTCAACTGTAACATTAGTTATGTATAAAGGAAATGTCACCCAAAAAAGAAAAAAAGCAAGGTGCAATCTAATTTCTTGGAAGTTGATGCTTAAACCCAAAATTATAACTAGTTCACAGGGGTTCTCTTTTGCTTTTGTAAGGGAGAAGTGTACATAAAATTAATAAAAAATTGGTGCTATACAATTGTAACACATAAAACATCCTATCTTAATTTTCTTGGTATTACTATTCAACTTCCTCATCCCTCCCCCCACCCCCCGGGTTAATTTTATATTTTGTCACCTTATAAAGCTAGACTTGCATTGTCAATTACATCATATAACACCTCATTTGTTTTCATTTGATAAAGGTCTGAATCTAAATTATTCAAATCTCAATCACTAAGAGGTCGTTTGGTAAGGTGTATAAAAATAATACTACAGAGTCTATTTATAATGCTTGTTTTAACTATGGTTGCATTAATTATACATAAAGTATTTCTTATGCATTGTTTGGTTTGATGTATTAAAAATTGCATGCATTGAATAAAAATATTTATTTATAAAGATATCCTCCACAATTATGGTGAGATGTAAAAAGGATTTTGAAGGGTAATTGAAATGCATAATATCCCTTTGTATTACTAATACCTAGAATTCCATTATATTAGTAATACACACCTTAATACATAATAGAATGTATAAATAATGCAACATAACATAGAAAAGGTATCAAATCAGGTATTGCTAATACATAGCTAATGCATGTATTATTCCCTAAGTGTTTGTTTTTTATGTTTGAATCATAATCATTAAGCACATTCATTTTCTTATATATTATTTTGATAACCGTGCCAATTTGCGCGCACCTTGACTAATTCCATGGAATACTTGCTACTTCCAACCAACAGAAGTACCAAATAACTCTATCTACCAAGATTTGGGTAGATGGAGAAAAACCATTCGGTGGTTTTGCCTCCTCTTAAAATTGACATCTTAATGATTTAAGATCGATTACAAATTCTTAATATTACTAAGATGTTTTCTATTCAAGTTGTTTTCTGAAGATGACATTTCACCACTATTCTATCCACTTCACTTATCATCAACACTCGCCAATATTAATTACCCCTTCCCATCACGCTCAACCATAATCAGCCACCACTATCACTAGCCACAATTTACAATTATTGCAATCAACTATCATTACCACAACTATCAACACTACAACCAATACTACCATCATCCAAAACAATATATCATCAACTATGTACTGCTATCCGACATCACCACCATCATTAGCTATCAAAATCATCGACCATAATTATTAACCATTATTGTCAGCAACCATCACCATAAACCACTACCCCTATCGACACCCACAATCACCACCATATATATATATATATATATATAAAGACAAGTTTTATGTTAAGTTAAAGGTAAAAAACACATCCAAACTATCACATTTTTATGAGTTCCATATCTCAACTATTCATTATTCAGCTTACCAACCTAACTATTACTCTCTTTGTATTACAACAAACCTCGATGTTGAGTTGGTTTACATGCATCTCTTGTCGAGTGGGAATAATATTTGACCAGCTCATCATCAAGTTGTGGTTTAATGCTAGGGGTGTGATAGTTTGGGTAGGTAAAAGGAACAATGGATAGTTGAGTTAGGAAACTCGCGAAAAAGTAATAGTTTAGGTGGTATTTTTTTACCACTAACCTTTTTTTGAAAATTAGTAATTTTGTATTCCTCAATATTAAGGATATGATGGCACCTCCAAAAATTTACAACCATTAAGAAATCTAATTATAACAATCCTATGAAATCTACGAACTGTGTTTCTTCTTCTATACAGTTTTCTTTACATCAAAAACCTAAAAGAAGTGATGACCTTTCACTTGATCTTCGGTATGGAGTTCTCGCTGCCTTGGAAAATCTTCTCATTTTATTCCTTCCATATGTTTCACCAAATGCATGCAAGTACAATTTTCTATCAGATCTCTTGGTTCTTGCTGCCTCCCCTCCTAATCCAACAGTTTAAGATATCTGTAACGTGTTCTAGCATAGACCAATTCACATTTCCCAGACATAAATAATGCCCATACTACTTGTGACTCTACAATGTAGGAAAAGATGGTTACAACAACATATCCAGTGAATTCCCACTAAGTGGGGTCTGGAGAGGATAGAGTGTATGCAGACCTTACCGTTACTTTGTGAAAGTAGAGAGACTTTTCAAAAATCCCTCGGCTCAAGTGCATCAAACCCAAATAAAGAAAAAAGAAAATAAGGACGAAAGCATAACAGTAATTAAAAAACAGTGTAAAGTCTACTAGGGAAAAGATGGTTGTGAATCTCAAAAGCCTCCTTACATAATGAGCACCTTAAGGCAATATCTTTGCATTGGTTCATGAGCCAAACATGCTCTTCTAGCTCGAAGCCATGTGAAACACTTCACCTTAGTTGGTGCTACATTTCTCCAAACCGACTTCCAAGGTCCTCTCTTTCCTTTCTTATTACTTTAGACAACAATAACAATAACACACCCAGTGAAATCTCACTAAGTGGGATTTGTGGAGAGTAGAGATACACATGCCTTACCTGTGTCATCCTAACTTAAGATAAGAAGTCCCACGTCAACAGAATATAGGAGAGATTGTAGGTCTATAAATAAGCAGACCTCACCCACTAGTGACACGTTCTAAAGCCGTACGAGTCTAGGCCCAAAGTAGACAATATCACTAGTGGACTAGGTCATTACAAATGGTATCAAAGCTACTCCTATGTCAACCTTGTCGATGTGAACCGGAGTTCATCTGAGTTTAGGCACATTTTGATAAGGTGGGGCAAACCTCAATGCTAATTTAGGCAAGGCCTATGCAACAAAACAAATTTTAGTGAGGATGTTGAGTTCATAAAGGGAGTATATGTGACACCCTTGCTTACGATAAGAAGTTCTATATTAATAAAGCACAAGAAAGATGTTGGGTATATAATTAAGTAGGTCTTATCCACTAATTACGCATTTTTAAACCGCAAGTCTAGGCCCAAAATAGACAATATCGCCAATTGGCTGGGCTGTTACATTACCACTACCTCGAGGAAGTAGAGAGCCTGTTTTTGAAAGACCATCGACTCAAGTGCATCAAATCCAAGTAAAAAAAAGAAGAAAACAATGAAGAAAGCATAACCGATAATAAGAAAAATAACATAAAGTCTATAAGAAAGAAACGATAACAATAACAAAATAAATAAATAATCGAAACACAATACACAACATATGCCAAGAACTACTAGAGTATGACTAGTACTACGACAAGCACTAATAAGCCTAAACCTATACACGACAAGACAACACTTTCTCTTACTAACCTTCTACCCTGATATGCGACCTCCGTTCCTTCCTATCTATAGTCATGTCCTCGATAATATGGTGCTACACCATGTTCTATCTAATCACCTCTCTTCCATACTTCTTCGACCTACCTCTGTACCTACCAGTTTATCGCACCTTCACACTGGGGCATCAACACACCTTTGCACGTGCCTAAATCATCTCAGTCTCACTTCCTTCATTTTGTCCACCGCAGAGGCCAATTCTATCTTTTTTGATTCTCATTCCTATTCTTGTTGCTCATAGTATGCCTATACATCCATCTTAACATTCTCAAGATGGGGCTCACCGCAAAATGTCTTCAAGGAAGGACTATTTGTCCTGCGACTGGTACTCAAACTGCTTGGTCCCTACATGGTAAAATCATGTAGGCATAGAGTATGCGTTAGTATGTTTGAATGTACTAAGTATGCGGGTATGCAATGCACATGACTTACCGAACCTGCATATCGATGTTAGATGACAAGGGCACATAATATACAAGGATCATATAATCAATAGAAGTTAATATACAAGATGCGATAAACCTCATGATGCATGCAATGCGATAATGCTCCTATGTAACGGGGATGGACTATAACCGACAAACCAAATCCATGCGAGCTATTACATGAACTGGACCGATTGGGACCTCCCACCGGTAGGGAGAAGATTACTTGCCAAGGGTAATCTACACCACACCTTACGACCACACTTTTCGGTTAGTGGTCACCTTCTTTACGACCATGCTTTTCAGAAGGATTTGAGAATTATATCAAGACATGTCATAACATAAACAGATAGACGAATAACATCCATCCCTATGTTGGCACATAGTTCAAGGAAAGGGAGAGGGACCTTAGGGATATCCCTAACGCCCGCAATACATCGGTGCTAAGTCTTACACATCCCACGAGAATACTTATATATATACTTCCACAACATGCATCTTCTGAATATACAAATTCTTGAGCGACCAACAATCCACTCCATACAACAAGGACAATTTAAACACCATTCTGTAAAACTTACTTTTAATTTTGGGTTACACCTTATCAGACAAGACTTTAAAAGCAAGCGTCAATTTCATCTATGCCGCTCCAATACGATGTGTGACATCATCATTGATGTCCCCACTATCTTGGGGCATGGGTTATCTTTTGAAAATACTCAGTGTCGCAAACTCAACATTGAATTGCACTCAAATACTCTATGTTGGTCCTGCTCAACCTGAACCCTTTAGACTCCAAAGCTTGTCTCCAAACCTCCAAACTAGCATTAACTCTATCTCGTATCTCATCAACCAATATCATGCCATCTGCAAATAACATATTACCCTTATTCTTGTACAACAGAATCATTATAATCCACCTTTATTCATTGGCCATTTTTGCCATCTTAAAAAGAGCATTAAGCCCCCCAATCAACTACTTTATACTTGCCTTGTCTGTGCTTTTCCAGAATTCCACTGACATCTTATCGGGTCTGATCGCTCTTTCCTTGCTCATCCTACTAATATCATGTCCAACTTCCTCCATCATAAAACACCTACAATACCTAAAATCCCTAAGTCTTTTAGAGTGAGCCAATTCACCCACCAATGTCTCTTTCCCCTTCTTCATTTAAGAGTTTGTGAAAGTATGCTTGCCATCTTTGCTTTATAGAGGTCACATCCACCAATACTTTGCCTTTTTCCTTCTTGATGCACTTTACCTGATCCAAGTCACAAGACTTTCTCTCTCTCACTTTTGCAAGCCTATACAATTTCTTATTCCTACCTGTCTCTTAGCTTGACATACAAGCATTCGAAAGCTACTGTCTTAGCAGTTGTAATGGCTAACTTAGCTTCTGTCTTCAACGTCTTATAGACTTTCTTAAGTGTCTGCTTCTCTTCCTTTCCCACACACTCCACCAACTTCATATATACAACCTTCTTTGCTTTCTTTTTGCTTTGGGCTTCTCTATTCCACCACCAATCTCCTTGATGACCACTATAATTACCCCTTGATACCCTTAGCATTTATGCAGGTGCTTTTCTAATGCAACTAGCTGTCTCACCCCACATGTTGCTCACATTTTCACTACTACTCTTAGATCCCATACCAATCAACTTCTCCCCCATCTCTCGATGAAGGGCAGGGGTTGAGCCTCCTCACTTATCCTCGACCGTCATATAAGGTCTTCTTTCTCCTATGCTTCTTATTCTCTAAGTCATCACCAAAAGCTTATGTTGTGTAGTAAGATTTTGCAATCCTTAAAAAAGCCTCTATCACCTTTTCTAAGGAATGAGTAATCTATCTGAGTCTTAGCTACTGTGCTACGAAAGGTAATCAAGTGGTTCTCCATCTTTAGAAAGCATGAGTTAGAAATTACTACTCAAAAGCTCTAGCAAAATCTAGAAGCGAAGCTCCACCTCCATTTCTCTCCCTAAGACCAAAATCTCCATGAGCATCTATCACCAAAGCCACTTGAGGTTGCCCCCTTGTGACTAATCTCCACCAATAGAAATCTTCTTGTAGATTGTTATTACCTCTCACTACCTCATCCAAATCCTTCCAAAAGAACTTTTTGACAATCACCCCTTATAGCAAACTCTCTTTATTTAGAAAAATCAATCTTGATGGTCTTTCATATCACACTCTAGATTAGTTCCTAGAAAACCACCAGTTGTTGTCAGCACTTTGCAATCTTATTTATCTTTCCAATCATTTAGCAATCTCCTAAAATACAAATTCCAATCCTAAGGTGACCAACATCTCCTCAATTCTGATTTCAAAGTTGGTACAAATAAAAAAATAAACCAGCGAACAGAAGCTGCAAAGCCCCTTTTCCACTCCTATTTTCTTCTAGGAAAAAAATCTTTTCCATCTTCCCACCTTGTAGCTGGAGTTAGCCATCAATGCCAGCCCAAAATTTCTAATGGTCCTCCGTACTCACATTCCATAAGCATCTGTCACTGAATCTGTACATTACTTTCTACTTGGCCATATTTGTGTTGAATCAGTTCTTTCCACAATGCACGGTCCTTCTGGATATATATCATAACCACTTGAACTTGCCATTGACCTTGCTCACGTGTTTGTCTAAAATCTCCACGGTCTGCTATGCGGCATCCACACTCGCAATCAACTCTATTCCCCATGTGACGTCCATGGGCTGTTCACCTCATTCATCATCACTTGCCTCGATGCCGAAGGTGAGTAAGATGTGGGGTCCTCACTTGGTGTAGGCTCAGACGGCATCTCCTCATTCTTCTTAAGAACCTTCTTTCACCTTTGGTGCTTCTTTCCTCCATCCTACCTAACGTTAGTAGCATTGGCGGTGTTGATGTCTCCCTTGCTTGCCATTCCCCTAGTATCAACCTTTGCTTTGATACCACTTTTTCACGGACTTACTCCAACTAAGCATTCCATGCAGCACTCGACAACTTACGACTCTTTCACGATCTTGTAAGCTTTTTCAAACTAGATCTCTAAGGGAACGCTAGATTGACGAAAGACACGAAAGTTTTTAAGAAGACTTGTATACTACATGGAGGATCGCTTGATTTTTCTTGATGGTTGTACAAATGAATGCCCCCTCCTATTTATACTACTCACTAAGGGCTAAAGTGTAAATAATTATTACTATACAAGTTCCGACATATTTACAAAGAAGTCCCTACTCTAGAATTTTCTTCACATCTAGACTTCTAAGCTATTCTTGGAAATTCTAGAGTTCTCTATTAACCTCTCTTCAACTCTAGAACCTTTCCCCTCATGCATGATGAAGTGGCGGGTCATGACAACTAGCTATAAAATTCCTTCATGAAAATCAAGATCGGGAGCTTTCAGCCATGGAGAAGAAATCTAACAAACAACTTCGGGAAATTTGTATAAGCTACCATTGAAGAGCCGAGTGGCTACCAATCAAAGGAATTTGGGGAAAAATCAAGACCCCATACCACTCCCACCCCCACCCCGCAAAAGAAGGCATGCAAATATAGCAAATTCATGATTTGGAGCCGATAGCCATGGATAATCTTAGAAATCAAGCTGGGGTACATCGAAGCATCCGACCGGGTAATTCCCACATTATGGAACTGAGCAGAAGTAATGGCTTGTGCTTGTGGCTTCAAGGGAGAAATCCACGCCTTATCGATGAGACTTGATGAAAGAAAGTCTGTGATGGAGAAAAAAGGGATAGACAACACAGTGTCAACTCTCAGGCACAAAGGAAGCGGTAAGAATGAACTGAAAAATTTGCAGTCTAGTTTGAATGTGGAAGTGGAGAGAGTGAGACACAGGGGGAAAGTTGTTTCCTTAACTCTTAAATGAAAGTAAAAATACCTTCTTGGAATTTTTGGGGGATTAACCAAATTTTCAATAAGAATGTGGTTAAGAGTTCAATGTTGAAATGGAGATCTGATGTATATTGCTTGCAAGAGACAAAAGTAAGCAAGGATGTGTAAACAATTGTGGGCCAGTAGATGGATGAGGTGCGAATTTGTTGAAGCTGATGGTAGTAGTGGGGAATCGTACTAATGTGGGATTGCAAATTTTGGGTGGCAAGCTGTGTGGAGGTGGATCACTTTTCGATTTCTACAAATTTGAAGCGATTCAAGATTTATTTTTCTGGTTTCTCATGGATGTGTATGCTCCACACACTAGAAGTGAGAAACTAGAGTGCTGGGAGGAGTTAGCAGCAGTCAGGGCAACGTGTAGAGGACCTTGGGTCATTTGTGGAGATTTCAACAGTCAGAACCATGGCAGAGAGGAGAGGATGTAATAGAATAACCAATGTGATGACAGACTTCTCCAACAAGATTGAGGACATGGAGTTACATGCCTCACATCTAAATGGTGGGAATTTCACATGGCTCAAGGGGATTAGCTGCTAGGTGAGATAGGTTTCTTTACTTAATGGAGTGGGAAGAGTCTTTTAGAAACATTCAACAACAATCATGCCTAGAGTACTATCTGACCATAGTCCTATATTATTGCAATGTGGTGACCGGGAGCAAAGGATATCCTATTTTAAATTCAAGAATTTGTGGCTCAATGTTGATGGTCTCAAGGACTTAAGTCAGGAGCGGTGGAGTGGTTTTGTTGTAGAAGGCTATCCTGACTATAAACTTAGCATGAGGCCAAGGATGTGATAGCAGAAACTCAAAGAATGGAGCAGCTTAACCTGGGGAGAACTTACTAACAAGAAAAATAACTTACTAAATGAGCTGATTGAGATAAATTTGATCCAGGATTCGAGAGTGTTACATGAGGAGGAACGGTGATAAGGGCAACAATTCTAGTAGAGTTGGAAGGTCTGTCCAAGAAGGAGCCAAGTTGGAGAAAAAAGTCAAAGAGTCCTATAGCTAAAGCAAGGGGACAAAAACATAAAATTCTTCCATAGGATGGCAACAACTCACAGAAGGTAATACAATTGATAGATTGATTGTTAGTGGAGAAGAGACCAAAGATCCAAAAGAAATTAAGGAGCATATAACTGAATTCTATAAGAAGTTGTATACTGAGCCAGAGAATTGGAGTCCAAAATTTGAAATGAAAGATTGCCTAGAGAATAAGTCAAGATGCGCAAGAGTGGATGCAAGGACCTTCCTCAGAAAATGAAGCGGCACATATCCTCAAACATTGTTATGGTGACAAGGCACCTGGGCCTCTGAGGGATTCACCATGTGCTTGATGAAACTATAGAAGAGGATGTGATGCAAACAATCCATAATTTCCATCAAAATGAGATGTTTGAGAAATCCTTAAATGATATTTTTGTGGCATTAATCCCCAAGAAGCATGGAGCAGAGGAGCTGAAGGATTTCAGACCAATGAGTTTGATAGGGGGAGTACAAAGTCATAGCTAAACCAATCATTGAGAGAATGAATACGGTAGTGGGGAGACCAATTAATGAACACCAAATGGCATTCTTGAAAGATAGATAGATAATGGATGTTGTATTGCTGGCTAATGAATTGGTGGATTTTATGGTGTAGCAGAATGTGCCAGGCATCTTATAAAATACCTATGTAAGCTGGATGAAAAGGCTTATGACCATGTCAATTGGAACTTCCTCCTCAAAGTTCTCGGTGACATGGGTTTTGGAAGAAAATGAAGGAATTGGATTAAATTGTGTCTACAATGAAGTTCTCAATTATTATAAATGGGAGCCAGAAGGTTTTTTCTAATCACAGAGAGGACCGAGACAGGGAGATCCCTATGTCTAATTTTTTTGTTCATTATAGCAATGGAGGGGCTCAACCACATAATTACAAAGGCAAATACTTTGTGTTGGCTAAAAGGTTTCTCTGCACATACAAAGCAAATGTTATGGAAGTTGGTCACTTACTATATGCAGATGATTCATCGGTATTCTGTGGAGCAGAGGTATCACAAATTAGGCATTACCATTTTTGAGGGTGTATCAGGGCTAAATAAAAACTGGCAAAAGAGCTGCTTGTATCCAGTCAATTAAGTAGAGAATATTAAGGACCTGCAGATAATTTGGTATGCTAAGTAGCTTCCTACTAAGTATTTGGGAGCAAAAAATAAAGACTTGCTAATTTGGAGTTGAATCTTGAAGGGAAAGCGGCAACATCCAGAAGATCAACATGAGATGTCCTAATCTTCTATATAGTTTAGTAGAATTCATAGCCCAATTGTACAGATTGAAAGTAGATTTTGTTTGATGTTACTGTCCGGGGGTTTGTAAATCCCACCTCATCAGTTTCTGATGAGTTCTTTTGTATGAATATAAAAGTTACCTAATTCAAAAAAAATTATATGGGAAACCATGATATTATTTATGCAAGAGGCTTTACTACATGCATTAGCATTTTTAAGACACAATTTCCCCTCGGACATTTCCCACATCCTTTCCCTCATATTTGTGGAGGATATTTTTGTAATAAATAATATTTTTTTTCAGAAATCATGCAATGCATGTTATTTTAATATATCAAACCAAACACTATACAAGAAATAATCCCAACATAAGTAATGTAGACATAACTAATACCAACATTACTAATGCTCATATTACTAATACACCCTATTCAACAGTATTCTTATTCATCCTACCAAATGACTCCTTAATGTTTAGATTCAGAAGTCTTCATTTTAAAAAACAAATAAGGCCCAAGAGGCCTATGGACTAATATATGGAATGCAAATACTATAACCAAGGAAAATATAACCGAAGTCTATTGGCTTCATTAGATGCTCAAAATATACTCACATAATTTTCTATACAAATTAAAGATTGTTAGGAAAGGGGAGTTCAACCTTAAGGATAGAGAGAGCATTAGATGTATTGACACCATTGTTCTTTCCTTGGGTATTTTTGGAACTCCATAGTTTTGTTCTTCCTACTTTGCCCTGCACTAGAGGTGGAGTTCATGCTCTAGTATTCTCCATTGATTGAAAACTAGGGAAAGAAAGGAAGGGAAACTACTAGGGTAAAATAGGTGGGGACACAGATTAAAAAAATTAGTGGCCAAGTAAGTTATCTCTCTACCCATTCTTCTTCCTTTTGTCAAACCATAAGAGTGGGAAAAGTGCAAACTGAAAGATTTGTCCTGTTTTATGAACTCTGGTAACAAATAAGGAATGTAGATACTTGAAACGTATATTTTAATGATTGCTGACTGTTCTGTAGATACGGGAAAGGTATATTTTTAATGATTGGGAGGTTGATGAAATATGTGAACTGATGAATCTATTGAAGGCAGTTACTCTGGATGATAGAAAAGGGGTAAGTGAATCTGGTTTCAAATAAAAAAGGGAAGTTTTGGTGTGAAAAGCTGCTATAATATGATGCAGAAGCAGGCTGGAAACAAGGAGACTGATTAGCCATGGAAAGGGATATGGAAAACAAAAGCCTCTTCCGGGGTTGCATTTTTGGATAGATAGCTGCAGATATGCTTGCATAACACATGACACCATATAGAAGAGAGGAATTTCCATGTGCAGCAGGTGTTACTTTGTGAAAGTGAAAACAATGACCTGGAAGATTTGAACTTCATTTTTGTGTATTTTGGGGGTCAATGGGTGATGCCAAAGGATGTTAAGAGCTTAATCTCATGCCGGCAGAGACAAAGGACCGGAAGACCATCCCATTATGGAATAACTGGAGTATTTGGTTAGAAAGAAATAAGGGATGCTTTGAAGAGAAGAAACTACAAATTTCTTTAGTAAAGTACAAGAGCATACAGAGGTTATGTATCTGGGTGAAAGGAACACAGACTGGAAGATTTGAACCACCTTTTTTGATGTTTTGGACTCTACAAAGATCTGATGTAATGGGATCTTCGTAATACCTTTTTGTACTTTCTAAAGTACCTTCTTGGCACTTGATCTAATAAAATTACCTTAGCTTCATCATTTGAAAGAACTCCCAAAAGCATTGACAAATACTAAGGAAGATAAAGTGGCAATTGCCTGTCAAAATTGTTCAATTTTTCAGCCAACAGAATCGATTATTAGCAAATAAAATCTCTTCCTAGCAAAAGAAGCTCTATGTGGAAAGGGGGTCAGGAGGGGAAGGAATGTAGCACTGAAACACATCGAAACATATTTTCCAAACTTTAAGGTTAGTGATCTCCTTAAATTTCAGAACTGGTGGTTGCCTATATTCTAAATGTCACATTGTCTTCAAATCTTTGATGCCAAAACTATGGACCAACCAACAATTTGAAACTTCAAGTGAGAATGGTCATGGGGTTGTCAAGTTCAAAGATACCATATAACAAGCTCTAGCATGGGAGTAACCATATACATGATTTTAGTACAAATTAAACACTCTACAATTAATATCATGAAGAAATGTGGTTGATACCTGTCTCCATCCCTGATGAGCAGAAGTGCTTTCTGCACTTGGCTGTGTTTCAGGTGATGCAATTAACTTGTGCCACAGCAACGAGACAACAGAAAAACATAATTCCTGTTTTTCTGCGAGTACCGACTTTATAAGATCTTGAGCATTGCAATTGAATCCTAAATGCCTGTCCATGGTCAGAAAGTTGGCCAAATCTGAAGCATCTAATGGGAAACTTGCGATCCCTTTACCACTGGTGCACTGTATAACCTCGCTTGAGTGTAAAACTTTTTCACTCATAGTTAAAGTTTTACAATCAGTTGAGTGTTTGCATTCGAGCAACGATGACTGTTCTGCAGTTAAACAGGTGCAATTGCTATATTTATTATGTTTTTTCCCATTCAAGTATGAGCTTCTTTTCTTAAGAACAGGCGCAGGTATTAGGTGTGCTTCCAATGGTTCGACCTTGTCGAGAATTAATGCAACAGCTTTACTATGAATATCAATGAGGTTATACAGTGAAGATGCTCTGGAGAGAATTTCATTATCCCACTTACACCGTATTAAGACTGACAGAGCATGCATGCAAGCCTTGGAACGTCTAAACAGATCAGAAATATGAGCAGCTACCATAGCAGCAGCAACTATCTCATTTGAGCTGTAGCTCCAGGAAGTTCCAATAGATGATGGTTTCAAAGAGAAAAGAGCCTCCAGAATTGTCAATATCCTCCGAGTGTGACAGACAGCAGAATGAATCCCATTTTTATACTCAATAGACGAATCATTTGCATGCTTTGCAGCCACCTGGATGGATTTTGGATCCGAATAATTACTCCCTCTTGAAAGCAATGGAAAGAGTTGAAGTTCACATGAAAGAGCACAGACAGCAGCAAGGACATAAGAATCAAATGCTGAAACAGGTCCTTGTTTTTTCACTTTCTTGGTTCCTTTTTCATTCTTCTTTCCACTGGCTTCCAAGTCTGAACCCATTTCATTAGGTTGGTGAGAATCTTCACCTACAGGCCTTCTGTTCCCATTTGTTTTTGCTTCATGCGTGAGACATACAGTTAACACAACAAAAAGAAGCCGAGAAGCAAGCTCTACAGAAGCACATGATTCCAAGAACAATGAATGAACCATCGTCCGCAGTTCTGCCACAGCAAGGTTTTTGGAGGCAGAGCCAAAGATGTATCTGTTTTTTTTGATTTCCTCTCTGGAAGACTCAGATGGAAATGTTCTCTGAAGAATTGCTTCCACTGTGGCCACAAATATTTTCATGAGACAAGTTTCGGACGGACTCCCCCGAGGAAGATACTCAAGAACCTTAAGTAGTGGTATATACAGGTTCCATGATAAAACAGGTGGTTGCAGAGGGGTGGCAACTATAATTTCAGGTAGATCAACAGCCGATGAACTTAAAGGAATCAAGCCATAAGCAGCTTCCCATATGGTACATATTCTCCATTCAACTTCAGGTCCATGTGCACAAAGCATTGATGCAATCCCTTGCGCAGTGGCTTCAACTGTGGCTTCTGCTAAAGGCACTTCTCTCTGAAGAACATTTCATGATTGATAGTCACTATCAAAAACAACTACTTGATAAATTTGGAAAAGTTCTACAGAAAATCCAGATATACCACAAACATAGAAATCAATTTTCAAAACAATGGATATACCTGCTTTTTATTGCGTGAAATATAGCCACCCAGTGGTTCGTGTTGAACTTCAATTCCTTCAACTTGCCTTAATGGAGGAAAGAGCAAAGCAGGTTGTGAAAGTACTCGAAAAAGTAAAGCAGCTGCAGCATCTGCAGCAATGCCTGCTCTCATGGACATGGCAATTCCAATAGCACGCAAGAAATGCAAATGCATCCAATTCCTAGGAAGCTTCAGTAATATATAGAAGGTTAGAAATGCTACATGTAAATTGAAAACAACTACAATTAAAACTTGACAAATTCAATTGGTGGAGTATTAAAACAGGTATACTAGGATTCTATATGGTCTCATTCCCATACTTAGTAAATACTTTTTGGTGGGAACATAATAAGAGTTCATAATTTTCTGCAAAGGACTTCATAGAAAGTGGAGAACAAAATTGAGAGTCTGGCAATATGCAAGTAGAGCAGCCATTAAAGTACGACCTTATTGAAGGCAGGCAAGATTAATTCAGTCTCTGAAACTGAAAAGAGAGCAAAAACCATATCAATTCTCACCATTTGAGCAAGTTACTTGTGGTTTATATGATGCATCTAAAGAGTGTAGGCATATTATGCAACGACTCAGAGAAATGAAAGCATGGAAACAATACCAAGTAATGTCTATACTTCATGGTAGACCATGTTATGGATGTAGGATTAAGGGTAATATTTTATCACAACAGTGGAGTCAGTTGGATACACCTAGAAGGCTAAGACCATCCTACATGGCAAGGACCTTAAGAAATTATGATAGAAGAAAAGTTTGTCATATGATGGAAATAAGGCTATGCACCTTGAAGACAGACTTAATATTCGACCAGCAAATAATACAATACAATATTTCTGATCCTCCAAGTTCAGCATTCAAATCTCAAATTGTTCATGGCACTATTTAGTTTAAGAAAATGGAAAAAATGGTCCCCTGTATTTCGGAGTAGGTTTAAAATCCTCTCTAAAGTATGTTCTGAACAGTTCTGGTCCTTTAAGTTTACCTCACTCAAATTTTTAATGAATTATCAGTTAGATTTGACAGGAACTGTGTGGCCCGGGGGGGGGGGGGGGATATGGCAGGAACTCACATTTTCAGGCACTTTGCAGTTTTTGCTATTTTTGATCTCTTTCTAGAGTTTGGTGCAGTTTTCTCAACGTAATTTCTGCTTTGGTCCATCTTTTGGTGTCTAGTATAGTGCTTTCTGTTGTAGTTTAAGGATATCATGAGACTTTCTTAGTTCTTTTGATTATATCTTTTGGATGAATGAAGTTTGTTGAATATTTCACGGAGACCGAAAGTGTTTACTTTTGGCAAATTTAAAGGACCAAAACTGTTCAGAGCATACTTTAGGACTATTTTGAACCTACTCCCAAACATAAGGGACGATTTTTGCCATTTTCTCTATTTTGTTGTGGGTTCTACGTTTTCTCTAGCATCAATGTTGACTTCTGATGTGTTAAGATTAAACAGTCAGTCAGTTGTTGCATTTTTTAAATTAAATATAATGAAATTACTCTGCAGTTTCTTGTTCTTTGAGGTTGGCTATTATCTGTTGTTTTTTTGTACTTCATTTATCATTTCATCTTGTTCTGGATAATTTGTCTGGTTTTCTATAGTATTTTGCCATTGTCTGGGAAGATCTGGATGAGGTTGTGCGAGGCATACCGGAGACAAAAAAAATCTTCATTGGGGTGACTTTTAATGGGCATATCGGGGCAACCACTAGTGGGTTTGAAGATGTTCATGGAGGCTTTGGTTTTGGGGAGAGGAATGGAATTGGGACGTCTCTCTTGGATTTTGCCAAAGCGTTTGAGTTAGTTATTGCTAACTCATGTTTCCCTAAGAGGGAAAACCACTTGATTACCTTCCGTAGTACGGTAGCTAAGACTCAGATAGATTACCTACTTCTCCGGAAGCGTGATAGAAGTCTATGTAAGAATTGCAAGGTTATTCCGAGTGAAAATATTTTCACTCAACATAGGCTTCTAATGATGAATTTAGAGATCAAGAGAGAAAAGAAGAAGAAGGTTATTTATGGCCAAACCGAGGATTAGATGGGGATGCCTTAAGGTTATTTATGCCCAACCGAGGATTAGATGGGGATACCTTACTCCTGTCCTCTCCTGAGAGATGGAAGAAAAGTTGAGAAACTTAGAGGCTTGTAGTAGCGGAAATGTGAACAATATGTCGGACACTACTACTGGTGACATTAAAAAGGTAGCTACCGAGGTACTAGGGGTTTTGAGAGGGGCCTTTGGTGGACGTCAGGGTGATTGGTGGTGGAATGAGGAAGTTCAGGTCAAAGTGAAAGATAAGAAGGTTGCTTACACAAAGTGGTTGGAGTGTAGGGATGAAGATAAAAAGCGAATGCTTAAGGAGACATATAAGACGGCTAAGTCAGAAGCAAACATGGCGGTGACGAGTGCTAAGACAACAATGTTTGAGCGCCTATATGAGGAGCTTAGTGATAAAGGCGGGGGCAAGAGATTGTATAGGCTTGCTAAAGAGAGAGAAAGGACCTCAATGGAGAAATATAGGGAAAGAAAGAAGGATCTTCATATGGTGTTCATTGATCTCAACAAGGCCTATGACAAAGTTCCAGGGGATGTCCTATAGAGGTGTCTAGAGGTGAAAGGTGTCCCAATGGCATATATCAGGGCGATCAAGGACATGTACGATGGAGCCAAAACTCGGTAAGAACGGTGGGAGGAGACTCAGAGTATTTTCCTGTTGAGATGGAACTCCATGAAGGATCTGTGTTGAGCCCTTTCCTATTTGCATAGTGATGGATGAGCTGACGTTATCTATCCAGGAGGAGGTTCCATGGTGTATGCTATTTGCAGATGACATATTACTGATTGATGAGACTCAGACTAAAGTTAATGATGGGTTGAACGCTTGGAGACACGCCTTGGAGTCCAAAGGATTCAAACTGAGCAGGACCAAAACTAAATACTTGGAGTGCGAATTCAGTGCTGCGAGGGATGAAACAGACATTGATGTGAGGCTTGCCACTCAACTTATCCCCAAGAGGGAAAACTTTAAGTATCTTGGGTCCATCATCCAAAGTAGTGGCGATATCGACGATGATGTCACACATCGTATTGGGGCAGCATGGACTAAATGGGGGCCTGCCTCTAGAGTATATTGTAACAAGAAGATACCACCTAAACTCAGAGGTAAGTTTTACAGAATGGTGGTTAGACCATCCTTGTTGTATGGGGTAGGGTGTTAGCCAATAACAAATGCACATGTTCAGAAGATGCATATCGCAAAGATGAGGATGTTGAGATTGATGTATGGTCACACAAGGAGGGATAAGATTAGGAATGAGACCATTTGGGAGAAGCTAGAGGTGGCCCCAGTGGCTGATAAGATGAGGGAAGTGAGACCGCGATGGTTTGGACATATGCAGAGACGGAATATCGATGCTCTTGTCAGGAGGTGCAAGAGGTAGACCGAAGAAGTATTGGGGGGATTACTGGATCTCACCGAGGACATGACCTTAGATCGAAAGGAGTGGAGGTCGCGAATTAGAGTAGCAGGCTAATTGGTTGGTAGGGTTAGGTGGAGGTATAGTAAGGTAGCACGAGTAGGCGTGTTTTATATCTGTCGTATGTGTGTTAGTTCTATTGTATTTACATATTGACATGTGCTTTTTGTCATATCTAGTTTATTCTGCTTATGGGCATTTGAGACGAGGGTTCCTAGGAAACAACCTCTCTACTTCTATGAGGTAGTGGTAAGGTCTGCGTACATTCTACCCTTTCCAGACCCCACTTGTGGGATTCCACTGGGTATGTTGTTGCTGTTGTTACTATGCTAGACTGTTTTTCACCTTGAGCTGAGGATTTATCAGAAACAACCTTTCTACCTCTCTACCTCCAAAGCAGGGGTAAGGTCTGCGTACACTTCACCTTCCCCAAACTCCACTTTGTGGGATTATACTGGGTATTCTATTGCTATTGTTGAATCCTCATTGGGTATTTCTTGGGATAATCATCCAAAAGTGCAAGACTGTTAAAGGTACATATTTGTCTACAAGAAGAGCCTAATGTCGCAAAGTCATCAGATCTTCGGACCTTTTAGGAATTAACTACAAATTTAAAATTTCTTAACACTCCAATTTTACAAAGATGACCTATTAGCTGAAGCCGACACTAGTCTCTACATTGCAGATATTCATATCTGGCATAGGGCTTTACCGAGCCTTGAGAATCTTCATAAAGAACCTTATAACTAGCATTAGCCCTTGAAAAATGAATATGAAGCCCCATCGCTGTAGATTCTAGGAAGTATGGGAAGGAAGAGGGAGTGAGGTAATAAAATGTTTTAGAATCGAAAAAAAACAAGCAACTTTAAAAATGCTCTCAGGCACATTAATCGAGGTTTCTCAACTTTTAGTTTAAATCATCCAAACTCTAGGTTTCAGATGGGTGAATCCGGCAAGGCTGCTGGAACACATCCAATAGGGGAGGGCAGCGTCTTTTCAGGATTCAAGTCCTACGACATTACAAGATGCAAGGATGAGGTCGGAAGATGGTTTGAATGGGTGTAGCTCAGCCGGAACCTGATGAGAAGAGTGAAAGTAAGCATTAAAGTCCTGAAATGGTTAGTTGCAGTATTTATTGAAGCTTCAAGTGCACAGGGAAGGGCTGTTAAGAGGTGGAACATGAAGGACCATTTTGCAGAGTTTTATTGCACTCTTAATTACAATGATAGTGGGAGAAACATCAGCTTTATAGCATTACAAGGTCAAAACAAATCTGTCATAATAACAACTGAGTCTAAACCCAAAGGAGGCCGGAGGAATATAGCACACAAGATTGCTGGCTTCATTTATAAACCAGACAAAACACAGGGACAGCAGTGAAAGACAGAAAACAGCTTCACAAGTCTTACAAAGAAGCTTTCTTCAAAGACAGATAGATGGCGGAGGCAACAGAGAAGGCCGGAATATAGACTACAGCAAACAAAGTAAGAATTATAGGTGGTGAATCGTAACTAGAAAATGATCTCGTGAACAGGTGGATTGTAGGAAAATTCTGGTGGCAAGCAAACGAGACCCCCAGTTTGAACAATGTGAGAAGAAGGGCTTGTAATTCATGCAAATTGGCGAGAGAAGTGAAAGTTTATGCCATGAATGATGGGCATTTCATGTTTAAACTCCCATCCAAAGTGGTAGTAGAGCATGTCTTAACAGGTCAATGGATCTGAAGGAAGATGAAGTTGGAGCTCAAATGGTGGGAACCAACGACGGGCTGCTAGCTGACAGAGAGAAGGAGAGATTGGGTATGGATTAGGCTGCTGGGTTTACCTATGAATCTGTGGTTGTAGAAGATCTTCAAGGAAATCAATAACATATGTAAAGGTTTTTTCAAGGAGGAGGAGGAAACTTCTCTCAGGAATCACCTTCAGTTGGCCAGAACCAAAGTACGAGGTGACGGGGAGAGGACTCCCAGATAAGTAGAAGTAACCTGCTATGGCTTTACCTTACATCATACCGGTGTGGTGTGAAACTCCGGTCACCGTAAGATTCTTGGATGAGAGAAGAGAGGAGAAGGGCAAATACCCCATGGACGATACCCAAGATAGTCTTTTGCAAAAGATAAAAGAGGCACACTCGGCGAGACAGGTGGATAGGCACGTGGGGACTTCAAGAGAGTGGTCCCGCATTCGAGTAGGCCTGCGATTTAAAGGGGGATATAATGTATATAGCAGGAAGAAAGTGTGAGTCAAAAGGAAATGGACCCAATTGTTGTTGTTTTAGAGCTCAAGCTTTAATAACCAATTCTGAACGACATAGTAGATATCAAGATATCAGCAAACAAAGCAAAGGAAAACAAATTCCCAAGCCAGATCATGCCATAAAATAGAGACGGAGGAGAACTGGAGTCGCAAGACTAAGGGTGGAGATGTCCTACACAAATAGAGAAGAATTGGGGGAGAAGAGTACAGCGTCAATGATACAGCCATCAGCAGATGAGAATATAGATGGAGGCACAGAGGAAGCTATCCCACTAGTATTTTGTGATGCAGCTGATGAGCATGTGCTTATTTTGAGAGTCATTTTCAATATATTTTTGGTTATTTCAGCTTTGCACATAAACTGGAGCAAGAGATTCATCTATTCAGTCAACGCAGTGATAAATATTGAAGACTTCGCTGACAAACTAGGAGGGAAAGTGGGTGAACTGCCAAAAACCTACCTCGGAATGCCTTTGGGGGCTAAGAGCTAGGCAGAAGAAATATGGAGTGGAGTAATTAAAAAGTCTGAAAGGAAGTTTGCAAACTGGAAATGTCAATATTTAACTTCAGGTGGTAGACTAACTATAGTAAATAGTGTTCTGGATGCCCTTCCCTTGTACATGATGTCATTATTACCTATACTAGCCAACATAACCAATCGGTAGAACTTATGATGTAAGACGACACAGTGGAGGAATAATCCCTTTCCTAAAAACTAGCTTAAAGGAGACATAATAAAAAAGTTTGCTTCCCTCTTGTTCATACTCAACATTACTCTTCCTTATTTATCTTTTTCTTTGGGGGGAGGGGGGAACCACGTAAGGTTTTCATTGATAATAACAAAGGCAACTTGGCGGTATACAGGAGATATACCAAATAGGAGAGACCTACAAAATATGGTTCTCTCCAAAAGACACTCAAGTCTCTACACAGACAGGAACTACATGGGTGCAACAAAAGAAAATAAGGGATTAGAGGCTACTACTCAATTGAGCAAAACTCATCTCCACCCCTTCAAAAGCTCTCCTATTTCCCTCTTTCCAAATGGACCACATTAGAGCGACAGTAACATGTCTAGTGCCTTCTTCTCCTAGTTCCACTCTTCCAGCTGAACATCAACTCCTTCATGGATCTTGGCATTACCCAAGTGACACTAAACCATGTAAACATCAATTCTTCCTTTTCTATCTTTCAGATATCCTGCTTAAGATTGTAATTAGCTGTGTTTTCCTCCACATGAAGGCCAAGACACACCAAACTACCTTCTCCACTCCCCAGCCCCTTCCCCGCAAAGAAAAAGATATAAAAGATAAAGGAAGTTGGCCGAGAATGGATCAATTAATGCCTGGGTAGATGAGACCAAGGCAATTTGTTGAAAACTAGCATTGGACATATACTGATGCTGCAGCCATGGGACTCTCTGTCCAAATATATTCTAAATCAGGATTACAGCATACTAGTTGTGGACAAGCTTTTATGCAAATCATACTGTAAACGAGTCAATTATGTGCCCAACAGATTGTGACAGTTCAAAAGTATCAGCATGTTGTAGATGGAAACCCCAAAAGAAAAGCTGGGAAAATGATAAAGATGTGACATTCAAATATATGTAGTTGGCCTCAACAAGAACTTGTTCAAACTACTTTGGTTGAAACTTTTATAACTTACCCGCAAGCCAGAAGCATAATCTTCAGCTGCTCGAAGAAGTTCCACTAGCTGAACAGCAGCATCAAGTGCATCTGGAGCCCAGGATGGTGGAGCTTCTAGAAGTCCAAGAAGAAGCCTTTGAGTGGCACTTGGAGTAGCAATTGCATAGTACCTAATCCACAAGGCAGATGTTAAAAATCCCTTCCCTTTCTTAAAAGCTCTAAAACTAACCTAATAAATGCTCTTACCGATGAAACAATCGTGCATACGGCTCAAGTGCTGGTAGCCCTGCAACAAGATGCTCATCCATAGGTGTTGTAGGAGGCGGAAGCAGAAGAGCAGGGACAGCTGCTGCAGTCAAGGTAGCAGTCTCATAACGAGCAACTTCTTCATCACAAACACTTAAAATAACCCCAGCCCCATTGGCAACTGCCCACCTCGGAGTTGAAGGGATTAACTGAGGATGCTTTCCAGAGCCACGAGAAGAAGCTAAAATAAAATTCTGAGTCAATAAAGTATATGACAATTCTGAAGGATGAAATTCTCTCAAAATACTAGTTCATACTTCCACACAAAAGTAAATTTATTGGTGTAATAGGAAGGGCCACAAAAAAAAAAAGATGAAAAGAAAGAACAACAACAACAACAACAACATATCCAGTGGAATCCCACAAGTGGGGTATGGGGAGGGCAGAATGTACGTAGACCTTACCACTACACTCACAGAAGAAGTAGAGAGGCAAAAGAAAGAACACGGAAGTATTATCAAAAATATGTAAAACAATTGGCACAGCCTCCACTGCAAACTTTCATATATGTGAAGAGCTTAGATATCCAACCAAGAGATCTGTAGCCCTCTTCTCTCTAAGAGGTACTAAAATCTTGTCACAAGGAGAAGGGAAGCCAGCATGGCTTGCAGTATATTGGAAAGAGATTAATTTTTTGTACATGCCCCATTATTCAAGTGAACTGTTTTAAATATGTGAAACAGTTGCACTGAAGTGTTCCACAGAGTTGTGTTTGTAAGTTTCCCACCTCAAACAAATGTAAATACACAACGTAAAATGTGGCCACAGAACAATTCATTCGTAAGACACTTCTGTCATGAACTTCTTCAGTTCTCTCGTAATTCTCAAATGGTATCAGAACAAATCCAGAATCAGGTTCAACCTCTATTTTCTATTTTCCCTTCTATCTCATATATTCAAGGGGATTTGTTTTATTCACCATCCTTCCCTTGGATGATATAAAATAGCCCTGGAGCTTTCAAGTGTGTTTCTTGATTACTCTTGCGTTGGAAAGGGACATGGTTGCTATTTCCTCGACCTCCATCATTACATTACATCAGGGGTCTATTTGGAAAGTCATCTGGTAATTGAAATAGGTATAATTATTAGGATAGCAATTACCAATCTTATAACTTATTTGTTTGCCACAATATAATTACAATGTAGTTATAAGTATCTTATTTATTGTATAAGTATAATTATAAGGTTATAAACTTTAAAAATAAAAATTAATTATCTAAAATTAAAAAGTTACATTAGACAAATAAGGATATTTATAAATAATATTAAATGAAACATCTAAGATATATATCATTTTTAAAATATATATTAATAAGTATATGTTCTTAACAAATCTCACATAAAAATTAATTTATATGTTTCAAATTAGTGCATTTTAATTAAATTAATCTAAAAGACTAAACATACGAGCTTTGTACGAACATCATAAAATGCATGTTTGATAAAAATATTAATATTATAAATATAATCTCATAGTAAAATTAGTAAAATATTTGACAAAAGATAATCTATCAAATCTAACTAAAAAATAAATGGTTTGTAATGTAAAATATCAAGTCAATACTACTCAAACATATGAAACTAAAAATATAACATAAGTTCTAAATTCAAAATAAAAAATTTAACATAAGACTCTGATGTTGAATTTCAACATAACGCACACAAGTATGATTTAAAAGAAAAAAAGTAAGTTCATAACTTTATTCAACAATGAATTCAATTTTAATTTAAGAATACTAGTAAAATCATGTTAATGGAAAACAATGAACATGGAATAAATAAATAGAGAAGATAATATAAAAAATTGCATGGAATCACAAGAATTAAAAGTTGAGAATGAGAAGAAAATGAAAAATCAATATTATAAAGTAAAATAAAATATATTTTTAAAAATACATTAGAATAATAAAAATAGAATTTTTTTAAAATAATAGAAAAAATTAAAATAAAAAAGTAAAAGAAAGAAATTAAAAAGTAACCAGTCTATAATTACACTGTGTAATTACCAGCAATTCGAAAATCAGCTCACATATATTTTTACAAAACCGCTACTAGAAAAGATTTTGTTTGTATTACAAATTTTACAAAACGCAGTTTATGTGTATGTATTTTAGTTCGTATATTCTTCTCTGATTTCCTTTTTGCGCTAATTATTTGCATCGATATTTGTTACCTTTTTCGGACGCTTCACTTTCCATCTTTTCTTTTTCTTCTTTGTATTTTATGTAAAAGAACTCATCAAGGAACTGTTCAGGAGGGATTTACAAACCCCCTGGGGGTGCTATCATTCTCAAAATCCAAAAACAAATATTCAAAAATTTAGAATTGACCTATGAACTCCACTAAGCTATCTCTTCCCCCACTAAATCTTATTTACACCAAAAATACAAAAGACTAAAACATCTTGATCATCTGTGAGCCGATAACCTTTCTTTCATAACATGTCACGCCCCGAGCCTACATCCTGGACGTGGCCGGCACTCGGAAACCATTTCTGGTCACAAGCGAAACACTTGGCGTAATTAACTTACTCAGCGGAAGACACTAACATCATAATGAATTAAAGTGGACTCAATATTCATGAACTCAGACATACAATAATAATATATAAAACTTGACTCAAAGCTTTCAAACAACTCCAAGGAAATTACATGAACAATATCTTTCTAGTCTACGAAGCCTCTAAATATTAACTCTGAACTAGGTACTGGGGTAGGCTCATAGCTGCCTCAACTTAAATAATTACAAAAGGAATAAAGACTCTTGAGCACCTCTGAATGCAAAGAGGCCTCATCGACTACTGGTGGGGATTGCCTTACTGAAGGTCTGCTATCATGGGTACCTAAATCTGCATCGAAAAACGATGCAGCGCCATAGGGCGTTAGTATATGAAATGTACGGTATGTAAGATGGCCAAAAAGTACTAAAGACAGGATACTCAACTTTAGAACTGAACTCTAAGATAGCTCAATTGATAAAAGTATGTCATGCAAGTAAAACATATGCTTTAAACTCGTTTAAAAGTACACCTCATAGTATAAAAGAAATACTTGTTTTAATGCATTAATGAACCAACTCAATGTATGAAAAATGAAATACTCAAAATGCTCAGCTCTGAAAAATAGCTTATCTCAACTAAATGTGCAACATAATAAAAGGAAACACTTTAACAAAGAAATAAGACAACTCAGTGTATAAAATAATACGCTTTACTTCTTAGGGAGTTTCTCTAACCGACAACCATCACTATGAGTCTCATGATGATACAACGTCTTGCCCACGTTGTCAGAGCCATCCAATTCCTTGCTAGGATAAAGGACGAAGCTGAACTTATGGATCCATCTAAACTGGGCCATCTCAGTGGCACATGAGGAGTCATACAATATTGGTACGATCCTATCCTATGTTGGCTACGTAGTTTATGAGTTCAAGTTATTATTACTCTTACCCATATCAGTGCTCAATTCTACTTCCAAAATATTATTTATATGCTCATAACTTTAAAAGTAATATTACTCGGAAATATTTCTCTAACTTTTTGGGACTTGGCCCAAGAAGGTATCAATGCAATGAGTCTCAAAAACATAGGTTTATTGCTCAACTAACTTATAAATATAGATCCTTTAAATACTTCTTAGACTCAACTCAATGCTTTAGACTTGATAGTTTTTCATGAAATATCTAGGGTTCACACTAGTTCAACAATTAAATGTGACCATCTTGACTTGAAAACCTAACTCAGTAATGAAACCATTAAATGCCATGACTTTCTTCAAGAAAGCATAAATAAATACTTTGATGGAATTTACTCGCAATGAAGAAAACTTGTTCTAACAATTAACTTGATATAGGATGGAAACTAGAATTTTAAGATGCTAAGACAAATGTAGAATGAATTTCGAAGGGGCCTTACATACCTAGAAGACTTAGATTCTTGAAGAGCTTTGAAGAAGATGCTTGAAAGCCCCAGCTTTTCTCCTCTTGAAACTACATTCTAAGTCTTGAGAATGTCTTTTAGCGTAAAAGATCGACTAATAATATTTAGGACTTAATTAGGTGTAACACCATCAAGTTTAGGCTAAGAAACAGTGGGAAAGGACTAAAATAATCTTTCTTAAAAATGCTGACAAGGTCGTCTACGGAGCCTCCGTAGAAGTTTCTATGGGCTGTAGAAGCCATCCGTAGAATCGGGGGTGGATTCCGGGGTCCTGGAACTCATTTTACAAGCCCAAACTACGGACCATAGAAGCTTCTATGATCCGTAGTTGGGTCCATAGGAACCTAGACTCAAAAACCAACTTGGAACACATTTTCACGAGCTGGACTTTATGGATCATCAACCCATTTACGACCCGTAATCCAGGGGTCGTAAAAACTGCTCCAGAAAACTTTGCTCTGGCAGTCTTCACTAAAACGGTCATAACTTTTTGCTCTGAACTCCAAATGAGGCAATCTTGGAGGCCTTGGAAATGAGGATTCAGAGACCTTTAATTTGATAGGTTATGGGCACCTAATCCTTTGTGTGCTGAGAGTTATGGTAATTTAAAGTTGACCCTTGCATAATCTAATGCGAAAAACTTAATCGATAGGAAAGTTTTGAATTTGACTAAGTACTAGAGGTCTCTTATGACCCTAATCCACTTCTAATACACTTCACACATATAGGAATGAGCCTAAAACATAGGTACATGTAAGGCATATTACGTTCAAGCTAATATACTTACAACGGAAAAAGTTCGAATCCTATGAATAGAGTTGTGGAGTGTTACATAACGTCTCTCATTCCTTTCTTTCCATAGTGTCCGTGTCCACCAGATGCAAGCAGGAATATTTTTCCACCAATCTTTCTTTGAACCTGTCTTTCCAATTCCTTGCCAGTGCATTAGGACCTCAAAAGTGGTTCTGGGCATTGTCCAATTCACCCCGAGTATACAAATGAATATGTTCCACAATTTTGTAGCAATCTTGCAATGCAGAAATAAATGGCCATTTACTTCACCCTCTTGTCCATACATATAACACCGTGAACAGATCTCTATATCTCTTCTTGGTAGCACTTCATAGGTTAAACAAGTTCTTCTAATTACCAGCCAAGTGAAACATGCAACTTTTAAAGGGATCTTAATCTTCCGGATACACTTGTCATGTTCTTGATGCTCAAACCCCCTTTGCCCTTGTGTTTTGCTCACATCACCTCTTTCCATTTAACCAAGCTGTATCCTTGTTCCCTTTATTCTCTTGCCAGAGGAATACACTTGTCAACTTGTTGAGTTTCATTCCAATAATTTTTGGCAGTGGAAAAAGACTTAGCATGTAAGTTGGAAAGGCATCCAAAACGGATTTTATGAGAGTCAGTCTACCTCCCGGAGATAGTTATTGACTCTTCCACCTTGTCAGCTTCCTTGCACTTCTCTCCAAGACTTCATACTTCCAATTCTTTGTTCTTGGCTCCCAAGGGCATCCCAGGTATTTGGTGGGAAGAGAATCCACTTGACAACCCAGGTTGTCGGCAAGACCTTGCATGTTATTAACTGGGAACAAGCAACCCTTCCGCCAGTTCACATGTGAAACTGATATGCCTTCAAAAATCACCAGTACTGCCCTCAAATGTCTAATTTGTGACACTTCTGCACCGTAGAATACTAGAGAATCATCATTTAGTAGGTGTGTGACCTCCATGTTATTAGCCCTGTTAGTATATGCACCAAAAATTCTTGTTCATCCCAATTCCTTAGCCTTTCTAACCTAAGTTGCTCGGACTTGGTTGCGAGTATCCGATACGGGTGCGGATCTAGAGGCCGGATCCTTCATGATCTAATTTTTAAGATTTGGGGGTATGGATCCATGTAAGGATAAGAGTGCGGAGATTCACCTAAAAATAATCAAAATATCTAAAAATAGAGAGATAAAACCTAAAAAATGAGATTTTATATGGAGAACTTGCAGAAATTTTGGAAGGGGATTAAAGAAAAAAGTGTGACATAGAAATTTCTATATAAAAGGTATTCCATTTTCTTAAATTTCACCTTAACTTTGTATTGATCACATAAATCATTAAAATCGTCCAAACTTTTCCCAATGTTATTGATCAAAGTACCCGAAACCGATTGATTGAATCGGACACAGATCCCACACCCACACCCACACCCATGACGTGTCGACATGTCTGCGGCACCAATAGTGAAGAGTCCGAGCAACTTAGTTTCTAACCATGTGGTTGAGTCCCTCCAATGCCAGGAGGAATAAGAAAGGAGACATGGGATCTCCTTGTCTTAAATCCCTTTGTGATTGAAAAAATCCCTCTGGACTCCCATTTATACTAATTCTGAACTTCAAAGTTGACACACAAAACTTGATCCAATTCACCCATTTCCTCCCAAAACTAATGTCCCACAGAACTTTAAAGAGGTAGTTCCAGTTGACATGGTCGTACGCCTTCTCTATATCCAATTTACATAGGATACGTGGTATGTTTTGCTTTACCCTGGAATCCACCAACTCATTAGCCAATAAAGAAGCATCCATTAACTGTTTATCCTTCAAAAAAGCCATTTGGCGCTCATTTATCAATCTCCCCATAGCTGTTTTCATTCTCTGAGTGATCAACTTGGCGATGATTTTGTACATTCCATCAACCAAACTTATTGGCCTAAAGTCCTTGATTTCCTTCTGCTCCAAACTTTTGACGGATTTATGCCACAAAAGTGACATTCAAAGATCTTTCAAACATTTCATTCTGATGTAAGTTATGAATAGTTTGCTTCACATCACCCATTATGATCTCCCAACACTCCTTGAAAAAACACATAGTAAAACCATCTGGACCAGGGGCTTTGTCCCCATCACACAGTTTGAGAATGTGTACCACTTCCTCTTCTGAGAATGGTCTCTACATCCATTCCTGCTCCTCTTGGCTTATTCTTGGGCAATTCATCATCACAAATGGTGGCCTCCAACGTTCTGATTCAGTGTATAGCTTCTCGTAGAAATATGTTAATATGCTCTTTGATTTATTTCGGATCTTTAATCTCCTATTCACCAATAATCAGTCTGTCGATGGTGTTGTACCTGCTACATGGCGTTGCCACTCTTTGAAAGAACTTGGTATTATTATATCCTTGCTTTAGCCATAGCACTCTGAACTTCTGTCTCCACCTGGACTTTTCATTCTTAGCTAACTCTTCTAACTCGACTAGAATTGTTAATTTAATCATCTTCTCTTCCTCTGTCAGCACTCTTATCATTCTGAATCAGCAGCTAGCTCATTTAGTAAATTGTTTTTCTTGTTAGTGAGTTCCCCAAAAGTTACATCCGTTCTTTGAGTTTCTGCTTTAGCATCTTTAGTTTCATACTAAATTTGAAGTCTAGATATCCTTCCACAACAAAACCAGTCCATTAATTCTGGATTAGATCTTTGAAACCCTCTACATTAAGCCACCAGTTTTCGAATTTGAAGTAAGACTTCCTTTGTTCCCAATCACCACATTGTAGCATAATGGGGTTGTGATCAGATATAACTCTAGGCATAATTTGTTGTCTAATGTTTCTGAACTATTCTTCCCACTCAATTGAGTAAAGAAATCTGTCCAGCCTAGCAGCACTATGGTAGTTAGCCTTTCTGAACCAGGTTAAAATCCCACCATTTAGATGAGGGTCATGTAGCTCCATATCCTCTATCCAACTCGAGAAATCAGCCATTACATTGGTTATTCTCTACCTCTCCTTTCTTCCATTATTCTAACAGCGTTGAAGTCCCCATGTGTGACCCAGGGACCTCCACATAGCTCCCTAACTGCTGCAATTTCTTCCCAGCATTCCAATTTCTCAGTTCTGGTTTGTGGCGCATATATGCCAGTAAGAAACCAACAGAATGCATCTTGGACAACTCCAAATCGGCCTGTGATTGAGAATTTTCCTTCCTCTACATAGCTGCCCACCCAAACTCTTGAATCCCACATAATTAGAATCTCGTTCCATCTTATCAACTTCTTTCCTTCTTCACTCAACCATCACCTCTTTAAACTACTGAAACTCCTCTATCTTCTCTCATCCTTAAAATAATACTCATCTCTTTCACCCTCTTTCACCTTCTTTCTCAAAAATAACTCGCACCAGATCCATGGCTTCTCTAAAGAACTTCCTCAAAAAACCCCTCTAACTCCCTCGAGATCGACTTCCTTTCCCTCTCCTCTAACTCCCTTGAGATCGACTTCCTTTCCCTCTCCTCTGACTCTTCTGAAGCAGAGTCCTAAGCTAAGCCCTCTTCTTCCAACAAAAGGCCCTTCCCTGCCAAGAAGAAAACGAACAAAAAGGCTCGTTTTGAATTCTTTGGATCTTTTGGTCCAGAAGACGTGCATAAATTCTGGGATATTGAGTAAAAGCAAAAATTTGAATGTTTCAAAAAGCGACCAGTGGTGCCTGGCCGAGTAGTAAATCTAGAGCAACGGGTAGAATCTCATTGCCCGGTAAGTTCTATCCTTAGGGCTCAAAAGCTATCTCTGCTTTTGTGACTTGATGGTCTTGAATACTATATAGAACCTGTTCTTATGTTCAATGCTAATCCGCTTTTCTAAAGACAGTGAGAATCTGGAAACTCTTGTTTTGGGAAATCGTATCATTGTGAATGAATACTTGTTTAAGGATGTGTTTAGTTCTGAATTTTCTAGTGATATTCTGTATATGAAAGGTATCTGGCCTGAGGATTTTGAAGTCCCTTTGAACGCTGCAAAAACAGCTACTGCTGAACCTAATGTCGAGTTATCTAATTTTAGTCCTCTTTCTGTGTTCTAAAAATCGTATTTAAGCTCACAGTATTGTCATTACTTTGGTTCCTTGGAAAGGATCTCTTAGTAGCATCTCTAAAAGGAATGTCTTTTTTTCTGTACTGTCTCTTGAAAAAATATCACATTAACTGAGTTGTTTTGATTGGTGAATACATGCTCAAAAGTGTTGAGGGCTCTAATCCTACTGCTAGTCTACCTTATGGATTGCTTGTCTTTCATACCATTGTTGATACTCTGGTGGATCTCTCAAAGTATACACCTCTTGAAGTAGCAGCTACCTATGATTCTGGGACTTTCTCAAGTGTGGGATATACGCTTGTTTACAAGAAGTGGCACAAGAAGAAGTCTCTTAACGCAAAAGTTGATGCTCCTAAGGCTACTAATTCCTCTGCTGGTTCTGCATCACTACTTCTCAAAGAAGCTGAGGACATTAAGACTCAAATTGTTGCTTTAGAGTCTTACATGTAGGTCATGCAGGAGACCATTGGTAAGATTCTTCAGCTTAGCAAGGATACCAAAACTGATTTCGGCAATTTTTGGCTAGATTAATCTGAATAGCTTAAATAAAGATGGGATTCGGTCTGTCAACAGACTGATTAAGCGAGTTGACTCTATCAGGGCAGTTGATGGCTCCTCAAACAATGAGCTAGCCATTTCCGTTCAGACCTCCTACTTTAACTTCTCTAAGAATAAGCCTTCCTACAATAACTTCTGCAAGAACATTCTCAACACTCTTTAAGTACTTTCTTGGTGACCGTTGACTAATTGTTCTCTCTTTATCTAAACTCTGTTTTGCAAAAATCTCTTTTGGACTGAAATATTGGGAACCCTCGTCTTATCCAAAAAAAAAATTGGGAATCCTTCACCCTCACTCTGGATGTTTAGTTTCTGCTGACTATGCTTGCATCCGTATTGTGAGAGGTGATCACCTTGTCGCCAATGGCGAGAGGCGAGGCAACCCTTCATCGCCTTTTAGTTTTATGGCGAGGCGATCTTCAAAAGGCGACGTCATAGCGACAAAGGAGAGAGGAAAGAAAGGCATCCCCTTTTGTATTTTCTTAAAAAAAAAAGGGGGGGGGGGGGGGCGGGGGCAATTTAGGGTTTTAAAAATTAAAAGATAATTTTAGGGTTTTCTTTCTAAATTTGCATAATTGCACTCTTACACTTAGACTTCGACTCCAACCAAATAAGCCAACTAGACTTCTCCCCCAACCAGCCAAACTTTTCCGGAGACTCCAAAGTCCAACCAATACGTATTTCTTTTTTCCTTCTTCTTTTCTTGTTGCGTTTTCTTCTTCTTCTTCTTCTTCAAACTACAGAATTACTTCTACCTCTGTTATTTTTCTCACTGTTTTCACTTTTGTTTTTTTTCTTTTTCTTATTCAAGTTCTAGACTTGTAGTATCTACTATCTATTTTTAGTTTTTGAACTGAAATATTTGCTACTATGTTATTGAGATTTTGATTATTTATGTATGGAATTAAATATTTTAATTTTTTGGTATTAATTGATGTTGTACTGCAAAAAGGCGATTGCCTTGCCACTTGCCTCGGCTTGTGACTTTCGCCGTCCAAAACACTGGCTTGCATGTATATTTATCTATTTGTATGCATATTCCTCTTGTATATTTCTGTTTTCCTTTTTGACTATTCCAAGGGGGAGAAATTAGATAAATAAGGGAAGGCACAAAGCAAGGAGGAGCAGCAACTACTACATGTTACACGAAGGCACAGATCAAGGGGGAGGCAAACTGAAGATAGGGAAGTCAAAAGCGAAATTTGTATAGTTAAATGTCATTATCGAAAAGGGCGAGATTGTTAGCAATGAAGATATTTTGAATAATGATTCTCATCTATTGCAGGAAAACAGGAAGCAGCAACTCGCAAGGATTCAACTACACAAGATTGATTTACTATAGTCAAAAAGGAAAGGAAGATCACTCTGAAGGGAATCAAGCAATCAAAGTCAAGAAAGAGAAAGGAACCATAAAATCAGGAGATTGACACACAAATATATGAAGAGAAGATTGCAGAGATCAAGAGAAGATTACTCAATCATTGCAGAGATCAAGGGAGAAGATTTCAGAGATTCGAGTAAATTACGATAACACTCTGTACAAGGCAGAGATCTATTTCAAGAAAAAAGAAGATCACACCACACACGGACATATCTGATATGGACGTGAATACTCAATCAAGGAAACATTACAAATCCTTCATTGAATAAAATTCCTTTTGTTTTTCCTGATAGATCTAACGGCTACTTTCAAAAGTCAATATAAAAGGACTTCCTCATCAACCTAGAAGAGCACACACACTTCACTTGAACTTGTACTCTTGTTTTCTTTCATCTTTCAAAAGTTTTGTGTTCAATCAAGTCTACAATTGTATCTCAAAAGAGAAACTAAGATCTTTAGAATAGGTTTTACAGGTAGAAGTTCACGTCAAAAGTCTAATTTGCATATCAATTAAGTATAGATTCCAAAGAACTGCGTACTACCAAGGCTCACTAAAAGCTCTAAAGGAAACCGTTATAACCCAAGGGGACTGGACTAGGCACCACAAGGTGATTCGAACCAGTATAAAAATCTCTGTCTCTCTTACTTTGCTTTCTTACATTATCTATTATTTGTGAAACTAATCTGCAGGTCAGTCAACTCTCGTCGTTGAGCAATTGACTTAGAAGAAACATTTCAATTCACCAACCCACCCCCTCTTGAATATCATATACTAGGCTATGACAATAGATGTGATAACTAAAAGGATGTCAACAAGCTATCTTCAGGTTTTATTAGAAAAGTATGAGAAGACTTTTAGCCTACAATAGACACATTCATTCAGAAAAACTTAACAGCAAATTATTCACACAAGTGATTTAGAACTGAAAACTGAATGTGCAGTTTTTGAACCTTAAAATAGACACAAATTCAACCAATGAAAGTTCACATACCTGTGGATGGTGGCTTTAGTTCTCCAGCAGCATACTTTCCCATAACACCACCACACCTACATAGATAAATCGCTTTGCTATATCAATAGCATGATAATGTAGTTCTAACTTCCTATTACTTAACGATCTCTCACTGTCTATGAATTAGTCTAAGCACATAATTTAATGAGAAAAACTCAGGTCAATATAATGACAAAGTTCACTATATAACTTGAGAAGCACCAAAAACAGATTAAACAAAGTTAGCATTGGACATGGATAAAAGAAATAGATGGACCAAAGAAGCGAACCTCGTGTTTGTTCTGCTATACATATGTACTATCCGTGAAGCACTTTTTCAGTATGGGCACAAGCATAAAATAGACTTGTATTTCAGTATGACAGGCCCAGCAATAAATGGAAGTTTTAGTGAAAGTTACTCAAAAACAAGAAAGCTTCAAAAGCATGTCATTTGGGGCTTTGGATATAATCCTCATGCACTGGGATAGACAAATTAACAGACCAACCTGGGAAAGTGTCTTTGATTAAAAGGAGAAAGAGAAGCTCTATCTTCTCTGTGGACGAATTAACACGGATGTTTTTCAAATAAATATGTTCTGAAACTACGATTGTTGATAGGAAAATTGGAAAGATTTTCAAGAACTGAAGACAGAAAATTCTGCTGAACAAGAAGACCAGTTGAGGACAAGACAGTGCAAAGAGATTCGGGACACGTAGTCAAGATTTAGGAGGATATTACAGCGGCCTATCTATAGCAGCTGTGAGTGCATTAGGTAACCTGAGTTACTCTTATACTAATGTAGACAGCCCCACTGCATGTAATTACTATAGCATGTAAATTTTCAGTAGCAGAATGATTTTAGTTATGGCTTCAGCAGCAAGATCAATTAATGGCCAGCTCTACATTTTTTTTTCATAAAAGGACCAAAATTACCATTAAACTTTTGCAAATAGAGCACCTTTACCTTCCGTTGTCTTTTGGAATAAAAAATGTCCTTGATGTTATTTTATTGGCTCACAAGTGCCCTCCTCACTAAGACTTCCAGCTTGGACAACAAACAACTTAAAAAATAAGTACTTTGCTGAAGTGGATGCTATTTGGGCAAGGTTTCTCAAAATTTTAATTTTCTTTATCCCCCCCCCCCCCCCCCACCAACCCACCCACAACACACAAACACTCACCCATTCTTGCTGTTGTCGTCAAATTCATTCTTCCTACTTCTCTTCGTAGTAGGAGAATCCAAGTGATACAATGTTAAGGAGAAGATGTGATTATCAAGAGGAAGCAGAATTTGAAATGTGGTCATTGCTGTTTAGCTAGTTAGTTAGGCAGTTACACAGTTAGTTAGGAATTACTGTTCAGTTTCTATCATGAATAGAAATGCAAAAATCTTCTTCTCTCTTTCTTGCAATTTCTCTCAACTAAAATCTCGGATTTCCCTGATTTAGTCATCATTTTCCTCGAGAGTTGTCCTGGATTGACCCAATTCCCTGTGATTTCTTCTCCTTGAATCACCAAGATAGAAATGGCCTCCATCTCTTCACGAGCAATTACACACAGTGTGTAGATGTGTATATATATGCATGTGCAGATGTGTATATGTATATGTATATGTAGATGTGTATAAATGTGTGTGTGTGTGTTTGAGTGTGTGTATATATATATCAGGCAAATGAAAATAATAAAGGCAGATTTAAAATAAAGCAGTTGTAAGCGGATAATAATTGTTTACTTTTAGAAGATTTATGATTAAAATCCTACTCAATACTCCCTCTCTCGCTAAGTCTTATCATGTTTATCTCATGATTTTGGCTATATTCTTCCCAATTTACCAAATTACTACTTTTTTTATATGTTGCTACCCCGTTCATCTCTCTCTTAACTTATGTTATTGATAACTTCTGCTTTAACCCCACCTCAGAGACGGTAATAACTATGTCCTTTAATCACGACGGACTTTCAATGCCTTTAACATTCTAGGAAATTACAGGTTAATCCATCGTCGCTATCAAGCGATTAAGAGCTTAACCATATGTAGGGGTAGTTCATGATACTGATTATAATAACATCTTACAATACATCATTTAAACAAACATAATTTCCATACATAACATATTCTTTGGGAAAAATACAGGAAAATATGAGACTTACATGATTTAGACGGAGAGAGATTTCCCTTTTGGGGACACCATCTGACTCTTACAAGCTACAATGTAACTTTAATATACAAGCTTAATATTATACAAGAGGAATTTAGAGGTTTTGGCTTATGGGAAGGGTTATGGGAGACATTGGAAGACAGGATGGGGAATATGTTGTGTAACTCTTGCGTCTTTCTTCTCTCTGCTCTTTAAGTTACGTAGAAGGGGGGTATTTATAGTTGCTTCCGGACTTGAACTTCGGATTTGAAAACTTATTATATCTTCTTGTCTCTTCAGGTCCGGCTTTTACCTTTTCCTCTATTCTTTCTGGGCGTCCACGTGTCCCTATTATCTCTTCTTTTTATATCGTTTGTCTTCTTGCTTTAGTCTTGTCGTGTCACCTGTATCAACTTTAATTGTTTCTGACTACTTCACGTGCATTGTCAGTCTTTGTCTGCTGACTAGTCTTGTTTTGTCATTTGCATCCTATTCATGTATCCAGATTGTGGAGTGTTATTGAGTCGAAACTCATGCCTGAGTCTGTATCTTCTAGCCCGTGTTGTGTCCCTTAGTCTGACTCATAAGGTGTATCTATATATGCGTTTGTAATGTTTTTGTCTTCATGCTTTGGTGATTCTGTCTTAGTCTCGGATCGTTTTTCTTGCAGATATTTTCCTAACGTCTTCTTAATTAATTGTTCCATCTTGTCTTGTTTTTTCTTTTTTACTTTTATTGCTCTTTTTCTTGATGATTCTCCCTTGCTTTGGTCTTTAAGTATTTTTGGCTTGGTAATTACACTTTTTGGCAAAGTGTCAACCTTTAACGGATTTGATAAGTCTTTACCAGCCACCGTTTGAGCCGAACTAGCTGTGTCGCTATCTGACACAGTGGATCTTGTTGCATTCATTGGGAAATGCCCATCCGTCTCATCCATTTTTCTTGGAGACGCAGAACTCTGTGGTCTAAGACTAATATCTCCCATGCTTGCCTTCTTTTGATATAACTTTAAGTTTATGGCTTCAAGTCGTTCTTTTGCTATCTGTACCTGTTCTATGAGTCTGGCATTTTCTTGTTGTACTGCCTCGTTTTTAGATTTAATCTTTTAAAACCTTCGGTCATGGATAAGCAATGGTCACAAAAAATAATCTTATTTGTGTCTTTCTGAACATTGTATTGGATGGTTTTGTCGGAGAGATGAGAATATATAGTAATTTAGTCTTAAATATCCTCTTGCATAGTCTAAAGCACATGAAAATCATTGAATCCTTTGGAAAAAGGTTTTTGAAATTTTTTAATTGAGTCTAAAACTTCTATCCATGTCTGGAAAACACCTTGGGTTTTCCCATGTATTAACACATTATATTTAAATCTATTTTCTTTACTTTTGTTTGTTAAGTATTGACATAAGGAGTTTATTACGGCTATAAAATATTTATTATTTCTTTTGTTATATACTATCCATAAATTTGCTATAAATTTGTGGTCGGGCCCTTCCCCAGACCCTGCGAATGGCGGGAGCTTTAGTACACCGGGCTGGCCCCTTTTTTTTTAATCCATAAATTGTCTATTACGCATCTTTGTGGTCTGTCTACTATATATTCTGGTAGAACTTTGAATGATAAATTTTTTTGATGATAGGTAGAATATCATATTATGTTTTCCAAAATAAATCCTTTCCATCATATCTGTAGTCTGGGGTCTAGGTCTGAATTGAACATTACCTTATAGCGTCTGTGTATAGTTGCCTGGAGTTGTGGCCACTCCTTTTCCTTTCTTTGTCTTTAGTGTTGGGGCTTGTAGAACTCATGCATTAAATAAGTGCTTGTTATATAAATTTTGTCTTAGTGTTAATCGGCTGAGTTGATCAACTAAACTATTTTCTTTCCCTTTGATATGTTCAAAGTAGTATTCTCATATGTAAATATTGTATCTAAGAAAATAAGCCATCTTCTTCTATTACTCGTCTTCTCATTTATCTTTTGGTGAAACTTTACTATCGCTTAGCAATCTGTTCTTACTAGTATTTCTTTTATATTTATGATGTATAATCTAAAACCTCTAATGATAGATTGGAGGTTTAGAAACACGCTTTGGAATCCAAAGGATTAAAATTGAGTAGAACCAAAATAGAATACTTGGAGTGCAATTTTAGTGTTGCGAGGGATGAAGCAGACACTGATGTGAGGCTTGCCACTCAATCTATCCCCAAGAGAGATAACTTTAAGTATCTTGGGTCCATCATCCAGAGTAATGGCGAAATCGACGATGATGTCACACACCGTGTTGGGGCAACATGGACGAAATGGAGACTTGCCTCAGGAGTATTGTGTAATAAAAAGATACCACCTAAGCTTAAAGGCAAGTTTTACAAAATGGTGTCTTTGCTATATGTGTGGTGTGAGAAATATTAGAGAAGAATATTATTGAATTGTTGTCTACATTATTACATTGAGACCCTATATATACATACTATATTAGACTCCTTTTCCAATTAGGATACTATAATACAATCGTTTTCCAAATAGGATTCTATATACTATTGTAATTCATGTTCCCATTCTAAGTAGGATTGTATTTACCTATTTCTATTCTAACACTCCCCCTCAAGCTAGTGCATACACGTCATATGTACTTAGCTTGTTACAAATGGTATTAATACAAGGATCAATGACGGGCGTGTTGAGATATCAGCAAGTTGATCTTCCAGCTTCACAAAATTAACAGTCAACCTTAATGTCTTAGTCTTCTCATGCAATTCTGGGATTGCATTGTTAAACTTCCCAAACCAAGCTTGAGAAGATTGTTTTAGACCATAGAATGATTTACACAATCGACATACAAGGTTATCAAACTCCCCCTAAGCAACAAAATCAGATGGATGCTCCATATAGATTTCTTCCTCGAGATCATCAAAGAGAAAAACATTCTTCATGTTCAACTGATTAAAAGGTCAATGGAAAATGATAGTACGGATCATCTCGAAATTACTCTAAGAAAGTCACTTTAAAACTTCTTGAAACCTGCTTATGCACCAAATTATTAGATTTGATGCCTGAAAGTGGTCACAAATTGAGAAATAAAATTATATGGGTGGGGTCGGAATGATGACACGACCTTAATGAGAAGAGAATTATATGGGTAGGGTCGAAATGATGGCACGACCCTACTGGAAAATAGGAATTATATAAGTAGGATCATATTGATGACATGACCCTACTGCAGAAGAGAAATTGTCTGGATAGGGTCGGAATGATGGCACGACCCTACGCAAACTAGATTTGATGAGTCACCGAAAAGACGAATGGAACTACGCAAATCAAATCTGAGTACACAAATTGTTCAAAAGTGGTTCGAAAAATTTACGGTACTATACAAATTGAATATGAAAAGTAGTCCGGAAAGATGTATTGTGCTACACAAATCGAATATGAGAAAGTAGTCACCGAAAAAATGGCACGGTGCTACACATGATAAATATGAAAAAGTAGTCACCCAAAAGATGATAGGGTGCTATACCAAATAGATATAAAAAAGTAGTCACTGGAATGATGGCACGGTGCTACACAAACATTGAAAGGTGTGGGGTTGACACAAAACAACCCTAGAAAGTCATCGAAAATTGACGCCCAGTGACCTGTTTGACTGAGTTTTCTTCCCTTGAATATGAAAATCATATATATATCATTGACCCTACTTTTGTTAACATAACCATTGGCCAGACGGGCAGCATATATGGGTCATAGCCGCCCGCCGACAACGGAAGCTCTTTGATTTTCTACTAGGACCGTAGAAGCTCTGATACCATGTGAGAAATATTAGAGAAGAATATTATTGAATTGTTTTCTACAATATTAAGTTGAGACCCTATATATACGTACTATATTAGACTCCTTTTCCAACTAGGATACCATAATACAATAGTTTTCCAAATAGGATTCTATATACTATTGTAATTCCTGTTCCTATTCTAAGTAGGATTGTATTTACCTATTTCTATTCTAACAGGGTGGAATGTTGGCCTATTAAAAATTCACATGTTTAGAAGATGCAGGTTGCGGAGATGAGGATGTTGAAATGAATGGGTGGACATACCAAGAGTGATAGGATTAGGAATGAGATCATCTGGGAGAAGCTAGAGGTAGCTCCTGTGGCTGATAAGATGAGGGAAGCGAGACTGCGTTGGTTTGGACATGTGCAGAGAAGGAGTATCGATGCTCCTGTTAGGAGGTGCGAGAGGTTGGATTTAGGGGATACACAGAGGGGTAGAGGTAGGCCGAAGAAGTATTGGGGGAGGTGATCAGACAAGATATGGCGAGACTTCATCTCACCGAGGACATGGCCTTAGATAGAAAAGAGTGGAGGTTGCGTATTAGAGTAGACAACTAATAGGTTAGTAGGGGTAGGTCGATATATGACTTGGTGATAGTAGGATAGTAGGAGTAGTGATGTCTTTACATCGTAGGTTGCCATTATATTTTTTTACTTTTAGCGTATATACATTACCTTTATATCTTGTGTTGTCATTTTCCATTTTGTTATGTTAAATTTATCGTATTTGCATACTATCATGTGCTTTTTCTGTCCTTTCCTTTTTCTATATCTAGTTTATTCTGCTTTTGCATTTTTGAGACTAGGGTTCCAAGAAACAACCTCTCTACCTTTAGGAGGTAGTGGTGAGGTATGCGTACATTCTACCCTCCCCAGACCCCACTTGTTGTTGTAATCTAAAACTATTGAATCCGTAAATCACTATAAGTATTTCGATATCTGTACTATTCATATTTCCTTTCTCTTTGTATTTTCCACTTTGATACGTGCATATTACTATATTTATTAGGTTTCGCTTTTAGTACTGCTCCCCATCTCATGGAACTTCCATCTGTTTCTATAATTAAATAGTCCGTTTCTAGGAGTATATTTAAATCAGGAAATTTTTTTATTCTTTCTTTAATCTTTTGTACTAATTTAATGTCTTTAATATTAAAATGCTTTTGTCCTTTGCTTCCTGTTTTAGAATAAAGTGGTCCTACTATCTTTCCTAGTTCTTGGATAAAATTTCTTGTGTAGTTTTTTAATCCTAAATTTTTTTGTAATTCTTTAGCGTTTTTTAATTTATCTGGCATATCTAATACTTTTTCAGCATATGAGGTTGTAGTTCACTTTTCCATCTCCTAATATTATTCCTAAAAAATTTATATGAGTCTTGCATAATTTCATCTTCTTTTTACTCACTATTATTCTATTTTTTAACAAATAATCTAAATGTTGTCTGTAGATGCCGTAAGAGTTCTTTTATGTCTTTATTAAATACTAAGATGTCATCCACATATATTAAAACTAATATTTTATAGTCTCTGAATATACTATCCATTTTTCTTTGGAATATTGGCAGGGCGGTTTCCAGCCCAAATGACATAGTTAACCATTCAAAATGTCCTTCAAGACAAGTGAATGTTGTCCGCTCGATGCTTTCTTCATGTATTAGAACTTACCAATATCCTAACTTGCAGTCGAATTTACTGAATATCTTCTTTTCTTATATTCTATTGATTAATTCACTTTTATCTGGTAATTTATATGCATCTGTTCTTGTATTATCATTAAATCTCTTATAATTTATTATCATTCTTGTTTTACCTCTTACTATTTCACTGTGATTTCTTACCATAAATGTTGTTGATCCATGTTTCAAAGTAGATCTCCTTATTACTCCTAACTTTAATGATTCTTTTATTTGGATACTGAAGTCTTCTATATCTTGGATAGTTGCTTCAATAGTGGTCGTCTTTATTATGTATTCTGGATTTATGATACCCAATCTACATGCTACTTTGTTATTTTCCCAATATTTTTAAGGGTTTTTCTCCTATTATCTTCACTTCGTCCGGTATTTTTACTATATTACCTAAATCTTTAGGACTTCTAATCATCCCTATTTTTTCAATTCCGGTTTAAAAATTATAAAATTCAGTTTCTATTTCTATTAAGGTATAATCTTTTTCTCTTATATCATAATCTTCTTCTTTATATTCTTCGTTATATTCTTGTTCTTTACAACATTGATCCTTATTCTTACAATCTTGACAACAGGTTTGCTGGTTTTTGTTTTCTGGAGTGTTGGAAGATACGATTTCTATCTTCCCACTATCTTGTCTTCCTTTTGTTTTAAAATTTATAGTTTGTATTGGTGTATAAGTTAAATTTTTAAAGAATATTACCCCGTCTCTTGTAATTAGAGTACCTCCATTATTTTGTATTATGACTTTAATTCTAGTACAAAGTCTACATTTATATTTAAGTCTCTTACCCATAGTCCCATACCCTATCTAGGGTGTACATTAGCTTATAAAAGTCATTACATGTGTTTATGAAGCCAACCTGCGCCTTTCCTGCATATTGTTGATATGTATTATATGTTCCGTCCATTTGCATTGTTGCAACTGGTTTGTCTAAGATTTTTATTAATCGTTGTGGTAATATCTTTTTGTTTATTATAATACATGTACATCCTATATATACTAACGCTGGGGTTTCTAATTCTATATCTTGTATTTTAAGTCTAGCCAGTACTTTAACCGTAGTGAATTTTTTATCTTTGTTACATATCAAACCTTCATAATGATTCATCATTGCGTCTATATTCATTAGTTCTGCTTCTTGAGCCGATGTTCCGTGAAACAAACCCCCCCCCCCCCCCCAGTCTTCTGTTTTTTGTACTGATTTTGTCTTATCTTCTTCTAGTTTTTCTTTTCCTTTTTCTAATAGCCTTACCCTTCGTTCTAATTCATTCATTCTGGTTTCTAATGTTGCTATTCTAGATTTGTTATATCATTATTTGCTTCTTTATTTTTGCGTCCTTCGTCTTTTACCACTTTAATTTTTAATAAATTTTTTGTACATGCAATTCATTCTTCTGCATAGCAAAACTTGCATTTTACCTTTTATCTCTACTAGGATACCACAAACATAGAATACATTGGTTACTATCTATTCCTTTATTTCTTTCGAACTCGTGATTATATTCTTGTGAAATATTCATCATTGTGCATATTTGTAATTCTTCTAGGTCAAGATCTTTTAGTTCTAAACCGATTTCATTTATTCGTTCTTCATTATCTGAGTCTGAACCATCTGATTGGGTCTTTTCTGCTACTTCTACACTTACTATTGTATATATACTTTCATTATCTGACATATATGCTTATGGATTTTTGAGACGAGGGTTCCCAGGAAATAGCCTCTCTACCTCTGTGAGGTAGTGGTAAGGTCTGCGTACATTCTACCTTCCCCAGACCCCACTCATGGGATTCCACTGGGTATGTTGTTGTTGTTGTTGTATTATCTGATATATATTCATCTACATTGACTAATGTCTCTTGAAAATCTTCTATTAATTGTGAGTTTCTGATTCTACTATTATTTCTTTTAGGACATAAGTTTGCTAAGTGTTTTATACTTCCACAAGTGAAATATCCAATTTAATTTTTATAGTTCCTATTATTTCTATATTTCTAACATGTCGATCTATTTTAGGTATGGTTTCTTAGCTGAAAATTTTCTTAGATAGTATCTTCTGTTATTGTATTGCTGGTCATAGTAAGGTCTTCGTTTCTTATATTGCTTCATTGGTTTATTTTGTTCTTTATCATAACTTTGGGTTGTATATATAATATTTTTACAGAAACTCATTTCATTTTGTTTTAGTTGTTTCTGAATTTGTATGTTTGTACACTTTTCTGTTAATATTTCCATTACTTGTTGTACTTTATGTCCTATTGACCATCTACCATTTGGGTTTTGAATTACTCCTCTTTTATACCATCTATCTTCTATTTCTCTACCTAAAGCTCTTGGTAATTTATTAAATAATTTCTTTCCTAATTCTTCATAAAAAGAATTTCCACTAGTTGTACAATAGTAATAATAATCCTTAAGGAAGTTCTTTATATGAAACCAGCTTCTAATACTTAGTTGTTCTAGTTTTATTAAAGTGTTTCTTTGTAATACTACTAAACCACTATTTGGGACTTCTCCTGTAATTAAACTATGTATCTTGTTTGTTAAATTGTATGGATTTTCTCCCATATTTACTAATGCTTGAAATTCTTGTGGGAAATCAGACTTATATGCTTCCCATAAGGCTTTTGCGGATTCTCCTTTATACATTGTTTCTGCGTCGCGTCTTGGTATGTTTTTATGTAATTTGCTACTACTATTCCTTTCCATAAATCTATTACTGCATTCCACATTTGTGGATCATGTGCGGCTATATTTAATATCTTTCCCTTACTTCCCCCTTCTTGTAACCAAATAGGTTCTTCTATAGGGCATTCTTCTACCCATTAGTCTTACATTTTTCCATTGTTGTTTCAGGGTTTACTCTAAATACTCTTCGTCTTGGTACATTTCCCATACTCGTGTCTACTGTATGTTGCTGGGTGGTTCTTTGGAAGGGACTAGATCTCGAACTAATGGATTCCATAAAATCTTTCTGACTTATTATAGAGTTTCTTTCTACTGAGTTTTTGCTTTAGCATCTTTAGTTTCATACTGAGTTTGAAGTATGGACATCCTTCCACAACAAAACCATTCCACCAATCCTAGATTAGATCTTTGAAACCCTCTACATTAAGCCACCAGTTTTCAACTTTGAAGTAAGACTTCCTTTGTTACCAATCACCATATTGTAGCATAATGGGGTCGTAATCAGATATAACTCTAGGCATAATTTGTTGTCTAATGTATCTGAACTGTTCTTCCCACTCAATTCAGTAGAGAAACCTGTCCAGCCTAGTAGCACTGTGGTGGTTAGCCTCTCTAAACAGGGTAAAAATCCCACATTTTAGATGAGGGTCATGTAGCTCCATATCCTCTATCCAACTCGAGAAATCATCCATTACATTGGTTATTCTCTAGCACCCTCACCTTACTTCCATTGTTCTACCAGTGTTGAAGTCCCCACATGTGACCCAGGGACCTCCACATAGCTCCCTAACTGCTGCAATTTCTTCCCAGAATTCCAATTTCTCAGTTCTGGTTTGTGGAGCATATACACCAGTAAGAAACCAACAGAATGCAACTTGGACAACTTCGAATCTGCCTGTGATTGAGAATTTGCCTTCCTCTACATAGCTGCCACCCAAACTCTTGGATCCCACGACATAATTAGAATCCCCTACTACTACCATCAGCTTCAATGTACCCACACCTCATCCATCTACCAGACCACAATTGTTTGGCGATCACCTCTACAACTTTGCTGACTTTTGTCTCCTGAAAGCAATAAACATCAACTCTCCATTTCATAAGAGCGCTCTTAAACAGGTTGCTTGCTGAAATCTTGTTAACCCCCCTGACATTTCACAATAATATATTTACTTTCATTTGAGTGTTTAGCGACAGAACTCTCCCTCTGTTTCTTACACCTTCAACTTCCTCAAATTTGACTGTAAAGTTTTCAGCTCATTCCTGCCAATTCCCCCGTGCCAAGGTGTTGATACCACACTGTCTGCCCCTTTCTTTCCCATCACACACTTTCTTTCGTCGAACTCCATCAAAAAAGCATGTGTTTCTCCGCTGAAACCTTCGAACATCACTCCACAAGTTTTGCTAAGTTCGAAAATATGTGAATTTACTCAACTGGATGCTTTGATCTCACTGTCTGTATGGTACTCAATTTTATACGGATACCGGCTCGGCATGCTGAATTTGCATGCCTCCTTCTGCAGATTTTTACCCTTGAGTTCTCCACAAAATCCTAAGATTGATCAATCCCCTTTGCTTCAGTATGTACTGGTGCGACAGCCTCTTTCATCTTGTTTATCGACTCTCCATAGTTGTGATTAGAAGATATGTCAATCTTGTCCACCATATTCGATGTTTCCCATTTGTTTTAAGCCTGTAAGAACTGAGTTGCTAGGTCCTCGATACCACTTAACCCTTCTAGAAATTCCCCCTGCTCTTTACATGTCATTTCAAGCTTATTATTTACCAAATCCGTTTTTTCAGTTTGCCCTGGCCCCAACCTTAGAATTGGGCTTTGTTTTGGGTTGGACTCGCCCCACATGCTCCTTCATTTATTTTAAAGGACTGCCTATGTGTATGCTCTTTGACTTTGCAGAAGGTCCTCATCTTTACCCAATGGTTCTCTACCTCGTAACCACTGGGTAATGACCCCAGAGTTCAGATATTCTCCAAAGAACACCTTCACCGGCAATTTAGTCCAGATTTGCATTGTGTGACATATTCTGCCCTCATCGATGGTGACCTCTTTGGGTATGTCTGCTCCATCTCCTTTGATTCTGATTCTTGCCCATTTGAGATGATTTCTCAACTGGGTATCCTCTTCCGACTCTACCCAACCCGGCAAAAAACCCCGATAGCCTTGAAAATTTTTTGATATCAAAATTGCAAAGGTAACCTGACAATTTTTATCCAAGTTGAACTTTCCTTGCTCCCGCATCTCTTACCTATTGTTGGGTTCCACCACTGAAGAATATCTGGAGTATTCCTCCAATCCCAGTCCTCTTTGATCACTTGCTCTGCTGTGAACCTGAGTGCAAACTCAAATAGAAAGAGTCTGTTGCCCATTTCATAAATGTTCAGGTCGTGTGTTTGTTTCCAAAGTCGATTAGCCCATCCCCTGATTTCTTATAGAGTTATCGTTTCTCTGACTCTGGATTCAAATGCATCCACCAAACTCTTCACTGTACTCCTCTGGATCATCAGCTATTTTTCATGTAGGTCTTAAATAAAAAAATACCATCAAAAAACCCACTGTGGCAGAACCCCGCCAAAGTAGACAAACTTGCTCCATCAACACCACTCCTTTCTCTCTGCCTTTCACAACTTAAGAAATGTCAATAGCCACCAATACACTTGATGAACTTAATATCTGTTCCCTCATCACTTTCTCCACCGGCTAACCAACTTTTACTAAAATGATGAGCTTAATCTCAGCCATGAAATTTGGATAATGATTCTGGACTTCGAATCGGAGCAACAAAAAAAAACAGCAGAAGAAGAAGAGGAACTTGGATGTTTCCCGATGGTTCTTTTTTCAGAAAATTTCATACATGGCATTATTTGCACCAACTTTAAGGAAGATAGAGAGATTATGCTTACTTATGAAACGTAACAGCAGTTTGGTTTCAAAATGTAGCAGAATACATTGTTTTCATGCACATAGTAACAGTGAAATACACTGCATTCGTGCACATAACAAGTGTAACTGTCCATCTAACAGTATTTAAATATATTGTATCCGCGTGCTTATTAAGTATATCCGTGCATAATACAATATCTCTGTCTAACCGTACCCACATGAATAATAAGTGTATACGCGCGTATTTGCTACAGATCCCCAAATTATTGCTATAATATATAATCTTTTATACTAACAGTATTTCGCGTAAATATATGGCCTTAGTTTGCTGTGTCACGTCATTTATCCTTCTTTTTCTGGGCAAGGGTGGACGGTTTTGAATGGATTTCCAGTATTTTTCTCAGGTGAATGATAGATAAGTTTTGTTTTTCACCCTTTATTTTAGATGGGTCATGGTTATAAAACAGGGTTAATGGGTAAGTGAGACGAGTTAATGGTTTTTTATCCATGTAAGTTGCTCAGTTGGACAACCGATATATTTGGAGGCAAATCTGGACACGTTTTAGAAGGTGAAGACATTTTTTATGCCAAAAGATAATGGAGGATAAAAATGCTATATTTTCAATAGTTTAAAGGTTATTTTGGCCCTTTATTCTTTTTTCATAAAACACAACTACAAAATATTCTTAGTTTCGTAAAAAGATCTTGACAGGAGAAGACTCGTAATTTCACATCTAGGAACTGGTACATCTGGAGTTCGACAGTAGAACAGGATAAACCATAACCTTCCTCATTTTAATCATCTAATGTACACTATTTTGTACTTTCTGTTGAACGTAGACAACTTTTTGTATGACAGTGGTGTCAAGGTTAGCTTATGCGTGGAATGTGATCATTTTAATCTTGTCTGATCTTTATATGGGCGCACATCTATCCTAACATCCACATTTTTGCGGCACTCATCTTGGGGCTATGCTGGACTTTGGAGGACCAACATTCATTCACATACAACATCACTTTCCATAAAACATCACTGATCTTAAAACCGGTCTGGAAACCTTGTCCTTCCCTTTGGTGAATGTCATTCTATCACACAACGCTCCAGCAGTAGTACTCCATTTCAACATGCTATTGTGATGCTATGAGTAGCATCTTCATTTATCATACCATTCTCCTAGACATTTTTTTATCAGGTAAAGTATTTGATTAATAATGACAAAAGCATCTTGGCTGTATACAAAAGGTATACTAGAAACCTTCAAAATATGGTTCTCTCCAAAAGACATCCAATTCTCTATATAAATTACTTGAGTGCACCAAAAAAAAAGGATTGGAGACTACTACTCAAATGAGCAAAGCTCATCTCCACCCCTTCAAAAGCTCTCCTATTACTCTTCTTACAAAAGACCCACATCAAAGCAAAAGGAATAACATTCCAAGCATCATGTCTTCTTCTCCTACCTCCACTCTTCCAACTTAACATCAACTCCTTCATGGATCTCGGCCTACATACCATTCACCTAGACATTGTGCTTACATATTTGAATTGTTTGCACTTGGCATCATAATTCCATCAAATCTCACCTCAACTTCACTTTTCATATAAACTATTGCTAATAATCGTGGTGTTCAGATCAGCTTGTGCGGATTTTATTTAATTCCATGGGTACCTGCTACCTCTCACCAGCGCAGATACCGGGTAATTTTATCCATCAAGACTTGCAAAAATGAGAAGAAATCACCTAGAGTTTCATCCTTTGTTGGGATTTGAATCTAAAACCTCATGATTCTTATTCCACTTCATTGTTCACTAGGCCACAAACTTGGATGTTTTATAGCTAAACTTGCAATGTGTATATTCAATCTTCTTCTACAATTCTACTTATCCTAGAATTCTTACTCTAGAGTCCTTCTCTATAGTCATGTTTTTGATTGATAATATCGCTAATTTTGCCATTTGTACAATATCATATGCAAAAGCATAGACTATGAGACATCATCCTATATAATGTTAGTTAGCTCATCCATAACTAGTGGCAAAGCCAGGATTTTCTTCAAGGGAGTTCAAAATTTTAAGAAGTAGACACACAAACTAATCGAAGGGGGTTCGACATCTATTGTATATAGATAAAAAATTATTTTTATTATATATAAATAATATAATTTTTCGCCGAATGTGGCTCCACCACTGTCCATAACTTGGCAAACAAGGTATGGGCTCAATTTCTTCACAAAAAGCTTCTACAGAAAGTGTCAGGAAGCATGCAACACTAGAAAGAATAAGATTAGGAAAGTTATATATGGTTTTAACTATTGTTAACGATTAGTCCCTCGTCTTGATGAAATTGAAACATAATGAAATAGTTAATGTGTATGTAGACACACTGCACACTTACCAACGGAAGTAATCACTTCTAATACCTAAAGGTGCGGCGAGCAGTATATCAGTAATCCATGGAGACAAGGGCCTCAGTGTTTTCCTCTCATGGTGCACTGAGGGCATACTAGGTTCGCTGTCAGCAGATTTACTTGTTGAAGCATGGATTCCTTGGCTGCTTCTGTCTGCTTCGCCACCCTGTTGCACAACTTTGTAAATCGGGCGGTTGTAATGTGTCAAAATTCGTAGAATCTCTCCACATGCAAGAGCCCACTGTTCTGAATATTCCTTCTGTATTTAAGAGCAAAGAATTAATATGAAAGTCTCCTCTTTCGCAAGAACTAGAATGTTTGACAGAAAGATCATTGTGTTCACAGGCTCAGTTATTCAAATTGATAGTTTAGGATTCAGAGTACCTCACTGCTTGGGCAAACCAATGATATAAAAGAAGAGAAAGGTGGACAACTTTTATCATAGTCCAGTGTGCCATCGATGATGCATGAAATAATTGGAAGAATTACAGTATGCCCATGCTCTGGGTGGTGAAGAACAAAAGTCGCTGGAAATCAAAAACCAACCAATCAACCTCACAAATAGATCGGAGGAATAATTTTAATGCTAAACTTAAATCAAGGTTATCATCTGGATCAAGGCTTATGATACCTAAAACATCATCAAAAAGTCGGTTTTCCTTGGATGGATAGCGGTTCCGTATCAGCTGCCGACAAAATACACATTATATTAGTTTTCGAGAATATTGAAAAGATTCAACTAGGTACAGAATATTGTGAAGAAAGAGAAAGTTGTTAGGAGGGTAGTTTCTGATATAACTAAATACCTCAGCTATATCTTCAGGAAATTGTTCTGATGTGAACTGACCAAAGAACTCAACATAGGCAGTAATTTGAGCCTACAAGAGGAAGAAGGTTATTATGACTAAGATACACATGTCAGAAGATAGAAAACAAAAGGAAAAACAAAATATTCTTCTTTGGACATTAAAATGCTCAAGAAGATAATGCAATAACATCTGTGACCTATTCAAATAAAAATAAAAAAAGTGCAAGATCATAATGCAATGAGAAGGAGTGATACAATTCTCGGAGGGATTTATCATTAAATTTAACAATGATTTAACCCCCCTGGCTCTACACGAGGGGTCCTTCAAAATCAGTCTCTCTATCTACATAAGGTAGTATTAAGGTCAGCATACTCTACCCTCCCCAGACCTTACTTTGTGAGAATTTACTGGGTATGTGGCTATTGTTAATCCCCTGGCTTTATACCCTTTAGGAGGAAGGATCTGTAAGGTGATGGCCCTTTTTCCATCTGCCAACTCTCAATAAGCGTTTACCTTTCTCTTTTGGTCTCACCTTTATGGTCAGGCAGTGCATATTCACAGTAACTTTTGTTTTTCTTTCATGTTGTTCCTGGCAGATATTATGCAGCAAAGACGCCCTCAAATCAATGAACAAGAAAATAGATAGAGAGAGATATTTGAATGCTCGCATATTCAGATTGCAGTAAAATCCCTAGGCCACAAACATAAGATTAGAGGTCTTCAGAGAACAGAAAAGATAAAAAAGATCTGTAAGCCCAAATGCTACACTTGCCAAACATCTCAGGCTGTATTAGTGAATATTCAAGCAGCTGCAGAGCTTTTTGAATAGTAATAAAGTTATTATTCATAAAAATCTGCAGTAAGCGTTGACATATACAAAAGATTTTTTGGGGGATAAGGTAATAAATTTCATTAAAAAAGAAGGGCCAAAACACTCCTATGTACAAGTATACCAAAAGAATAGAGGACATTACGAAAAGACATGGTTTTTGTACTAAAGCTACGATGGCTTACTACTACTCTTAAACATGTATGGGGTTTAAAGCCAAGACATGTGTTAAACATGTACTAAAGCCAAGACATGTGTTCTTTTTCCACATAATTCATTATTTCCAGTGGAATCTAAGGCGTTTGGAAGCACATGTTATGTTCGAGATGTCCGACCATCTGTTGTCAAGTTAGATCCCAAAGCAGTAAAGTGTGGTTTTCCGGGCTATTCTCATCACCAGAAAGGTTATCGATGTTATTTTACTGAACTTGGAAAATACTAGGTGTCCAATGATGTTGTGTTTTCAGAGACTACACCATTCTTCTATGCACATCCATCTGTACAAATCAAGAGGAGGAAGATGAATGATTAATCTATCAGGTTACTCGTGCTTCTACAGCACCATCAAATGATATTGTTCATCCATCATCTAGTCCTTCTATTGAGCATCAATCATGTATTGTGCCTTCATTACCTACTCCATCTGCGATAGCCAGGCCACCAATTGTTCAAGTTTACTCGAGGAGGCTGGAGACTAGCAATACATGTCCTGCACCAGATTCCTCATCATCAAATCTTCCTCCTCCTGGTCCTCCAGGAAATCTTGACCTCCCTATTGCTCTTCGCAAAGGTACAAGGACTTGCAAATCTACATATTCAATTGCTAATTTTGTTTCCTATGATCGCTTATCCTCCGCATCCAGATCTTTGGTTGCTTCCCTAGACTCCATCTTTGTATGCAAAACATTGAAAGAGGCTTTGACTCATCCTGGATAGTCCAACGCAATGCTTGAGAAAATATATGCCTTAGAGAAAAATCACACATGGGATTTGGTGGATTTACCCAATGGAAAGAAACCAGTGGGATGTAAGTGGGAGTTCACAGTTAAAGTTAATCCAGATGGTTCAGTGGCAAGACTTAAGGCCAGACTTGTGGCTAAAAGGTATGCTTAGACTTATGGGGTGGACTATCCAGGCACCTTCTCTCCAGTTGCCAAACTCACTTCTGTCCGCTTATTCATTTCTCTAGCTGCTTTCGAGAATTGGCCTTTACATCACTTAGATATCAGAATACGTTTCTTCATGGTGATCTTCGAGAAGAAGTGTATATGGAGCAACCATCGGGTTTTGTTGCTTAGGAAGAGTATGGAAAAGTATGTCATTTGAAGAAGTCCTTGTATGGATTGAAACAAAGTCCTCGAGCTTGGTTTGGCAAATTTAGTAAGGCTGTTCAAGACTTTGGGATGAAAATGAGCAAACGTGATCATTCGGTCTTTTACCAACAACCAACGTCTGGCATTATCCTCCTTGTATATGTCAATGACATTGTCATCACAAGAACTGATTATGTGGGAATCTCTTCCCTCAAATCTTTCTTGCATACTAGATTTCATACAAAGGACTTAGACCCGTTGAAATACTTTTTGAGAGTAGAAGCAAACAGAAGCAAAAAGAAAATTTTTCCGTCTCAAAGGAAGAGGAAGTATATTCTTAACCTACTCGTAGATACCAAAAAGTTAGCAGCCAAACCCCCAATGTGCATCTTATAAAAGATGATGGTGATCCTTTTGATGATCCGGAGAGATATAGAAGGTTGGTTATGAAGTTAAACTACCTTATTGTGACTCGTTCGGATATTGCTTTTGCGGTAAGTATTGTTAGCCAATTTATGTCTGCACCTACGATCAAACATTGGGAAGCTTTAGAAAAGATACTATGTTACTTGAACAGAGCTCCTGGACTTGGCATATCTTGTATAGAAATCACGGCCATACTCGTGTGGAGTATTTTGCAATGCTGATTGGGATGGATCCAAAATTGATAAAAGATCTACTAGAAGCTATTGTGTTTTTGTTGGAGGGAACTAATATCACGGAAGAGTAAGAAGTAAGGTGTTGTGTCTCGATCCAGTGCAGACGCTGAACACAGAGCTATGTCACCGTCTAGACATCATCTTTTATCTGGAACTGGGATGAAGCATCAAATCCCAACAAAACTATGGTGTGATAATCAAGTTGCTTTTCATATTGCCTCAAATCCACTGTAGGTTGATTGTCATTTCATTCGTGAGAAGATAGGAGAACAACTAGATAATTTGTTTACAAAAGCATTATATGGAACTCGAGTTAATTATCTTTGTAACAAGTTGGGCATGATCAATATCTATGTTCCAGCTTAAGGGGGAGTTTTACAAAATCTGTATAATAATGTACATGGATAATATAGCTAATTGTTAAGGATTTGATAGATAACACAGCTGACTGTTAGGGATGTGAATATTTAGCTCATAGTTAACTTATCCTCTCGTGGGATTTCACTGGGTATATTGTTGTTGTTGTTGTTATAGTTAACTTATTCTCTCCATGTATTTATATAATTGGTCTTTTTGAGTAATAGCAAGTTATTCCAATGTCTAGTCTTTTACACGTTACCAAAATTGGGGATATTACTAAAACTTACACGAATATATTTGTATTAACAAAACTCTTCAATAGTTTTATTTCTGTTGACCAGTTGATAGATAACAACTGTGTAGTGCTTACGTTGTGGAGGAACTGGTGTCAGGGGCAATTGAGAAGGGACTTAAAGTTGAAAGATTGTTTCCCATATGTTTTTCCATTCCTCATGTTTTATCTTTTGCTTATACTTCTAGAGCTGTTAACGCTGAGGTTTGGCATAAGCATATAGGGCATCCACATTCTATCGTGTTGTCTTATTTGTCAAATTCAAATTTATTGAAAAATAAAATTCAATTTTCAGCAACTTCCTTTGATTGTTCTACTTGTAAACTAGGAAAAAGTAAAACTTTTCCTTTTTCTAATTTTGAAAGTCGTGCAATAAAGCATTTTGATGTCATTCATAGTGATCTTTGAGGCATTTCACCAATCATTTCTCATGCTCATTTCAAGTATTTTGTGACATTCATAGGTAATTATAGTCGGTTTACATGAGTATATTTTCTCCATTACAAATTTGATGTCTTTTCCATATTCAAAATATTTTTGACTTACATTGAGATTCAATTTTCTAAACAGCCTCTCTACCTCTATGAGGTAGTGGTAAGGCCTGCATACATTCTACCCTCCCCAGACCCCACTTATGGGATTCCACTGGGTATGTTGTTGCGGTGTTGAGATTCAATTTTCTACCTACGTCTAATATTAAGATCTAATTTTAGTAGAGAATATATGTCTAATGAATTCAATAATTTCTTGCTTCCGAAAGAATTTATCTCACTACACTCTTGTCCATATACCCCCACACCAAAATAGGACTACTGAGAGTAAAATCGTCATCTTTCGGAGGTAACTTGTACTTTATTGATCAAGTTCTCTGTCCCATCTAAATACTAGGTTGAAGCTTTATCAATTGATGTTTATTTAATTGATAGGTTGTCATCTAAAATGTTGAATCTTGACTCTCCATATTATCGTCTTTATCACCAAAATTCCAGCTATAATAATTTTCATACATTTGGTTGTATTTGTTTTGTGCATTTTCACCTTCTCAATGCAATGAACTTTTTGTTCAGCCTACCAAATATGCTTTTATGGCTTATAGTACTTCATAGAAAGATTTTATTTGCTATGATCCAAGTTCTGAGAAATTGCATATTACTAGAAATGTTTAACATCAGTATTTCTTTCCTACTCATGTTGAGTCATCTTCCGTCTCTCTTCCTGTTACTTTTGAAGATTTTTCTTCTTCCTCTAAGCACTTTAAACCTAGATTTTTGTATGAACGACATCAACCAACTTTACCTTTCTTCTTCTGAGCACTTCAAACCTAGATTTTCGTATCAACAACAACCACCAACTTTACCTCATCCTAAAATTGATCCACCATCTAAGACTGCTCCCCAACGAAAATCGGAAAATCCTTTAAAGTCCTGCTCCTCTTAAGCCTCCTCGATGATCTACTAGAGTATCTCTTACTCCTAACTAGTATGATTTCTCCCTTACATTAGTCATCATCTCTATTCCAACAGATTATCACAAGCCTCCAAGTTTGAATGTTGGTAGAAAGTAATGAAGGAAGAACTTTTGACATTTTTAAAGAAAATAATATATAGAACATTGATTCTTGTCCTTCAAATGTCCATTTAATCGGATAAAAATGGGTTTATTCAGTTAAACTTCATTCTGATGGAACTCTTGATCGATACAAAGCTCAATTGGTGGTCACTGGTAACAAATAGGAATATGGTGTGAACTATAAGGAGACTTTTGCACCAGTAGTAAAAATGATTGGGGTGCGAGCTATTATTGCTAATGATGTGTCACAAAATTGGCCTCTTCAACAAATGGATGTAAAAAATATTTTTTTGTAGTTATATAAAAGAAGATATTATATGAAACCTCTACCTAATTTGTTTTCATCGCCTACATCAAATGTTTGCAAGTTGAAGCGGTCTTTGTATGGATTAAAACAAACTCCCAGAGCTTGGTTTAACAAGTTTCCATCTACTTTGCTTCACTTCTCTTTTGAATAGAGTAAATATGACTCATCATTATTTCTTCAAAAATATCTACCGGTTCTGTTCTTTTAGTATATGTAGATGACATTATTACCACACAAACTAATCTTTTCATTAATTTCTAACCTTGCTTAAGGATTCTTTTTATACAAAAGATCTTGGTACTCTTGCATATTTTTTGGGGTTGGAAGTACATTATGATTCATTAGGTATGTTTTAAAACTAGCACAAATATACTCAGAACTTGATTGCATTGATTGGTCTTCAAGAATCTTCCTTTGTTGATACTCCACTGAAATTGAACATGAAGTATAGTCATGATGAAAGAGATCTTCCTAATCCAATTTTGTTCTGAAAATTCGTTGGTAGCCTAAATTATATTTTTATTACTTGACCTGCTATCTCTTTTGCAGTTCAGCAAGTCAGTCAATTTATGCAGGCTCCTCATCATCTGCACTTGGTGGTTGTTCATCGCATTATCGGATATCTCAGGAGAATTCTAGTCATGGATTATTCTTTTCCAGTATTCCTCCTATTCGGCTTAATGCATTTAGTGATGTTAATTGGGCTGGTTGTCCCGATACTCATTGCTCACATGTCGGTGCATACTTCTAGGAGAATCCTTGATATCTTGAAGGAGCTAGAAGCAAGACCATATTTCAAAATCTTCAACAAAGTGAATATCGAGCAATGTCTGCAGCTTGCTCCAAGATTATTTGGCGTCGTGGTTTAATGGTAGAAATTGAATTTCCTCAATTTAGTTGTACTCCTCTTCACGCTAACAATACAAGTGCCATTCAGATTGCTGCAAATTTGGCTCATCGTGAAAAAACCAAACATATTGAAGTGAATCGTCATTATTATCTAATGAAAGAGTTATTACCCTTTCACATATATCTAATGTTCAAATAGCTTATGTGTTTACAAAATCAACGGCAAGATAAGGTTATTGGTTTCTACTAGGCCAATTGATGCGTTTGGCTCCATCTGCATCAATTTGAGGGTGAATGTTAGCATGATGAACAGATCATAGAATATTTTGTATGATCTACATTTAGTGTATAATATTGTGTAGCACTAATTGTAGAATATATGCATGAAATGTTCTAAATGCTATATTTAATGTAGAATATGATGTAGCATTAGTTATAGAATATATGTAAGATATTCTAAATGCTACATTTAATATAAAATATTATGTAGCATTAGTTGTAAAATATTATGCATATTAATTTGTAGAATTTACATAAAAGGTAGAATATTTCTTCTTGAGTATGAATCCTGATGTATTCTTATGTATTTGAATCAATTGAATGGAGACAATCAATCTTCAGTCTCGCTCATGTTTTCTCTGTTCTTGACGTGTAAAACATCAAATCTTCATTCAAGAGATTTATGATTCATTTTGGGAAGATGCAGGTGCAGGATTGGAAACAGATAGAAGCTTGCATTTGGTGGACAATCCGGAAGGAGAGAAATTCCAGATGTTTTGAAGACATTAACAGTTCAGTTCGGAGGATTAAGTTCAATTCCTTAGACTTTTCTGTTTTTGGTCTAGCTAGAGATGCATAGGAAATATTGCTTCTACAATGGACACCCTCGATTTTTGTTAGATCTCTGGAGCAGTTTATCTTTGTAGCTTGTAAATATGGTAAGCACAGCCTAGGTGCTGTTTTGATAAATATATAAAATGTTACTTTCTCAAAAGAATGATGTATAATTCATTTCCCTCCAAAAGTGCAAGGATGGAGAAAGGAACAATTGACTTCCATGACTTCATTATCCTCCATACAGATGAAGTAATTTGGTAAAACCAATCACACACTAGCTCCAGAACAAGAATGAGCACTACACTGGCAGCATAAATGAGCAGCAAAGCAGGTGTTTAGGGGCTTCTCTATAGCTTTTGCACTTCGAATATCTGGTCCAAATGTTAAACCCTATTTTTTCTGTAGGTTAACTTGTAAATGGCATGCCTTGTAATTAGTACCCTCAAGTAAAGCAAGCAACTTTTAAAGGTGCTTTGGTTCTCCAGATTATTTTCAACAATATCTTGCTTCCTCTGTTCTATACGGATTAGAAAATTTAAGCACAAGTTCACATAAAACTTGTATTCCTTTCCTGACTCTCAGATCATATAGTAGCATCCAATTCCTCTAAACAGTCAAGCTGATCAAAAGCTAGGTAACCATTTCAACTTCCAAATATTGTAGGTATTTTCTGTGAACTCGAAGAGAAATGAGAGGAACTCGACTTAATTATTACCTCAAACAATTGAGGTATAAATAACTATGTTCATGTCCTAAAAAGAAAAGAAAATCAATATCTAAATTAGGCTACCTACTATATTTACATATATTCTAAAATATTCACAAAAATTCTGGTAGCCTGTTTGGCCATGCTTTTGAAGGACCAAAAGTGTTTATTTTTTTCCAAAAAATACTTACTTTTAAAAAAAGTGAACTGTTTGGCCAAAAATTTTGAGAAAGTAAGTGCCTTTCAGGAGAAGCAGAACATGTTTTTCAAAAACTAAAAAAGCAGATTTTCTCTAAATTTATAATGCACTTTTGAGAAGAAACACTTAGAAGCACTTTTAAGTTCAGCCAAACACTAATTGTTGCTCAGAAGTGTTTTTAAAAATGTAATAGTCAAATACAAACTGCTTCTCACCGAAGTACTTTCCCAAAATGCACTTTTGAAAAAGACATTTTTCAAAATAAGTTGATTTTAGAAGTTCAACCAAACAGGCTATAATACTCCCCCTAAAGCTGGTACATACAAATTATATGTACCAAGCTTGCTACATATATATTGCATCACCGTGGAGGTTACCCCACAAGGTGTTACCACGAACTGCTTTCTCTCTCTCTAAATTTTACTAAAATTGTCTTGATTCTGAATTGTTCTTCGAAATCTAGAAGTGTTGTTGTAATCGATCCTAACAACTGGTATCAGAGCGCAGGCGATTCAACCCGATCACTGAAGATGGATAGTTCGAAGCTTGGAATCGAGAAGTTTAATGGATCTGATTTCAGTTTCCGGAAATCGAAGATTATCCTTATCAGAAAGATCTTGACGTACCCTTGACTGGGGAGAAGCCTGAAGCCATGGCAGATGATGTATGGAAACTAAAGGATCCCCAGGCGTTGGGGCTAATCGATTGACTTTCGCAAAGGAGAAGACCATAGCAGATCTGTTGAAGGCGCTATCAAATATGTATGAAAAACCTTCGGCGATGAACAAGGTATATTTGATGCGTAGGTTATTCAATTTGCAGATGTCTGAGACTGGATCTATAGCGGATCACATAAACGAGTTCAATATGATTGTGAGTCAACTGTGTTCTGTGGAGATTAACTTTGAGGATGAGATTAAGGCGTTGATTTTGATGTCATCTCTGCCCGAATCTTGGGATACTGTTGTTGCTGCGATTAGCAGTTCCCGTGGATCTGAGAAACTGAAGTTTGATGAAATCCGCGATGTTGTTCTCAGCGAAAGTATTCGCAAACGAGAAGTGGGAGATTCATCGGGCAGTGCTCTCAGCGTTGACGGAAGGGGGAGAAACAAATCGAAAGGCCAACATCAACATGGCCGATCAAAATCAAAGAATCGTGGAAAGTCTCCGAACAGACCCAACGTGGTTTGTTGGAATTGTGGAGAGAAAGGGCACTATCGGTCAAGTTGCACGAAACCAAAGAAGAAGCAGAATAAGAAATCTGCAGATGATACTGATTCTGTAAATTCAGCGGAAGACATTGGGGATGCTCTGATTCTGAGCGTGGACAGCCCGCTTGAATCCTGGATTCTGGATTCTGGTGCATCTTTTCATTCTTGTCCGAGCAAGGAACTGTTCCAAAATTTCAAATCTGCATATTTTGGAAAAGTGTACCTTGCAGACAACAAGCCCTTGAAGGTTGAAGGAAAAGGGGATATTTGCATGAAGACCCCATCCGAAAACCAATGGACATTGGAAGATATCGGATATGTTCCCGAACTTAAGAAAAATTTACTCTCTATTGGTCAGTTGGATAGCACGGGCTACACAATACAGTTTGGGAATGGTTCATGGAAGATTGTGAAGGGGGCTATGATTGTTGCTCGTGGCACAAAAATTGGAACCTTGTACACCACTACAGGGTGCATGAATATGGTCGTTGGTGCATGTTTGTGGCACAACAGACTTAGACACATAAGTGCTAAGGGAATGAATATGCCGATTGCAAAAGGAGCATTAGAAGGTCTGAAATTAGTTGATATGGGTCTTTGTGAGAACTGTATTATGGGCAAACAAAAACGAGTTAGCTTTACAAAGACTCCGAGACAACCAAAGAGGGTGCGGTTAGAGATGGTTCATACAGATGTTTGGGGGCCATCTCCAGTTTCATCACTAGGAGGATCCAGGTTCTATGTCACCTTCATTGATGACTTTAGCGGAAAAGTTTGGGTCTACTTCTTGAAGCATAAGTGAGATGTGTTTGCGACTTTCAAGAAGTGGAAGGCTGAAGTTGAGAATCAGACTGGTTTGAAGATCAAATGCCTGAGATCTGACAATGGTGGAGAGTACGACAAGTCAGAGTTCAAAGCATTTTGTGGTGCTGAGGGGATTGGATTGATGAGGACAGTTCCGGGAAAGGCAAGACAAAATGGAGTTGTTGAAAGGATGAACAGAACATTGAACGAACGTGCAAGAAGCATGAGGATACACTGTGGGCTGCCTAGGATGTTTTGGGCAGATGCTGTCAACACAACTGCTTACTTGATTAACAGGGGACCATCAGTACCCTTGGAGTTCAAGATTCCAAAGAAGATGTGGACTAGGAAAGAAGTCAAATATTCACACTTGAGAACCTTTGGCTGCACAACTTATGTTCATGTTGATCCAGAGAAGAGGGACAAGCTTGATGCTAAGGCTGTGAAGTGTTACTTCATAGGCTATGGTACTGACATGTTTGGCTACAGGTTTTGGGATGATGAAAATCGAAAAATCCTAAGACATTGTGATGTCACATTTGATGAGTCTGTCCTATACAAACACAGAGAGCAGAAAGATTCAAAAACTACAAAGCGAGTGGGAGTTGACATTGAGTTACCCAAAGATGTTGCAGCAGAAACTCAACCAACTCCAGACACTGTTGCTCAAGAGTCTGAGGGTGAGCAATTGACACCTGAGCAGGTGTTGAGGAGATCATCCAGAACTATCAGAGCATCTGACAGGTATTCACCTTTATTACACTATCTGTTGCTGACTGATGAAGGGGAACCTGAATCTTATGATAAGGCTGTACAAGTGGAGAATTCAACTAAGTGGGAGCAAGCCATGGATGATGAGATGAGTTCACTTGAGAAAAACAATACGTGGGTACTGACAGAGTTACCTGTGGGGAAGAAAGCTTTGTCAAACAGGTGGGTGTTCAGAATCAAGGTTGAACCAGATGGCAAAAGAAGGTTCAAGGCGAGGTTAGTAGTTAAGGGATACTCACAAAGTAAAGGTATTGATTATGCTGAAATATTCTCTCCTGTTGTGAAGTTAACTACTATCCGGATTTTACTAAGTATTGTTGCATCTGAGAATTTGCATCTTGAGCAAATGGATGTAAAAACTGTTTTTTTACACGGAGATATAGACAAAGAGATCTATATGCAGCAACCAGAAGGATTTGTTGTTTCGGGCAAGGAACACATGGTATGCAAGCTCAACAGGAGCTTGTATGGATTGAAGCAAGCACCAAGACAGTGGTATAAAAAGTTTGACTCCTTCATGATCAAGAGTGGATTTAGCAGGACTGAAACGAATCAGTGTTGTTACTTCAAGAAATACACTGAGTCCATTGTTTTCTTACTCTTGTATATGGATGATATCTTGATTGCAGGATCCAACATGCGGGAAATAAACAGTCTGAAGGCAAGTCTATCTTCAGCATTTGATATGAAGGATTTGGGTGCAGCGAAGTAGATTCTGGGGATGAAGATTTCTCGGGATAAATCTGTAGGCACTTTAAATCTATCCCAGGAGCAGTATATCGAGAAAGTGTTAGCCAGATTCAGGATGATTGATGCTAAGCCCAGAACTACTCCTTTGGCAAATCACAAAAGGTTGTCAAAGGAGCAGTCACCCAAGACAGCTGAGGAGCGAGAACAGATGGCACTTGTTCCATATGCTTCAGCAGTTGGGAGTTTGATGTATGCTATGGTCTGCACCAGACCAGATATAGCACATGCAGTGGGAGTTGTTAGCAAGTATATGGCGAACCCAGGAAAAGAGCATTGGGAAGCTGTGAAGTGGCTTCTAAGATATTTGAAAGGTACATCAAATACTTCACTTTGTTTTGGCAAGAATAAAGTGGTTTTGAAGGGTTTTGTGAATGCTGATCTTGGTGGTGATGTGGACTCAAGCAAGAGCACTTTTGGGTACATTTACACCATAGGTGGTACAGCTGTAAGTTGGATGTCTAGGCTTCAGAAATGTGTTGCTCTTTCACCTACTGAGGCCAAGTATGTGGCAATGGCTGGAGCTGGGAAGGAGATGGTGTGGTAGTTGATTATCGGGAAGAATTGGGCAAGAAGCAAAGCGAGAAGATTCTTTACTCAGACAATCAGAGCGCCATACAATTAGTAAAGAACCCAGTCTATCATTCGAAGACAAAGCACATCAGAAGACGATACCATGTCACTCGTAGGGCAGTGTAGGATGGTGATATGTGTGTGGAGAAGATAGAGGGTGCAAAGAATCCTGCAGACATGTTGACCAAATGTGTCGATGTTAGGAAACTGGGGTTGTGCAAGACCTCAGTTGGACTTTTGTAGATGTGAGTTCTACAATGTTCTGATGCGATAGGAAATATTGATGTTGTGATCACACTGTTTGAGAGAATACTGTTTTAGTTACCTGATCAGTCTCCAAGTGGGAGAATTGTTGGGATGTGGAGCCTGATTAATATGTAAATGTTCTCCGTGTATTCTGTAACAGTGTTATTTTATTAATATAAATATTGCATCACCGTGGAGGTTACCCGACAAGGTGTTACCACGAACTGCTTTCTCTCTCTCTAAATTTTACTAAAACTGTCTTGATTCTTGAATTATTCTTCGAAATCTAGAAGTGTTGTTGTAATCGATCCTAACAGGAATGACAATCAATATCTATATGTTTAGTCTTCTTGTGAAATACTGAATTCAGTGCAATGTAAAGTGTGGCTTCATCGCACACACAAGTTGCATTTCTTTAATCTCTATAAATTTCAACTCCTCTACTAGTTGCTTGATCTATATGAATTCACATATTGCTTTTGCCATAGCCCAATATTCTGCTTTTATACTAGATCTAGTAAGCTTTTTTTTCCTACTTTTTTCAAGACACTAAATCTTCCCCAACTAGAACACAATATCCAGCCGGGGATCTTCTGTCACAAAGTGACACTGCCTTGTCTGCATCTGAATATCCAACAATTTTCTCATGTCCTCAATTTTTGTAAGGTAGTCTTTTTTCCTGAAACAACTTTAATGTATCAAAGGATGTGAATACTACATTCAATGACTGAAACTCCAAGAACTGAATTACAACACTACCTAAGAAGGTAATGTTAGGTCAAGTCACAGTGAGATAATTCAACTTTCCTACCCGCCTCCTCTATCTTCTAGGATTACTAAGAGGCTCCCCTTTGGCCTAGTGTGAGACATGTGTCATGGGACAACAACCTCATAAAACAATTAACTTTGTGAGGGGCTTTAGGCTTCTAGCCATGGAAAAGCCTACCCCACCCCACCTCAAACCAAGTATCCTGCCAAAATCTTATTTTCATGCCATTTCCTAACTTGATTTCTGTATTGGCTTCGAAGGTGGGCCATAAGTTGCACATATGTTTCCAAACTCCTTGTCCATGAGCGGAGAGCACACAACCTATGAACCAAGGACTTTGATTCCCATACTTGCTGAAAATTACCCTCATAAACAATAGTCTTCCTTCCAGTAACTCCATAGCCACTTCATAAGAAAACTATTTTTGTGTATCCATAGATTTCTTTCTAATGCCAAACCCACCGGTTTTTCTCTATAACTACCTTATCCCACTTCACAAAATGAATACACCTCCTATCTTTGTTCCCATCTCATTAAAAGTTTCTCCTGATTGTATCTAGCTTCTTTCTCACACTTACAAGTATAGGAAATAGAGATATGAGATCAGTGAGTAGCGAGCCAAGGACACTATTACAGAGAATCAATCTACCGGATGTTGTCTTTTTCCGCGTAGCAAGCCTCATATGGCACCTCTCCTCTATTTCTTGTCATAGTTGTTTTAATTGTATTTCGCTGCTAAAAGGCATACCCAGATAATAGGGAATTCACAATTTAATATCCCAAAACCTCTCCACACCTATCAATATCTTGAACCTCATTGAGAGCATACCCAGAACTTTTTCCCAGATTAATCTCGAGTCCCAACACTACTTTAAACAATACTAAGATAGCCCTTAAGTATCTTATTTGTGATTCAACAACTCCACAAAACAAAAGAGTGACATCTTTGAAAAGAATAGAAATTTCAACTCTAGTGTTCCTCGAAGTGCCTGGCCGGAAACCTCTAGCCCATCCTAGAGACATAGATTTGGGAAGCATTGAACTTAAACCCTCCATTACTAAGATAAAGAGAAAGGGCGGCAGGGGAACCCCTTTTCTTAAACCCCCAAAAGTGGAGAAGAAGCCTTCTTGTGACCCATTGATGGTCCCTATAAAATTTGACAAAAGAAATGCAGCTTCCAGTAAAACTAATAGACTTATCCCCAAACCCCATGTGATGCAAGTCCAAGAAGTGCTTATTGCAAGAAAGGATTTCCACTTGACATCATCAGCTTAGAGTGTTTCAACAGGGTATGAAAACCAAGAACCAATACAAGAAAAGATTAACATCATGTTTTAGGGTCCTTTGATTAAGTATCGTGTACATGTAATCAAGGGCATTTATGTCTTTTTATCTTAGTTAACCCCAGTAGTATAAATAAAATAAAATTAAATAGAGATTATTGGCGTACACAATATTTTTGGGTGAAAACTCTTGGTAAGTTGTATGGGTTCATCTCTTTATTTTTACAATGAATCTCTCTTGGATATCTTTTGATAAGACTATTCATGTATGATTTCGAACTCCCTTCCCTTAAATTTAATCTTATACTTGTTTGTTCTAATTGGGGAATTGCAGATCTATAATTGTTGGATCTCTAATTTACTACAATTGTGGATTGTTCTTTCTTTCTTCTCTATCTCCATTCAATTACTTAATCATCTCTTGAATCTCTCAACCTTGTATTTCGTCTTGCATCACTTCCCATGACACGTTATTATTTGACCCCAACAAGAATGACATCTAAGGCGAAGTGCCCATCTTGTGACAGGTAGGTTTACGACTTAAGCACGTCTGAATCGCACCTTACATAACAATAAATAGGCAATAGGCAAAATATTTCAGGCAAATCCAGTTAGAACACTAGATATAATTAGAACTAGAAAACAAAGACATACTTGAAACATTCAAATTCAAACTACGCCTATTTTGATTTGGTTAACAATCTGCCTCTTAAAATTCAAAAACTAAAAGCAAGGTCAATTAGCAAAAACAACCCAAATGGAATGAACGGCCACCTAAAGAGGAATCTATTTAGGCGTTTTATATTCAAAGTCATTAAGCAAACAAAAAAGAAAATTGCTACCTAAAACTCTGTAATTCTTGAGATTGCTTCAATACTATGTGGCATGAGTACTTTGAATAGGTCCTTGTAACTTAAAGTACTCTAAATATGTTTTTTAAAATATATCATGTTTGGGATAGAGTTGTCTTTCTTTCTATGTAGTGCAAAAGCAATAGCACCTTCTATAATCCCTTCAACTCAGGCACTGATGTTTGGGCTGAGAAAACCATCATGTTATTCTTCTACCTAATCATTATATTTTCTTTTCTTAGAACTGAGCAAATAAACACAGTGGTTAAGCAACTCAAACTGAACATAGATGATAAAGTTTTCCAAGCTCCCTCTATTATTCTCGTTTCATTGTTTTTAATTATGTTGAAGAGGATGCGTCTCTCCATGCATTACAGTTGAGAATAATGACATCAGTAATCATGGCAAACCTATACTGCAGCTACATTTGTCCCCAAGAATTTCAAAAAGAAAAATTGAAACAATCAAACAAATAGTCTCCAAAAATATGATAAAAGTTACTTGAAACCAACCTAAGCAATGAACAACAACATACCCAGTGGAATTCCCCAAGTGGGGTCTGGGGAGGGTAAAATGTACGAGACCTTACGCTACCTCATAGAGATAGAGAGGCTATTTCCAGAAAATGCTCATCTCAAAAATAAAGCCCCATAAGTAGAAGATACTACAACAACAACAACAACATACCCAGTGGAATCTCACAAGTGGGGTCTGGGGAGGGTAGAATGTACGCAGACCTTACCACTACCTCATAGAAGTAGAGAGGTTGTTTCCTGGGAACCCTCGTCTCAACAACCCATAAGCAAAATACTAGATATGGCGAAGTGGAAAGGAAAAGGAATGCATAGGAAGAACGACTACTAATAAAAAACACATGATAATATGTAAATACAATAAATTTAGCACATATGATACAGGTAAAGACACCACATGATATACGAAAGCAGAAGATACTAGATAAGGAAAAAAAGGAAAAATGAAAGAAAAAATAGGAAAATAACAAATAATGAAAAGCAAATGATAGTATGTAAATACGATAAAGTAACAAATATAAGTGACAACACAGGATATAAAGACATGACTACTCCTACTAACCTACTATATCACAAGGCCATACATCAACCTACCCCTACTAGCCTATTAGCATTCTACTCCAATATACGACCTCCACTCCCTTTTATATAAGGTCATGTCCTCGGTGAGATGAAGTTTCGCCATATCTTGTCTGATCACCTCCCCCAATACTTCTTTAGTCTACCTCTACCCCTCCGTGTAATCCTTAAATCCAACCTCTCGCACCTCCTAACAGGGCAATTAGTACTTCTTCTCTGCATATGTCCAAACCATTGCAATCTCGCTTCCCTCATCTTGTCAGCCACAGGGACCACCTCTAACTTCTCCCGGATGGTCTCATTCCTAATCTTATCACTCCTGGTATGTCCACACATTCATATCAACATCCTCATCTTCGCGACCTACATCTTCTGAACATGTAAGTTTTTAATTGGCCGGTACTCCACCCCATATAGCAGAGACGGCCTAACCACCATTCTGTAAAACTTGCCTCCAAATTTAGGTGATACCTTTTTATCACACAATACTCCAGAGGCAAGCTTCCATTTCGTCCATGTTGCTCCAATCCAATGTGTGACATCATCGTCGATTTTGCCAGTACTATGGATGATGGACCCAAGATACTTAAAGTTTTCTCTCTTTGGAATAGGTTGAGTGGCAAGCGTCACTCCAATGTCTGCTTCATCTCTTGCAACATTGAATTTGCACTTCAAATATTCTGTTTTAATCCTGCTCAGTTTGGACCTTTTGGATTCCAAAGTATATCTCCAAACTTCCAATCTATCATTAACTTTAGCTCGAGTCTTATCAATCACTACTATGTCATCTGCAAATAGCATACGCCATGGCACCTCCTCCTGTATAGACCATGTCAGCTCATCCATTACTAAGGCAAAAAGAAAGGGGCTCAATGCAGATCCCTGATGAAGTCCCATCTCAACGGGAAAACTCTTGAGTCTCCTCCCACCATTCTTACTCAGTTTTGGCTCTGTCATACATGTCCTTTATTACCCTAATATACACTATTGGGACACCTTTCGCCTCTAGACATCTCCATTCGCCTTTAGACATCTCCATAGCACATCTCTCGAAATTTAATCATAGGCCTTCTCAAGGTCAATGAACATCATATGAAGATCTCTCTTTCTCCCCCTGTATTTCTCCACTAATCTCCGAACAAGATGGATTGCTTCAGTAGTCGACCGCCCTGGCATAAATCCGAACTGATTCTCTGAAATAGAAACTCATTTTCTCGCCCTCATCTCCACCATTCTCTCCCGGACCTTCATAGTGTGGCTTAACAACTTGATACCCCTGTAATTATTACAGTTTTGAATATTGCCCTTGTTCTTGTACAATGGAACCATTGTACTCCTCCATTCATCGGGCATCTTAGAAGTCTTCATAATAGTATTAAACAACCTAGTCAACCACTCAATACCATCCTTGACCATGCTCTTCCAAAAATCCACCAAAATCTCATCGGGTTCGATCGCTCTCCCTCTGTCCATCCTACTAATAGCACGTCTTACTTCCTCAGCTCTGAAACGCCTGCAATAACCAAAATCTTGATGACTATCGAAGTGCGCCTACCCAACTCAATATTTCTATCCCTTTTTTCATTTAAGAGAATATGAAAGTAAGTTTGCCACCTTAGCTTAATGTAAGTCTCATCCACCAACATCTCACCCTCCTCATCCTTAATGCACTTCACTTGGTCCAAGTTGCTAGCTTCTCTCTCTCTCCTTCGCGAGCCTATATAATCTTTTGTCCTTGCCTTTTTCACCTAACCAACATACAAGCGCTTAAACGCTGCCGTCTTAGCACTCATTACTGCCGTCTTTGCTTTTGTCTTCGTCGTCTTATAGATACCTTTAAGCCTTCATTTTTCATCCTCATCCCTACATTCCAACCACCCTAGTACCTCGATAGCTACTTTTCTAATGTGACCAGCCGTGGTGTTCCACATGGTGTTCACATCTCCGCTACTACTCCAAGCTCCCAAAATTACTCAATTTTTCCCCTATCTCCCGAGAAAGGACAAGAGTCAGGCTACCCTATCTAACCCTTGGTTGGGCTAAATAGCCTTCTTCCTCTTATCTCTCTTAATCTCTAAGTCCATCACTAGAAGCCTATGTTGATTGAAAATATTTTCACTCGAAATTACTTCGCAATTCTTACAAAAGCTTCTATCACCCTTTCGGAAGAGTAAGTAATCAATTTGGGTCTTAGCTACCGTACTACGAAAGGTACCAAGTGATTTTCCCTCTTCGAAAAACATGAGTTAGCAATAACCAACTCAAAGGCTTTAGCAAAGTCCAAGAGAGACGTCCCACCTCCATTCCTCTCCCCAAAGCCAAAGCCTCCATGGACATCGTCAAAACCACTAGACATAGCATTGATATGCCCATTAAAATCTTCCCCAATGAAGATCTTTTCTGTGTCCAGTATACCTCTCACAACTTCATCCAAATCTTCTCAAAAGAGTTTTTTGATTTTCTCATCCAAGCCTACTTGGGGAGCATAGGCACTAACTATATTTCACAATATGACTACCGACCACAAGTTTAATAAACATCATCCTATCATTAATCCTCCTGACTTCAACTACATACTCTTTAACGTCCTCATCTACTAGGACACCTACTCCATTTCTATCCCTAGAGCCTCTCGAGTACCATAATTTAAACCTATCTGTGTCTCAAGCTTTGGTACCCATCCATTTGGTCTCTTGAACACACTATATTAATTTGTCTCCTCTTAAGACTTTTCACTGGCTCTACGGACTTCCCTGTAAGCGATCCTACGTTTCACGTCCTTACTCTCAACCTAAGTAAGCCCGTGCCCCTCTTACCACTACTCCCCCTAGCCTCTTACCGATGACATGATCCTAATCCACCATCAGACCCCAATGCCACTAAACTACACTATGAACTACCAACTCAACAAACTATAAAAGATAAAGAATAAACAAACTCACGAAAACAACAGCCCAACAATACAGAACAATAAAATCTAAACTATTACTTGTAACTAAGCAATGAAAAACAAATGAATTATTTGTAATGTTAAGAAAACGTTAGCACCTTCCGTTGTTGTGCATCTTGAGGGGGAGGCCAAAATATTGAGGAGTATTGAAGGCCATCAATCCACCTCTCGCATGTAGCATCCATATAACTGCTGTCAATCCAAAAATGTTATTGATGTGAGAAGATGCTCACAAGTTAGGCCATCAAGTACCATTACAACCACCACCAATCTAAGATCCACAGATTTTAATTTCAACATCTAGGATCCTAGCAAAGGATGGTCTAGAACTTCTAACGAGCAAAACCACCTCAAAGCTTCAAGGTATCTCTGAAATAATATGCAGTTACAGGAATGTAAATTCCTTAATTAAGTAGTAGCAGATACTAACTACCAGCTATGACTATTTGTCCTGCAAAACAAAAAAAAAAACAGTGATGCTCAAAACTATTAGACAGATGCACAATGAAATAAGCATCTTCCAAGACATAAAAAAAGAAGGTATATTAATTTGATCAAACCAAGCACAAAAAGCTGGGTGTGAAAGAACTCTTCGAGGATTTACATAAGAAAATTAGAGGGAAAACATGCTATTTCACATATTAATATTCTATTTCAATGACGACATCCTTGCCGACATAACAAAACATAACACCAAAAATCTATGAAAAGTAAAACATCAGAGAGAAGTGAAAGTGAAACTAGTAAAATAGGGGAATATGGTAATTCACTTAACAGACCATTAAATTGGCACAAACAAATATCATGGACCTGTCAAAGAATTTATAAGGTAAAATTGATTTCCAAGCTCAACAAAGTATTATACAACAACTACACCTCAATTCCAGCTAGTTGGGTTGGTTGTATGAATCCTCAATCATAAATACATTTTACTTGGGTCCGTATTTTTTCAATAATCTGTACATACGGATTGTCTAACATTAGGGGATCCTAATACAGGTACAGAGCCACCATTGTAGCTAAGGACTTTAGCTTAAACCGTGTATATCATATGTATAAATAATATTGAACATTGCAAAGCAACCTTTTGTTTTTAGTTGATTTTTGGGGATCCTATAAATGATTGGGTTTCATTCATAGAGAAACATACTTTGTTGTGGGTGATCTAATTTTGGTATACGTGCATTCCCCCCTTTATTTATAAATCCATTTACCTGATCAAGAAAATAATATATCTATAACCCAGAAAGCAAAATGGATTGTGATTCAGAATCCATAACCTGAAAATCCTTGACTCCGTCTCTGCTCTAATATATTCTAGTGGCTATATCTTTACTATACTAAGGGATTGTTCGGTTGGGAACAAGTTATCCCGATATAATTAATTCTGTGATAAGTTATCCAGGGTTAAGTTATTTCACCGTGTATATGGGATAACTTATCCCATCACTAAAGTTAACCAAACATGAGATAAAGTAATCTTACATTTTACCCTGGGTTACTATACCTATTACCTCACAATAAACGACACCTAAGAGTTTTCTAGGAAGCACTAGTCTATAACGAGTTACTTATATTCTAAAAATAGAAGTAAATCAGCCAGTATGAAAATCAATCTGGGAAATATTATCAAGTAAAAGATGATATGCATAAATAGAAATGAGGAATAAAATGGACGGAATCGTGATGAGATGGTTGAAATCGACTCCTTCCACCATTACTCAGAGGTATCATGTTTGAGCTCTTACGACTACAAAAAAAAATTTGTTGGGAATGGCTCCACTAGCAATGGGACCTACAATGGACTAATCCAACTTTAATCGGTCCCAATGTGGTTACATAAAACCAGTTTTTCTTTTTCTCTTTTTTTTTTTTTTGTAAAACTCAAGAAATCTATAAATTTCCTATTTACAGGAGTAACCTTTTAGCTCCAATAAATATTAAAAATAATTGAAATAAGCTTATTTACAACAAATATTTTCTCTCGATCAACAAAAAGCAAATCTTACATAACAGATACTACAGCTTAAGCTAAAGCTACACTATTTTACTTGATTTCTCTAATAATTTTGTCAATTTCACACTTGCAAACCAATTTCATCAGGCAAAAAGGAAGAAAGTGATAACAAATCGACAACAACAGCATATAAATCTGTAGAGAAACGGAGCTTAAAATATATATTAAAAAAATTCAGATTTATTGCAGAAAATAAAAGAAAAACTCATACCTGAAATTGGAAGGAAGATTGTTTTACAGGTTTTGGGTGGAAGAGAAAGAGAGAGAAAAAAGAAATGAATGTGAAGAGAGAGAAAGATTGAGAAGAAGAGAAGAGATCTTTAGCTGAGCTCTCCTTCTTCCTTCAGATTTGCAGACGTGGCATTGAGATATTTTTCTTAGGCCCCCCTAGTGGTCATGTGTCATGTGATTCAACCCCATCATGACATGCATGTGTTTTGTGAGTCATGATAAACATCCACATACATGCATTGCCAGCATTTTCTATTTATTTTTGTAAGGTCAAACGTATATGTAGCCGTTTCAATTTGCTTCCAAATTTTTTTGGCATTTCAATTTAATTTTAATTCATTTTAACCTTTTAATTTAATTTTTCATCTAACGTCTAAACACAAAATATTGACGGAATAGATTGGTGAGATTACTCATTTTTTAAAGTGAATGGACAGATTGGTGAGATCACTAAATTGCGTGAGAAATTCTTTTAATGTTATTCTATCTATCCTATTTTATGTGACGCTTATTTTTTTTAATTTTTTTTTAAAAAAATATTATCTTATTTTTGGTAAAAATAATTTAATTTTGAATTATTTTTTTAACTTTTAATAAAGTTATTCTCAGCCACGTAAATATCTCAAAATTATTTTAAATCATAAATTTTTAAAAATCTTCTTTTCTTTCTTAAATATAGTGTCAAATTAAAATATATCAAATAAAATAAAGTAATATTCAATATTTTTATCATTAACCATCTTCTTCCCTATTTATTTCCTTTACCTTCTCTTCAATTTTATTTTTTCTTCATTTACTTTATTTTTACATTTATTTTCGTCACCTTTCTTATTTTCTATTTAACTTTCTCTGTTATTTCTCCCTTTGTTCCCTTTTCTTCCCTTTACAATATCTAGTTTATTCTACTTATGGGTTGTTGAGTCGAGGGTTCACAGGAAACAGCTTCTCTACTTCTATATACGAGGTAGTGGGAAGGTGTGCAAACATTTCTACCCTCCTCAGACCCCACTTGTGGGATTCAACTGGGTATGTTGTTGTTGTTGTTGTTGTTAGGCTAAATATATATTTTCCAAAAAGAAAAGATAACTTTTGTTATTCTTATATTTTTATTTTTTTTGCAGTGTGAATATGAATATTTTTAATGGGGTCAAGATCGAATTTCCAGATCAATCCAACAGGGTTATTTATATATTGTTAAACGATGTGAAGAAAAGGATATAAAATTGACTTGGTGAAAGAAGGATTTTTTTTTTTTTTGCTTAAGTTATCGATAGACATTTAAACTTGTGTGCATTTTTCCCTTAGACAACTCAACTAGGACTTGTATCTATCAAACACCTATATTGCTTAAAATTGATACCTATTTGACATTTTTCGCTGATGTGGCATAATGTGTATATTACACCCGTCAAAAGACACGTGAACAGTGATTTTACAACATCAGCGAAAAATGTCAAATAGGTATCAATTTTAAGCGGTAGAGATGTTCAATAGCTACAAGTCCTAATTGAGGTGTCTAAGTGAAGAATGCAAACATGTTTAGGTGTCTATCGACAACTTAATCTTTTTTTGTAATGCCTGTGTTGATTCTGCTATAAAATTGTTTAGGTCTTTATTTTTGGGGTGAGCATATATGTAGAAAAATCAGACCAAACCAAATTTAAAAAAATTAAATTAAATTGAACTAAATTTTTTAAAAATATGAATCAAATCGAATTAGTTTGATACGTATTCACTATATACTATTGACAAATTAAAGATCGAAATATTGACTTGAAGTTCAAAAAATCAAACATCCACCTCTACTTTTTTGTGTTTGGTGGTGTAATTCAAGTTACTATTGATGACATTTCATTTGTGAAATAAGCTATTTTTAAGTGTAAGATTATGAAAAAAAAAAATTGTATATACTTACCTATTATTGAATATAATTGATGTTTTCATCTCCTCAGGATGGGAAAGATTATTTGATTGAAGAGTAGGTCAGAGACTTAGAGATCATTTAGTAATTGATTTAGATGTGAATTGTGTAAGTATTAAATTTTACATGAGTAATATCATATTTGATAGATGATCAAGAGATAAAATTAATACTCATATATAAAACTAATTCGATGTTTGATTTATAATTTAAAAATACGCAATACTATGACATGTAGAAGTTATGAACAAAGATTTACATATTATTTTATGTATGATAGAATATGGAAGACCATTATGGAATAACTAATAAATGTATAATTAATACATGAATAAATAATTATCACACATGAATAATACATACATAAAATAATACATAAATTCATTCATAACTAATTACTACATTATTAATTTTCGCAGATGTCACGATCCTGAATGGGCCATGAGTGGTACCCACACAACCCTCCAATGGGAGAATTGATACTCTAACCCGACTAAACATAAATAGCACAAATCAAACATTTAAAGTTACAGAAACAAGTTTTAATACAAGTTGAGTTCCCACAAACTTAAACAGAGAACAACTTATTGCAGAAATAACTCCCAAAAACTAAAAGTTATTGTACTAAAACTCTATCTAAGTGTCTAGCATACAATCCAAGAAAATAAAAATAATTAAATGTCTAAATGTCTAAGCCTGAAGCAAATGAACTAAGAATAGTGAACGAATCCATGGTAGCTCAAAAGAGTTGTCTCACCCTCGTACTCTTGAAATCACCAGTCACATAGCTAAAGTCCATCAGCAACCGCCTACGATGTCCTATAATCAACAAAAAGGAGAAAGTACAATATCAGTACACATAACTACAGTGTACTAATAGGATCACACGATTGTTCCAATAAGCGAAATCTGGATAAGTAACTTCAACATAGTAAACTAATGCATATGATAGAATAGCAGATTACGGTTCATGGTTACGTATTGCTTTCATGATTATTATTTTCATCACAACAATTTCAACAATGACCCTTTCATGGGACCCATACTCAAACAAATTATATTGAAATGTGGCACCTGATCCAATAATGTGTCTGAATGTGACACTTGATCAAATAACGTGTTGAACATGACACTCTATCCACAATCGCAGTTACATGTGCAATGAATAATCTACAACTTGCACAATTTCATTGATAGGTTCATTGCATGTAACTTGATTATGAAAATTCATTTATTAGGTTCATATCCTTATTCCTTACTCATATGCATACAGAAATTACTAACGATGTAGTTAATAAGCATATATCACACAAATAAGAATATCAAATCATCGTCTACCTTGAAACAAGCCTTAAAAACTTTATAGAACTAGGATTTTCCCCTTTTCCAAAATTTTGTCTAGTTCTTAGTCTATAAATAATCAAGAAATACAATAATCAACAAAAAGTGGCCTAAATTACCTAGAGAATATCAAAATTCTAACTCTTTGCCACTTTTATGATCATCTCCCCTCAACTAGGGATTTTACCCACCATTAGTTGCAGGTTAAAATCTTTTCGTATGAGAGTCCTCTTAGATTCTAAGATTCAGGAATCAATTTACAAGTTAGAGGCATGATTAACTTACCTTTTATTGACAAAACAGGTACAAAATAGAAGAAAACAAGCCCTAGGTTACTTCTGTTCTCTCAAGGATAAAATGGAAAAAGTAAAAATGAATTTGAAACTTTTTGACTTAAAACTATCGATTGTCCCATCTTAGGGTAATTTCCCTCGGGCAGATTGTACGGAGGCAGAAACTTATAACTTGTTTCTCAAGTTCCCATTTTACAACACGCCCTCAACCATGCATTCAAAAATATATCCTTTGTGCCAAGATCTATTTCATGAGTTCTACTCGTTCGAATTCAATTCCATAAAGTCGTATTAGCTCATTAGTGTCTTAGATATCATCTCAAAAGATCAAACTTATAAATCAATCCCCAATTCATTACCGGATTGCCCTAAACCTTACATGACTCATATTTGTCCAGTTTTGACCTAGGCTCAAAATTTTTTTTCAATTTACTACTTGGAATTTTCTATCTTAATTTCCTTCTCCATTAACTTAATTATCGATAATGATGGGGCCAAATCATTACAACATATCTCTAACTAGCTATCGGACGACCCCTTATAGTTGTTTTAGAGAAACAATTATGGGAGAATCTTTTGGAAGGAATAATTACAAGGGACACATATTACAACAGATGGGTTAACCTAGATTACCTGATGAAAATAAAACACATGGAATCATCAGTTGGATATTTTCTTACCTTTCAAATATTTATCTACACCCATTGAACACTTATGTCGAGTAAATAAAATATGTTTAAATGAAACATTAAAAATGTAATTAGAGGGTTCAAACGAAACAAGTTAAGGTTGAGTTGAAGTATCAAAATGAAATTTATAAACAAGTTAAAGGAATTGTGTATTTGTTTTTACAAATCCCATAAACTATAATGAAATTATCAGTTACACATCTAAACTATGCAACATCTATTCTATTACCCTTTAAACTTAATTTGTATGCATTATTGTTATTCATGTGATTCGCGTGAGATACTCTAGAATTGATTTGCATGTAGGATGCATATTATGCCATGTAAGATGTGTAATTATACCTGTTTAATTTTATACAGATTTAATTACCTACTTGTGTATATCTAAAGTTAAAGTACACAAATGGCAATAGATGCCAAGTTAAATGACACTTTTATGTGTTATGCATATAAAATAATTTCTATACTTGAAAATTGTTGGTTAAAATACTGTTATAGAAGATTATAATTATAACAAGGTACCTTATTTTGATTAAACACTTAACACATAATAAAGTGTTTTTATGAAACACTTTCAGCTCAAACTTTAAAATTTTACTTTTGGTTCCTAAGATCTCATTACATAGGTAAGTTAACCACTTAAAATTATATGTTACGACCTTTAATTATATGATATACATTATTAAATTGAATAAGCCATAAAATCTCAAGCGTGTTTCAGCTAAAGCTGATGTGCATATATAATTAAATGAGGTGACATGTTTTATATGATTAACTTATCCACGTAGACAAAAAAAAGTTTTTTTCTTTTAAAATGGAATAAAAATATTTAGTAGGATCATTTTATCATGTGTTTAAATGTTCAATTAAATCATGTCATAATTTAGGTATCTAAATAAAATATATCAATAAATTTAAAAGACTTTAAAATGTATTTCACCAATAAAAATACTAAAAAAATCTTCAACGCATACATGAAACACGAAGATAATGAATAAAAAACTCCCATCGGAAAAAGAATGGAGGTCACCAAAATTACAATACTCAACAAGTCGTATAAACGACGTATTAATTAACTAGTGGGACAAGATTAAGCACATGGAATAATTTTCCTACGTACTTAATATAAATAAGCAAGATTTATAAGTCTCTTTACACCATTTTCTTCCATGTGATTTTAGGTCCACTTATTTATTTTTAATGTTTTTGTTTATCATAGTTTCGCACCTATATATCGGTGCATTTATAGGTCGATACAAAACATGTTCAAACGTTTCAACACTACAACACTATGCATCTACTACTACAAACAGGGGTGGAGCTATTCTTCACTGAAGGGTGTCAAGCGGCATCCCTTTATTAAAAATTACATCGTATATATAAATCAAAATTTGATGTAATAAATATTTATATCAGTATTGACACCTTTTAATATAAGTAAAATGTTCGGTGAAGTGGTTAAGGAGTTGCAAAAATTGCTTGATGTCATGTATTATATCATTAGTAGCAATATATATATTTTTATTTGACACCTCTTATTAAAAAATCTGACTCCCATCACTGACTACAAATACTAAATTATGAATTTGAAAATTGTGATGATTAACAAAAACTTCAAAAATTAAAATTTTGTGGCTATTACAATTTCGTAAAAATTTTATTCTCAATACGTGCTACTTACACTTTTAATGAATATAGTCAATTTTAATTTTATCTTATCTGGTAAGATTACATAATCATTTTAGCAATCATATTTCTGCAAATACTTATATATCTCATAAATATGTTAAACTTTAACAATCTACTAATATTCACCATCATATAACATTGACAATCTTATTCTATAAACCTTACGTTTTACTTTTATATGTGTTTTCTATCACATGCATGACACCTAAGAGGTAGTGGCGAAGCTATGTAGGTATTAGGGGATCATCCGAACCCCTTTTCATAAAAAAAAATAATATTTATAATTAATAAAAATATTTTTTTATGTATATATAATAAATATCAATTTTTTTTTAATTAATTTGTATATCTATTTCTTGAAATTTAAATCTCTTAAAAAAAAATTATGATTCCGTCACCGTTGCCATGGCTAAAAGGAACTCCATTTCTTCCCTACTTCCTAAGTCCTAGTTCATAAACAACGGACAAAAATTCTTTGTCGTCTAAGTACTGAAAATGGTCTCCACATGCTGAATAAAAAAATTCAAATGGGTTAGTGATTGAATTAAAAAAATGCTATTAATTAGATGGAATTGTCCTATATATTCTTTGGAACTCTTGAAGCTGTCAACCTATGACTAGTGAAAAAAGTGATTAAGGGCCCTAAGCATGCTTTTAGTATAATATTAATATTAATAATAGAGGTAGCAATAATTCAAATAAACAAAGGGGGACATTGCCAAAGGGACAACTTTAACCCTGTCTGCTTTGACAGAAATTTTTATATATATAGTTAATTAATTACACTAATAATATGAGTTTGCACTAACTAATTAATGCTAGTCACTATCATGCTTTTTACTAATTTTTTTTTTTTCAAATTAATTTAGAGAATACTAACATACTCGAACTTGGCACGAATTATTAGTTTTGTCTTTAGATTATTGATAGGCTTAAAAACATTCCTCAACTTGGCAAATTAAGCTTAAATACACCCTCGAACCTAGCACGAGTTATTAATTTCGTCCCTAAACTATTGATAGGCTTAAAAACATTCCTCAACTTGACGAACTAAGCTTAAATACATCTCGAACTTGGCACGAATTATTAGTTTCATTCATAAACTATTGATAGACTTAAAAACACCTCTCAACTTCATGTTTTCTGTAACTTATTAAATTTTGATTTGAAGTTTTATAGAGTTTTATTTGTTGTCATATTTTTACAATCTCAAATCTTCTTATGAGATTGTTATCCGACCATGAAATTTTTAACGTTGCCGGAAGTCCGCATTGACAAAAAATAATCATAAATAAAATAGGAAAAGAAAGAGAAAAATGAGAATGAAAAAAATAGATCTTGCTTTGAGGTCAGCATTAATGGAGAAAAGGTTAAATGGGAAGAAGAAGAAGAGCATTCTAGTAGTTGGTAATTACAAATTGAAAGGATTTTTTTTTTGTTTTTAAAAAGGGGAAAATTAAGGCTGATGTGATCTTTTTTAAACCTTTCACACGTTTTAAATAAATTGTACTCATTTGTTATGTCATGTGGCATAGGAGGGATGTATCGAAGCTTACTTTGCCAAGTTGAGGGGTCTTTTAAGCCTATTAATAGTTTAGCGATGAAACTAATAATTCGTGTCAAGTTCGAGGATGTATTTAAGCTTAGTTCGCCAAGTTGAGGAGCATTTTTAAGCCTATCAATAGTTTAGGAACGAAACTAATAATTAGTGTCAAGTTCGACGATGTTTTTAGTACTTCTCTTTTTTAATATAACGGAGGAAAAAATTATTTTTTATTGAAAACATCTGGCTTTTCCACCCAGAAAATAGGGTTAAATGGCAAAAATGATATTGTTGGGGTTGATTGTGATATTTTATTTTTCAAATCAGGTAAGAGTAACACCCAACATTTCCTAAATGTTTATTACAATATTAGTCCCTCTATAAATCGTTTATTTATTTGTCGAAAGAAATAAACTTTAATTCTTTTAATTCAACTTCAAAAGTTAATTCATATTATACAAATTATTGAGAAAAACTATGTGAAATATCGTAAACTATTTTTCAAGAAATACTTTTGTAAAATAATAGCTTGTGTTTGGTTGTTTAATTTTAAAATACTTTTATTTATATTAGAGCAACAATTTTGTATTCAACTAAAATTTCAAAATTGCTTTAAGGTGAAGTTATTAGCAACTGATCAAAAGTAATTTTTTGTTCCCTTAAAAGTTCAATCAAACTAACTAATTTTCTGAAAAACACAAACAGGCCTCGTTCCTAGAAATCTTGGCCAAACCAGACGCTTAAGCAAAACGAAAAATTATTTTTTAAAATCTTTATTACGTACTTACTTGTAGATCTTTTAACCATGAGGAGGTTTGCAAGTAGGTCAACTCTTGACACAACTTGCCTTAGTGCGTTCACTAAAATATTCTTTGTGAAAAATATTCCATCTGGTTATAATAGATAGTTTCTCTCAAATTGCATATGAATATCTGTTCAAATAATTATATAAGTGTAACTAATATATATATATGTGTGTGTGTGTTTGTAAATCTGGAAAGCGAGATTGGGAGAGGGAGGAGAGAGACAAGCGAGATCAAGAGATGGAGGAGGGAGACGAGCGAGAGAGGGCAGAGAGTGCGGCGAATTGTATATGTATATCTATGGAATTGACTATGTATATCTGTCAAAATAATTGTATATATACAGTTGATATACATATGTAATTGTAAATTTAGCAAGAAATTGCAGAGAGAGAGAGAGGAGAGAGGAGAGAGGCGAGAAGAGGAAGAGAGGAGAGGGACAATAGCAATAAAACCCTAACTATAGCAACAAAACCTTAACTATAGCTATAAATTGTAATTTTTTCAAACTAAAGTTATATAATATAAACACATATCATATGTTTACCTAATTATATTATTTTTCTATTTTAATACTCCAAACTGAAGTACAATAATACGATAATTGAAGTACAAGAAATAATAAATAAATAGTAACAATAATATCAAAGAACAAGAAAATACAAGAATAATACTAATGGTATGAGAGGGGAAGCATATACGGGCAGTGTTCCAAGTTACTACCGCGCCTATTCCGCCGTAAATGAGACAATGTTCAACTACCAACTGCTGCCTTAATTCACAAACTCCATACCCCTTATTTAAAGTCATGATCTTGGTAATATGAAGATACATCATATTTTCATCTAATCACATCTCTCTAGTACTTCTTTGATCTTCCTGTATCTCTCCTAAAACTAGCTTATCATCACCAACTTCTCGCTCCTCCTCATTGGTCATCTATGCATCTTAGTTTCGTTTCCTTCAACTTGCCCATCACGAGGGCCACTTCCTCATTGTCAGGACATCTTTATTCTTAATTTTACCTCTCTAAATATGTCCACACATTTATCTCATTTACGTAAAATCAATATTGTGTTATACCAAGTTTGGTTATTGATATTAAAATTCATATAATTAATGTGGATTTTAAAGCCTGAAAAGCCAAAAATCAGGCATTATTATATGTAAGTTTATACCCCTTCCCTCTCATTTTATGTGATACTTTTTTATTTGATACGAGGAAAAAAAGGAAGGCTTTTGAAATTTGTGGTCTAAAGTAATCCTTAGATATTTTATGGCTAAAATTTATTTCATTAAGCGTAAAGAGAAAAATCTAAAGTTAAATTATTTCTAATTTTAATAAGATGACAGTCTTTTTAAAACGGACTAAAAAAGAAATGATGCTACATAATGGAATAAAGGAAGTATATTCCTCTCTCCGTTTAAAAAAATGATTTAGTTTGACTTGGCAGAGAGATTAAAAAAATCAAGAAGATTTTTTAAATTTGTAGTTTCAAATTAAGGTATGTCAAATATACTAAAATATCATTAAATCTTATACTCTTAAATATGTCACGTAAGAAAATTAAAATATTATAAAAGAAATAATAAATTAAAAAATGTCATTCTTTTCAAAACTAAGTATATATAATTCTTGGAGTATATAACTACATCTCAAATCAAAAGTAAGGGAAAAAAAAATGAAGTAACGGGCAGAAGAAATATCTACCCGAGTCGTGATGTAGGGGAATATTCTGTGTCTGACAACGACGAAAGCGGGCAACGAAGTTTCACGGGCAGGGAGACATAAATATCTTGTGGAGTAGAAGATATTTTGAACCAGGGCCTCATATTCCATCCAATGGCTAAACACCATTTGATTTTATTTAAATCTGATCTTAATTGTACACGTGGCTCAATCTCCTGTGAGATTTATATCTTCTTCCTTAGATCTACTACCATATTCTGCTACTTGCCCATCTTCACACGGGACCCACAAATTAAATGGACATCAAAACAAACATCATGTCATGCATATACATGCACGTTTCGACTTTTCATTGGTCAACCAGCCATTTCCTCAAATGTTTCTCTCTTCTTCAAAATTAGAGAGACTTTCACCTGAAGTAGTGTATTTTAAATATTTGTTAACAGATTAGATTATGATATTTTAAACTTTTTCTAATGATCAGCTAAAATTACAAAGTTTATACAGTACACTTGCAAAAATATTATAACATGATAACAAATTAAAAAATGACATGTAACATTTCAAAGCAAAATATTCTTTTAATTTCACTTTATATGATTTATTTTTTTAGTCCGTTCAAAATAATAATATATTATTTAATACTAAAAATTTAATTTTAAAATATCTATTTTATTTTTAATATAATTTCTAACCATACCCAATATTTATAACTTACTTTATTCATTTCATAATTTGGGAAGATTTTTCAAAATTAATATGGTGGATGGTCAGATGCCATGGAGAAAGAGTGAAGGAGTGAAGGAAAACAAGCTCCTAGCTCCCATGCTCAAACTTGGTGCAGCACGTTCGGGGTGGCAAAATTAAACTCAACCTGTCTAACTCGTTGAAGTTTGGACGAATTGATATTAGCTTAACTCAACCTATTTAAATTTGGGTTGATATTCATTCTGAATTGACTCGAGAGAGATCTTGTCAAAATATTTTTAAAACACTTTTTTTTAATTTGATATGTTTTATATAGTCAAAGTAAAGAAAAATATAATTTAATTAAGTACTAAAATATTGAAAAAGAACAAATAAAGTAAGTAAAATTTAGGTCAGATTGGATCTTGACCCGCTCTTTAACCCATTACCCAACCCATTTCGACCCAAGCAAATTTGAGTTGGGTTGAGTCTTGACCCATTATAACACGCTCAAATTTGACTCAATTTGTCCAATTGTCACCCCTACAACACATACAGTGTGTAAATTTAGTAAAGTATATAAAAAATTAACACAATAAAGTTCTATTATGAGTGTTTAAAAGGCTTGCTTGAGGTGTCTAAATGAGTCATATTAATATTGAGGATGCAGTGTATTAAGTTAGCGTTTGACTGTAAATTTTTAAATATTTTGGCATATAGATTGAAAGAAATATTTGACTTTTCTAAAATATATATTTTATACTCATAAATTTTAAAATTACTAAAATATCTATAAATTTACATTATCATTTTTTAATAAAAAGTTATGACAACGAACACAATTAATATGAATCTGAGAAAAAATAAAAAAATACTGTTGATTTTTATAAGAAAAATTACAGTTACTACTTCTAATTGTAAGTGACTTTGAAGAGTAAGCTTGGATAAAAATTACATAAAATATGTATATAACGAAATAAATTTTGTACGATAAACTAAGTTTTTTTTCCTTGAAATTTAATTAAAACTATAAATGATAGGTGTTTTTATAAAATATAAATAGGATAATTTTTTAATATCAAGTACTAAAATTTGGCCCAAATTTTAGTTTTTTCTGCATTTTGAAAATTTGAAATGTTTGCCTAATATATTTATCAAGTAATGAAACGATATATCACCCACCATTAAGTTTCAATTTTTTTCAAAGTTTTTCTAAGATATATTTGTGGCCAAATGACACTGAGGATTAAGGCAAAAATAAGTACAGTTAAAATGCAACATTTGTAAATATATGTTTTTTTTTCCTTAAGAATCATTTGGTCAAATTATTGCTATTTATTATCATTTTATTTATGCACTTAAATTTAATTTTTATTTGCAGTTAAAATTTTGTGAAAACAGTAAAAGAAGAATGACGAAGGGGAGAGGAGAGGTTTGAAAGAATCAAATAGAAAAAGAAATAAAATTCTCTTTAAAATGATAAGTCAAGAGGGACACAACTTGAACATTGAAGAAGAAATTCAAGTTTTCATTTTTTATGTAGACAGAAACAAATTAAATAGAAGGATGACACTTGCATTTTTGAATTAGTTGAATATTTTTTTTGTAGGATAACACAAGGGTATATTTAATGTTTGAGCTAAGTTCGAAGACGTTTTTAGTCAAAATATTAAATTTCTTGTTTTGTTAAGATTTAATGTGAGTTAATCAATGTATGTTAATTAGCTTTTGAGATGGTTATTTGTTGTATAATTACGTATAATTAATATATGTTTCATATATAGTTAAACTATATTCAGTTTTAAAGTGGACCATAGTATATATTAAGTATATATATAGTTCATGCATTAGTATATACTTTCTGTAATTTTTTGCAAGTTATATTGTATAGTTACTATATATTTTCTCTCGTTATTTTTTATTATATTTTATGTAAATAAACATCCCTATACTTATTGTAAACAATTAGTTTATTATTTAAAATTAACGCAATCCCGAACTAAATCAATTCAATCAATATGTTATCATGCTTAAAGTCAACAATGACTAGACCATCTAAAGGTTAATAGATGAAAAGGCAAATTCCAACTTAGCTTAAATTCCATAATTGTGATTAGATTCTTAAAGAATCTGCCATAGAACAATCTAGAACTGCATAATTATGAAGCGACTTACATCATTGTATGCTATTTTGAAAAATATAAAAACGTACTTTATTTTAAGACTTATTATTCTTTTTTGAGATATTACTATCCTCTTCATTTTAATTCATATGTCACATTTTGACTAAGCATAAAATTCTTTTAAGACTTTTTTGAATGTGTATGTTATGTATAACAACAAATTCAATATTAAATCGTTCTTCAATACAAATAAAAGTATTATTTCTTTTTAAACTGCCTAATTATTTTTATTTCTATTTTAACTACAACAAAAAATTTGGGGGGGGGGGGAGAGAGGGAGGTGCTGAACACCATTAAAATAATCAAAATGTCAATGGAACAATCTGAAAAAATAAAGTGAAAGGTCCCATGAAGTGAAACTTCTCCTAACCACTCATATAAAATAGGAAAAAAAGTTAAGAAGACGGTGCCAACTGATAAAGTTGTGATTAAATTAATAAGTCATCTTGTTAATATTACTTTCAGCTATGCGATTTTTAGATCGTCTCAATAAAAATAATATTTTATTATTATCTTTATTTTTTTTTTACTTTTAATGAAATATTTATCCATTATATAAATATCTAAATTATTTTTGAATTATAAGTTTCAAAAGTTCGTTTTTCCTTAACATGGGGTCTTACCGTCTAGCCGTTGGTACTCCACATCTTCACGAAGAATTCAATTTCTCCGGGTATATATATCGGAGACAATGGGGCAGTTGTTACACCAAAGCTAGAAAAGAAAGGAGCCCTCTCGTTTTTTCAGCCTTCTTTTTTTTTAAAGGCATATAGTTCTCTTCGGAGCTCGAGAGATGGAATAGATAGGGGCCCCACAAGTTTGAAATTCGCCATCGGGGTCACGCGCTACACACAAGAATGAATTTTTATGCGTAAACTCTTTCTTTTCTGCGGGCAGCCTATCACATCAAATCACATATTTTGAAATATGTCGTCACATTATGCACATGTATTCACTTTTCCATTATTTTGGATGTTGTCGCAACAAATTAAATGCGGAATAAAATGAGAGGGAGGGTAATTAATTACTGCATTATTTGTAAGAAAGTGTCAAGTGGGGTATCGTGTCTTCTTGTAAGCCGTCCACGTGTTACCCAAATAGAAGCTTGTCTCTATCATGTACACTACACTCCATAGGATCAATCAAAGTCATATTAGCTAGTTTTGGAAGGTTGGACGATGACAAAAAGGTAGGTATTGTATAATATGCAAATTTTTTGATTTCATTTCAATGGATATTCTTGCTAAGAGTATCATCATAAAATGGATCTTTTATGTCTTTTTGTCATTTATAAATTTGTACTAATAGTTATTAACAATTCATGAATGATGATAAAAATGTCTATTGGTAGAATTTTTACAAAAATAATGTACCACCTACTCCATTCACTAATTTGTTATTGCCATTCATCATTGTTTACTGCCACCATTCGCAATCACCATTAATGTTAACTATCATACTATTGATCATCAACCTTTATAATTATCATTAGTCATCACCAACCACCATTAAAGTCACCAAGCGCTACTGACTATTACCAAACACCAATCATCACTATGTACCGTCAATTATTGTCACCGTTCATCACAATAGTTAGCTATCATTATCATCTACTATAATTATTATTGCTCATCACCAACTATCACGATAAAAAATCACTATTAATCATTAATGTCGGTCGCTACTACCAATAGCTATTTGCCACAATCACTGCCAACCCCAACATAATCCTCAATTGGCATCCACAAGTAATATGTGACGGGAACTACTGGGCTGTGGCTACAACGTACCAAAAGCCCAGAATGTCTTAAAGCTAGTTTATTTGGGCTTGAAAGAAATCTCTGACACGGAATCTTACAAGCCCAGCCCCTTGAACTCAGTTATTACCCAAAGTGACCTATGGCATAACGTTTTGAACTCCTCTTCTACCATATGTTTCATAGAGAAGTACTAAAAACGTCTTCGAACTAGACACAAATTATTAGTCTCGTTCCTAAAATATTGATAGGCTTAAAAACATCCATCAACTTGACGAACTAAGCTTAAGTACACCGTCGAACTTGGCATGAATTATTAATTTTGTCCCTAAACTATTGATAGGCTTAAAAACACTTCATAACTTGGCTAACTAAGTTTAAATACACTCTCGAACTTGTCATGAATTATTAGTTTCGTCCCTAAACTATTGATAGGCTTAAAAAAACCCATCAACTTCATGTTTATGTAACTTATTAACTTTTGATTTGAAATTTTGTAGAGCTTCATTTGTTGCCGTATTTTTACAATCCCAAAATCTTCTTACGAGATTGTCATCCGACTATAAATTTTTTAACATTGCCGGAAGTCCACATTGACCAAAAAAATCATAAACAAAATAGGAAAAGAAAGAGAATCAAGCAATTAAAAATGAGAATGAAAAAAAAAATCTTGCTTTGAGATCACCATTAATGGAGGAAAAGTTAAATGGGAATAAGAAGGGTATTTTAGTAGTTGGTAATTAAAAATTGAAAAAAATTTCTTTTTCTTTTTTGGAAAAAAAGAGAAAATTAAGGCTGATGTGATCTTTTTTTTAACCATTCACGCGCTTTAAATAAATTGTACTCACTTGTTATGCCATGTGGTATGGGAAGGGTGTATTTAAGCTTAGTTTCAAGTTGAGGGGTGTTTTTATGCCTATCAATAGTGTAACGACGAAAACTAACAATTCGTGCCAAGCTCGAGGTTGTATTTAAGCTTAGTTCGTCAAGTTGAGGGGTGTTTTTAAGCCTATCAATAGTTTAGGGACGAAAATAGTAATTCGTGCCAAGTTTGAGGGCGTTTTCAGTACTTTTCTCTACATTTAAATAAGGAAAAACTACATAAAATGGAGGTAATTATAAAATTATTTATAAAAAATGAACCGAACCCAATTTATTTACCTGCTTACCCTACTTTCTCTTTTCTTATTTTGCGCATGATGTCAGCATGACATTAGCATCACTATACTGCGATGCTTCGTCGGTATATGATACCATAACAGTATTATATAGGACCAACCTTAATCCTTTGAAATACTTAGTATATTTGATAAGTTGTGAAGAGTTTAACAAAAAATAATCTCTTAATCAGCCCATCAAATAAGTGGAAGATTCATTAAACTATAAAATGTTACCCTGCGATAATGTGATGTGCTTCCAATGCTATCTTATCGGTATCATTATATGATTAAACTCTTTTTTTATAAAGAAATAAATAAAAAATAATTACAAGAAAAGTTTTAAAATCACAATCTTATTTATTAAAGTCACAATCTTATTTATTAAACTCTACTCTTAATATCTATATACTTTGATGGTATCAAGCAATTTCATTGAAGCATCGTCTCTTCCTTCTTGATACCATCAGAGTATATACATATACTCTCATGGTAACTAAAGCGAAAAAAAGGTCAAAAACATATATAGATTGTGAAAATAAGGTGATAGTCTCTTGTAAATAATTTTTCTTTTCGAGTTATAAGTGTTATTTTCCCTTTAATTTAAGAATATTCCTCATCTGCCAAATTCCTATAGAATTAGTAATCGAGTTAAATATTAAAATTTGACCTAAAGAGGAAGGAGAATGAAATAAGTGAAAGATGATAAGGGAGGAAATCAATGTACAAATTTAACGATGTATATACACTAACACGTTTTGTTATATAAAAAATCTTAAATACATCTTAGATTGTTTTCACTTGAGAAGTAAATAATTAAAGGTATTTTAATTAAACTCCTCATAAAGTAAGTATATTTTTTACTTTATGTGCTTGAACCTAAACTATACAATAATTATATATTTAACTAGAGTAAAGACAAAACATAAAATGGGATTAAGATAAAATCAAACAAGAGGCTACCTAATCTAGCTGACGACAAAGACAAGATCTCTTTTAGAAAGATAATAACCCAATCAAATCAGATAAATACTAAAATCTTCTACAAAGTTAGGGTCTACATCAAAATTTAGGTATGATAGAAATATATATCTTACTAAATTTTCCTCGATAATTATCATCAATAAACTAGTATCATTCGCGCAAATAAAATAATTATCTATATATACTAGACACGGTTGTTCATGCTAGCACATGATCAATATCTATTATTTTTTATCTCAATTTATGTGATATAGATAGAATTTAGAGAGTTAATTGACTTTTAGATATTCTAAGTTTTGAATTATTGTGATTCATAGAACCTTTGATGTAATTTTGAGCAATATATGTTAGTACTTGTCTCAATTTATGCGACACCGATAAAATTTTAATTTTTTAATTATTGCGATTTATGTTACTTTTACATCATTTTCAAATAAAATGTGTCACTATCTATCTTGTTTATGTGACACTGATTTGGGAGTCAATTGAGCTTTTTATATGTCTTGTAAATATTTTATGTTGTTAATTATTGTGATTTATAGTATTTTTTTTAACATAATTTTGAAATTGTATAGATTACTCCTTTGCAACACCCGGTAAAATTACCAAAAATACTCCTAGATGAGAGGTGTGCGCATAACGCGTCTTTCCAAATTCCAATGGCAAATCTGAGGCCGAAAATGCGATCAACATGTAAAATTGTGTGGAAAAATGGTTTTGGTTGATTTTTAGAGCAACCGGATTAGAACATAATTTTGCGATGCGAAAACGCATTCCAGAATAAGTGTGCGACAAGCCCGTGACGCGGACTTGTCGTGGATTTACACTTAGATGCGACCTCAATATATTCTACGGGATTAGAAAACTCGACCGAATTTTTTTTAACAAAAACCCCCAAAAAATGACCAAGTCCACAACGCGGACTTGGTACGCCAAAGGGGAAAAAATGCAGTTTTTCACGAAGGGCATTCCAGACTTTTCCCTGCCCCTCCTAAACTTAAAACACGACTAAAATAGGCCGTTTTAGGTATAAAAAAGAGTTATCAACCCATTCCTAAGCCTTTCTGAACATTCTAGCAAAAAACGTAGGGCTAAAGAGAAGAGAGAAGAGAGAAGAGCGAGGAGTCGAGGAATTTAAGCCGGATTCGTGTCAAGTTGATTATCTATCTTCATCCAGGTATGTAAGGGAAAACTAAAACATGGAAATGTTCTTCCATGTGTCCCTATTGATGGTAATAGGAAGATTGTGAAGGTATTGAGTCTTTATGCATGGTTTCTTGAATGTTTTCTTGCAAATTTATACATATCTTGTGTATTTTCATATGTTGATGATCATCACAAACTTGATTTACTGAATAAATGTTTTTACACGAGTTCTTTCACAAACCCTACATATTACTTTGTAAAAGATTGCATAAATGAACCTAGGGATTGAGTCTAGAGCCTTAATTTGATAATGTTGATGGTGATTGAGATGTGAACATGATGATAGGTTGATAGAACTTGATGATCCCATGAGTCTTCATTATTGAACTCGAAAGTTGGGTCTAATTGAAAGTCCTCTTGTATGATTTTCTAATCCACTCTTGAAGAGGTCGATGGGATTGAATTGTCAAATTGTTGAAAGAATGGTTTGATATAACTAATGAGCTGAAAAAGTCCATTAAGAGACACATTGATTGGATTGATTGAGGTTGATTATTTTGTGAGCATTGAGTCTTGGGAGGAGTATCGAGTACCGAATTGAGTGAGACACTCGAACTCAATAACTACGTTGCCAAGTGTAGGAGTGGACTAAGTCTGTTAAAGTCGGAACAAGTTCCTATTTTAGGTACTAAGTCCGTTAAAGTCAGACAAGTTCCTATTTTGGATACTACGTCCGTTAAAGTCGGACATGTCCCCATTTTATTATCCTGAAACAATAGGACTTGATCAGTTAATTTTCCGGATCCATTATGGGTTTGATTTTTTCTTACCGCGGCAAGGTATTGAGCGGTTGTGGCAAAATCAGCGGGATTGTAGTATAATCACTGGCTCGTAAGTGATTGTTGTCGGATAAGAGAAACTCTCAAATAACTAGGTTCTATATTGATAGTACACTGATCCCAAATAACTAGGTTCTATACTGATAGTACTCTGATTTGCTTTGATTGGATTGAATTGGTATTGACTGGTCATTGTCTACTCTTTATTCTTGCTTTAGATAGACATTTGACATCCCGATTGAGTATCTTCTGAGTTGATGTTATTCTACCTATATCTGTTTCATTCAGCCATCTTACATATTCGTACATTACACGTACTGATGTCTATTTGGACTGCATCATTTTATGATGCAGAGACAGGTGTTAAAGATCATCAACAGGTGCTTTGTTAAGGATCTATTCGCATTCAGCTTATCGGTGAGACCTCCTTATTTTCGGAGGATTTTCATACTATCATCTAGCTACTGGAGTTTAGATTTTATTTAATTTAATTTGAGGTAGCCATGAACCTGTCATTGACAATGTCTAAATAGTAGAGTTAGAGGCTCCATAGACTAGATAGTAATGAGTTGATGTTGAGGTCTTTATATCTTAACTGATTTTCTTTAAAACTATTTCTATGTCAGAGAATAAAAGTTTGATTGTTGGCCTATGGCCTCTATAGATATAGAGATTGTCCATCATTTTTCATCTTTAGTTTTCCGTTGATTTGTTAAATTATGATTGAATGAATATGATGAGGCCAAGTGGTTCGCTTGGGGACTAACAATAGTCTCTAGGTGCCGGCCACGTCTAAGGTACCCTCCCAGGGTATGACAAACTTGGAATCAGAGCACAGAGTTCAAGTGTCTTAGGGAGTTCATGAAGCCGTGTATAATAAAGTCTTGTTTATGGGTGTGTTGTGCACCACACTTTATAAGCAGGAAGCTATAGGACATTAGGAATGGTTACACTTCTTCACATTCTGATTTGCTATAGAGTTAAACTTTAGAAATGCTCTATTCTGATTCGTGCTATAGAGATAAATTGCAATGCTTCTGATATTAATTTGATGCGAAAATACACCAGGAAAGTTGGCCATATATATAGTTCAAACAAAAGGATGGAATGAGCTAGCTATTAGCACTATATATATTTATTTTAAACATTCTAACCAAGTATAAAAACTCTTATTCAATATTCAAAACATACATATGTAGGTAAAATAAAAAGTATATGGTTGTGAATTAACAAGTGAGATTATCCCCAGCATCAACTCCAAGTTGTTGACAATATTGAGTATAATACTCAACCCTTCTAGCTACAGTTTGAGGATTACCACCATCACATTCAATTTGGCCATTAATAGCTCTAATAGTAGGTCCAAATCCTTGTCCAGAAGTAATTAAAGAATGACAATTGTTCATCCAATACCATAAAGCTGTCTTAAATGAAATAACACCATCTCTTGCCACTATGTCTGGGTCATTTAATCCATCAAATCCAATTGATTTTCCAGCAGGACCATAGTTGAAGTTCCATGATAGTTGAATTGGTCCTCGACCGTAGTAGTTTTTGCCTGACACACAAGGGTATTCTGTGTTGTTCTCATCGCAGTAATCTCCTGATGGACCATTTATCTCATTTATGTAGCACATATCTGTGGGGTAAAGCAAGGAATTCATTAGTTATCGTAGTACCACGTATATGATCATTACTAAAAAAGAAGTGTCGAAAATCGATTAAAAAAATTGACCTCAGGAGGTGGATAAAGTTCTGGTTAGTTAAAAAAATTGATGAAAATAGTTTCACACTGGTGGTTCATGATATGAGTGATCTTTTTATAAGGTTTGGACGATTTTTCCTCTCATCATTTGGGTCGTTTTTTTTTCAGTATAGTGATACGTTATAATGTTAATTAAATTCATAAGACCAGTAAAGCATCCGTTTTAATTATTAAAATAAAAAGAGGGGCTAGCAAACTTACGTCCAGTTTCATGCGTAACATGAGCAAAAAAAGCAGCAATTTCGCGCTTAGAATCATCAGTAGAACCCACAGTTCCAAAATTAGTATAATCTTTAAGAGCTTCGAAGAATCTCTCCCTCGTATAAAATCCTTTTCCTTCACAACTAGAAGCAGCTTGATCAGCTATTCCATTAAAGAAAGCATCAGTTACAACATCAGAAACTGAATTTGCATTATTATTATTGCTTGGAGTTGTACTAAAACAAGGTCCTCCTTGACACCCTTCACCACAATAATCATTTCCACTTCCACAATAACCCCATTTGCTACAACATAAATCTGATGAACAACCACAATTTTGTGCCAAGATTAGTCTTGATGCTATAGCTAATGTGTAAAAGAAAAAGAAATATATTTTTGATGAAAAGAAATTCATTTTGTTGAGTTGTGTGGAGGGAAGTAAAAGAATGGAGAGGTATTTATAGATGTATGGAAAAGTGGAAATTAGTTATAGATAGATGAGCCACTATTGTTGAATTGTTCAAAATGTTCTATGAATGGACCAAACTATTTTTTTTATATTGGTTGACTTTGACAATTTTTATATCTATATGATTTTGTCAAAAAAGTCATTATGTGCTAGGAAGTAGCTTTTTCTCATTTTTCTTTCTCCTTCTAGAATTGAACCACAACACAAGTTGCATGAATTTAAGTCGAACATACATATATTAGAAATAGTTTAATCTGTAATTTGTTATACTTTTGGTTCAAATATACCCCTCTCGTAATATTTTAACATAAATTTATTCTTAATTTTAAAAGTTAGTCAAAAAAATCATATATAGAAATAAAAAGAGTTGATTAAACTAATTACTTTTTGTGACTTTTCATCTTATAAAATTTTTTAGTGTGACTGAGAGTTTTATTTTTTTTATTCTTAATTTTCTTTAAAAATTATTTCAAACTATCTTTCTAAAAACAAAATAACTAACTTCAGTTTCATATTTTATTTGTTGTTCCTCCTTTTTTTTTTCCTTTTTACATAAATACCTTTAAATTGATTTTTTCTTTTACAGTAAAATTGATAATATTATAGTCATGTAATTAGAAAAATAACTTATGTATTTTTTTTTTAAATCAAATTCATCGATACATAAGTGTTTATTTATCCATTTTTATCATATGACGTACTCTAATTCACAATCTACAATTTAAACTCATCAATATTTAAGTAACATTAAAAGAGAAAATAACATATCCAAAAGAAGAAGGAAAGAGTTTATCATTTGACCATTTGTGAAAATTAAGGGTAAATTTATGCTAAAGTGTAATAAGAGGTGTATATTTGACCCGAAAGTATAATAAAAGGAGTATATTTGAACCGAAAGTATCACGAAGGGTATATTTAAACTATTTCTAATAGTACACGGACATATTTAACCCTTTTCCATAGATCTAATTGTTGTAATTAAATTCGTACAATCAAATTCAAGTTTAAACGATGACTTTTCAAACAAATACTTATATACCGTAGAACCATTTCTTTTTTCACTTCAAAATAGATTGAAATAATTCATAATATTCTTCTGTATTTTATTTTAATAATTTAATAATAAACGATTTAGATGATAAGAGTCTAAGAAAACATTGCTTTGAGCCTTTGACCATGAAAGTTCACTAAAACGTAATAGTCATCTTGATATTGATAATTTGAATGTACTTTTCAAATTAAGAGCATTAAGACAAATAATATAAATAAAAAATAATACTTTTAACTGATATATAATAAGATAAAAAGACTTAATTTTTTGGTATTGCTCATTGACTCATTCATCATAAACTCAAAAGCATGAATACGTAATTGTGATATTAATAATAATAATAGTATTACGTACAATCATATATTCACAAGTTTAATAGGACAAATGTTAGTGGTAAATGATAATTAAGGACGTTAATATATTATAATATAATCACTAAAATATGAAACTTAATGAACTTTATTTGTACTTCTAGCCTTTGTTTATTACGATGTTATTTAATTCATGGGCCAACATGAAACAAAAAAATATACTTTTATTTATGAGATGCACAATTTGGACCGTAACATTAATTGTGATTTGTGGGTATATAGAAAATTTATTTATTTATTCTTCACGTTATTACTTAAAAATGTGAACACTTTGACCAAATCTATATACTATTATTAATATAATAGATTTTGTTGAATTAATCTCCTTTATTTTGTGATCTTTTAATATTTATTATCTTTGCTTATTTAATAAAAATTTGCGGAGTAAATATTTTTATTTATACTTTTATTTGGTGTGACAGAAGTTTTGTATGAATATACTACGCCTCCTAAAATATAACTTGAAATTAAACTTATATCTTTATCGGCATAATTAAATTCTGTAGAGACTATGTTATTTCTTATGAAGCATAACTTGTGTAAGGCATAATTTGTGTCTTGCTAATTTTTTTCCTCGCAAATTTTGCTTTTAAGACATAATCGGGGTCTTGTAAAAAAAAAAAAATTGTCTTACTATTTTTATTTTCATTGTTTTCAATATCAAAATATTGTGAACTTTTACTCAATAAATGTTTTGTCTAATTTTTCCAATTTAAAACTCTGAAGAAACTATATGTTTGAAACTTGGAAATTGGATAACTACAATTTATCATTTTATAAGAATTTTTTATAAATGTATGCAATTTAAGAGTAAAAATTACACTTGCTATTTTATTTACGAAACTAACAAAAAAAATCAAATTATACCATCCTTTTCATGGGAAAATATTTATTCTGTTTAGATTTTATTCCTTTTACTTACAAACATTTACTGTTACTAGTTTTACCTAATGGGTTAAACTATCAAATTTGATGGGACTTGTAAAAGCATCGATTGACGTGCCTTCCCACCTTTTCAACAACTTTTAATCTCTTTTTTCTTCCATTTACATTGCATAAAAATTGATAGCTGTGATGGCTCCATTAATGGAGAACTAACACAGCATGAAGTAGAAGACTTGAAGAAGAAGAAACTACTCAATGTAGAAGAAGAGAGAATGGAATCCTTTTCATTTTAATCTCATACATTTGGTGTGAGGTGTTGAACCTCTATTTATAGACTTTCTAACTAACTAACTAACTTCTCTAACAACTTCCTAACTAATTTCTTAACCACTTCAACCTACTCTAATCACATTTATCACACCATAAGTTTGTTACACACTCTTACTAGTCGACACTCCCCCTCAAACTTATGGTTGAAATATATTCTTGATTCCCAATTGATTGAGTAGTAGGCTGTGTTGTGCTCTTCCCAAGCCTTTAGTGAGTAAGTCAGCTAGTTGATTCTTGGTGCTTGTGTGCTCAGTTTTCAGCATTCCCTGGCAGATTTTTTCCCTGACAAAGTGACAATCAATATCTATATGCTTTGTTCTTTCATGGAATATTGGATTGGCTGCTATTTGAATAGCTGCTTTGCTGTCACATATTACACTTACTGGCTGTTCCACACTCACTCCTAGTTCCTTGTATAGACCTATCAACCATGTTATTTCAGCTGCACAAGTGGCCATGCTCCTGAATTCAGCCTCAGCTGAACTCCTTGACACTGTCTCCTGCTTCTTAGATTTCCAGGAAATGAGTGCTCCTCCACACTTGACTAGGTAGCCTGTGACAGACCTTCTGGTTTCTAAGCATGCTCCCCAATCTGAGTCATAGTATGCTGTTAGTTTTGTAGAGTCTTGTGCTGGCATGAACAACCCTAAACCAGGGGCATCTTTGATGTATTTGACAACCCTTAGTGCTGCTTCCATGTGTGAATGTTTGGGACAGTGCATGAACTGACTTAGAACTTGTACAGAGAATGCAATATCAGGCCTTGTCATGGTGAGGTACAAGAGTCTTCCAACCAATCTCTGATATACTGTAGGATCCATCAGTAGTTTATCATCTTCAGTCTCCTTGATTAGTTCATCATACTTGACTGATGTGAGTTTCTTGTTCATTTTAAGTGGTGTGTGTGCAGGTTTGGCTCCCCCTAGACCAGATTCTGAAATCAACTCCAGTGCATACTTCCTTTGTGACATTACTATGCCTTCTTTGATCTTAAGAATTCAATTCCTAGGAAGAATTTTAGTTCCCCCAGATCCTTCATTTTAAACTTCTTCTGTATTTCCTGTCTTGTGTCACATAACAGTTGATTGTTGCTTCCTGTTACTAACAAATCATCCACATAAATCAACACTATCACAATATCATTTCCAACCATGTTTGTGAACAGTGAGTAGTCATGATGACTTTGTTTGAATCCCATCTGAACTAGTGCTTCAGTCAACTTCAAATTCCATTGCCTTGGTGCTTGTTTGAGTCCATAGAGAGACTTGTGTAGTTTGCAGACCTTATGGTTCTCCCCCTGTCTGGCAAACCCACTAGGTATCTCCATATATACCTCTTCCAGAAGATCACCATTGAGAAAAGCATTGTGGACATCCATCTGATAGATAAACCACTGCTTGGATGCTGCAAGAGATACAACAGTCCTGACTGTAACCATCTTAGCCACAGGACTGAATGTTTCTCCATAATCCAGGCCTTCTTTCTGACTGAACCCCTTGGCAACAAGTCCGGCTTTAAACCTTTCCACCTCTCCTGAGGCCAAGTACTTAACTTTGTATATCCATCTGCATCCAATTGGTTTTTTTCCAGGTGGGAGGTCAACTATGCTCCAAGTGTGATTGTTTTCCAAAGCTTCTATCTCTAGTTGCATAGCTTTAACCCAATCTGTATCAGCAGCAGCTTCTTTGTAGGACTTTGGCTCAGTTGTGACTGAGTATACATGTAGTGCCTGCTTACATGATGTAGACAGATGTGTATAGGACATGTAATTAGCTAGGGGATACATGCATGAGTTAGTCTTTTTATTGGTGACAAAATCTTGAAGCCACAGAGGTGGTTTGATTGACCTATTTGATCTTCTACGTGGTGTAGGAACACCAGTAGAGGATGTGAGGTCAGGTGCAAGAGATGCAGGAGGTTCAGTTACAGACATGTCTGGATGATGGAGGACAGGAGATTCATGGGGTGGATTAGGAGCAGGTGTTGACTCAGAACTTGGTGAGGTGGGTGACACATCTTGAGTAGGAAGAATCACCTCAAGTATTGGAAAGACATGTGTAGGAGATGCTTTCATAGTCTTAAAGGGAAAGATGTTTTCATGAAATACAACATGTCTACTGACTAGAAATGAATGAGTGTGAAAATCAAGCAACAAGTAACCCTTCTGAGAGTAAGAATAACCCATAAGTACAGCTGGTATGGCTCTTGATGCAAATTTATCTGAGACTTTTGGACATGCAGAGTAACAAAGGCAACCAAATACCTTAAGATGTGATAAATTTGGGGGGTGCTGGTATAACCTTTCATATGGGGTAGTGAAATTAAGTCTTTTAGAGGGTAGTCTGTTCAAAATGTATACAGCTGTGCACACACATTCACCCCAATACCTGAGAGGTACAGCAGCCTGAAATCTGATGGATCTGGCAATTTCCAGAATAGTTCTGTGCTTTCTTTCAGCCACACCATTTTGCTGAGGTGTGTATACACAAGTAGTTTGATGAATGATACCTAGATCACTTAGTAATTCTTTGAAAGCATGACTCAAGAACTCACAACCATTGTCTGTTCTTAGAGTTTTAACACTGGTAGAAAACACATTGTTTACTTGCTTGAGGAACTGTTTCATTACAACCAAAGTGTCAGCCTTAGATGTAATGAGAAACACCCAAGTATATCTACTGAAATCATCAACAATTGTTACAAAAAACTTCTTCGCATTGTGTGTAGGCACTTTGTAGGGTCCCCAAATGTCACAATGTAATAGTTCAAAAGGATGTTTGGATACATGAGAACTCACAGGAAAAGGAAGCTTAGTAAATTTTGCTAGTGGACACACAGTGCAATGAGAGTGATCCTTACTTGACAAAGTACTGAGACACTCATGTCTCTTTATTATCTCTATAGGAGCATGTCCTAGTCTTTGATGCCAGGTATCTACAGACTTAGCAGCATCCTTGGTGTGCATGCTTTGAGCTTGAGTTCCTCTACTGTTGTTGACCTGCTGTTTTGGAGTTTGATTTGGTCCTTCTCTTAGAATGTATAGTCCCATCTCATCCTTACCAATCCCCTTCACCTGACCAGTGAAGAGATCCTGAAAAACACAAAAGTCAGGAAAGAAACTGACTACACACTGCAGTTCCTTGGTGATTTTTGACACTGATAACAAGTTACACTTAAAGTTAGGTAAGTACAAGACATTTGAGATAGTGTTACTTGCTAGGATAGTTGTACTCCCTACATGAGACACTGCCACTGTTTTACCATTTGGTAGATGAATTCTATTCTTTGTATTGTTGTTCACTTCCTTAGCCTTATCTAGTAACTCCAGTTTAGATGTGGTGTGATGAATGGCTCCTGAATCCACTATCCATTCTTGACCTTCACACTTACTGAAACATACTCTAATGGGACTACCTGCATCAGCTACAGCAACATGAGTTGATGAAGCTCCAGTATTGTTACCACCAGTTTGAGAGAGTAAATTCAGGATCTGTTGGTATTGTTCTTGAGTGAAAAAAGCACCAGGTTGTGATGTATTTTCATTCTTCCCTTGGTTTACATTCTCCTTGTGATCTTGACTTGTACACTGGGCCAGTTCCACCTGATTAGCATAAGCTCCTGATTGTTGAGACTTTCTTTTGGACTTGAAGTCTGAAGGATATCCAACAATCTTGTAGCATTGATCTTTTGAGTGACCTCTGCAGCCACAATGTTCACACTGCAGAAGGTTCCTCCTACCTCTGTAGTTTCCTCCAGTAGCACCACTCTTGTGACCTCCTCCAGCTGAACTACCTGATGAAGAACCTGTATAGGTATTCTTAGCTGAAGTAGCATCATTATTGAAGTAGGAACCTGTCTTACTATACATTGCAGCACCTTCTACCATTGAAGTTGAACTCACTAGATTCCTTTGACTTTCTTGATCTACCACCAAGGCATAAGCCTTGTTCAGTGTAGGGATGGGACTCATCATAAGAATCTGACTCCTAGGTTGAGAATAAGACTCATTGAGTCCCATTAGGAACTGAAGTAGTCTTTGATACTCACTATGCTCACTGAACTTCTTGGATTCAGGACATGGACATCCAGGACAAGGCATAATGGCATCATATTCATCCCCAAGATCTCTCAATCTGGAAAAATAGTCAGCCACAGTCATTGTACTTTGAGTCAATGTGTGAATTTCTCTATGAAGATGGAACACTCTTGACCCATTCACAGTGTCAAATTTTTCTTGAAGATCCAGCCACACTTTGCGAGCATCAGTAGCATACACAACTGAGCTAAGTAGCCCAGGTCTGACTGCATTCATGATCCAAGACAATACTACAGCATTGCACTTCTCCCATTGATCATGCAGTTCAGGTTCAAACCTAGACTTAGGAAACCTTCCATCAACAAATCCTAGTTTACTTCGACCAACTAATCCAATTCTAAACGACCTACTCCACAGAGCATAGTTCTCTGAACCTGTCAACTGCAGGGAGATTAAGGAGCTACCTGGAGTGTCAGTCGATTGTAGAAAAAGTGGATGATTGTGGTCTATTGTAGGAAAGTTGGAAGGCCTTGTAGTACCAGCACTGGTTCCCTCAGATGCAGCAGCATTCTCTATCAGAAACTTGACCTTTCCCTCTCAGAACTCCTTGAATTGATGATCTGTTTTCTTCTCCCTTGAGCTGTGTATGAGCCTGCAACTTTTGTCCCTTACGATCGTATGCTCTGATACCATGATAGCTGTGATGGCTCCATTAATGGAGAACTAACACAGCATGAAGTAGAAGACTTGAAGAAGAAGAAACTACTCAATGTAGAAGAAGAGAGAATGGAATCCTTTTCATTTTAATCTCATACATTTGGTGTGAGGTGTTGAACCTCTATTTATAGACTTTCTAACTAACTAACTAACTTCTCTAACAACTTCCTAACTAATTTCTTAACCACTTCAACCTACTCTAATCACATTTATCACACCATAAGTTTGTTACACACTCTTACTACTCGACAAAAATAAACATCTATTGTTGAAGAGCTTTGCAAACTCCATCCAAAATGACAAGGTAAGCTCGATGTTTTTTTTTTTTAAATATTTTGCACTCTTCTTGAATCTAACTTCCAGTATACCAAGAACCTCGTAGGTTTGCCATAATATTTTTTTTCTTGTTTTTTATTTTATTTTATATGTAGTGTTTTTTTATTAGAAAAGGGAAAATTGATCATGGAAGACACACCTACTAGAAAAAGCTTAAGGTTTCAAATCAATGTTATTTCCATTGATAGTACTCCCCGTTCTACATCTAGACCAAAGATTGATCTAAATGCATACGCACCATCACCAACAAAAAGGACAGACAGATTGGGTGTAAAAAAACCAAGGATCAATGCCTAGCAAGAGCAGGGGTAATATAAGTTCAAGTAAAAAAAAAATTGACTTTTTTTTTGGTGCAGAATGAGTTCAAAGCTTTAGAGGTCAAGGTTGAAGCACAAATTGGAGAGTTGAAAGCATACATGGAAGAATGTTTCAAGAATCTACTTAATGAGATTAAGTTGTCATAAAGTTAAAGTTTAAAGAAGGAAGTACTTGTTGCTGAGAAGGTATCATAGAAGTTTATGTACGTGGTGTTGAAATTGTGTCACTATTTTTATTTGTATGCACGATGGTTGTACTCAACCTGTCATTATTTTGGGTTTTAATGGCGAAATAGGCTTATATGTATGGTTGGACCATTGGTTTAAAATATTGTTACTACTGCATGCAGTTTGGTGTTTCTGTTGGTATGTACAATGATGGAAGTTGAGTTTATGCACTTGTTATCTCATTACGTGGTGAAATCAATTTGTGATTTTTAGGACAATGGATATTATGATTGTTTTTTCTGTTTTTTCTAGTATTTATAAATATTAAATTTACATAATATTAAATATTTGTTACGTCCCATCTTCCATCATATTTCACCAAAATCGACACAAGACTATCGTTACCCATTGATTTAATCAGAACAAACACTTTCGTTACACCACACCATTTTTCTCATTCATACCAGACACTTATTCTCTTAAGATGTTACTAACAAATTTAACATACAAGTCTTGGTATATTTATACTATTAAGTTCCCTCCAATTATTATATATGTGCATATTCAATAATGAAGTATTATCTTATGTTGCCAAAGTACAAGAAGTTGGTGGCTTCATGTACAATGCTATGCTATCCAATCAAATTAATTGATTTAATGGCTTGTGCTAAAGAGAAACCACTAAAACACCATTATTTTTTTAAAAAATTTTTTGCAGACCAACTACATTATCATACCATACAGAACACCAAATATACCACCATAGGAATTGTTTTGGTGTTTGTTATGGAACCAGATGCCTGGAAGTTTGTCTCACCATGTTTTTTCTTTTTCAAAGACAAATTGCATCGAAACGCCTGAAACTCAATAAATTGATATTCATGAATATTTTATAATATTTAAAAAATAACATTTAATTTTCAGTCATTCATTTTTGCGTTATTTTTCCTTAACTATTTTATTAAAATGTTACCCAAAACTTTAATCACAACCCATGGTAAATATACTAACACTTTCCCTCAAATTATCACATAAAGCATTGGCCAAAATATATTCTCATCATATTTGGACAAAGGACAAATGTTGGTGCCTCCATTTACCATGAATAGAGTCATAAACACCTTATCACTATGCAGTCAAATCACATTAATTGATTTCATTGATTGTGGTTAAAAGGAAAGTACTACAATATTTTTAAGAAAAAAAAGAGGAAAAACAAACAAATGATCCTACCATATGTAATGTTTAATATAGCACCAAAATCAATTTTTTTGGTATTTCATATGGATCCATACGGCTGAGGATTGCACATTACACTTAACAAATTTTTTCACCTTTTTGGACATTTGCCTTGACAATTTTTCTTTTCTATTTCCAACACAAATCACATCATCTCTTTCTCAACATTAATTAGCCTAAAAAACCACCTCTCACCTATTTTGTAAATAAAGTGGGTATATCAAAGGTAATTATAGAAAAGTGGGTAGGCGTTTGTAATTACTAATATTTTTTTATATAATTGTGTGAAACACTCTTTTATAACTCAAAGTTATTCATTGACAAAGTCCAGCCAGGTTCATGATTGGAATAAATTTAGAATAATTTGTAACGATCTTTTTCGATCTTAAATAAACACGACAAATAAAGGATCATAAAGACTTTGACCTATAAGAATTTAAGTTAATTTTTAACACATGAAAAAAGATCTAGTTTACTTATAATTATGATGAACTTTGAATTAAAACAACAACAACGTTATATACTTCAGTTATAGAAAGTTAAAATAAATTCATCTAACATACTGAGTTCACTAATGTTTAGAGTGTTTTCGAAATATTTTATTATTTAGATATGAAACAAGTGAGACAGTAGTAATCTAGGAAATATTTTAATCTAATTTATCAAAAGTGAAAAATAAATAATTCACATTGACTGCTACTAGAATCTATTTGGAAGAGCTTTTGAAATGTCATGTTTAAATAACATGTCTTTTTCCAAGAAGTTGATGTATAGAACTAGCAAGAGAATGTAGAAGAATAATAGTAAGCTTGATCAAGCTTCTAAAATAAATTTATTTAAAGTATTTTTCAAAAACATCCTTTTAATTAGTACCAATTTGTGTTTAGCTAATTAAAAAAAAGAACACCTTTGACAGCCGCTAGAGTTTGATGACCAAACTTTTAAAAAGCGTTCCAAAGTGTATTTTCTCAAAAAGAAAAAAAAATTCCAAAAAAAAAAAACTTTTTTTTTTACTTCTAAGAAACAACTTCTCTCTACTCTCCCAAGATACTTGTTTCTGTCAAGCTTTGCCAAACATTTCACCCTTTTTTTTTGTTGGTGAGAAACAAGCACTTTTAGTCTCCCAAAAACTTGACTAAACATGCTATAAAATTACAATGCTTGCCAACACATAGGTAAATGATAAAGAATCCACAGCCTGCCAAAGGGAATATTACGAGGTTTTATTGTGTTTCATACACCAAGTTGACACATTTTATTGCACCTTCCAACTCATGAACCAAAACATTCTGAAAGTTTTCAAATTGCAAGTGATTCCACCTCGTCCATTTTCCAGAGGTCTTCATATTTGTACCACCTCATCAGCCCTTCATCATTTCGAACACGCTGACATGTAATGCATGAATCACTCATGCAGGTCAGGAATTTGTCTAACCTAGACGCTATTTTCAGAATTGATTCATCAAGCTTGGTCATAATTTTCATCGGTGCGGGTGGAGGGTCTTCAGTAATTATGCAATGAGATATGTTTAGCACTTTCAACTTTTTTAACCCCACCAAGATAATAACCAGAGCAGGTTTAGATAACGCCGTGCACCTCACACTCAACACTTCCAAGTTTGGAAGAAATGATACCAGTGTAGAGGCAAACAACATATCACAGGGCCCCATAATCTTGAGCTCAGAAAATCTTTTGCAACTCCTTGCAATTTCCTCGAAGACATATGCATGTTTTTCTATACTAGGCATCGTCAGTGATTCAAGATCTTTCCATATACCAATAGTAGCACATGTTGTTGGCACTTTTAATTTTTCCCAAGCAGGCATAACAAGGCGTTTAAGCCGTGGACACCTGAAAAAGAGGAGATTTAATTAGTTGTCATTCATTTACACAGTAATTTTTGCTTCTCCTGTATATAAAGGAAAATTATCTCAGATGCCTGAACTCTGAAACAATGCTTGCTTTATGGTTTCTTGATTTAAGGTATAATACTGTTTTAAGACGAAAGTTTATCAGGGGAATACCTTTCGGCAAAATAGGACAACTGATTGTCGTCAACATACAAATTGTAACGGAAGATCAATGTCAGTATGTTTCCACGACTAAGGTTCAGGCAAATCTTTAGGAGGTGGGTCAATTTTTCATGAGATGAACTGTCGACGTATACATATGGCGGTACTGTAATTCTGATGAAATTTGATTGCAACACCGACAAGTCCAGCGTTTTCCAGAGAAGTTGGTCAGAACAAGTCCGTTGCCACCCACGACAAACTTGAGGTATTACAGATATCAACTGGAAAAGGTCCAAGGACCGGAATATCTTCACCAAGATATCAATATCAAGGTCCTCCCATCTCCTTACAGGGGAATCTCCCCCCTCCATCACAACAGCTTCAATCAATTTTTTTTTTTGAAACGACATCATAAAAGCTTCAATCCCCCAAACTCCTGTAGAAACAAGAAAAGTTATTACTTCTCTAGATCCATGAAGAATATGTGAATTCCTGACATCAAATTGATGTTGCTGATTGTCATTTTGTGTTCTGGTGAATATACCTCACCATGAAGAATAAAACGTTAAGCACTGCAACATGAAGAAACATAGAAGAGTGTACAAATACATCTGAGGAGTACAGTGATGCCCAGAAGTGAAGAAACTAGGAAAATAAAACCTGAAACTTAAGTTGGTTGTGGATAACGATGGAGAACTAAGTTCCTGCTGGCATAGGTGATGGACGTATCACATTTTGGATAAAAATAATCATTACTTAAAGCAAAATCATACAAAATAGGAGGAAGTAACATTGATTTGCACATACTAAAGAGGAAAATTCAATGTCCTAAGAATTAGGGTGGAAATGCTGACGACTTGTTATATGTTTTGAAGAGCAAGACAAGTACAAAGAAACTGGGGAATGGGACAAGCGTGTGCTGAGAAAGATGCATATAGTTCGAGGAACCAAATAGAAGGGAATGTAAAAACATAATACTTCATCCCTTCTATTTTACGTGAATGGGAAAGAAAAATAAGTAACCATGATTTGTGTTTTTAAATAATTCCTAAAACTTGTCAAACATAATAATAATAATAATAATAATAATAATAATAATAATAATAATAATAATAATAATAATAATAATAGTATTACAAGTGCGATAACACCAATGCCTTAATCTCAAATATTTGGAATAAATTGTATGGTCCTTTGTAATCATTCCGCTCTATGTGGCTTCAACCTTTCAATACTACTACTTCACAACAACTTAAATTGAGTGATATGGGCATTGAAGATTCATATAGCCACCCCAATTAGTCTGGGATTGAAGTGTAATTGTACTTTACAATAGCTATGCTTCAAATCTAAAGTAATTGAGGTCTGCTATATGAACACTCAATATACATTCCATTCCATTTGGAGCAGTTTCTTTCTAATACTCGGATAGTTATTAAGGATACTCTATTACCAAAGGCTTTGTATATTTTCTACCGAAATACAAATCAATAATGAACCAAAATGACTCTTGGCAAACAACAAACTTGATTTAAGAGTAGCAACATAAAATAAACCTTAATCCTAAACATTGGATTACCTATAAATCTTGTGCTTCATTTATATTTTGTATTTTGCTAATTTTACAAGAATCTTGAAATGGCAAGACTTCTGGGACAACTTTGTCCATGTAATTGTAGTGTTTAGCTCGTACGCTTTTAACACCTTCAACCATCAGTGTCAAATCTATACAAAAGTGCAATTGAAATTCTAACATAGATACCACCAAACTAATTCAGGACCTTTCTTTTTATGTTTAACATGGACTACTTGTACCTTGTCATAATCATCACCTATTTTATCTAGTTTAGGATGACCACACACCATCATACCATTCACATTTCTACAACACTCATATTTTCGATATGCACTAAAAGCCATACACCATCATTGGTTTCACAACTGTATTACAAAACATTTCTTCCACTCTGGTATGAATTTCCTTATCACATGACACTCCTCCATTTCAACTATAAGATTTCAATTTATGTGTTGCCTCTTTCACACTATTGACGAGGAAACTGAAACTGGACATATGAACGATCTATGTGAACTCGCTTTGATGATCTCAGATCTGAATAAGGAGTGTTGTGGTGAATAAATGATCAGCATAATACTAATTTTTATCCTCAAAGTTAGGAATTAATAAGACAAATAATATCAATTTTTTTGTAACGTTTCAAAATAAAGCGTCATACAAATAGGGACAAATGGAATATTGATAGGAAGTCTTCAACAATAGAGCCACTGAGAATTGGTTTGGTTTTTTGTTCTGGTGGTGGGAGGGTGCACAATATATAATTAAATTCTAAATTGAAAGCTAAACTATCACGTATACACAATGGATCTTTTCAATCCACTTCAGACAAAAGCTGGAAAAAATAAGCACTTAAAGAATCGATAGGACGAGAACTTGAATGAAATGGTACTTCATTTGTGGTTCTTGTCTTGTTCTCATAAATAAACTTGAATTCTCACCATATATCAAGTTTCTCAAATGAGTAAAGTATCAAAGTATAAACAATCATATGGAAAGTCGTAATTACACAAGAAATTACCCTCTCACAGCCAAACTCACCCCCCTACGTTACAGCTCAAATCGATATCAACCCACAAAATTGTATTGAGTCTTTGATCATGTGATATTAATTTATCACACCTCATTCCCAATACAACTGTACTTGGATTTGAAGGGAAAGGATGGGTAATTGTTTTAAGCATACAGAAGAAAACAGAAGTTGTTCCACAACCCTAAGTTGCTCGGCCTCGGGTGCGGGTATCTGATACGGGTGCGGATCTAGAGGTCGGATCCTTCGTGATCTAATTTTTAAGATTCAGGTGATATGGATCCATGTATGGATAGGGGTGCGGGGATTTGCCTAAAAATAATCAAAATATCTAAAAATAGAGTGAGAAAACCTAAATTATGAGATATCATGTGGAGAAGTTGAAGAAAATCCTGGAAGGAGAGCCATGACATAGAAATTTCTATATAAAAGGTATCCCATTTTCTTCAATTTCACCTTAGCTTTTGTATTGAAACAGAAATCATTAAAACCCTCCAAACATTTCCCATCGATTTTAGTCAAAGTACCTGAAACCAGTTGACTAAATCGGACACGGATCCCACACCCACACCCACACCGACACCCACACCCATGTCGTGTCAACATGGGTTGCGGCACCAAAAATGAAGAGTCCGAGCAACTTAGCCACAGCCTAAACAGCATTGTGAACACCAAGATTGTCTTTCTAAAATGGCCCCCGGGGCTTTGGTCTAGTGGTAAGAGCAGAGCACGTATTGTGTGATTTAAGTGAACATCATGGGTTAGAAGTATGTTGCAAACAAAATCCTAGTAAGTAAGGGGAGAAGGGCAGAGAACCAGGTTCATTATCCATCCGATCTCAAGCATTGTGCCAAAGGCCCTTGGGAAAATTTTCAGTTATCAGAAAAGAAAAAAGCCTTTTGAAATGGCTTCAATCACAAGCTGATGTGCCAAGGGGCATTGAATATAGTTTTTTGATGTAGGCCAGGAGAGGAGATCTCAGGTCTATAATGGACAGCAAAGATCAGCATATCTGGTACTCATTTTGTGTTGGAATCTAGCCGAATACAGAAGCAAATCCGTAGGGATTAGAAAGCCTCCGGAGTAGCCAAAAGATCATAATAAATTGAAGCATCAAGAAAGAAACAAGTAAACAAGTATACAGAAGGTTCTCCGTCAGCCTGGTGACGTATATCAAAAAAGAAGAGAACGTTTAGGAGTTATCAGCTAGTGAAAAGCTTCAACATAAAACTTGCTAAATAGAGAGGTCCCTTGAGCTTCAGAGGCAAATTCCTATGTCTTTCTTTTATCCTCTCTATCTATGGCCTACGAATGGTCTTATATGAATGAGTTGCATGTATTGATTCAGATAAATCCATCTTTTATTATTTAACAAACAAAGAATTTCACGACTTTATTGACCTGACCAAGAGAAAGATTTTTTTCTATTTTTTTATGATACTTCTTAATAGTTAATCGAGTGAAGTTGTTTTTAGAAATCGAATTCTAGAACTTCTAAGAAACCAATACTCCAAACAACAACAACAACAACATACCTAGTGGAATCCCACAAGTGGGGTCTAGGGAGGGTAAAATGTATGCATACCTTAGCACTACCTCATAGAGGTAGAGAGGATGCTTCATAGGAACCCTCGTCTCAAACACCCAAAAGTAGAATAAACTAGATATAGAAAAAGAACGGATAGGAAAAACACATGATAGTATGCAAATACGATAAATTTAACATAACAAAACGGAAAAAGACAGAACAAGATATAAAGGCAATGTAAATATGCTAAAAGTAAATAAATATAAAGGCAACATACGATGTAAAGACATCACTACTCCTACTATCATACTATCACCAAGTCATATATCGACCAACACCTACTAACCTATTAGCCGCCTACTCTAATATGCAACCTCCACTCTTTTCTATCTAAGGTCATGTCCTCAGCGAGGTGAAGTTTCGCCATATCTTATCTGATCACCTCCCCACAACACTTCTTCGGCCTACCTCTACCCCTTCGTGTATCGCCTAAATCCAACCTCTCGCACCTCCTAACAGGGGCATCGATACTCCTTCTCTGCACGTGTCCTAACCAACGCAGTCTCGCTTCCCTCATCTTGTCAACCACAGGAGCTACCTCTAGCTTCTCCCGGATGATCTCATTCCTAATCCTATCACTCCTGGTATGTCCACACATCCATCTCAACATCCTTATCTCCGCAACCTGCATCTTTTGAACATGTGAATTTTTAATAGGCCAACACTCCACCCCATATAGCAAAGATGGTCTAACCACCATTCTGTAAAACTTGCCTTTAAGCTTAGGTGGTATCTTTTTATCACACAATACTCCTGAAGCAAGCTGGTGTGTGACATCATCGTCGATATCGCCACTACTCTAGATGATAGACCCAAGATACTTAAAGTTATCTATCTTGGGGATTGATTGAGTGGCAAACCTCACATCTGTGTCTGCTTCATCCCTCGCAACACTAAAATTGCACCCCATGTATTCTGTTTTGATTCTACTCAATTTGAACCCTTTGGATTCCAAAGCGTATCTCCAAACCTCTAATCTATCATTAACTTTAGTTCAGGTCTAATTAATCAGTACTATGTCATCTGCAAATAATATACACCAAGAGATCTCCTCCTAGATAGACCGAGTCAGCTCATCTATCACCAGGGCAAACAGAAAAGGGCTCAACACAGATCCTTGATGAAGTCCCATCTCAACAGGAAAATACTCTGAGTCTCCTCCCGCCATTCTTACCCGAGTTTTAGCTTCGTCGTACATGTCCTTTATCACCCAAATATATGCCAATGCGACACTTTTCGCCTCTAGACACCTCCATAGGACATCCCACGGAACTTTGTCATAGGCTTTCTCAAGACCAATGAACACCATATGAAGGTCTTTTTTCCCTATATTTCTCCACTAATCTCCGAACAAGATGAATTGCTTCAGTAGTCGACCGTCCCGGCATGAATCCGAATCGATTCTCTGAGATAGACACTACTTTTCTCACCCTTATCTCCACCACTCTCTCCCAGACCTTCATAATGTGACTTAACAACTTGATACCCCTGTAATTGTTACAGTTTTGAATATCACCCTTATTCTTGTACAATGGGACCATTGTACTCCTCCATTCATCAGGCATCTTGGCAGTCTTCATAATAGCATTGAACAGTCTAGTCAACCACTCTATGTCATCCTTGACCATGTTCTTCCAAAAATCCACCGGGATCTCATCGAGTCCGATGCCCCCCCTCTCTTCATCCTACTAATAGCATGTCTAACCTCCTCAACTCTGAACTGCCTGCAACAACCAAAATCTCGATGACTTTCGGAGTGTGCCAATTTATCCAGCTCATTACCTCTATCTCCTTTTTCATTTAGGAGTTTCTAAAAGTAAGCTTGCCACCTTAGCTTAATGGAAGTCTCATCCACGAACACCTCACCCTCCTCATCCTTGATGCACTTCACTTGGTCTAAGTCTCGAGCTTTCCTTTCTCTCTCCTTAGCGAGCCTATACAATCTCTTTTCCCCGCCTTTATCACTTAGCTCCTCATATAGGCGCTCAAACACTGCTGTCTTAGCACTCGTCAGCGCCATCTTTACCTCTATCTTAGTCGTTTTATGTATCTCCTTAAGCCATTGTCTTTCATCCTCATCCCTACACTCCAATCATTTCGTATAAGCAGCCTTCTTGGCTTTCACTTTGCCTTGAACTTATTCATTCCAAACTAATACTCCAAAGAGAACACAAAAACTTGAGCACAGAATTAGTAGGGGGGAAGGTGATTTCTAGGAAACAGTTTTTCTTTTCCTTTGCGCTTAAATGATTTTGGAAAACAAAAACGGAAAAAGACTAGGAGAGTTAAGTTTTCAAATATAATTTTAGCAAACCGATTCATAGGAAAAAGTGGGAAAACATGGTGTTGGAACTCATCTTCCTTGCCTCCTAAACCAAATGTTATTATTCACATAACATGGAAGCAGGTCGCTTCTACTAAAGCCATCTCTTAACTTAACTTGGACAGGTGATCTCAGCGATTTCTATTTTAAGGTAAGATCGGTAATATTCTGCCTTATTCCATATATTTTCAACTTCCATACATTTTTCAATTGCCTTCCAAATAAAGTAAGGAAATTTAATACTGAGATTTTGTTACACTCTTCTATTAACTTTCTTTTCATAAATTTGCAAGCTCAAACGTAATACTCCTCGGCATCTTTTTGATTCATTTAATGAAGTTTTTTACTTATCAGAAAAAAAATATTAGTTTCCTCTTGTTATCTCACATACTATAACACAATTTCAAGCACAATTCTAGCCAGTGTACAAAAATCCAATCAACTTTTCTTAGAACATAAAATATAAAAGAGGGGTTCAAAGCAAATGTATCTTTCCCACAAGAATTGTACATAAACTTAAAAAGTATCTGAATGGTGCTGTAAACTGCATTTTTAAATTGGTCATGGCATAAATTCACCCCCAAACTTGTTTTGGAAAGTCAGTTACACGTTTAAACTATTGGAGCGATCTATTACACACCTATTATTATTGAAAGTGATATTATTACCACCTTCAAATGTACAAAACCAGTTGCATAAGCCAATGTGATTTACACGCGCCTATTAGACCTTTCCAAGCTTACACGTGTAATTTATTTATTTGTTCACCTTTTTTCCTGAATCATTTTTGCCTATATTTCTCCCTCCATCCTTACGTGAATAACCCTATATCTGTTTTCTAGAAAAAATCCAGCAATGGTCATCTTCTTCTTCCTTCATTGTCCGTACAAAAATTAACAAAGCCAAGCATTAGTTTTATCCAATTTATTCTCTTTTCTAACCACCATCAAGCCTACCACCATTAAAGTTTTTGACACCACCTAACTGCACCACACCCGACATCAAATATCATATGCCATCATTGCCACAAAAAAAAAACACCATATCTAACCACCAATCTCATCACTCTACAACCAAAGAAAAATTATAGTGCTCGATTTACAATCAGTGTTCTTGAGAAAAATTCAAAGAATTATTCAGAGAGAACAAAAAAAAAAGATTAAATTTCTTGCAAAAACCAGCAACTTTTTTACAAAAATTAAAGAAACGGAAGCCATGAGAATTTCAGGTGCTCACAAGCAACAATTAAAGTAGAAATAAATTGAGTGATTGATTAATTTTAGATGTCTCACCGGAAAATTTTTTGAGCAGAGAACCTCATAAATTGAACAACTTCACCAATTTTTGTGATGAATTCTACCCTCCCCTCAATCTTTTTTTCTATTTTTTCTCTCCAAGAAGAATGCTGTGATATAGAAAAGTGGAGGAGAAGAAAATTACGGTTGAGTGAAAGAGAGCATTAAGCATGAGAAGAGATGGGGGTAATAAAGACCCCTAAGTAATAAAGAGTACCAACACCCCACTGCCAAGTGGAGGTGTCATGATATCTTTCACTACGGTTACTTTTTTCCTTTTTTTAAAAAAGCAAAGGAGATGGAACGCGAGACTTTCACACTTGTAACATGATCTGGTCAACAGTCTTTAACATTATTTCCCTTTTCACTTAAGAGAGACATGCTACCTATTTGTTTGTTTGTTTGTTTGTTTGTTTTGTTTTTATTTTTATTTTATTTTGGATAAATGACAAAAACAATCTAAGTGAGATTTCTTTTTGAGTTAATACCTCTAAACTCCCCAAACTATTCACATTTTATCAATTTAACACTTAAATTATAGGGAATTGTGGTTAACCCTTGAACTATAGACCAGGTGATGTGGAGAGTGACAATCAAAAACTACATTCATGTGGACCTAGTACACTCTGTGAACCCAACATTTTCTTTGGGTCATTCGTTTAGTGCATTTCCATTACTTGGATGGAAGCTTATGCAATTTGATTACATACCTTCATTTTCTTTCTGAAAGTCAAAGTTAAATTTATCTAGTTAAAATTGGCTAGTAAATGCTATCCAATATAGAATTATACCTAAATATTTATCTAGTTTCAGAGAGGATTTTAGTAACAATAGATGGCCTCTTCTTTGAAAGACTTAAGAGACATAGATTCTCTAAATTACTTGACTTTCATATTCCTTCAACTAATCACTCTCGTAATTCTCAGATTATACAATTTGTAATCTTTTTAAGAGTCTAATCAGTAAAGTGGCCAACTAAACAGTTGATAATGGTTTAGTCATTGGGCTCGCAAGTCCCCAGATCTTCAAAGAAGGTGAGACACTTACAGTTATTTATTATACACACAAAAGTAATCTTTTACCATACATGTTCAAGCTGTTTACATTGTAGTTCCCAATAAAATTATATAAACGGAAACTCTCAGGGGGTGGCCCGATGGTAATAGACTTGAGCTTTGGGGTTGGCTCCCTTTCAAGGTCTCAAGATTAAAACTCACTGGGAGCAAACAATATCTGAGGGCCATCAGACTGGGTAAAACCTGAATTAACCGTGGTGCACTTGCGGGAAACTCCTTGCCGAGGGCCTGTGCACTCCCGAGATTAGTCGGGGCTCTAAGAGACTCGGACACCCGGTGCAAATCATAAAAAAATTATACAAACGAAAATCAATCTGCTACGTCGAACTTTTGATAAAAAAATAGTTCTAATGATTATGCATTCATAATCAAAAAGAGATTTAGCCCGTTGAAATATGTCTTTCGTGTTATCTTGAAACAATTCAAATCATCTACTTTGATGTTTACATCAAGATTTAAGTAATCCAAATGAAATTCTTACAAATCTAATGATGTATCTACAAGAGTTGTATGACTTGCATTAATAAAAAGAAACAAGAAAAAAGAACAAGAAATCTCCCAAATAGTATCCAAGAGTACTTATGAGCATTTAAATTTGATAATGAAAATATCTAATTTTTATGTGAGAAATGGGATTTCTTCTTGTTTTTCTTCTTTGGAGAAAATGATAAATGAATTATATGAGAGTTCTTTACATCATACTCTATATGAAAAAGGGTCAAAACGTTCTAATGTGGTGGAAATGAGAAAAGGCTCACAACAGACCATTATAATTTGGTCTTTAGGCTCAAAATGAACCTATTTCTTTCATATGGAACACAAATAGTCCCTATTCTTTGAAAAAGTGGTGCACTTTCAGTCATAACCCTTACTACAGTGAATTTTTTAACAAGGACTAAACTTCATATGCTTCTCACATGTTTCCAACTCTAATCTCTACCCTTCACTGTTCTCTTCCCTTTTAACTCAGATCACCTGTAAGCAACATATACATAGATGACTAAAGATATATGGTAGTCTTGTTTGTAAATTCTTCTTTGTTCGCTTCCACTTGTTCTGCTCGTGAAAGATGATGGATTTTCAACCACATCAATCTTAGTGAGTTTTCTAAAGGGAGACTAGTGTCCGAAGGAAATTTTGTTTAAATTGCCTAGAGATTTTTCTTACAGTATCATGTTTTGATGGTCATTTTACTTCTAGATGTTCAACAGGGTCTTCCTAGTCTTCTATAACACTATATTAGTTTCTCACATATAATCACTTCAAGTTAATATACACCAGCGAGGCTAAAGGTTTGCTTGCTGTTATTAAATGGGCAGGGATTCACTCGAGGAGGTGATAGTTAGAACATGTCAAAAGCGGTAAATTGAGTTGGCTGTGATAATAATCCCTCCGCATGGATATAGTATGACTAATTTAGTAGAAAACCAAATATTCGGGGATCACTAACACTAATCTTTTTTTTTCCCCTACTGAAAGTTCCACATCTCTCGAATAAAGTTTAGAACTATGAAAATAGCTTAGAACACTATGAAAATTACCTTCTCTGAGAAATATGATAGATCTGACCCTTGATTTCCATCTTCTTTGATTCAGACCCATCAATTCCTCTTCAGAAATAAGTTCCTCGAAATCTTCGGTGGTGACCATGATCAGGTGAACCAGAAATCTCCAAGGGATACCAATGATAGAATCTCTCCGTGTTTCCCCATAGCTCTATGGCCATATTTGTACTTGGAGAAGATGAAGAGGAGGAGACCACAATATCTTCCTCCCACAGTTGAATGGAATGGAAAATTAATCTATACTGAAAAATTATAGTGTTTCCCATAGCTCTACGGCCATACTTGTTAATTGGAGAAGATGAAGAGAAGAAGATCACAATAGCTTCCTCAATAACTAACAGCTTGTTTGGATGGTGTTTTCCGTACCTTATTTTTTTTTTTCAATTATACCCTTATTTAAATTAAAATAATTATAATTTATCTTTTATTCTTTATTAAACTTTATCTTAATATATGTATTATTTTTTTATTACATTCTCCGCATCAACTTTTGAAACTTCTTTTCCACCTCCCGTCTTTTCTTTCACGTTTTAGTGTATTTTTTGAGGTTCATTTATTTAAAAGTTCTTACTTTTTTATTTTCTTGTATTGTTTGTATAAAATGAAGATATATTAGCTTGTATGTTTCCCTTATCGATTCTATGTATTTATTTTTTTAAAAAGTTATTGATAAATTTAATATTTATAATAATTAAGGATATTTTTGTAAATTTATAAGTTACGATACAGTACCATACAGTCAAATCAAACAATAAATTATTATTAAAACAATAGCAACCCGTACAGTCTATCCAAACATTGTATGGTACGTTACTGTACGATACCATACCATACCATACAGTACCATATATTATGAAACCATGGCAAACCACCATCCAAACAAGCTGTAAATGAGGGGAATAAGGAAAATATTTTTAGTTTCATTATTTTCAATATCAAAATATTTTTGACCAACTTTTGCTTAATAAATGTTTTGTCTAATATTTCCAATTTAAAACTCTGAAGAAACTATATGTTTGAAACTTGGAAATTGAATAACTACAAATTTATCATTTTATAACTCAAAGTTGTTCATTGACAAAGTCCATCCAGGTTCATGATTGGAATAAATTTAGAATAATTTGTATCGATCTTAAATAAACGCGATAAACAAAGGATCATAAAGACTTTGATCTATAAGAATTTAAGTTAATTTTTCACACATGAAAAAAGATCTAATTTACTTATAATTATGATGAACTTTGAATTAAAACAATAACAACGTTATTGAGTTCACTGAAGTTTAGGGTGCTTTATGAATATTTTATTATTTAAGTATGAAACAAATAAGACGATGATAATTTGAGAAAGATTTTAATCTAATTTATCAAAAGTGAAAAATAAAAAATTCACATTGCCTATTACTTGAATCTCTTTGGAAGAGCTTTTGAAATGTCATGTTCACATAACATGTATTTTTCCAAGAAGTTGATGTATAGAACTCACAAGAGAATGTAGAAGAATAATAGTAAAGCTTGATCAAGCTTCTAAAATAAATTTATTTAAAGTGTTTTTCAAAAACATTCTTTTAATTAGTACCAATTTGTGTTTAGCTAATTAAAAAAATAACACCTTTGACAGCAGCTAGAGTTTGATGACCAAACTTCTAAAAAGCTTTTCAAAGTGTATTTTCTCAAATATATATATATATATATTCGAAAAGAAATAAACTTTTTTTTTACTTCTAAGAAACAACGTCTCTCTACTCTACCAAAATACTTGTTTCTCTCAAGCTTTGCCAAACAGTTCACCCTTTTTTTTGTTGGTGAGAAACAAGCACTTTTAGTCTCCCAAAAACTTGACTAAACATGCTATAAAATTACAATGCTTGCCAACACATAGGTAAATGATAAAGAATCCACAGCATGCTACGAAAACGCAGAAACCAAAAACATAATAAGATCATAGAAAACCATCCTGCCAAAGGGAATATTACAAGGTTTTATTGTGTTTCATAAACCAAGTTGACACATTTTACAGCACCTTCAACTCATGAACCAAAACAGTCTGAAAGTTTTCAAATTGCAAGTGATTCCACCTCGTCCATTTTCCAGAGGTCTTCATATTTGTACCACCTCATCAGCCCTTCATCATTTCGAACACGCTGACATGTAATGCATGAGTCACTCATGCAGGTCAGGAATTTGTCTAACCTAGACGCCATTTTCATAATTGATTCATCAAGCTTGGTCATAATTTTCATCGGTGCGGGTGGAGGGTCTTCAGTAATTATGCAATGAGATATGTTTAGCACTTTCAACTTTTTTAACCCCACCAAGATAATAACCAGAGCAGGTTTAGATAACGCCGTGCAACTCACACTCAACACTTCCAAGTTTGGAAGAAATGATACCAGTGTAGATGCAAACAGCATATCACAGGGCCCCATAATCTTGAGCTCAGAAAATCTTTTGCAACTCCTTGCAATTTCCTCGAAGACATATGCAGGTTTTTGTATACTAGGCATCGTCAGTGATTCAAGATCTTTCCATATACCAATAGTAGCACATGTTGTTGGCTCTTTTAGTTTTTCCCAAGCAGGCATAACAAGGCGTTTAAGCCGTGGACACCTGAAAAAGAGGAGATTTAATTAGTTTTCATATTCATTTACACAGTAATTTTTGCTTCTCCTGTATATAAAGGAAAATTATCTCAGATGCCTGAACTCTGAAACGATGCTTGCTTTATGGTTTCTTGAGTTAAGGTATAATACTGTAGAAAGACGAAAGTTTATCAGGGGAATACCTTTCGGCAAAATAGGACAACTGATTGTCGTCAACATACAAATTGTAATGGAAGATCAATGTCAGTATGTTTCCACGACTAAGGTTAAGGCAAATCTTTAGGAGGTGGGTCAATTTTTCATGAGATGAACTGTCGACGTATACATATGGCGGTACTGTAATTCTGATGAAATTTGATTGCAACACCGACAAGTCCAGCGTTTTCCAGAGAAGTTGGTCAGAACAAGTCCGTTGCCACCCACGACAAACTTGAGGTATTACAGATATCAACTGGAAAAGGTCCAAGGACTGGAATATCTTCACCAAGACATCAATATCAAGGTCCTCCCATCTCCTTACAGGGGAATCTCCCCCCTCCATCACAACAGCTTCAATCAATTTTTTTTTTGAAACGACATCATAAAAGCTTCGATCCCCCAAACTCCTGTAGAAACAAGAAAAGTTATTACTTCTCTAGATCCATGAAGAATATGTGAATTCCTGATATCAAATCGATGTTGCTGATTGTCATTTTGTGTTCTGGTGAATATACCTCACCATGAAGAATAAAAAGTTAAGCACTGCAACATGAAGAAACATAGAAGAGTGTACAAATACGTCTGAGGAGTACAGTGATGCCCAAAAGTGAAGAAACTAGGAAAATATAACCTGGAACTTAAGTTGGTTGTGGATAACGATGGAGAACTAAGTTCCTGCTGGCATAGGTGATGGACATATCACAATTTGGATAAAAATAATCATTACTTAAAGCAAAATCATACAAAATAGGAGGAAGTAACATTGATTTGCACATACTAAAGAGGAAAATTCAATGTCCTAAGAATTAGGGTGGAAATACTGACGACTTGTTATATGTTGTGAAGAGCAAGACAAGTACAAAGAAACTGGGGAATGGGACAAGCGTGTGCTGAGAAAGATGCATATAGTTTCCAGGAACCAAATAGAAGGGGATGTAAAAACATAATACGTCATCCTTCTATTTTACGTGAATGGGAAAGAAAAATAAGTAACCATGATTTGTGTTTTTAAATAATTCCTAAAACTTGTCAAACATAATAATAATAATAACAATAATAATAATAGTATTACAAGTCAATAATACCAACGCCTTAATCTCAATTATTTGGAATAAATTGTATGGTCCTTTGTAACCATTCCGCTCTATGTGGCTTCAACCTTTCAATACTACTACTTCACAACAACTTAAATTGAGTGATATGGGCATTGAAGATTCATATAGCCACCCCAATTAGTCTGGGATTGAAGTGTTGTTGAACTTTACAATATCTATGCTTCAAATCTAAAGTAATTGAGGTCTGCTATATGAACACTCAATATACATTCCATTCCATTTGGAGCAGTTTCTTTCCAATACTCAGATAGTTATTAAGGATACTCTATTACCAAAGGCTTTGTATATTTTCTACCGAAATACAAATCAATAATGAACCAAAATGACTCTTGGCAAACAACAAACTTGATTTAAGAGTAGCAACATAAAATAAACCTTAATCCTAACCATTGGATTACCTATAAATCTTGTGCTTCATTTATATTTTGTATTTTGCTAATTTTACAAGAATCTTGAAATGGCAAGACTTCTGGGACAACTTTGTCCATGTAATTGTAGTGTTTAGCTCGTACGTTTTTAACACCTTCAACCATCAGTGTCAAATCTATACAACAGTGCAATTGAAATTCTAACATAGACACTACCAAACTAATTCAGGACCTTCTTTCTTTTTATCTTCAACATGGACTACTTGTACCTTGTCATAATCATCGCCTATTTTATCTAGTTTAGGATGACTACACACCATCATACCATTCACATTTCTACAACACTCATATTTTCGATATGCACTAAAAGCCATACACCATCATTGGTTTCACAACTGTCTTACAAAACATTTCTTCCACTCTGGTATGAATCTCCTTATCACATGACACTCCTCCATTTCAACTATAAGATTTCAATTTATGTGTTGCCTCTTTCACACTATTGACGAGGAAACTGAAACTGGACATATGAACGATCTATGTGAACTCGCTTTGATGATCTCAGATCTGAATAAGGAGTGTTGTGGTGAATAAATGATCAGCATAATACTAATTTATCCTCAAAGTTAGGAATTAATAAGACAAATGATATCAATTTTTTTGTAACGTTTCAAAATAAAGTGTCGTACAAATAGGGACAAATGGAATATTGATAAGAAGTCTTCAACAATAGAGCCACTGAATATTGGTTTGGTTTTTTTTTTCTGGTGGTGGGAGGGTGCACGATATATGATTAAATTCTAAATTGAAAGCTAAACTATCACGTATACACAATGGATCTTTTCAATCCACTTCAGACAAAAGCTGGAAAAAATAAGCACTTAAAGAATGGATAGGACGAGAACTTGAATGAAATGGTACTTCATTTGTGGTTCTTGTCTTGTTCTCATAACTAAACTTGGATTCTCACCATATATCAAGTTTCTCAATTGATTAAAGTATCAAAGTATAAACAATCATCTGGAAAGTCGATATTACAAAGAAATTACCCTCTCACACCCAAAAATTTTTAACTCACCCCCCTCCGTTACAGCTCAAATCGATGTCAACCCACAAAATTGTATTGAGTCTTTGATCATGTGATATTAATTTATCACACCGCATTCCCAATACAACTGTACTTGGGTTTGAAGGGAAAGGATGGGTAATTGTTTTAAGCATACAGAAGAAAACAGAAGTTGTTCCACAGCCCTAAGTTGCTCGGACTCGGGTGCGGGTATCCGATACGGGTGCGGATCTAGAGGTCGGATCCTTCGTGATCTAATTTTTAAGATTCAGGGGATATGGATCCATGTATAAGAACAAAGGTGATATTCAAAACTGTAATAATTACAGGGGTATCAAGTTATTGAGTCATACTATGAAGGCATGGGAGAGAGTGGTGGAGATGAGGGTGAGAAAAGTAGTTTTTATCTCAGAAAATCAGTTTGGATTCATGCCAGGACGGTCGACTACTGAAGCGATCCACCTTGTTCGGAGATTAGTGGAGAAATACAGGGAAAGTAAGGACCTTCATATGGTGTTCATTGATCTTGAGAAGGCCTATGACAAAGTCCCGAGGGATGTCCTATGGAGGTGTTTGGAGATGAAAGGCGTCCCAATGGCATATATTAGAGTGATAAAGGACATGTACGATGGGGCCATAACTCGGGTAAGAACGGTGGGAGGAGACTCTGAATATTTTCCTGTTCAGATGGGACTTCATCAAGGGTCTGTGCTGAGCCCTTTTTTATTTGCCTTGGTGATGGATGAGCTGACGCGATCTTTCCAGGAGGAAGTCCCCTGGTGTATGTTGTTTGCAGATGACATAGTACTGATTGATGAGACCCGGACCAAAGTTAATGATAGGTTGGAGGTTTGGAGACACGCTTTGGAGACCAAAAAATTCAAACTGAGCAGGACCAAAACAGAATACTTGGAGTGCAAATTCAGTGTTGCGAGGGATGAAGCAGACATTGATGTGAGACTTGCGGCTCACCTTATCCCCAAGAAGGAAAGCTTTAAGTATCTGGGGTCTATCATCCAGAGTAGTGGGGATATTGACGATGATGTCACTCATCGTATTGGGGCGGCTTGGACAAAATGGAGGTTGGCCTCTGGAGTATTGTGTGATAAGAAGATACCACCTAAACTCAAAGGTAAGTTCTACAGAATGGTGATTAGACCATCTTTGTTGAATGGGATGGAGTGTTGGCCAATAAAAAATGTACATGTTCAGAAGATGCAGGTCGCAGAAATGAGGATGTTAAGATGGATGTGTGGTCACACCAGGAGTGATAAGATTAGGAACAAGGTCATTCAGGAGAAACTAGAGGTGGCCCCTGTAGCTGACAAGATGAGGGAAGCGAGACTGCGATGGTTTGGACATGTACAGAGAAGGAGTACCGATGCCCCTGTTAGAAGGTGTGAGAGGATAGATTTGGGAGCTACAAGGAGGGGTAGGGGTAGAGGTAGACCAAAGAAGTATTGGGGGGAGGTGATTAGATATGATATGGTGAAACTTGATCTCACCAAGGACATGACCTTAGACAGGAAGGAGTGGAGGTCGAGAATTAGAGTAGCAGGCTAATAGGGTAGATAGGAAGGACTGGTAATTGTCTGCCTTTATATGGTATTTATCTGCCTTTATATGTTTACTATCCTATATCTACGTATTATCATGTGTTCTTCTCTTTCTTGCCTGTTTATCATATCTAGCTTATTCTGCTGATGGATTTTTGTGATGAGGGTTTCCAGGAAATAGCCTCTCTACCTGTGTGGTAGTGGTAAGGTCTGCGTACATCTTACCCTCCCCAGACCCCACTTGTGGATTTCACTGGGTATGTTGTTGTTGTAGGGGATATGGATCCATGTATGGATAGGGATGTGGGGATTTGCCTAATAATAATCAAAATATCTAAAAATAGAGTGAGAAAACCTAAATTATGAGATATCATTTGGAGAACTTGAAGAAAATCCGGAAAGGAGAAGCATGACATAGAAATTTCTATATAAAAGGTATCCCATTTTCTTCAAAAAAAAACCTTAGCTTTTGTATTGAAACAGAAATCGTTAAAACCCTCCAAACATTCCCCATCGATTTTAGTCAAAGTACCTAAAACTAGTTGACTAAATCGGACACGGATCCCACACCCACACCCACACCCACACCTATACCCACACCCATGTCGTGTCAACACAGGTTGCGGCACCAAAAATGAAGAGTCCGAGCAACTTAGCCACAGCCTAAACAGCATTGTGAACACCAAGATTATCTTTCTAAAATGGCCCTCGGGGCTTTGGTCTAGTGGTAAGAGCAGAGCACGAATTGTGTGATTTAAGTGAACATCATGGGTTAGAAGCATGTTGCAAACAAAATCCTAGTAAGGGGAGAAGGGTAGAGAACCAGGTTCATTATCCATCTGATCTCAAGCATTGTGCCAAAGGCCCTTGGGAAAATTTTCAGTTATCAGAAAAGAAAAAAGCCTTTTGAAATGGCTTCAATCACAAGCTAATGTGCCAAGGGGCATTGAATATAGTTTTTTGATGTAGGCCAGGAGAGGAGATCTCAGGTCTATAATGGACAGCAAAGATCAGCATATCTGGGACTGATTTTGTGTTGGAATCTAGCTGAATACAGAAGCAAATCCGTAGGGATTAGAAAGCCTCCGGAGTAGCCAAAAGATCATAATAAATTGAAGCATCAAGAAAGAAACAAGTAAACAAGTATACAAAAGGTTCTCCGTCAGCTTGGTGACGAATATCAAAAAAGAAGAGAACGTTTAGGAGTTATCAGCTAGTGAAAAGCTTCAACATAAAACTTGCCAAATAGAGAGGTCCCTTGAGCTTCAGAGGCAAATTCCTATGTCTTTCTTTTATCCTCTCTATCTATGGCCTACGAAAAAATGGTCATATATGAATGAGTTGCATGTATTGATTCAGATAAATCCATTTTTTATTATTTAACAAACAAAGAATTTCACGACTTTATTGACCTGACCAAGAAAAAGATTTTTTTTCTATTTTTTATGATACTTCTTAAAAGTTAATCGAGTGAAGTTGTTTTTAGAAATCGAATTCTAGAACTTCTAAGAAACCAATACTCCAAACAACAACAACAACAACATACCTAGTGGAATCCCACAAGTGGGGTCTGGAGAGGGTAAAATGTACGCATACCTTACCACTACCTCATAGAAGTAGAGAGACTGTTTCCTGGGAACCCTCGTCTCAAAAACCCAAAAGCAGAATAAATTAAATATAGAAAAAATAACGATCAGGAAAAGCACATGATAGTATGCAAATACGATAAATTAACATAACACAACGGAAAATGACAGAACAAGATATAAAGGCAATGCAAATACGCTAAAAGTAAATAAATATAAAGGCAACATACGATGTAAAAACATCACTACTCCTACTATCCTACTATCACCAAGTCATATATCGACCTACACCTACTAACCTATTAGCCGCCTACTCTAATACGCAACCTCCACTCTTTTCTATCTAAGGTCATGTCCTCAGCGAGGTGAAGTTTCGCCATATCTTGTCTGATCACCTCCCCCAATACTTCTTCGGCCTACTTCTACCCCTCCGTGTATCGCCTAAATCCAACCTCTCGCACCTCCTAACAGGAGCATCGATACTCCTTCTCTGCACTTGTCCAAACCAACGCAGTCTCGCTTCCCTCGTCTTGTCAACCACAGGAGCTACCTCTAGCTTCTCCCGGATGATCTCATTCCTAATCCTATCACTCCTGGTATGTCCACACATCCATCTCAACATCCTTATCTCCGCAACCTGCATCTTCTGAACATGTGAATTTTTAAAAGGCCAACACTCCACCCCATATAGCAAAGATGGTCTAACCACCATTCTGTAAAACTTGCCTTTAAGCTTAGGTGGTATTTTTTATCACACAATACTCCTGAGGCAAGCCTCCATTTCGTCCATACTGCCCCAACACGGTGTGTGACATCATCGTCGATATCGCCACTACTCTAGATGATAGACCCAAGATACTTAAAGTTATCTCTCTTAGGGATTGATTGAGTGGCAAACCTCACACCAGTGTCTGCTTCATCCCTCGCAACACTAAAATTGCACCCCATGCATTCTGTTTTGTATCTACTCAATTTGAACCCTTTGGATTCCAAAGCGTATCTTTAAACCTCCAATCTATCATTAACTTTAATTTAGGTCTCATTAATCAGTACCATGTCATCTGCAAATAATATACACCAAGGGATCTACTCCTGGATAGACCGCGTCAGCTCATCTATCACCAGGGCAAACAGAAAAGGGCTCAACATAGATCCTTGATGAAGTCCCATCTCAATAGGAAAATACTCCGAGTCCCCTCCCGCCATTCTTACTCGAGTTTTAGTTTCGTCGTACATGTCCTTTATCACCCTAATATATGCCATTGGGACATCTTTCGACTCTAGACACCTCCATAGGACATCCCTCGGAACTTTGTCATAGCCCTTCTCGAGAGCAATGAACACCATTTGAAGCTCTTTTTTTCCCTATATTTCTCCACTAATCTCCGAACAAGATGAATTGCTTCAGTAGTCGACCGTCCCGGCATGAATCCGAATCGATTCTTTGAGATAGACACTACTTTTCTCACCCTTATCTCCACCACTCTCTCCCAGACCTTCATAGTGTGACTTAACAACTTGATACCCCTATAATTGTTACAGTTTTGAATATCACCCTTATTCTTGTACAATGGGACCATTGTACTCCTCCATTCATCAGGCATCTTGGCAGTCTTCATAATAGCATTGAACAGTCTAGTCAACCGCTCTATGTCATCCTTGACCATGTTCTTCCAAAAATCCACCTGGATCTCATCGGGTCTGATGGCCCTCCCTCTCTTCATCCTACAAATAGCACGTCTAACCTCCTCAACTCTGAACCGCCTGCAACAACCAAAATCTCGATGACTTTCGGAGTGTGCCAACTTATCTAGCTCATTACCTCTATCTCCTTTTTCGTTTAGGAGTTTCTAAAAGTAAGCTTGCCACCTTAGCTTAATGGAAGTCTCATCCACGAAAACCTCACCCTCCTCATCCTTGATGCACTTCACTTGGTCTAAGTCTCGAGCTTTCCTTTCTCTCTCCTTAGCGAGCCTATACAATCTCTTTTCCCCGCCTTTATCACTTAGCTCCTCATATAGGCGCTCAAACGTTGCTGTCTTAGCACTCGTCAGCGCCATCTTTGCCTCTATCTTAGTCGTCTTATATATCTCCTTAAGCCTTTGTCTTTCATCCTCATCCCTACACTCCAATCACCTCGTGTAAGCAGCCTTCTTGGCTTTCACTTTGCCTTGAACTTATTTATTCCAAACTAATACTCCAAAGAGAACACAAAAACTTGAGCACAGAATTAGTAGGGGGGAAGGTGATTTCTAGGAAACAGTTTTTATTTTCCTTTGCGCTTAAATGATTTTGGAAAACAAAAACGGACAAAGACTAGGAGAGTTAAGTTTTCAAATATAATTTTAGCAAACCGATTCATAGGAAAAGTGGGAAAACATGGTGTTGGAACGTATCTTCCTTGCCTCCTAAACCTAATGTCGTTATTCTTCACATAACATGGAAGCAGGTCGCTTCTACTAAAGCCATCTCTTAACTTAACTTGGACAGTGATCTCAGCGATTTCTACTTTAAGGTAACATCGGTAATATTCTGCCTTATACTATATATATCCTTCCAACCAAATTCCATATATTTTCAAATTCCATACATTTTTCAATTGCCTTCCAAATAAAGGAAATTTAATACTGAGATTTTGTTACACTTTTCTCTTAACTTTCTTTTCATAAATTTGCAAGCTCAAACGTAATTCTCTCCTGCATCTTTTTGATTCATTTAATGAAGTTTTTTACTTATCAGGAAAAAAAATCTTAGTTTCCTCTTGTTATCTCACATACTATAACACAATTTCAAGCACAGTTCTAGCCAGTGTACAAAAATCCAATCTGTTTTTCTTAAAACATAAAATATAAAAGAGGGGTTCAAAGCAAATGTATCTTTCCCATTAGAATTGTACATAAACTTAAAAAGTATCTGAATGGTGCTGTAAACTGCATTTTTAAATTAGTCATGGCATAAATTCACCCCCAAACTTGTTTTGGAAAGTCAGTTACACGTTTAAACTATTGGAGCGATCTATTACACACCTATTATTATTGAAAGTGATATTATTACCACCTTCAAATGTACAAAACCAATTGCATAAGCCAAAGTGATTTACACGCGCCTATTAGACCTTTCCAAGCTTACACGTGTAATTTATTTATTTGTTCACCTTTTTTCCTGAATCATTTTTGCCTATATTTCTCCCTCCATCCTTACGTTAATAACCCTATATCTGTTTTCTAGAAAAAACCAGCAATGGTCATCTTCTTCTTCCTTCATTGTCCGTACAAAAATTAACAAAGCCAAGCATTAGTTTTATCCAATTTATTCTCTTTTCAAACCACCATCAAGCCTACCACCATTAAAGTTTTTGACACCACCTAACTGCACTACACCCGTCATCAAATATCATATGCCATCATTGCCACAAAAAAAACACCATATCTAACCACCAATTTCATCACTCTACAACCAAAGAAAATTATAGTGCTCGATTTACAATCAGTGTTCTTGAGAAAAATTTAAAGAATTTTTCAAAGAGAACAAAAAAAAGATTAAATTTCTTGCAAAAACCAGCAACTTTTTTACAAAGGAAAAAAAACGAAAGCGATGAGAATTTCAGGTGCTCACAAGCAACAAATAAAGTAGAAATAAATTGAGTAATTGATTAATTTTAGATGTCTCACCGAAAAATTTTTGGAGCAGAGAACCTCATAAATTGAACAACTTCGCCAATTTTTGCGATGAATTCTACCCTCCCCTCAATCTTGTTTTCTGTTTTTTCTCTCCAAGAAGAATGTTGTGATATGAAAAGTGGAGGAGAAGAAAATTACGATTTTGTGAAAGAGAGCATTAAGCATGAGAAGAGATGGGGGTAATAAAGACCCCTAAGTAATAAAGAGTACCAACAACACCCCACTGCCAAGTGGAGGTGTCAACATATCTTTCACGACGGTTACTTTTTTCCTTTTTTTAAAAAAGCAAAGGAGATGGAACGCGAGACTTTCACACTTGTAAGTTGATCTAGTCAACAGTCTTTAACATTATTTCCCTTTTCACTTAAGAGAGACATGCTACTATTTGTTTGTTTATTTTGTTTTTATTTTTATTTTTATTTTTGTTTTGTATTTTATTTTGGATAAATGACAAAAACAATCTAAGTGAGATTTCTTTTTGAGTTAATACCTCTAAACTCCCCAAACTATTCACATTTTATTAATTTAACACTTAAATTATAGGGAATTGTGGTTAACCCTTGAACTATAGACCAGGTGATATGGAGAGTGACAATCAAAAACTACATTCATGTGGACCTAGTACACTCTGTGAGGCCCGACATTTTCTTTGGGTCACTCGTTTAGTGCATTTCCATTACTTGGATGGAAGCTTATGCAATTTGATTACTTACCTTCATTTTCTTTCTGAAAGTCAAAGTTAAAATTGGCTAGTAAATGCTATCCAATATAGAATTATACCTAAATATTTATCTAGTTTCAGAGAGGATTTTAGTAACAATAGATGGCCTCTTCTTTGAAAGACTTAAGAGACATAGATTCTCTAAATTACTTGACTTTAATAATCCTTCAACTAATCACTCTCGTAATTCTCAGATTATACAATTTCTAATCTTTTTAAGAGTCTAATCAGTAAAGTGGCCAACTAAACAATTGATAATGTTTTAGCCATTGGGCTCGCAAGTCCCCAGATCTTCAAAGAAGGTGAGACACTTACAGTTATTTATTATACACACAAAAGTAATCTTTTACCATGCATGTTCAAGCCGTTTACATTGTAGTTCCCAATAAAATTATATAAACGGAAACCCTCAGGGGTTGGCCCGATGGTAATAGACTTGAGCTTTGGGGTTTGCTCCCTTTCAAGGTCTCAAGATCGAAACCCACTGGGTGCAAACAATATCTGAGGGCCATCAGACTTGGTAAAACCTAAATTAACCGTGGTGCACTTGCAGGAAACTCGTTGCGGAGGGCCTGTGCACTCCCGAGATTAGTCGGGGTTCTATGAGACTCGGACACCCGGTGCAAATCAAAAAAAAAAATTATATAAACAAAAATCAATCTGCTACGTCGAACTTTTGATAAAAAAATAGTCTAATGAACATGCATTCCTAATCAAAGAGAAATTTAGCCCGTTGAAATATGTCTTTCGTGTTATCTTGAAACAATTCAAATCATCTACTTTGATGTTTACATCAAGATTTAAGTAATCCAAATGAAATTCATACAAATCTAATGATGTATCTACAAGAGTTGTATTACTTGCATTAATAAAAAGAAACAAGAAAAAAGAACAAGAAATCTCCCAAATAGTATCCAAGAGTACTTATGAGCATTTAATCTTGATAATGAAAATATCTAGTTTTTATGTGAGAAATGGGATTTCTTCTTGTTTTTCTTCTTTGGAGAAAATGATAAATGAATTATATGAGAGTTCTTAACATCATACTCTATATGAAAAAGGGTCAAAACGTTCTAACGTGGTGGAAATGAGAAAAGGCTCACAACAGACCATTATAATTTGGTCTTTAGGCTCAAAATGAACCTATTTCTTTCATATGGAACACAAATAGTCCCTATTCTTCGAAAAAGTGGTGCACTTTCACTCATAACCCTTACTACAGTGAATTTTTTAACAAGGACTAAACTTCATTTGCTTCTCACATGTTTCCAACTCTAATCTCTACTCTTCACTGTTCTCTTCCCTCTTAACTCAGATCACCTGTAAGCAACATATACATAGATGACTAAAGATATATGATAGTCTTGTTTGTAAATTCTTCTTTGTGCTTCCACTTGTTCTGCTCGTGAAAGATGATGGATTTTCAACCACATCAATCTTAGTGAGTTTTCTAAAAGGAGACTAGTGTCCGAAGGAAATTTTGTTTAAATTGCCTAGAGATTTTTCTGACAGTATCATGTTTTGATGGTCCTTTTACTTCTAGATGTTCAACAGGGTCTTCCTAGTCTTCTATAGCACTATATTAGTTTCTCACGTATAATCATTTCAAGTTAATATACACCAGCAAGGCTAAGGCTTGCTGTTATTAACTGGGCAAAGATTCACTCGAGGAGGTGATAGTAAGAACAAGTCAAAAGCGGTAAATTGAGTTGGCTGTGATAAAAATCCCTCCGCATGGATATAGTATGACTAATTTAGTAGAAAATCAAATTTTCTGGGATCACTAACGCTAATCTTTTTTTTCTCTACTGAAAGTTCCACATCTCTCGAATAAAATTTAGAACTATGAAAATAGCTTAGAACACTATGAAAATTACCTTCTCTGAGAAATATGATAGATCTGACCCTTGATTTCCATCTTCTTTGAATAAGACCCATCAATTCCTCTTCAGAAATAAGTTCCTCGAAATCTTTGGTGGTGACCATGATCAGGTGAACCAGATATCTCCGAGGGAGACCTGTGATAGAATCTCTCCGTGTTTCTCCATAGCTCTATGGCCATATTTGTACTTGGAGAAGATGAAGAGGAGGAGATCACAATAGCTTCCTGAATGAAGGGAATAAGGAAAAGGGTCTGAACTTCTGTAATTTTGAACTGCTATACCCCTAATATTATATAAATAAATTGTTCATTGTTCATATATACTTTTTTGCTAAGTAAAAAAATAATAATAATGAATCTTAAATTTTTATTTAAAAACTATTTATGTACAAGCTACAAGAGTTTGTCAGAACGGGTCCAATATATATCTTTTTTTGGTCTCAATTTCTGTAACATCGATTCATTTTTTAAATTCAATTCATGTAACATTTTAAACTCAATTTTTTAAATATATTTTTTTAAAATTTTAAGTTGTTTACAATTGTATTTATGTTTTATCCTGCTTCTAATATTTACATGTTGTAAAATAATCGATCATGCTGATATAGTAAAATCACAGTTGAAGCAGCTGAAAAAAAATAATTTATTAATAATAATATTGTAAAATCACAGTTAATGCAGTCAAAAAAATTATTAATAATTAATAGTAGTTGAAATAGGCACATCAATCAACAGCTATGTTAAAAAAATTAAATTAAAAAATCCCACAAAATATCTTTATAAGGCTCATATAACAAAAGAGAATAAGCAGGGAATTCAAATAAGCATGTCGTCCACAACTCTCTCTTCTTCACATTTATTAGATAGTAATTTACATTTGATTTTTGTTTCATATATTTTCTTTTATTTCTTTGTCATAATAACTAATTTAAAATTATTACTTTGATAATCAAATTATCTTTGTACTAGTATTTTAGTAAAATTTATTATATATGCCTAACTTTTTTGTTACATATATAAAATAAATTACAATACAGTTGAAAATAATTAGTTTTACACTTTATTTTACTTTCTTTTATTTTATTTCTCATATTTCTGCACTTAAAGAGTTAAAGAAAATAAATAAATAAGATGAAAAAATTCAAATAGTGATAATCAAAGAAGTCAAATAAAATCATGTATGAAAAGGATTATATATTTTCCTACATGAATAAAATCAAAATCAAGTTTTTTACTCCTTTTATATAAAAAGAGTATATTGTCATTTTTATAATGATGGGATCAGAGAGAGCTATATGTAAGTCATTTTTATAATGATGAAAATATATATGAGTTATTTTCGTAATGAAAAGTATATTAAGCCTAAATGACAAAGTTGAGGGGCATATCAAGATCTTTTGCCTTGAATGAAATTGAAAATTAGCCTACACAAAAATATTATAATATCTTGAGTTCTTTTATACCATGTTTGAATGATTATTCTCTATTGAGTTGTGTTGTACTGTGATGTCATTTAAGTGTCATATTTATTTTAATTATTGCTCAAATTTTATTATATTTTAAAATTTTTGTTGAATTTTTACAAATAAGAATAATGCATCAAATTTGATATCTCATAAATTATACCTAGATAAAATAAGATAAAACTTATAAAATAATTCATGAAATTTAAAACGTTATGGATCAATAATTCTTTTGTAAGCTCAGAGTCTTGTTCTATCAAATTATACTCGCATAATCTTTAGCATTATCATTATTTTTGCACTAAGATACCATGCATATGACCTAATATTCATGAATGCTTTAGATATTTGTCACAATTTCATAAAAGCAATACTACTCTACACTCATATAGATCCACTCGTTAAGAATATATTTAAATTTTCAGATTTAATGGTCTAAAATTCCCAAATGGTAACAATTCTTAGATTCTTTTCATTTTTTTTCCAAAAAGCAGCAACATCCGCCACCACTTTTTTCCGGTAAACCACCACCCCAACCCAGCCTTCTTCTTCGTTGTCCAAACTAGACTATTGCACTATAACAATTAATGTACATTAAATAAGGATAAAATAGTAAAGTCATTTTTTTTCCTTTAATGCAAATGTCATCACAAAAGTTGACATATAAAAGGACCAGAGGAAGTATTACCATTATTCATGCTAATTTTACACTGTTAACCTCCATCTTATCTCTTTGACATCAATCATTTATTGTTATTGTCCTAAATATTACTAACCTTATTATTTTTATTAAGTATTTGTTAGGATTGGGCAACATTTTCCCACTTAGATATTTTTCCCATAATGTTGGTGATACCTTAATTATCATTGTTGTTTGGCTGAAATGTGAAGCTTTCATTAATTTTTTTGACCAATTTTCCTATTGATTCATACAATGTGACTTGCCTTTAGGTTGGGAAATGTTTACACAAACTTTTTTAGGATTATTTTGGGCCATATATGGGAAATTGAATTTATACTATTGATAACTAATCTAATACAAAGGATATTATAGTTCATAACTAAATGTAAATTATAGTTACGATTTAAGTAAATTATACATATAAAATTAATGTGATTGAATTTATGCTATTGATAACTAATCTAATATAGAGGAGACAACAGTCTTCCTTAATATAAACAAAATTATTATTATATGAGAGTTTTTAAAATATCTTTCTTAGATCACATTTTAGAAGAGGTCGGCATAGCCTCCAAATATTTTAAATTGTGTTTATTATAAGTTTACGAACTATTTTTTTAGCAATATTCTGATCAAGAATGCCCATATAACATATTTACCAAAGCTTTGATGGCATTCTTTTTTTTTTTTTTTAGAAAATTAAGTTAATTTAATTTGGACATGTATTAGTTATTAAGACATTTAAACTTGAATATTAAGTAGGTAAAATGACTCGTTTTCACAACTTGTGAATATGTATAATACATCTTTATTTCACAAAATATGGAGAAATTTTAAATTTATAGGATGTCAAAAACTCTTAATTTTGATTAATCACAAATAAGCAACAATAATAATTATATAATGTGGTTGAATTTCTTTTAAGAATTACCATTTAGACACTCATCTTGACGGAAAAATCATTGCAAAGGTACTTGATACTCCCTATGTCCCATTTTAATTGTTATATTGAGTTTTTTGAAAGTCAATTTGATTAATTTTTAAAATTAAATTAAATTACATCAATTAATATTTTAAAATAAAAATTTGGATATTCAAAAACGATAAGAAAAGTATTACTGATTGCAACTTTTTTCATATTAATATGATGAAAAATATATCTTAAATTGTTAGTCAAAATCTATATAATTTGACTCTAAAAACAAAAATTATACTCCCTCCATTCACTTTTACTTGTTACTATTTCACTTATCGAGTTCAAACAATATGTACTTTGACCACCATTTTAAGATGTATTTTTTCATGATATTAATATGAGAAGGATTGCAACTTATAGCATTTTTCGTATAGTTTTCAACCATCTAAATTTTAGATTTCAAATATTAAATTTAGCTATTTCAATTTAGTTTTAAATTTTAATCAAGTTGACCACAAAAAACAAAACAATGACAAGTAAAAATAAATGAAGGAAATAACAACTAAGTAGAACGAAGGAAATAGAAGTTTCGTATAAAATGTCATTAAATTCATACCAAACTTTGTTGACAGCGAAAATGATTATTAAAATAGTTGCCTACCAATTAGTTTTCGTGTAATCTACAACTTCAATAAGTTAATTACTTATGGTTTTTTATTAGAGGTTTCTAATATACACTTTACTATATCAATAATAATATATTTGGTAAAATTTTACAAAGTGAAGATTACATTTTATAATACCCAAAGATAAAATAAATTTGGCCATTTGCATTTATTAAAATATACCTAACATGTTATTTTAGTGAGCTTCAACACTATAAAATACTCTATCTACTTCGTATTAGTTGATTATCTTTCTAAAAATAATTTTTAGATATCAGTTATTCATCAGACTAAATTAAAAAAATATTAATTAATTTTTTTTCTATATTACCCTAGCAATTAATTCTTTTTGAAAGTGTTTACATTTGTTGATAAAATTTCTAAAATATTTTTTAAAGGGTGAATTAGTAAAATTATCTTTTTTATTTATGATTTCTTAATATGCATGTTAAAAAGAAAATAGTCAACTAGTATAGGATGGAGGAAGTAATAAATAGGTTGAATAGGTTAAAGAAAAAAAAAACTTGTAACACCCTAAATTTTTTTAAGCTAAGATTGAGTCATCCTTCATATGATATAAGATTGTAATCGATGAAGCCATCCTTCATATGATATAAGATTGCAATCGATGATTGAGCACAGGTGTTAAAAATATTTTTTTTAGTATGGGAATAGATTTTGAGATGAGCTAAGTTTACACGAACCCTAGTGCGAAGTTAAGTTAAAAACTTTCTTAGCGGTTGAGTTTCTATGTAAGATTTTCACAAAAGTTAGGTGGACCAACGATGTTTAGGCTGTATATACATTCTAGAATAAATTTCTAAGTATTTAAAGCATATTAGATATAATTTAGAGTCATAAGGGATCTTTTACATCAAACCAAGTCCAAAGAATTTCTATCGACTAAGTTTTCATATGAGTGGACAGAAGGGTCAACTTCAAACGAGTATATCTCTTAAAATATAATGATTTAGGTAGCCCAGTTAAATGGAAGGACATACAAAATTTAAAAAAAATCATAATGAAACACCATACAAATCACTTAAATACCAAAAAAATCTTAATATAGACGATGAAACAAAAAATAAACAGTGACCAAATCAATTCATATTTCAACACAAAGAATAACACTTGCTTTTTAAATTGACTAACAAGAAAACAGACTAAACTAATAATTATGTGTCACACCTATATTTAAAAACATACAAAAAATAGTTACAATCAACCCACCCACCCCCCGCCCCCGCCCCACAAAAAAAAAACACATTATACTTACTGAAATCACACAAAAAATTATACTTTGCTATTTTTTTGTGAAAAGCTAAAAATCAAAAACTATACAATATATATATATATATATATATATATATATATATATATATATATATATCATTAGCCAACCAACAAACATTCACTAAAAAAACAACATATTAATTTTTAAACCAACACAAATCGCTATTAATTTTTACATACACTAACAAAAAAGAATACAAGAATATACTATAGAAAGATCTTTAATACTATAGAAAAATAGAAATTAAACTTATTTTAACAAAAAAATTAAAAATAAAAAATAGTATAAACAAAAATATATAACATCGTCTTTGTTTTTTATAACAAAAATTGTCCATGTGAAAGGTCAAAATATAAAAGAATTAGCTGATTTCAAGGAAAATCAAGAAAAATCAAAATAATTTCAGGTATTTTTTAACAAAATATTTTCGTGCAAAAGTAAACATTAATAAACTGATATCAAACTCATTAAAAGAACAAAAACACGAACCTGAAGAATCCCACCTCTCAGCATGTTAAACCAAAATCGAACAAAAATAAGTTTCCATGTAATTTTGAAATATGAAAGAAAATAGTTTCAGATCATACAAGTAATTTTGAAATATGGAAGAAATGAATATAGAAGAAATAAAAAAGGGGAAATTGTGCAAAAATACAAAAAAAACGTGTGAGTTTTTAATATGATTTTTTTGAGATAATCAGTTAAGCATTTAATAACAACTGTCATTATTAAGTGTATAATATTTTATTTTAATTTTAATTTTAAAAGATATGAAATTTATTACCTTTTGTTATACCATGAAAATTTCATACTGCTATTCCTTGAACAATAGATTCTATTATCATTTATATTAGTAATAAGCTCTTATAACTTGTCATTTATTAAATTTTCTCTAAAAAGAATTCCATCCTCATTCCAGAAGCAAACATATAATATCAAAGGAAAAAGTTAATAAGGGTAAAAATCAACCTGAGAGAAAAAATAAAACATGGTTAAGATCACTACCATCTTCTCTACTCCGATCCCTTCTCAAGCATCATGGATGGTAAGGAAGATCATTGCAGCTAGGACTACATTGAACCAAACTCAGACAGAATATCAAAATTCAATGGCATCAAGATTATATATTAGAAGCTGAAACTATTTTTTTTTTTAATCACCAAAGTTGAACTGTACAAAGCTATAGCAATTTTGAATTCAATTGCTATCTCAATATGAAACTCTAGTATAACAGCTATAAGAACCTAGTCTTAGAACACTAATTGTTGGAATTTCAGTTTGATTCCTGGTTTAGCTCTCACAATACAAATGTACACAATCTCTGCTGCAATTTCTTCTCATTGACTTCTCTTGTCTTCAAAAGTCCTTAGATTTCATTTAATCCAGATCATGTGCACAATCTCAGCATATATCATTCTAAATATTTGTGCATTAATATATTTTTCCTTCGAGGATGTCATCAACCCATTTTGAACACGCTTTTAAGGATATATCCTTCTTAGTTAAATTTTTTTTTCTAGTATTTGCATGTAAGTTATCTATATTCGGTATGGGCATTAGAGTACTGAGAAGACTTTTTTCAAAGTATGAAAGGGCCGAAAAAGATGAACATTTGGTGTGTCAATTATCATACCTACGATAAATACTGAATAGTCAACTGCACAATGGATACTGATTGAAAGTATCGAAATAGTAAAACTATGTCAAAATGTGGAGTGCTCTCCTATTCTAACTTCCCTAGAGCTTCCAGCAACACAGTCAAAACAACGATGATTTTTTGCTTCTACGAACATGGAGTTATAAAATTTCTTTTTTTGAGAATTCAAGAGAAGATTACAGTGAAATGAGTCATTTATCATACAATATTTGTCAAATGGCAATGCAATGATTTATGCAAAACAGGCATTCTAATAGACAAATAGACTTGCACTTTGTTCCTACATGACTTGGTTAATTCGATTAGGCACTCCTTATCTATTTTCATTGTTCAAATCCTTGACAATATGAAAAAATATTGTTCAACTCTTTGATAATACAAAAAAGAATTAAAAATCTTGCCCCCTCTCTCTCTATTTATCTGAGGCATGGAAGGATAAAAGCATTGTTTGTCTCCTCGAGACTCCAACGTAGAATCAGAGTGTCATGATCACTGGCCAATGTACTTTTATCTTACACCTTTCTTTATTCATGGTTCGACATTTTAGTGTCTTAGATATAGAGGAAGCACGCCAATCTATCCTAAACTTGTTGGTTAAACTCTACTGGTGACGACGATACTGCGAGGAAAGATTCTAAGGATAAATAGCTCGATGCCAGGATGATAAAAAGATTAACATCTCTATTTCTTATTACTTTTTTCAACATGAAATTAAAAAAAGGGGGAAAAAAATTCCAAAAGATCATGTTATTCAAAATCCCAATTTCGATGTCGTTTTTCTCATACTTCACAAATCGAAATGTATAGAAGGCCTTCTTATATATAGCTTAAAGATAAACACATTTTCATATTTTTTCTTAATCTGAAACGATCGAAAAGAAGAAAGATTTCTTTTGTTTGGTACTCTTGGAAATAGATTCAATGGAGACGGGATAAAAGCCTATAGCTCAAAGGATTAGAGTACATAATCATGATCCACAATGTCAGGGGCTTAAATTCCTCGTCGCCGACAACCCACCCCAAAGAAAGTATGTTAGTACTTCTTTCAAAAGATTAAAATTTAATATACTTAATGAATTTATTTTATTAATTTGATGCATTTTGTGCATATAAACACAAATACACATTAATTTGTTATCATTTTTTTACTCGAGATTCTAACCTAAAATTACATGGGGTTTTTAATTAAGGGTGACAAGATAGTTTGAAAATTTAAAAAAAGTGACTCTAGTTTTAAGTATTAGGTGTAGGTGACAAAAGGTTAATTAAGGGTTAATGATTTAAGTTGATTTTGCAAAAAGGTCCCCAAGTTCAATTTTTTACACTTTAACCCATCAATACAAAATACCCAAAATACCCCCAAACCCTCCCTTCTTTCTCAGCCTCCTCCCGCGACGCAAAACACCATTCCCGCGACTTTTTTCTCCCCATTTGCATCGGTTCCTTTGGTTTTGTTGTTGTTGTAGTTGTTGTTCTTCTTCTTGTTCTTGTTCTTGTTGTCCCCCTTCTTCTTCTTCTTCTTCTTGTTGTTGTTGTTGTTAGTATTTTCCCAACACAATATTTGAGCTTCAAATTAGGGTGAAAAGAAATCAAATTATTTGGGGCATTTGTTTGGGTAGGCTTTGAAAGTACTTGAAAGGTAAGTTTCCATCCTCATTATGACTGATAAAAGTGTATTTGGTGCTATTTATTTTTGTTTTGTGGTTTTGTTGAATTTTCGGCCATTGTTGCCATTTGTGCACAGTGGGGTCGTTTTGGGGAAGACGCAGCAGCTGCTGGACTGTTCAGCAGCTGCTGGACTGAATTCAGCAGCTGCTGGACTAACAAAGTTGGTTTCATACGATGAAGTAGTTGCAATTGTTGTATTTCTGTACACTTTTCTCATGTTGCGCTTTTAACTGTTACTCATATAGGTACCTTGAAGATCATCCATGGGAGACAAAATAGTATTAGGAGTTGATTGTCGTGGTGAATGAGTTGATTCGAACAATCGTTTTATTTGGCGCTGGAAAGACAAAGAAATGATCGAGACGATAGCAATGATTGTGAATCGAGATATCTCGTATGAGGATTTTGTAAATCAAATTATTTGTAGCTGTGAATTAAATTGTGAGCCGGAAGATATCGTCATCATAATGTACAACAGCTGCTGGGAAATGTACAGCAGATGCTGCACCCGACCTTTGATTTTTCGTTAGTATCTATAGGAAGATGACTATAAGGTGATGATATCAGTCATATGTAGTGATAAGTTGAGTTTTGTTACTCCGACTTCAAATAAAATATACAATCAACTTATGTAACTAATTGTACATGTAAGTGATGGTAACTATTGAGCAATCTATTGAGCAATTGCATATGTAAGTGCTAGTGACTAAGTAAATTGAGTATTACTTGATTGCGTCAATATGTTTTATAATATACAATCCATATGTTTTATAAATATATTGCGTCAATATGGCGGTAGTAAACATTTTGTTAGAACTTGTTGTAGCAAGTTGGCAAGTTGCTGGATTATTCTCAGCAGCTGCTGGGAAATGTACAGCATTTGCTGGGAAATGTATAGCAGCTGCTGGGAAATGTACAGCAGCTGCTGTATTATTCCCAGCAGCTGCTGGACCCGACCTTTGATTTTTCGTTAGTACCTATAGGAAGATGACTATAAGGTGATGGTATCAGCCATATGTAGTGATAAGTTGAGTTTTGTTACTCCGACTTCAAATAAAATGCTAAATTCATGAGTGATCTTATACATTGCCTTCGCTTACTCACAAGTAATAAACAATCTATTGAACAATTGCATATGTAAGTGATGGTGACTAAGTAAAGTGACTATTACTTGGTTGCGTCGATACATTTTGTAATACATTACTACTTATCTTATGCGTTGAGGTGGAATCAGTAGTGATCTTATACATTGAGATAGTACTTACACAAACAATACGATGGCAGATCTAAATCAGACTTATTTCGGTGGCTTTTTCCATTAATTAGTCCATGTGCTCATCGTTACAAATGAATATAAGGAATTTAGTCCAATTCAACAATAGAAATAACTCGATGGAAAACATTTTGTTAGAACTTGTAGCAAGTTGGTAAGTTGCTGGATTATTCTCAGCAGCTGCTGGGAAATGTACAGTATTTGCTGGGAAATGTATAGCAGCTGCTGGGAAATGTACAGCAGCTGTTGTATTATTCCCAGCAGCTGCTGGACCCGACCTTTGATTTTTCGTTAGTACCTATAGGAAGATGACTATAAGGTGATGGTATCAGCCATATGTAGTGATAAGTTGAGTTTTATTACTCCGACTTCAAATAAAATGCTAAATTCATGAGTGATCTTATACATTGCCTTCGCTTACTCACAAGTAATAAACAATCTATTGAACAATTGCATATGTAAGTGATGGTGACTAAGTAAAGTGACTATTACTTGGTTGCGTCGATACATTTTGTAATACATTACTACTTATCTTATGCGTTGAGGTGGAATCAGTAGTGATCTTATACATTGAGATAGTATTACACAAACAATACGATGGCAAATCTAAATCAGACTTATTTCGGTGGCTTTTTCCATTAATTAGTCCATGTGCTCATCGTTACAGACGAATATAAGGAATTTAGTCCAATTCAACAATAGAAATAACTCGATGAAAAACATTTTGTTAGAACTTGTTGTAGCAAGTTGGCAAGTTGCTGGATTATTCTCAGCAGCTGTTGGGAAATGTACAGCAGCTGCTGGGAATTTTGTAGTAGGTGCGCGACACCTCCGCGATGCGGACATGTCGCGGAGGATCACTGTTTTCGTGCCCTAAAATTTTGGAATTTTTCGCTACGGGCCCCGAAAAATTCACTTGTTATAGCAAGTTGGCAAGTTGCTGGATTATTCTCAGCAGCTGCTGGGAAATGTACAACATTTGCTAGGAAATGTACAGCAGCTGCTGGGAATTTCGTAGCAGGTGTGCGACACCTCCGCGACGCGGACATGTCGCGGAGGGTCACTGTTTCCGTGCCCCAAAATTTTTACAGCAGTTGTTGTATTATTTCCAGCAGCTGCTGGGAATTTCGTAGCAGGTGCGCGACACCTCTGCGACGCGGTCATGTCGCGGAGGGTCACTGTTTTCGTGCCCCAAAATTTTGGAATTTTTCGCTACGGGCCCCGAAAAATTCACCGACCACCTACACATCCTTCAAAATATTAAGACATGTTGGTTTAGCAAAAAAAAAACTCTCAAAAAAACTCCCGAGTCAAACGAAAAAGGACGAAACATTTTCTCCACAGAAAATAGGCAGGTGCGCGATGCCTCCGCGACGCGGACATGTCGCGGAGGGTCACTGTTTTCATGCCCTAAAATTTTGGGATTTTTCGCTACGGGCCCCGAAAAATTCACCAGCCACCTACACATCCTTCAAAATGTTAAGACATGTTGGTTTAGCAAAAAAAAACTGTCAAAAAAAACTCCCGGGTCAAACGAAAAATGACGAAATATTTTCTCTACAGAAAATAAGCAGGTGCGCGACGCAGAGACGTCGCGGAGGGTCACTGTTTCGGGCAAATTATTTTTAAAATTTTTTAGATAAAGGCTCCGAAAAATTCCCCGAACAATGGACTACGCTTCAAAACAACAATATTTGTTATTTCAACCAAACAAATGACAAAAACAAACCCCGAATTTCGGAAAAAAATGATGCTACAATTTTGGACCAAGAACAGTTCATCAACTGTGTCCGCGATGCGGACGTGTCGCGGAGAGTTCGAAATCTCCCGACTGGATTTTTTTTTAAAAAAAATTAATTTTTTTTAAAAAAAATAAGTTTTTTGTTTAACAGATGGGTTCCAAAAGTTTTAAAACTTTACACTTACATCCATCATTAACTTAATCACAATATTAACTTAACTAATGACAAATTTGACAAACTTGTCACCAATACTAATTTCAACACTTTTTTGTCACCTCCCTCTCAATTTTCACAAATTACATGATTAATAGTCTTTGATTATAACGTGCTAGACACGTGCTCTTTTCCCTTCCCTTTCGGCAACCGCAACAAAGTATTAAACTATCAGAAGCAGCAAAATTCAGGAGTAAATATGTTGAATCGTCTTCAATTAACTCAACTCTCATCAGATTCAAACGATGAATCTCTTCTTCTTCGTCGTCTTCTCTCTTCTTCTTTCGTCTTTTTTCTATCTCTCTGTCGCCAGAGGTGGCTTTCCCACCTCCATTAATGTTTCAGGTCTCTTTCTCGTTTAGCTTCATGATCTATTTATAGAATTCAATAAAAATTGAATCTTTAGCACTTTAAATGTGTTTTTATTTGCTATTGTTAAGCTTAGCAGTAATGGGTGTTGATTATTATATATAATTTAGAAGAAGAAGTATACTAGGTGCAATAGCTTCATTAATTAAGAGGGTTATTACTCGTAATGAATTTCTAATCATTTATTGTAAAAGATTGAATCTTGTTTAATTAAATGCGATTTTTTTCTATGCAGCTTCAGGAAGACATTTGTTTGCAGATATCCAAGCTTCTTTTGCTGAACAAGTGCAATTGAAAAGACTGTATGTTTAAACTCATCCTATGTTTTGGTAGATTCCGTGAAATGCCAACGAACATCTGAACATTCTGTTCCTCTTTTTGTATATGCAGGGAAGAATTAGCAAAAGGTTATATGTCAAATGCTGATCTTGAGAATGCCATGATGTCGTTGAATCGTAGGTGCAGTGGGATATCCAGAGTGTACAGGTAACTTCAGTGCACCAAGAATGTGTAGAATCTTTTTTTCCTCTTTAAAGATTTTGGAGATTCGTATACTGTTGTTAAGGGATGAATGTAGTCATGTTCCTTGTAATATACATAGACAACTTATTTATAGGGATTGATAGCAGATATGTAGGATTTTCCTCTTTTCAAATTCTTTCCATAATTAGGGTTCTATGTACATGTACATAATCTTGTTACCTCATGGAAGAATATTTCAATTTTTCTCCCATACTTTGTTTATTTACATAGTATTAGAGTCAAGTCCTTCCAGGCAGTGTCGGAGCTGGAATTTTTATGGAGGGGTGTCAAAATATAAAGTAGTTAGCATACACACAAAAAAAAGATTTAGAAAAAAAATAGGGGATGATCCAAATAATCTGGATTTTCCCAAAGAGAGAATCTGGAATTTGAATTGTTTGGATCATCCCTTGTGAGCCAAGTCCGAATACCTGACGTGCTGATGATTCAGAGCTTTTGCAACCCCTCAACCGTTGCACTAACTATTCACCTTGTGTTAGGAGGTGTCAGTGTTAATATATATAATTATAAAATCAAAAGTTAGCCTTCTATATAACGTAAATTTTCGACGAAGGGGTGTTACTTGACACTCCTTAGGAAAGGGTAGATCCGCCCCTGCTTCCATGTTTAGGCTGCCATGTTATGCTGTCCGGGCTCCAGTTGGCAGTCTGAGTGTGCAAGGGGTGTTAGAGTGGGGGAATGGATTGGTAGTGTCCTTAGTGAATTTGGGTGACCTTTTCTCAAGAGTTAACTTTTGGGGTTGAGTTAGGTTCAAGTGTCAATCTTGCATGGTATCAGTGCCAAGTCCTCTATTGGGCCCCGCCATGTTACATTATCTATGCTCTAGTTGGTGGTTGGGCGTGCAAGTGGTGTTAGAGTTCCATATTGGTTGTGTAACTGACTGGTGGTCTCTTTAAGAGCTAGCTTTTGAGTTTGTGTTAGGCTCAAGGGCTATATTTTACACGTGCCTTTCACTCTGTGTTTTTTCTTAACAAACTTTCCTCAAATATGACATTATTTGCAATGTAAAATTAAGGATTATTATGCTTATATACTTCAATGACCAAGATAGTGCCTTCATTATTCTGAATGATCTCTTGTCCTCTAGAAGGGAAGGAATTGGTTGTGAGTGGATAGGTAGATGATTTTTAAGTTATCATTTTAAGCTATGTTATTGGATATTCATCTACAATACCATGTCAAATGGATGATAAAGGAGACAAAGGTATTGTGTGGGGTGATTTGGCGCATTCTGAAGGACTTTGGGTATTATAGGCACTTTAAGTTGAGTAGGATGCTCGTGCTATTAGTAGGATGTGTAAGGGGTGAGCGACCAGACCTGATGAAATTTTGGAAGAACACAGATAAGGCAAGTATAGAGTGGTTGATTGGTTGTTTAATACCATTTTAAGATAAACGGAGGTGGAGTACAATGGTTCCTCTGTTTAAAAAAAGGTGATACTTAAAACTGTTATAATTACAGGGGTACAAGTTGGTAAGCCACTTATGAAGATTTGAGAGAGAATGGTAGAGAAGAGAGTGAAGAGCGGGGTGTCCATTTTTGAGAATCAATTTGGATTCACTCTGGGGTGATCAACTATTGAAGCCATCCACCTTGTGCGAAGACTGCTGGAGAAGTATAGGTAAAGGAAGAGGGATCTTCATATGGTGTTCATTAAGCTTGGAAAGACCCATGACAAAGTTTCGAGGGATGTCCTCCGGAGGTGTTTGGAGGCTAAAAGTGTCCGGGTGGTCTATATTAGGGCGATAAAAAGTACATGTATGATGGAGCCAAGACTCGAGTTAGAATGGTGGGAGAAGACTCGGAGCACTTTCCAGTTGAGATAGGGTTGCATCAGGAATCATTTCTTAGCCCTTTCTTATTTGCTTTGGTGATGGATGAGTTGGTGCGACCTATTCAAAATAAGGTTCCTTGGTGTATGTTATTTGCAGATGACATAGTAATGATTGATGAGACACGAGATGGAGCTAATGATAGGTTAGAGGTTTGGAGATAGATGTTAGAGTCCAAAGGGTCAAGTTGAGCAGGAACAAAACATAATATTTGGAATGCAAATTTAGTAGTACATCACATGGAGCGGACAAAGAAATAAGGCTAGCCTCACAGATTGTTCCTAAGAGAGAAAATTTTAAGTATCTTGGGTCCATAATCTAGGGGAATGGATACAGCGATGATAATGTCACACATCACATTGGGGCAACATGGATGAAGGAGAGGCTTACCGCTAGAGTTCTGTGTGATAAGGAGATATCACTTAGACTTAAAGGAGATTTCTTCAAAGTGGTGGTTAGACCGTCCTTGTTGTATGGAGTGTTGTGCTAACCAGTCAAGCACTCCCACGTTCAAATGATGAATGTTACGAAGATGCGGATGTTGAGATGGACATATGGGCGTAGGAGAAATTAGAAAAGATGTAATTTAGGAGAAGGTGGGAGTGGCATCCGTTGTAGAAAAAATGAGGGAAGCAAGACCGGAATAGTTTGGACATGTGGAGAAGAGGTGCGAGAGGCTGGTTTTTGGGGATTCGCAAAGGGGTAGAGGTAGGCCAAAAGACGCAACTTCATATTATCGAGGACATGACTCTAGATAGGAAGAAATGGAGGTCGCGGGGTGCACTATGGCACCGGTGCACCTCGGGCACCATGGCACCATGGCCCTAGGGTACCATGATCGAGGGATAGGGGATAGAGAGTGTTTAGCAGTGCGTAGGTTTAGGCTTGTTAGTGTTTATGCAGTACTAGTTGTATCCTTGTAGTTCTTGTCATTTGTTGTTATTGTGTTTGATTGTCAGTATTTTATTGTTGTTAGCATCTAGACATCATTTCTTCATTGTTTCTCATCATTTTACTTGGGTTTGTTGTACTTGAGCTGATGGTCTTTTTGAAAGAGCCTCTCTATCTCCACGAGGTAGCGGTAAGGTCTGCATAGATTATATTCGTCCAATCCTAGTTAGTGGGATTTCACTAGGTGGTTGTTGTTTGTCAAATGGATATATGGGTTATTCATCTGGATTCCTTGAAGTACAATAACAAGGAGGAAAAAAGTTGCACCCAATGGCGTGACCCAGTGGTCGACGAAGTAGGAGAGAACCATAAGGTTATAGGTTCCAAATCTTTGTGTTGATAAAAAAATACTAGGTCATTTCTTCCAATCTGCCTAAGCTAGTTACCTGGTGCCTGTGCTGGTGGAGGTGGCAGGTACCTGGTGGATAGTCAAGGTGCACGCAAATTGGTCCGGAACCATTGAGATATAAAAAAATAAATAAAAGAAACAGCAAAGGTTCACCTATGAGAGAAGTTCTACTTCATCAAGTCTAACCTGCACGTGCTCCACAAACAAGAGAAAAGAAACCCTCCCCCCACCACCACAAAAAAAAGTCAACTATCGTGGCTCTTGCTGTATCCGTTGGCGCATAACTTTGTAAAATGACTATGGGATTGATCACACGCATGCACACAAAAAATTATGGGATTAATGTATTGCTGCCAGGATCATCAATGAATTACAGGTTTACATGATCCTATGAATGTTCTGAGCTGTGATTACTCATGAAGGACTCCTGGTGTGCTCAATGTTTGATGTGTATTCTGGTTTAACATAGTTGAACTCAGACAAGAACTGTTACTTTGTGGACACTTCGATGGATAATCTTTTCCATCATAGGTGGACAATAACTATCTGTTGATTACTAATTGCTATCTACTTATCTGGAGCCTCTGTTTAAACAATGCTGCTTTAACACCTAACTCATGCTTCTTCTCTCTTTGAGGGGTTTTTGGAATGTATTCTCAGCATTGGAAAGAGTGTACGGGGAGTTCCATTGGTAATACTCTTTCCTCCTGGTTCTTATATTTATATTCAAAATCCTTCTCCTTTTTACTTGCTCTTGCTCCAAAGTGGAGAAATTCCTTTGATATTAATGACTGAGTTGACATTACCTACAGTGGGTGATGGAAATTTCTGACAAACCAGGCAAGGAAGAGGCTGAGCCTGCCTTTAAGGTATTGATATCTGCAATAATTATATTCCTGATTGTTATGTGTGTCATAAATGAAACAAAATATTTTGTGGTAACCTATTATTTGTGCTGGTATAGAGTTAGAAGAAACCTGTTTCCAGTTCATTCTGGCTTTGCTTACTGAGAAGGGTTAAACTGGTGAAGTCTTGTATATGCATTTCTAACTAATTGTGATGATAATTGTTAAGTATCCTCAGTTGTCAAAAATATAATTGTTAAGTATCCCAACTTGGTAGAGGAAAATGGGTTGTTGTTTCCTTTTATGTTCTTGGGCAACTCTCATCTAGCTTTGGAGGAGAGAATGTTAAGTATCTCACTTTGCTAAACAGAGATGAGTCGCCATCTTTGTATATTTTTGGACAATCTTCACCTCACGAGCTAGCTTTTGAGTTAGGCCCCAGGTCAATTTTCTAATCAGTACTGAAGTTTCAGCTGGTGAATTTAGCTTGTAGTTTTTGCTCCTCTCCCTGCTGTTGTGCTTGCAGTAGTACGTTGTGCCTAAACAAATAGAAGTCCATAAAGAACGAAGTATGAAATCTTTGTACTTCCTCCATCCCAATTTACATGACATTCTTTCATTTTTAGTCAGTTCCACAAAGAATGGCACCTTTTTATGTTTAGTAACAATGTGACTTTAAACTTCTCATTTTATTCTTAATGAGATGATTTATACCTACACAAATATATATAGTTAATTTTAGAGTACAAGTTTTAAATGTCTTCCTTTCATTAATAAATGCCGTGCCCAGTCAAACACTTCACATGTAGTGGGACATGCCTTAGTTTACAATTTGACATTTTGCTATATGTTAGAAACAAGTGTATGACTTACCAGCAAAAAAAGAAAATAGGGAAAAGTATATAACTTCAGATGTGCTGAACTAGGGTATCCTTGCAATTTATTGCTGGCTTATATTTTTTCTGTTAGTTCTAGACCTAATAATTTGTGGTGAATTGCTGAAGCTTGGAGGTGGAATAACCTTCTCCACTACTGCACCAAACCAATAAAGAAACAATAGCAAAAGAGGCGTAAAGTAGGGGATACTGAAGCTTGATGTCTTTTTCCCATGGGTTATCATAGAAAGAAGGAAAACTGGGAAAGAAAGAACTATAAAGGTGCAGCAAACTACTATTGCCTTCAGTTAGTAATAAAACCAATATTTGGTGGAAATGGGAAGAGAAACATGGCTTTCTGGTCATTCATTTTACTATTTTGTCTGGCCGACTGAACAAAGTCAGAAAGAAAGCACCGGATCTGTAACTTTTATGGCTTATCAGCCTACATTACCATTGAAATATTGCATTGATTTAAGATGTTCGAACTTATTTTATGCATGAACTATAGCCATTCCTGTGTTGCGAATATTAATTTTTCTCATTTCCTTTCTTTTCATCATCTTGTTATATAATGAAAATGAATATTTGTAGTATCTGTTTCGAAGTTCTAGGAGCAACTAGATTTGGCGATTAAATTACTCAACAGGCTTCGTATTGCAGTACATTGGCAATGTGCATGGAGATGAACCTGTAGGTCGTGAGCTTCTAATTCTTTTGGCAAGTTGGCTTTGCGATAATTATATGAAGGATCCCTTGGTAATTGACTTCTTTGGCTAAATATCTTCTAGTTAGAAGTTTATATATCTTTATTATTAGATTCTTGACTTGTGGTTTCCCTCTTTGTTGTTGATATGTAATAGAAGCATTTTAAAATCTTGATGGCATTTCACTGGAAAATGCAGAAAATTTGTGTTTTTAATCTTGAAAACCTTAGGAAACAACCTCTACCTTCCAAGGTAGGGATAAGGTATGGGTACACTCTATAGTACCGTCTCCAGACCCCACTTGTGGGATTACAGTGGGTATGATGTTGTTGTACTTGTTAGGAAATTTCTTTGGTGAAAAGATGCCAGGTAATAAAGCATCCGAACAGTCTTTGGAAAAAGTCCATCTCAACAAAGTAATTAAATATCTGAGGTTTTGTTCAAGGAAGTTTGAGATGTTCATTGTGTTCCTTGGCTAGTACGGAAGCATTGAATGTCAAGCAACCGATTCACTCGCCATTAACCAAAATTACTACTCCCTCTGTCCCAAAATCTAAAAGTATATCCCTGTTCTGGAGGCAGTCTATGCGATCAAAACTGATTCTGCCTAATTTACAAGTTCCCTTTAACACCACAAGTCTAAAAAATGCAGCTTGACTTTACCTCGAGTTGAATTCAGATTTGTCCTTAAAGCAGCTTGAATTTCTTTGGGTCTACACTGTCCACCAAGTACAGACGGGAATTCTATTCCAGCAGCTAGTTATTTCTTTATCCAGCTCTGCTCTATTCCAGCATCTCAAAAGATCAGTCATTGTTCCCAATCTAACTCATTCAATCCCACAATATTCAAGAAAAGTTTCCGAAAATGGTCTGTAATAGGGTGTGCAAGACCAACTGACTGATACTCTTTGGTTGACCCTAACTAGTTTAGGTCCGGCAACATAGGGTAGGAATACAAAGGTGGGCTGCGGGGTTATTCTGATAGACCTCATTATTTCTGTTTACCTTTTACTTATTCCTTCTCCAAGTTATTAATTGAATATTCACAAGGTGCTTATGCCTAGCTGACTTGTTAGTTGAGAAACATGTCTTTGGGGTTGGTGCTATTGCTTTCGTAATAATGTTAGGGGTCGTTTGGTAGTGTGTATTGGGGAAAATAATGCATGCATTAACTCTTTGTACTAGTAATATTTTGTTTGGTATAATTTTTTATGCTATGTATAATTAATGCAAGCATTAGTTATACACTCTATTGTGTATTAAGGTGTGCATTACTAATAGCATGGATTTCTAGGTATTAGTAATGCAAAGGGTTCCAATACATGCATTAGCATGGTTAAAGACCCCATTACCCCTTAAAATCCTTTTTACATCTTTTCCACCATAATTGGGAAGGGTATCTTTGTAAATGAATTTTTATGCTATGCATGCTATTTTCAATACACCAAACCAAACAATGTATAATAGATAGTGTACGTATAATTAATGAAAAGCATTACTAATATACTTTATTTGGCATTATTCTTATGCACTCTACCAGACGACCCCTTATTTTATTGTCTCAGATACTTAACTTGCTATTTCATGTTGTCTTAGACAAAATTGTGTTATCAGGTGACATAATTCTTCTTTTGAACTAACTTGGTTCTTAATAAGCTTTTTCCTTGTCCTACAATGATGCAGAAAAGGTTTGTTTTTTTCTTTTTAGAGTCTCAAAAGTCACTTGTGGGATTTCACTGGGTATGTTGTTGTTGTTGTTGTTAGAGTCTCAAAAGTCAACTTTCTATTTTGGTTTGTACAGGCTACCCTGATTGTAGATAATGTTCATCTTCACATACTCCCATCTATGAATCCAGATGGGTTTTCATTGAGGAGGCGTGGAAATGCAAACAATATTGATTTGAACCGAGACTTTCCTGACCAGGTATCTCCTGGCATCCTGTTGGGATATTGTGTTATCTTTAAGTTTGATCTGAATGATTTTCCAGAAAGCAAATTTTGGAGTTAACTTTTTCTTCCCAACTCACATTGTGAAGAAACTACATTAGGACCCCTATCAATCAATCAATCACACCCTAACCCCAGATTACTTGGTGTCAGCTTTATGAATCATCATTCCTACATTTGAACTGGATGATAAACAAAAATATCATCTGAACATCTGTGAAGAATTCAGGCTTTAAGTCTAAAGAACCAGATCAAACAGTGAATGGTCAAGTACAAAGCACTTACACTCATCTCTGACTTTTTTCTCTTGATGTTGATAAAATGAAGAGTTAGAAGTTCATAATGAAAAAGGAAGAGAACAAGTTCAAAAAGAGTTCTTCAACCATAAGGAGTCAACTAGTTAACTTTAAAAAATAATAATAAACTAGAATATCTAACTAAATTTGCAGTCATTGCAGCATAGGGGGTGGGCACAAATACCCAAAAAAGGGACCGAACCAAACTAATTTGATTCTTTGGTTTTCCGGTTTGAATTAAGATTTTTTTTCCCCAAAAATTTGGTTCTTCAGTTGGGTGTTCAGTTTAAGGGTCATGGTTTTTCGTTACTGAAAAACCGAAATTTTATCAAAAATATTCTAAATTACAAGTAACTCATATTCTGCCCCAACACATTTCAGGACACCAGTCCCGATGCCCTTTTTGTTTCAGCAGCTGGCCCTTTAAGTTGCCTTAGGTCTTCCTAATCCAATCTAATTGGTTCAGTTACTGCACCAAATGCAACATTAGGTACAAAACTTGTTCCAACTATAGCTTATTTTTCATCCAGAGGTTCTAATTTAATTACATCTGCAATTCTCAAGGTTTTTCAACACCAAAGGAACCTTCAGCTAGCGAGGGTGAGATTGAGCACTGGGCTGGTTGTTACACATGTTCAAGTTTGAACTCTTTAGTACATTTAAATTTTTAAGCTTTTTAGTGTTTGATTTGGCTATTATTTATCTCATTTGCACCCAAAAAAGACATTTTAAAAAATACTGAAATCAAACAGAACCAAATTTGACAAAAGACTGAACGGAACTAATTCGGTACAGTGTTCGGTGCACATCTTTCCATCACTGAAAATAGAAGAAGCTAACCAAATTTTCATAACAGCAATCCGATGAACCAAACGTCCACCCTTACTGCAGCGTGATCAGTTCTCTGGTGTTGTGAAAAATTGTCTGACAAATGAGCTTGATGATGTATGTTAGACTTATAATATGTCAAGGGAGAGAAGCACGATCATCATCACTAGTTCAACTGCACTAGTATTAGAGTTCTTGGCTTCATGCTTGAACTAACTGGAAGCTTAATCAAAGCAAAAGTGAGTAGGATTATTGCAATTTCTAAAACAAAGAAAGTCTAAAGATCTTCTTAGAGGATAATTTGCGCTGGTTAACTTGGTATAATCTTTAGAGACAATTTTGAAACACGTTCCTTATAAAATTGAAAATAATTTAAGCTATATTCATGAAAAGAAAATGTAGGTTATGATCTTTCGTTTAAATAACTGATCCCAGAAAAAAGAAAGAGTACTGTCTCCATAATTGACGTTACTTAGTAATCAGTAAGCACTTTGATCATTACCCAGTGCCATCATTTTTTTCATATAAACTATAGAATTTGTCGTCTTTTCTTTTCTTGTTGGAAAGGCAAAAGGGACCGCTTGTTGATTCACATCCTTTGGTGAAGTCTAGAAAGTATTGCATCAATATTCTCTTAGCATTCATTCTAGTAACAGAAATTCCAAAAGTGGCTCAAATTTCCTTTCATTGATTTTCTCTATATTGTTTATTGCAAGTTGAAAGTTGGCTTTTGATACTGAATTCAACTTAAAATGTTGATCGGCTGTCCTTTAAGTTTCTTAAGTTTACCTTGGAATTGAAATTGAAGTCTTGTTGGGGTTAGGTTGACTTCAATAGGCTACTCGTAATTTTGTCTAAACCCACTTATTGAAATGCTGCTCTTGTTTTTGTATTTGGAAGTTCTTATCATCTCTTCTATATGTATACTAATAATACCAAGGATTATCTGCTATGAGATGACATAGTTCTTTCACATGAATGATGATCCTGGTGCACATCAACCTGAAACAAAAGCCATCATGCGTTGGTTGGAGGAGATGCACTTCACAGCATCTGCGAGTTTGCACGGGGTAAACATTCGGTTACTCTTTCATCTAATTATGCATCACATTAGAATGTCCGTTGTTTATCATAGTTAAGTAAGAGTTATGTGGCTATTGCACTTATGGCAGCCTGGTGCACTATAGCTCTCGCTATGTGTAGGGTTTGGGGAAGGGCCCAACCACAAGAGTCTATTGTATGCAGTCTTACCTTGCATTTCTGCCAGAGGTTGTTTCCAAGTTTTGAGCCCTGGCACCAACTTTACCAGCAGAAGCTTTGGTGCAATTTGTAAATTAGCAAAATAAATTATCTTGCACTTTGTAATCTTTCCATGTGTCACAGTAGCTACGTTTTAGTAGTTGTGGTGACTATTTAACTTACGGGCATTTCTTTTTGGTTGCTGAATGACGTTTTGAGTATGAAATTTTCACTTTCATGTAAAGCACGAGTAGTCATGATTATCCCTGTTCCACCTGTCCAGCTTCAAATGGCAGATCTAATGGATTAGTTTAAATAATGAAGCTTCTGCTGATAAGTAACTTATAATGTATAATTATTTTTGGATCATAAGGAATTTCAGAATGGACTGATGATATAGGTGTTGAGAGGAATTCTTAGATCAGAAGAAAATCTGTGATCAAGTGATATTACTTTATAAAGGAAAAAAGTTAAGAAAATCTGTGCTAATAAATCATCTTACTATAAGGGAACTACATGTCCAGTCCCTTACAATATTGTTGTCTGCTTAGCAATATAGAGTTTGTTCTTTTCTTCCCGTTGCTTCATTAATATGAAAATGTTGGAGACCTGCGGAGTTAATTATATTATTCTATTTCAACAGGGAGCACTTGTAGCAAATTATCCATGGGATGGAACAGAGGACAAAAAGTGAGTGTCTGATGATAGTTTGTTATCCTTTAAATTTTAAGTATTTAGATGAGGTTCAATCTGTTTTAAGGACCCCGCTTTACTTATTTGGTTTGCTTTCGAATTTGTTGATATCCCAAGTCTCTAGTTGTCTTCAGAAATTTTCTGAATTTTTCATGCCAACCTAATTTTTACTGATAATTTTCAAAACATACGTACACATCATTTTCAGAAAATACTATTATGGCTGTCCAGATGATGAAACATTCAAATACATGGCTAGCATCTACAGTCGTTCCCACCATAACATGTCTCTAAGTGAGGAGTTTCCAGGAGGAATTACAAATGGTGCATATTGGTAAATATTGGAGATAATCCAATTAAATATCATGCTACAGCTTCAGATTTAGAACTCCTTTGAGGCTTTAATTTTCTGCTGCTTCGGCTGTTGCTTACACAGCTTAATTTCCTTTGATTTTTCCTGCAGGTATCCAATCTATGGAGGCATGCAAGACTGGAATTACTTACATGCTGGTTGTTTTGAACTGACTTTAGAGATTAGTGATGACAAATGGCCAAATGCGAGTGAGGTTAGATCTCAATTTGCATCAGTATAACTTAAAGTTGGTGAAAATGCATGACTCTTGAAAGGTCTTCCGCATCCATTTACATGATTTATTTTCGGAATCTATCCTCTTCATGTAAGCATCTGTGTATTGACAATAGCCTCTATCATGCGATGTAGCAATTATTAATTGGATATTTTGATGGAAAACCTCTCCTGTGTTAACTTTTGTGGGTTATTGCTCGAGCATATATGGAGATGGTCGATATGGTAAGCTCTAAATAATAAAGGGGAAATTACATATATATACAAAAAAGTAAAAAGTTTACAAAAAAGTAGCCTATGTTTTAGTTACATAAAACATAGCCCAAAATCAAGGAAACTATACATGACTATACAATATAATTTGTCAAAGTTATAGAAAGTATACACTACTATACATGTATATTACCTATACATGAGCTATACACTAAATGTATATTATGATACACAAATATGCGCTGACTATACATGCCTATACGAGGATTAAATGCCCAAAATTGTAACAAATAGCCAAAGGTCAACCGAATGGCTACTTTTCGTAACTAAAAAAAAGTGGGTTATTTTTTGTGTAAATAATTTATCTCAGTGGCTTGTGGGTGTAATTATCCCCATAATAAATTACTTCGATTATTATTACAAGATGAGAAGTATTTTAGTATGGGGGGTTAAAATGAGTCTTACCTCTGACCTTGGGGTTTAAATTAGTAAACCACATAACAGGGGACTTCTAGTGAGATGACTCACTTTAGTCTGATCATAAAGAGAAAGACACTTTGGTGATAAGAGTATAGTTTCTTAGGGGAGTCCTCTTTGGGTGGATACCCTTTCCTCAGTTCTCTTCATACTTGATACTCTGTCCTGCATTGCGTCCATAATGCTACTCCTGTTTATAACCAAATATTCGTTTATTTGCAGCTTCCTACTCTTTTTGAGTACAACAAGATGAGTATGCTAAATCTTGTTGCGAGCCTTGTGAAGGTAACTTCATCTTGTCTATCATTTTGCAGTTCTTGTCTTTAGGAGAATGTCTTATTATTTGTTTTCTGAAAATCGCTCCCTTTGATTTACTTTTCTTTATTTAGGTATCGTATCAACTACAATCTCTACTATCTAATGGAAGAAGAATAATCTGATCTCTATGACCTACTGCTAATTGTTAAATAGTTTACTTGGTTTTTCCCTTGCAATTTATAGACTATCCAGGGTAGGTGACTGTTATTGGTGGGCACGGTGCATAATTTTGTTTAAGTGTATACTGGCTGTCAATTCCCTAACTCATTGTCAATCTTAAGATAAAGATAGCTTGACACCTGGCCAAAAAAAGGTGCAGAGAAGAAGTTTAATTATGATAACAACAACAAAATTTACGCCTCTGTCCCCAACGAGTTGGTATTGGCTACGTGAATCTTCATTTCTTCATTTAAGCTCATATCATATAATCATCATAATAAATTAAAAAAAAATAACTTGAAAAACACATTACAAATACTACTACGACTATTAGTAGTATTTCTACCTCCATCCCATTTATAACACCTTCACTTATCATAGTTTCACACATGCGGATCAGTGCATCTATAGGTCGATGCAGAACGTGTACAAACCATCTCAAGCAACCTTCTCACATTTTATCATCAATGTGTGCTACTCTGCTACTTGGAGTTTCAAGCAAATATGGTCATTTCTTTGAAGATCTGATATATTTTCTTTTACTCACATCTGGAATTAAGTTTCATCTTTTGTTTGAGCAAAGTTATTAAGGTAAGAGTTGAAGCTTTTTAATGTGTTCTAACGGAGGTGGTCCCATGTGGAGTCTAAATTGCTGTGCTGGAGAATTTTAATTTCTAAAATATTTTAGTGGGTGCCTTGGTACTCTCTTTTTTTTTTTTTGATTTAATGAAGTAGGTGCCGTTGGTACTTCTAGACTCTAGTGCCATATTGGTAAAGTATTGGAAATGAAGAGACGACATTTCATTTTTAAAAACTGGAGACAAGTCCAGAACATCTAAAGCAGGAAATAGGACAGGAATTAGAAAAGGAGGAGGTTCTATTAATATAGAGGTTTTCATTAAATTAATTACTAATCAGAGGATATTTGCGATTATTTGTTTCTGTAACTTCCCCAATCACATTTGGGTATGTAGTTGTTTCTGTGATATAGTTGTGTGCCATCATGTCACGTTTGGTAACCATAATTGAGATGGCTTTGACTTTGATACTATATAAAGAGATAAATCTTGGGTCAAACTCAATTCCAAAAGTTATCTCATGAGTTGAGAATTGCCTAAGATCAAATAAGGAAGTGAATCCGCATCTCACAACCGATGTGGGACAACTAAACCCAAATGAAGACCTACCAAAACATGATGTCGATCACAAATGTTCATGCGTTAAAGAGTCTCTTTTGGCGAGTCAAATTGGCATTCTTTCTTTCTGATTGATTTCTATTGCAGACTTATGCTTCACATTAAAGTTAACTTGATTAATCTATCGTAGACAGGAATACATGGAAGGGTTTTTTCATCCGATGAGGGCAGGCCTTTACCTGCCTCAATAGCTATAAAAGGATTAAATTCCACGGTGCGTTCTTCATTTTCAAATCCTTTTGGTCATTGTTTAAAGTTGTAAGATATACTCTGATTTGATGTGATATCATCATGTGGTGCTGATAGAATTGTGTGTTGATATCAATATCAGGAACTTCAACTTTAGAGTATTTCTGAAACTCATCTAGGCCCTCATAATTACTTCAGCTCCATTCTTTTAGATTATATGGAAAAAGTAATAGCTCAGGCCCGTTTTATTTTATTCTCTGGAAACCCAATTTTCCTGTTGCCTCTTTTTTTTTGGTGGGGGGAGGAGGGGGGGGGGGGGGTTGTTTTGTTTATTGATTTATTAAATTCTTTTTCTTTTTTCTGCTTTTCTCCTTTGTTATTGGAGTTGGGGAATTATTAGAAGTGAAAGGCATCGACCGGTTGGGAGGTGGGGCGGCGCTGGGCAGTTTTTTCCCTTTAGCTAACTTTTCACATACTGGTTATTTATTTATTTATTCCATGCCATATGTGACTCCATCTTTGATCTAAATGGGTCTTGCGATGGACAATTCATTTTCTACGATGATTATCTATTTATCTTACAGTTCTGTCATTTTCTTCAGATACATGCAGGGGAAACATTGGCCGATTACCACCGGTTGCTGGTGCCTGGGGGGAACTATGAAGGTAACCATAGATTAAAACAATAAAAACTTTTATTCATTACTTATCAAAAGGAAAAGTAATACCAGCGATACCCTTCTCTTTCTCATTAATAGGACAAGAAATTTAAACAAATTGTTACTGCTCTACTTGAAGAGTATAAAAGAGCTCAGAGTGAATCCAAATCTGTTCTTTAGCAAAATCTGAGCTCTAGACGACTCTTCCCAAAAGTTAGACATGTGAGAAGGGGAGAATAAAATGGATGAACTATCACGAATGATAAAGAAGAGGGTAGTAAAACTTAAACATGGTTAGGTAAATTAATGACGATACTTAACAAGCTTTGACATGAGATAGTAAGATTAAAAGAGAGACTTTATTTTTGATCAACTGCTCAACTCGAATCATGGAAGCCTTTACAAATCTCCATACATATGTGCGAGGCTTATACCTTAGATATACTCGGTATACTCATAAAATTAAGTGTGGAGAAGTAAAAATATTGTCATGAAAAAAGATGTTTATAAAAACTTGTGGTCTAAATGGAATATGTCTCGAGGTCTTAAATTGTTGGTCATTGTTTGTACATTTGCACTAGGTCGATGTTTCGCTAGAGCTTTCTTCAGGTTTTCTTAGAGATTTTATATTAGTGTAGAAATAAGTTTAAATGTAGAAAACTCCTAATTTCTCCTAAAGAAAGAAAAATTTATCTGGTAATGGAGGGAGGCAGGTGAACATTCAGTGGAGAAATTCTATTCAGCCTACTTGTATCAAAATCATCACAATTTTTTACTATAATCTCTATGAAAGTACTCATTTTACAAAAAGATTGTCAATTAAGTTACTATTAACAGTCGACTAAGTACTTACAAAATACGTTAGAAGTTGGATGTTGCTTGCATTTAATCATGTGATCTAATTGCAATGGTTCATTCTTTTGCGTGGATTAATCCCGAAACCTCAAACTTGCAGTGATAGCGTCAATGCCAGGATACAAGTCGAGGAGTACGAGAATTATGTTGGGGGAAGAAGCAATGACAGTGGATTTTGTTATGGACCCAGTTATCACTCCCACAAATAGCTTTCTGCAAAGGGGATGGAGTTGCAGCTTGCCAGGTCCTCATTTAGAAGTTCTTTTCATTTTGGTTTTATTATTAGTTTCAGTATTCCTCTGCTTTTTATTGAAGAGGAGAGTAGTTCTAAACTATCCAAAACAGAGACCGATAAAAAGGCCTGTTCTTGGGGTATGAAGTTTAACAGAGACGTTTTCGAGTTGTGATACTTGTAAGACTGAAAAAATATATGTTTATGATACTTATAGTGAAAAAAAACAACCATTTTCCCTACATTTTGTTGTGATTGAAGATTTTTAAGGATGGTCGTTGCTCGTTGTACTAATCGAAAGGCAACCAAGAGGAGGTCAACTCTAGTCACCTGCGAAATCAGGTCTAGGAGTAGAGTATAAGCAGATTTTATCTCACCTCAGAGGTAGAGAGGTGGTTCCAGCGAAACAAATTTAGAGAAGCTACATAAATGTGACTAATGGAAAAGTTAAAGAAATCAGCAAGACAAATTAGAAAAACAAATTGAGGGTTTTGATTCTATTTCAAATACAGTAACTACAATTTTAAGTTGTTAAATCTTACTGTAAAGAAACAACAGATTTGATGACACTAATCTTGTATGTACATATATTTAACCAGCACGTTTAATATTTTCCTAATTATTACTACTATTATACTCCCATTTACTTAATCATTAGTTCTTCTCTGGACCTTTTGTCTATTTTAGATAATAATTGTTTAATAGAAAGAGACACATTTCCCATGTTTAGTACGTTCTAATCAACGAGGATTAATTACTAATTTAATCTACAAGTTAATTACTTATTTTTAAGTCGACGGATCTCTTAAGTCAAGATCTTCATTCATTCATCAATTTTTTGGGGCCATTTATATACCAATGTGTACTCAAAAGTCTAACTTGATGGCCTGCCAACTTGTGTGCCATTTTTTTGTCTTTTTCTGTTTGACATTTTAAACATGCATAAGCATGGGATGTTCTTATTTAATGGCTACTCATGAGTATCAAATGGACGGAATGAGATGAATTTAGACGGATCAAAAATTAGGTGGGCTTGACAGGCAAGCTATCTTGATCCTTTATGGTCAGAAGCTCCAACAAGTCCTAAAGTCTCTTGTCATCTAAAACTTAGCCAAGAGAGTGTTGCTTTAAGTTTGGTCCTATGTATCCATAGAATACTATTCGTTCTCCACTTTTGAATTTTGCACATAGTGAAGAAAGTGGGATCCATGAGGAGACAAAAGAAAGTCATTGATTTAAGTTATTGAGCCCGGATTGAAGATCAATTTAAACCAAATGCTTAATTATATATAGGAGAAAGGTGTCTTCATACCTTGATACCACTTTGTGGAAACCTAGAACAGTAAAAAAGTCTCTTTAGAATGGCACTATCCTAGCTAGACCGAGTCACAACTACTTATTATAGAAGACTTAGAGATACTTCCCTTTATTTCTCCTAAGTGACATCAAAATACTCTTCGATCAAAATCTTGGCTATTTGATCGAAGTTGATAGCTCCCGTCGATGAATAGATCCTAGATCATGGAACAAATACGGAGACGCGAACCCCCTCATTACCGTACGTGCAACTCTAGACTGAAACAAGCTAAAAAGCGAGTCATAATATTCTATCCAAATTCTTACTATGTTTAAATTGCTTTATTTATTCTATTATATTTCATAGTAATTAATTTAAAATAATTTTCATTATTATGCTTACATATAATGTGTCACTTAAATTAAATTTATAGCTTTTGGCCATAGCTATAAAGTTAAGGGGATCTTAACAAATTGGGACGACTTTTGTTGCTACCAAATGGTCAAAGTCACGATTCTTTCACTTGAGAACATGAATTATTTGAATTAAAAAAAAAAAAGTGCCCTTTTGATAATTGTTTAAGTAACTTTATTTTTTTGGGGTGGGGTTTACATAATTATTTAAAATGAATTTATCCTTTCCCATTTTTATTAAGAATTCGAACATATTCATTTATTGCGGTATCATAGGTCAATTTGGTAACAACCATTGAGATTCACACGACTTTAGTTTGCCCAATTCCATTTGAGGCACAGATTTTTCGAAGAATCTTAGTAGCTCAATTGAATAGTTATTCGAATTTGGGGAGTTTTCAAAAATACCAAGTTTTTGGATAAAAATTACATGCCCCTACCGAATCATTGAAAAATACCATATAAAATACCAACTTTATTTACAAATTTAGGAGAGAGAGTGTTTTGAGTGTGATTATTGTGGTGTGTGGTATGATATAATAGTGTTGGAAAATGAAAAAGAGTGTGTTTTTTTTGGTATTTTGATAAATAAATTTTAAAGTGTAATTTTGGGGGTGAAAGTTGTTATTTGTGTAAAAATTTCTTCGAATTTTCATCTTTGATAAGAGTTTCATTTCTTATTTTATATTCTCTGATTCTCTTTTTTATTTTTTTTAAACAAACAAAAAAGAATCACGAATTTTAAAATGATACATCGAATACAAAGTCATCAAATATTGTTACATACAACACACAAATTATTTCAATTATAATGTTGTATTTTTTAGAGATAAATCACACTTTTTGAGAATAAATAAAAGCAATAATGAGAAAAATGATTTAAATTATGTCCTTGAATATCTTTTTTAATAGGTGTGTATTGCTTCATGAATTCACTTAATATGGAATAAAGGGAGTAATGCGTTCCTTTTTAGTTGTCATGTTGCACTTTTTAAGAATAAATTAGATTAATTTTTAAAGTTAAATTAGATTACATTAATTTGATATTTTAAAATATAAAAAAAAATATTCAAAAACTTTACGAAAAGTACTAAAATTATAATCTTTTTATATTTATATGATAAAAAATACATCTTAAAATGTTAATTAAAATTTATATTGTTTAACTCTAAAAAAAATCAGAATAATTAAAAAAGAACAAAGGAATTATTACATTAATTTAGTAGTCAATCATGATGAATTAATAAATATGAGTAGGTATAGATATTTTATGCTTTTTCGTCAAAATTTGTTCAATTCATTTTTTAGGACAAGCCAGAAAGTCAATAATACTATTCTCTCCATTCTTCTTTCCTTTTTACTATATTATTTTAAAATATTCAGTAATACTTATTTGATTTATAAAATTAATAAATAATTTAATATTTTGAGTCTATTATATTCAGATAACTTATATTTAATAAAAAGAGTTTAATAAAATTATTTTTTTAAATTTTTATATCGAGTCAATTATTTCATGTGAAAAGGAAAAGTTTGACAAAATCCACACCATCCCTTTATGACAACCTTATGATTACGGCATCATCAATATTCTCTCTTATTCAAACTAAGTAGTGTTTTCAAATTTAAGAAAGAAATTAATCTTTTTTCTTTTTCAAAATACCTGAATTTGTATACCATTAAAATATTTTTTCTTCAAAACGTTTTTATTAAGAATAAATTAAGGAAAAATACTCTTTATTTTTCTAAATATAAATAATTTTTTAAAGAATATGTTCAATGTTGTTCAAAAATCAAATTGAAATCGATTATCCAAACCGCAAAAAAAATTATTGGTTTATCAATAACAAGTAACTAATTTAGCAGTTAAATTTTTTTTATTATTGGGTTATCGATTCTTAACGATTTCAGATTTTTTCTTAACGAGTTAACCGATAACCTGATAATAAATAAAATAATTATATTTGTATTATTGTTTTTTTTTGATAGTTTCAAACTTTATTTTTTTATTGTCTCAAACTTTCAGTTATTCTACAATACGATAGTGTTTGATTTTGAATAAAATGCAATTTATCAACTCATATGTATGGTCATTTGATGTGTCACCTTGTTTGTAAGTAATTTTTTCAATAAAGAGAACCTTTTCTCAAATTTTAACAGTTAAATCAATAATCAAAGTAATAATGACCAATAATCGATAAATCAATATCATAATAATTCGACAAAATTCAATAAAGTTGAATAAATATACATCAAAATTGAACCAATTGATATGAAAGTTCAACCTAAAAGTATCACAATTGGAAAATTGATTGAGAATAATATTTAATCTTGTCTTTTTAATTTGGAATCTCCTTTTGAAAGCAATTAATGGTTGTCAGTGAACATGACTAGAATTTAGGAATCAAAAATAATTATGTGAGGACTGCATGCAAAGTTGTTCTACCAATTTATGCCAACAGTACCTTTTTTGAGTCAATCAAAAATTTTAACTTTTTTTCTTCTTTGGTTGAGAGAAGAAGACATTATAATGTTAGTAATTTATGGGCTCCACTTTTGGTACAGCTTGGTTCCTATTGTATTAGTCAGTATCAATCTGTATCATGTATATGTCCAAAATTAGGTTAAAAATTCAACATATTTTTAAAAAAATATATATTAAAGTTGATGTAAAATATCTGATGGTTGAGTAAATGTCACGTAATTAGCAATAAAGATGGTGATCGAGTGATAAATATTTCTTTATCTTTAATCGAAGGTCTCGGATTTGAGTCCTCTTGGATACTGAGTTGTCTTTATTAGAGAGTACTTTACCCCCAATGTAGAACTTTCCGACACGAATTCAAATTTTAGTCGCGATCCAATATGAATACCGGACACGGGCGGGACAAAAAAAAGGTCACGTAATTGGATGCATGAACAGTTAAAATTGAACAAGTCCACCTTAATTTTTTGTTTCTATTTTATACTTCTTTGTTCCAAAATATTTATCTTCCCTTCCTTATTACTGTTATATTCTTTTCATTTTTATTTATATGACACTATTTGACTGACTACGAAGGTTAAAAAAATACAAAAAAAAAAATTTATTATGTTAACCAAATTGTCATTATACAATAAAATGTTAAGTGAAACTTAAAATAAAGATAAAACAGGAATAATTCATTAAATAGTTATTAAATAAGGAAAGAAGACATTCTTTTTGTAATAAACTAAATTGGTGTGATGGTGTTAGATAATTCAAGATAGATGGAATATGTCTCAAAATACTTGTTATGTTAGAAGTTCAAGACAATTTTTTTTTCATTTTATTTTTGCTAATAATTGTTTTTAAGCCTACAAATAACTTAATTATATCGATTAAATGAAGTAAATATTCAATAAAGAGAATCATATCTTGATATATGAAGATAAATAAAGTCATTAAATTTTTTTCCCAAATTAATATTTTCTTAAGAATGTGCAAATAAAAATATACGATAGGTATTGAATTTTTCTTTATATCAATATCAAAAAGATTTAAAATATCATTTTCAGACTTGATATGTGTATATCCAAATCATATACGTGATACGTCCAAAGCAATAGTGAAGAATATTGAAAAATTGAGTGAACAGGAAATGGCCAGATGATCCCCCCTAAAGTTTATCGGATTGATCAGGCAGATAATTTTACTTAATGATTCGATTCATTGAATATCAATTTTTAAATTTACTAATTCGCTAGCTCATCTATAAGTGAGGACATTCTTTATAAGTGAGGACACTTTTTATGTTATGTCACCATTGAAAAGTGTATCTATTCCGTATTAAAATAGTTCAAGAAGGTAATAGGATTCTTGTGAAATATAAGTGTGTACTTGAATATGAATATAAATAAAAAATTCAAAGAATACGTAATAACCTAAGATGTCTCACATGGTCAAAACATAGAAGATATGTTGGGTATATAAATAAATAAGTCTTACTTACTACTACTAGTGACGTGTCGTTACAAATAAGCCACTCCTGTGTCACTGTGTCAGCCTGGGCTAGAGTCTACTGAGTTTAGACAAATTTCATTGAGACGGGGCAAACCTCGATGTTAAGTTTAGGCGAATCTCATGCGATAGGGCAAATTTCAGCGAGAACGCTAAGTCCATAGAAATTGTATATCTAACAACTCATGTTAAAATGAAGAATTTCATATCAACAAAACATAAAAAATGCTGAATATATAAGTAAAAAGGTATTTGATTATTTTCTTTAGCGACATGAGCACTTAATTCCTACTCTCATAAACTTACTCATCTTACATTTAATCAATTAAAATATTATTTTAAGGAAAAAAAAATCATGCATTGAAATGATCATCTTTTTATATTTAAAAAAATCTATATGACTAAGAGAAGGGATAATTAATCAAGTAAACTGCTATAATTTTCCAAGTAAGAAGTTTCAAATATGCTAGGAATTTTTGATTATTTTTAGGAAGTCAGTATATATCTCCTTGTGGATAAGATCGGATTTAAGAAAGTGATAAAATTTACAAATAAAGAAACTCAATAAATACGAACCCATCCCTTTCTAATAATGTATATTGTATATTTACGGTTTTTTCAAAAGAAGAATAACACCACGTGGATTATTTTTAGGATTATCTATTGTAAGGGTATTTTTCATGTCTTTGAATATTTTTATTACTAAATATATATATATTACTTATATCAGCTTTTACTACGTATTTTAATATATTAGAATATACGAACTTTCGTATAACGTAGACATATTTGCATCAATTATACTGTGATTATCCATATTGAAGTCAGCATAAATTACATAAATTTTAATATTGCTATGTATATAAATTTATTCAGACATTAATAATTAACAACAACAACGGCAATAATAACATATTCAATGAAATTTGTGGAGAATAAAATATACGCAGACTTTATCACTATTTCATAAAGATAGAGATATTGTTTCTGGAAGACCTAAAAATGAAAAATGGAAATTATACTTTTTTTTGGCATTTTTCATTAGTATTTCTTGCTTGTAACTAAACGAAATCTTATTATTCCTATAAGTTTACTCACGGAAATCGTTTAAGCAGATGAAAGAAAAAACGCGTATCAATGAATAATTTTTGCAATTGCAGATAAACAAACCAATTTTTCGTCATTAATCTTCGGAGGCGAATTACATATTCATATCCACAATAAAAGAATTAGTGAGACTCTCTTTCTTTTGATATTCCCCATCTTAATGAATTTTGGAAGTCAACTCATTTCACGGGCTTGGTGAAATGAAAAACTACAAAGAGGAATTCACAATGAAAAACTACGAAGAGGAACCCGTCTCAAAAAATCTCAAGCATCAAAAGAAGAAGAAATTAGATATATGAAAAAAAATGATTAAAATGAAAAATCGATGATAATATATAAATACAATAAAAATAACAAATATTCCAAATAATTGGGATGGATTGATGTAGTTAAAAAAAGGAACACGTGTCCTTATCACAACGGTTGGATGATAAAATTCCGTACTTGTTAAGTCGTTTGTCGTTTTTCCTATTTTCATTTTTGAGTAGTTTGTCGGTTATTTTCAACTACTTATCAAAATTTCTTCAATTTAGCGGCTTCCTACGTGGCGGACTCCTATTGGCAGCCTGACATCTCCCACGCGTTTTAATTTTGTGTGCCGACCAAATCCCGATGTATAATTATAATAATAAAATAGTTACAAACAAAATTATTTTTCCTTTTTTCAGTTTTTTGTTTTTGAAGTTTTAAAATTAACTACAGTTAGTTGAGATGGTCAACCCATTGTTGTTTGATTAAATTATTAATTTCAGAGACTTTTCATTTTTTCTTTTAGTTGTAAATGTTAAAAGGACATAATTTATTGTGAAAATAGTTGTGCTTAAATTATTGAGTCAAATATTTATATACTTATCAACAATATTATTAATTTCAACAAATAAAATACGTCGCTAGGAGTCGAGGTACACGCAAGTTGTTCATACATCATAATTATTACTTTTTTCATTTGAAAAATAATGATCTATTTTTCTTTTTGCTCTGTAAAAAAAATGACCCATTTTATTTTTTTGACCAAACTTTATTTTCAACTTTTTACATGTTATATTTAAAGCTTCAAGATTAAAGTACATTTCGATATATTTAAGATAACTTTAATTTAGGATCACAAGATTGAAAAATCTTTTTTTTTATTTTTAAATTCTGTTACAAGTCAAACTAGATCATTCTTTTTTAAACGAGAAGAGTATTTATTTTGAAACAACTCCACTAGTCAATGTAGGAAAACAAAAAGATCTTATTTTTACTTTTATGTTATTCTTTAATTTCCTTCTCCATTTTATAAAATTTTAATTAGTATAGAAAAAAAATATTAAAAAGTGGATTCTTGGTCTATATGGTTGTCGCAATACCCGGAGACAATTTTTCTATAAATACATACACAGCGCGCTTGCATAATGTCATAGTTTTTTTTCTCTCTGTAAATCACACTGTATATTCAATAAACTTCTGAGGTTCCATTTCTCAGCTCCCCCAAAATTTGTAAGTTCTTCAATTCTTGATGCAAATCCCCTCATGGGGTTCTTAAATTTCTCTTCTTTTTATCATAGATTTATGTTTATAGCATTTGATTCTAATATTCTGCATCTGGGGTCTGTTTAACTCTATCTAGACTAGATTTTTTTGTCAGTTTGCTGAATTTTTTGTGTTAGAATTTGAATTGTCATGACTGGGATTTTTTGTCATTTTCTTGAATATTTTGTGTTAGAAATTGAATACTTGGTGTCAATACTGGGAATTTTTTGTCACTTTCTTGAATATTTGTGTTAGAATTTCATTATTTGGTGTTAAGGCTGGGAAATTCTGTGACTTTCTTGAAATTTTTGTGTTAGAACTTGAATACTTGGTGTCAAGACTGGGAAATTTAGTCACTTTGTGGAAATTTTTGTGTGAGAATTTTGGATACTTGGTGACAAGACTGGGAAAGTTTGTCTATTGCTTCAAATTTTTCTGTTAGAATTTTGGATACTTGGTGACAAGACTTTCCTATTTTGATAAACTTTTTAGGTGAAGCTTTTTCTCTGGTTGGTTTTTGTTCTGTGATGGCGGTGAAGACTAATGGAATTGTTGAGGGCGTTCTACCGGAGGAATTGATGAAATTGCTTCTATCATTAGCTACCAAATGGGGGGATGTGTTGGATATGAAGAAGTTGAAAGTTTATCACTTGAGTGGTGCTATGACTAATGAGGTTTATAGGATAAGTTGGCCTACTAAGAACGAAAACGTCTCGAGGAGAGTTTTGGCTCGAATGTATGGTGAAGGTGTAGATCGTTTTTTCAATAGGGATGAAGAGATGAGAACTTTTGAATGCTTGTCAAAGAAGGGTCAAGGACCCAAGCTTCTTGGTCAATTTGCAAATGGTAGAGTTGAGGAGTTCATAAATGCAAGGGTACGTCGAATTTTTGACTCAATTTATTGATTTATTACTTCTATCTATTGGATATGTGTGGCTTTGTAGGCTTATGTTACTATAAAGTTAATGGTTTGATCTTTACTGTTTCAAGAAGTGAAATTAGAAACTAAATGAGTACGATGAAATGAGATTTCTAGGAGTTTTTGCCTTGTATGTTGATCAATACTAGTGCCTCGAATATAATGAACTATGCCTTTTGGGCAAAATCTCTGCTGTCTGGCTTTTCCCTTCTAAGCCTAGGTAACACAATGAATTGTTATGTGTGAAAACTATTACATGCAGATTTTGTACAACGAATGACTTATGTTCTTTGGAGCAAACGGACGGCGAATCTTTGAAATAAGATTAAATCAATTTGATGCACTCCAATTGAATAATACGAGCAGCAGGTGGTGCTCCTTGTCTTCACAATTCAGTAGAATAAAATTGTGTTGTATATTCTTTGACCATGTCTAGTACGAAGCAAAACTAGAAGTATTGACGGAATCAGTATTTTATCAGTTAAATACCGATTATCTTATCTGTTTTTGTATATAGAGTTCTAGAATAGTGAAAGGCGGCCTTCTCTCTTGGGCACTTGATATAATTTGATTGATAAACCTCCTTTACAAATATCACATGAATATAACATTATTATTACAAAACCAAGGTATATTTTGATGTTTATTAATTGCTGTTTGACTTCGTTCTGTCTGTCTTATTTGCATTTTCAGACACTGTCTGCTGAAGATCTTCGTGACCCGGAGATATCTTGTTTGATAGCTGCAAAACTGAGGGAGTTTCATAACCTTGACATGCCTGGTTCAAAGAATGTCCTTCTATGGGATCGTCTCAGGTATCAATTTACCAGACGAAACATAGTTTGATCTTTTATTGAAAATCTGATACAAACTGTTTATGTAAAATTCCAGAAAGTGGCTAAATGAGGCGAAGGGTCTGTGCTCCCCTGAACATCTAGTGGAGTTCTGCTTAGGTGATCTAGACAAAGAAATCAGCTTATTGGAGAAGGAACTACAAACCGAGTCTCAAGACATTGCCTTTTGTCACAATGACATGCAGTATGGTAATATAATGATTGGCGACAAAACGGACATTACTATCATTGTAAGTGTTGTATGATATCAATCAGAACTTTATACAGCTTGTATGTGAAGGCATATGCTTGTGAAAGTCTTAATTGGTGTACTAAGATATCTAAACAAGTTTTAAATGCATCCTTAATCAGGAATTGGCTATATTTTGCTTCCTGTTTTCCTTTCGGTACTTCTTGTCCATGCCCTATGTTTTATTGATTTGTTTAGTTTGTTGGCTTTAGACTTGAGCAGCGGCTTCCTAATATATGAGTAATTGCGTGTTATTTACAAAGTGAATTTGATAGCTCCAGCAATTTCTACTATGAAGTGTGCTGTACAGACTGAGACTTAAGTTGATTTACATTGCAGGACTATGAGTATGGCGGTTATAATCCAATTGCTTATGACATTGCGAACCACTTCTGTGAAATGACTGCAAATTATCATACTGATACCCCTCATATCATGCACTTCAATACTTACCCTGGTAAGTAAATATTACTTGCAACAAAAGGCGGAGATCACGTTTGGTTGCTACTCTGATCTTCCTGTTTATTTTTTTCTATTTCCTTAGCATTTCATTATTGGATCAAACTTAGACTTCAGAATTTATTATTAATTCTTTTTTCAATTTTTAATTTCCAACAGATTTTGAGGAGCGACAGCGATTTATACATGCATATCTCAGTTCTTCAGGTAAGCTTGAAGTTTGAATATCTTTTATTTTGTCTGCACCTCTCTGTCCAACGCACATGGTTGATTTCCTTGTACATGAGAAAAATATGTTCTGATATTTAAAAGATTCATGTTGCTATTCTGAAGTAACAGGTTCTGAAATAGGCCCCGTCATATAGATCAAAGAGTGCAGAGTTAGGTTCTGTCAGAAGTATTAAGAGTTTTCATACTTTCAGAAGAAACAAAAAGAGACACAGAAATCCAGCCTAAACGATGCATTTTTTTGGACCACATAACATTTATTATTTGATTTGGATAGACATCGAATAATAAGATAATTGACCTTTGAGCAGCAGAAAGATCAGTCTTTTTGGTGAATGGGGACCAAGATGCCAAGACTTTAATAACTTTTAGATGTGTAGAATCTGATTCCCAACTAACTTGGAATTAAGAAATAGTGGTAGTCGTTGTTCTTTGTAGGACGCAATGTATTAGTTAATTGGTGATAATAACTCTGCCTCAACTAAAACCAAACATGTTCCCTTTTCCAATTAATATGGGCAAATGGTAATGATAGACAGACCAAAGATTTTAGCAGTCGTTGTGTGTTTTCTTTATGCACCAACACAGAAGTATTATCTTATTGAACTTGGAATCTCATTGACTAGTGCAGGCCATCAACCAAGTGATGAGGAAGTAAAGAAACTTGCTGATGAAGCAGAGAAATATACGCTTGCCAATCACTTGTTCTGGGGATTGTGGGGAGTCATCTCGGTAAGCCTTTTACACTTCCATTCTTGATCACTACGTTTCACCGCACATTTAATGGCATAAATACAAATCAGTCCTCTAATCTTTTCTCCTTCTGTTTTTAATTTGTTATCTCTTCTGCTAGGCATATGTTAACAACATCGACTTTGACTACATCGAGTATGCAAGGGGAAGGTTCAAACAGTACTGGTTGAGAAAGCCCGAACTCTTAGGTATCTCAGACAACTCGTCACATGTGGATGCTTCAGCTCAACCAAAAACACGTTCTCCGCAATACCTTGATGTCAAAACATGTACATAAACAACGTAGAATGTAAAAGCCTTGATAAATTATTAGGCCTATGTCATATAATGAGTGGAGCATTTAGAGTCTTCAATGTTTCATAGAATATGTTGATAGGCTATTGTGAGGTTTAAGTATCTGATGTACTGTTTATAAGAGTGAGTGGTGTTCAAGCACTTGCATTTATTGTCCAGTTTAATAAATGAAAGTTACTTTCATTTCCCATCTCTCTTTTTTACCTTCATTTAATACCAGGATTTTACTGAAGTTGGAAAAGGACCTTCAAATTTGATGTGTGCCCATATAAAAATGGCAATGGGTAGCCTACACATAAAAACACCTCAATTTGTGTAAGACAAGATAAGACATGGGCAAACAAGCCACTTTTTTGGACGGTTAGGGGTCATTTGATAGTCCGTGTAGATATGAGTCGTGTAAGTATTAAATTCTGCGTAAGTATTTAATTTTTCTCATTAACATATACTGGTATAAGTTATGAGAAAATTTATGTATATTATTTTATGCAAGATAGGAGATGGAATAACTATACCTACATAAAATAATACATAAATTCAGTCATAAACAATCTGTACATTACCAATATCTATATAATCAGCCATCGAATGATACATAAAATATCTACATAAAATATTTATAACATTATTAATGAAAAATTAATAATTTTCTATGACAGTTGTTCTGTTTTTTTGCACTTTTTTTTTTGTTCTATGATCATGAATGTTGTGGACCTTGATATATCATCGGTGGATCTTCGTGAAATTTTAATAGTTCATTTGATTGGTTGTTTGAATTGTCACCTTATTGGTGAAAGTTTGACCTCTTACCTTGTTATTTCCTTCTCTATTTTTTTTCCTCTTATCTTGAATAAAAAAATATATAATTTTTAATCAAAATATGAATCGATAAAGCCTATTAAAGAACTACCTTAATTTGGCTTTTCATAATGCTATTCAAACTGATAATTCCTCTTCTTTTTAGCATTTGGTGAAATGAAAATTGAAGTGGAAATATTTCATTTGTCAAATATGGTTTTGTTTGAGCAAGTTGAAAAGGAATTTTGTTTTTTTGAGGGTTGAGTCAAGCTTAAGAATTAAATGTCAGGGATTAGCAAATAATCTTGATTTATTCTTATGATCAAGTTACATTCTTTCCCCTTCTATTGAAAATATTTAAAAAGCAGAACTTGTGTGTGGGAATTTCTTTACGTGGTAAGATTACTACTAAAAGAAAAGGGCATCACAGGTTCAAACAAAGTCTTGAGAAGTGTTGTGAAAAGAGGATGTGATGTAGATAACTTACCTTGATACAAGGGTTAATAGGTGATTCCACGACTCAAACTCATCAATATACGTCACGTGAAATCAACTTTACCATCGCTGCAAGGTTCCTTTGAGTTTCAAGGATGCAATAGGTTAAGGAGGGAAACAAGTTATTTTCTTGCTTTAATTGATTTCTCGAGCATTTTGAAGTAAAACATTAAAAAAGACCAAAAAAAAAAAAGATTGCACCAGCCGGGAATCGAACCCGGGTCTGTACCGTGGCAGGGTACTATTCTACCACTAGACCACTGGTGCAGCTGTTGCTTTTCTTATCATGGATAATTATTCATTCATAATATCAAAACTGCCACATCGTCCGGATACCTTCTTTTATCTTAGTTTTAATAATGTTTTCTGTTATAATTCAAACAATTGACCGCAAGACGACGTGAATGGGTCAAGGCCCACTCTCTGGGTGGGCCAAGGCTTAGGAAAGTCCCCGGGCCATTTCTGCAGAGATGCAAATTCGGTAACGAATTAGCTTCACGGGCTAAAGGGAGTCAAAGCTTAGTTAAATAAGTTGGGCTGAGACGAGGTGGAGCCTATGGACTCCTGCTCAGAAGTGATATTGGTCAATTCTAACAGTACTGAATGGGGCTTATGCTCTTGTGGTCACCTTTTTTTTTTATTTTGGAACAGAAAATATATGTAATAACAATACATTATTAAATCATAATATTTAATCTCTTAAGTTTTGTTTAGAATAGCATAATTATGTTTGTAAAAGTCTATTATTTTTTATGGATATTCGAATATGATCAATGATCATCTATATCAAAATTAATAAATTTTTAAATTTGACTCAAGTTCTTTTATGTAGATTCTATTAATAAAGTCTTCATACAAAATATTTTAGCACCAAAACTTGTTGACATACTTAAAATAAATTTGAAAAAGAATTGAGAAGTGGTGTTCGGCTATAAATACTATCTGCTATTAGAGAATTTGAGATAGTATTTGAAAAGTTTAAAATATTTAAAATTGCATCAGAAGTTTATTCAAGTTCCACGAACAATCTCCTTAACCCAAAAAGAAATGTGTTGTTATTCTATTCCGTCTTTTTTTATTTTTTCTTTTATAAGAAGGAAGAACTTTTTCTTGATTGTATGGGTCTTTAATTTGATACCAATTTTTTCTTCTTTTTGTGAATTGACTAGTTAAAGAGCAAAAGATATGAAGTTATCACTGATCGGAGTATTTTATTTCAAAATAAATTTTTTTATACAAATTCAAGTTAATGGGAGTTAAAATTGAGTTATTAGCTACCCACCATAAAACACAAAAACAAAAAGATCTCTTATATCTCTTATATTTAGAAACTTATTTACATACATTAACAAATTTAAGTTTGTAATTTATAATTTTCCCATAAATAATATATTGTCTAAATATTTTCTATTTGTCACAAAAGGACTATAAATAATATCCCAAATCAACAATTATTAAAGCAAATATACATCAATCTCTCCAATGGCTTTGAACAAGTCCTACTCATGTCTTCTCTTGGTATTTCTAGCTATTATTGGTTTGACTATTTGCAAGAAATTTTGGTAATAACTTTTTAATCCATCTACACTCATTTTTTAATGCATTTTATGTTGATATATATTACTTATAAAAATTTAGTGTATATAATTCTCTTTTTTTTTTGGGACAGATAAGAAAAAGGTGGTTTGCTATGATTTGTGCACAAAAAAATTCTTCGACAACGAGTGCTTGGCATTTGGCATAGCGAGATCTTTTAATAATGAAAATTGTGATTTAGATCCGACCTCTCAATTATTCAGTTGTTGTTGCCCGGTTTGATTTTAATACACAGAAAATTCATTTTCTTATTTATATTTTAATGTCACCCATAACATTATTAATGAAAAATTAAAATTTTCCTATAACAGATGTTCTATTTATTTGCACTTTTTTTGTTTTATGATCATGAATGTTGTGGATCTTGATATATCATCGGTGGATCTTCGTGAAATTTTAGTAGTTCATTTGATTGGTTGCTTGAATTGTCACCTTATTGATGAAAGTTTGACTTCTTGCCTTGTTATTTCCTTCTCTATTTTTTTCCTCTTATCTTGAATAAAAAAAATATGATTTTTAATCAAAATATGAAACGATAAAGCCTATTAAAGAACTACCTTAATTAAGTTGCAATGGTAAGAAAAAAATAAAAAAGATATCCGTGAATTAATTTTATGTATATATGCACACTTGAACTTATTTCGAAAAGTCAGTATCCTGCTTAAACTATTGAAGCGATCTATTATAGACTTATTCTTTCGTTTTCTAGTGATCATGATGTATGACAAAAAAATAAATTGCACCAGTTCACTGTTTCGTGGCAGGATACTATTCTATCAGTAGACCACTAGTGCTTGATAAAACAAAAAGTAGAATATTTTTATTGATATAATCAACTAATAAATGAAACTTTTTTTGTCAAAGTTTTCACTCATGTTCAACATCCACTCAGAATTTATTGAAAATGGACATATATATATATATATGTTAGTTTGGTACTATTTTCTCATAAAAATAGGTAGTTAACATAAATTTACGGTTGAAACATAAGGGGCTGCAAGATTTGGAATAGAATCAATGGTTGAAACTAGAGGTGGCAAAATAAGCTTAAACATAAGCAATCCGCTCATAATTTTATGGGTTGAGTTCAGTATAATTTAAAATTGGTCTAATTTTCAGTCCAATATAATTTAACTCATTATAAAATAATTTTGAACTGAGCCTAATAAGACTCTCACTTCAGCTTAATGTATCATTTTTGTTTTGTATGTTCAATACTAGGCTTAAATTAAGCGGGTTAAATTGGACAGGTCATGACCCAATCCGAATTTTAGTCCATTTGAGCCCAAAGTACATTTGGACGGGTCAACACCCAACTCGATATTTAATGCAGCCCATTTTAACCTCCGCAATTTCAGCCCAACCCGCCCATTTGACACCCCTAGTTTAATCATTTGTTTAGTGCTCTCTCTACTATAATCTTTTTCATTGAGGACTCGAGATGTACAGTTAATCAAAGTGGAGGAATCTCATTCATCTCATCATATCTCTTCATGTTGTCATAAGAGTCCACATTGATACTACAATAAATACATGAGATGAGAATCACATTCGAATAAGGTTACTCATGAGTCATGGGTAAGTATCTATCACAAGTTTGTAAATACTAGTTTCTGGACACGTGCTTTGCATGTGTATTTCATACTTTCAACAAAGTAACAAACAACTAATTTGAGCATAAATAAAAATACAAATTAAAGAAGTCTGATAGGAAGAAGATTAAAATTAAAAAAAAAAAAAAGAGAAAAAGATACAACATATACCTTCTTCTTAGGATTGTTATCACAATAATATTGATGGAAAAAATATATAGAATCAGTACATATTTTTTTCAACTAAAGCGTGAATCTAATAATAATCTAATAATGATATAAGTACTTCACTACTTTAACAACAAAATGAAAAGGATAACCTTGGGTAGGGATTACATGAAACAAAAAAGATGGATTTATATAGATAAGAATGGAGAAATCCAAAAGATATCTTAAATTAAATATTTGAAGTTTTGAATATAAAAAATGTAAGAGTTATAGATATAAAGAGTAACAATTAAATAGACAATCAAATATGAGATATGAAGGTAAATATTTGAAGATAAGGGTATAAATTTCATAATACAAAAACTAATAAAATAAAAAATATAGACATACGGATAGTTTTTGAAAAAGAATGTGAATGTATTAAGATTCAATTTGTTTTGTTTTAAATAATGCATAGTACATTTATTATCTATTGAATTTAAAGATTTAATAATGTTATAACATATTATTTGGAGTTACGAATTAGAAAAGACATAGAAATTATAAAGATTATTAAAATAAGAGTTATAAAAATGATAATGTGGAAGTTAAAAGACTCAAACTAAATGAATATTATTAGAATATAAGTTATGAAAAAGAAGAGGTGTAATTATGAAATTGATTTTAAATGAAAAAATAATTTTAAGAAAATAAATCAATAGATAGGGAGTATTTTTATAAGCTAACTTTTGACTTAACTCTTCTCACTTTTCGTAATATATGATTTATCGAAAGTTGTCAATCAATCACTAAAAACTTAACAGTAAAATGGATAATCGTTGTATCATTTCATCCTTTTTTTCTTGAACTATTGTATTTCATCAGGTATGATAAATAGGACCATGACTAATCTACTATTATTGTTATGATTATTGGTGTTTAGTAATTCAATTTGGATCGATATTTGGTAAAAATCAAAATCAATTTAAATATTATTGATTCTTGAAAATTTGAATCCAAATCAAATCAAAATTAGTTCATTAATTCAATTTTGAATTTGAAACAATTTCTAATCAAAATGTGAACACTTCTAATTATACTTTATCACCTGATTTCTATTTGGCATATGAAAAAGGATTTAAAATGTCCTCGAATTATTGACGATAGTACAAAAATGTCCTTCATCCACTTTTGGAGTTCAAAAATGCCCTTTTCTTGAATGAAATCTTTTGGGGTCTAAAAATGTCCTACATTCACTTTTTTGACTCCCTTATACAGTTGAAACTAATAACCCCCCTCCCCCCCCCCCCCCTTTTTTTTAAATATTTATTATGTTTCATTTTTCTTATGGAACAAAGTAAAACCCCTCATCCTCAATTCTCTTTTAATAAAAAAAGAATGTTATAATTTTTTTATTTTTAAAATTTATTTTGGGGTTATAAAAAAAGATATTATTTTGGTTCAGATAAAATACGTGAAAACTCTAAAATTAAAAAACTAGTAGTTTTACGATAGTTTTTTTTAAAATAAAAAATTAGGGCCACAAAGAAGGTATATTGTTTTTGGATTTAATAAATTATGGGGAAAAAAATCTTTAAAAAAAAACTCTTACAAAATATAAAGTTACAACAATGTATATTTTGAATTTTTTTAAATTTTTTTTGCACATACTTGTATTTTATTTAGACAAAATGAGAAGTATTATTTTGTGTTAAGGTCTACATTCTAACTTCCCCAAACTCCACTTGTAAGATCCCACTGGGTATGTTATTGTTGTATTGAGGTTAGTGAAAGAGAGAGTTGAGACAAAGAAGATGTTCTAAGTTCCTATTTTGTGTTCATATGCACTTATTTACTATTCTTCCCTACCGTTTCAAAATATTTCAAAAATCCCTATTTCTCCTTATAAAACAAACCCACGTGAATACATAATTTACAAGACCTAATTTAATAGATATTAATTTCTAGGTTTCACTCCCTAATTTCTCGCTTAAAATCAAGAAGACGATTAATAAATTTGAATTTCAAATTTATCCTATTTCCTTTCCGATCAAATATAGTCGATTTGCTAGTGTATGTTCGTCTTCTTAATTCATCCTTTTTTTTTTTTTGATAACCCATGGACAAGACTTTTTCAAACAGTATTGGAATTACTCAACTACTAAAGTTTGATTGTATATATATGACTATGAATCTTAATTGGACAGAGAATAAAGAAGATTTACAATCAATTATACACGAAGAAATTGAAAAAGAATTGCAGCATTTCTCCAAAGGCCAAAGAAGATTTATATATAAAAAAATTCTATTTTTATATAAAGATAGAAAAATGTTGTGTAGTCAATCAGATTTTTCATTTTTCTGTACAGTCATTGCAAAAGAAAGTCTATACAGCTCGCAGCTTTCATGTGGCTTTTTCAATCGAAAGTAAGGAAATATTCTCAAAATCACTTTAAAGTACGGATAATTTGTCTTTTATTGCAAAATTTATATCCCTAATCCCATGGAAGCTACATGTGCAAATTATAAGTTAGGACAACAATAATATATTTAGTGAAATCTTACAAATAGGGTTAAGAGAAAGTAAAATACACGTAGACTTTACTATTATCTTATAGAAATAAAAAGATTATTTTTGAAAGACTCTTGGCTCAAATATATCCAAGGATAGCAATGGTGCGGGGTGGGTTGAGAGCTATGTGGGGCGGGATAGGTTTAAAGTTATGTGGGACAGGGAGGTTGAAATAACTATTTTTAAAATTAATGCGGGGCTGGGCGGGTTGCGGGTTTAAAGAATCAAATAGGAATTCGAAGAAAATAAAATTTTTGTAATTAGCAAAAATCAAGATATAAACTTTTTATATTAAATATTGACTTTAATTTTATTTTTTTCCTAAAATTTAAACTACCCATGTTCGGTAAAATGTTAGTTTTTGAAATATTAATTTGAAGCTTTTAACTAAAGATTAAGAAACAATTGTTGAAATGTCAAGTAAAACTAATTAATTAGTTGTTGAAATGTTAATTAGCGAAAAATTATAAAAAGATTACAAATTTTTATTTTTCATATTAAATTTAATTAAAAAATAAAAAACTTAAAAATTTAAATGGGACGAATCTATATAGAACAGGGTGAGTTGAAAATAAAAAAAAAATTATTAAGCGAGACAGGTTAAAAAATTTATGAATTGAGATCAACCTGCCCCATCTCCACCCCCATTGCTATCCATAAATATATCAGCTCTCGAGGTTGAAATTTAATATTGACAATTATGTTTTCTTATGAGTTAAGTTTGAAATAAAGGCACCCCTCAAACTTTTTCTTTTTCCTATGACCAATTGATAAATTGTAGTTTGCTTGCCATAAAACTCTTTTTCGTACTATCTGTCTTATTCATAATCAAACAAAGCACCACCAAAAGGAAAAATTCCTTGTTTACTTATGAGTTACGTTCTCACTAGTAAAGAATATTGAGTACATAAAAATAGCATTAAATTTACTGTGTATTATATAGTAATGTTGAGATTAATTATGCTACGACTAGTTTCTATCCGCAATTTGGTTTGATGTATCGAGGGTAGTTTGTCTTTACTTGTGTTTGTTCAATTTAGTTATGGTAATATCATGATTTGTTATATAATTATACATTCTATAGTACTGATCATGTATGCATTCATTGAAATATGAAAGCCTATAAAGGTCGAAGCTTTCATGTGAGCTTCTTCAATCAAATCTTAAAGTAATATTCTCACACTCACTTTGAAGTACAATTATTTGTGTCTTACTAGTGCAACACCCTTTAATTTTTTACTGCACAAATTATATCCCTTGGAAGCTAATTTATGTTAACGGAAAGAGATCGTTTGGTATATAAGGTGAATATATCGTGATTAAGTGTAAGTTTAAATTTATACCATATTTAATTGATGATATATACTTTCAACCAAACATGTAAATTTTATCTTAGCCTGGATCCTTAGATATCTAATGTACAAAATAACTCCTAAAAGTAAAACTGAATCCAATCCATTCAACAGTTAAATTCGTAATATATAACTATAGTAGAAAAATAAGAAAATTATGTCACAACCCAAACAGCCCCTATCAAGGTGATTATAAACTTCACCATCACCACATTTTCACCTGTCTTAGAAACCTTCAAAACCATTTTTTCCTCCTACTTACTAAGAGTATCAAGAAAACATGGCCTGCCAAATTGCCGATGAGTGCATTTCTGATTCAATTGAAGTTCTTGATCCAAAACCTCTTGCAACAGTACCTTGTGCTATTCATCCTCCAATTGTTGCATCTTTCAATGACAGAATTCGTCCACTTCTTGATTGTATAGACAAGCTCCGCCACCTGAACATCATGCAAGAAGGCATCCAGCTTCCGACCATCGTAGTAGTTGGGGATCAATCTTCTGGAAAGTCCAGTGTGCTCGAATCCCTTGCTGGGATCAGTCTTCCTAGAGGACAAGGCATTTGCACCAGGGTACCCCTCGTCATGAGGCTGCAGAATGATCCAAACATCACTGCACCACATCTTCAGTTGGAATTCAATAACAAGTCACTCCCTGTTGATGAAGCTGGCATTGCAGATGCTATCATTCTTGCTACTGATGAGATTGCTGGACATGGTAAGGGAATTTCTAACAACCCTTTGACACTAGTAGTTAAAAAAAATGGTGTCCCTGACTTGACCATGGTGGATTTACCTGGCATTACTAGAGTTGCTATACAAGGGCAACCTGAAGACATTTATGAGCAAATTTATGATATTATTATGAAATATATAGTTCCTGAAGAAAGCATAATCTTGAATGTTTTATCAGCTACTGTTGATTTCCCCACTTGTGAGTCCATTAGGATGTCTCAGAAAGTGGACAAAACAGGGGAAAGGACTCTGGCTGTTGTCACCAAAGCTGATAAAGCCCCTGAAGGGCTGCTTGAAAAGGTTACTGCTGATGAAGTGAATATTGGACTAGGCTATGTTTGTGTAAGGAATAGAATTGGGAATGAGTCTTATGAAGAAGCCAGGAGTGATGAGGAAAGGCTTTTTTCAACTCATCCACTTCTATCCAAGATTGACAAATCGATGGTTAGCGTTCCTGTTTTGGCACAAAAGCTGGTGCGTATTCAGGCAAACATCATTTCAAAATGCTTGCCTGAAATTGTGAGGAAGATCAATGACAAGCTTGCTGCCAATCTTGCAGAACTCAACAGGCTTCCTCAGCATCTAACTTCTGTGGCTGAAGCTCTGACGGCATTTATGCGCATTCTGAGTTCATCAAAGGATTCATTAAAGAAAATTCTTCTGAGTGGGGAGTTTGATGAGTACCCTGAGGAAAAGGAAATGCACTCTGCAGCTAGACTGGTTGAAATGCTTGATCAATACTCTAATGAGCTACACTCCAAGAATTCTGAGAAAATGGAGGAATTTTTGATGGAAGAGATCATGGTTTTGCAGGAAACAAAAGGGATTGGATTGCCAAATTTCCTCCCCCGAGCGGTTTTCCTCAATGTTTTGCAGAGGAAAGTGAAAGAAATTGCTGCCTCTCCAGAGGATTTTGTGGGGAAACTGTGGCATTACTTAGAACGAGTTGTTATCAAAGTTCTAATGTATCACTGTGAGAACTATCCACAGCTTCAGTCTTCTACTAGAAGAGCAGCCCAAAATTTAATTGCCAAGAAGAAGAATGAATCAATCGAGTGGGTATGGGAAATCATCGGAATGGAAAAGCTGACTGATTACACTTGTAATCCCGACTATTTAGCAACTTATAGTAAGTTCATGGCTCAGCAACACATGTTCATGGAGATTATAAATGATCATTGGAAGTCCTCCGTGATAACCCTTGAAGGAATAGGACAAATCGATGTTGGTCATTTGAGGAAGCATCCAGATGTGGTGCAACAGGCTTTTGATTTGAAGATGAGAATGATGGCCTATTGGAAAATTGTGCTAATGAGGCTGGTGGATTCTATGGCCTTGCACATAATGTTCAGCATTCGAAACATGATTAACAAGGAGATGGAAGACGAGATCATTCAGGATCTGATGGCACCTCATGGCGGTGGTATTGAAAGAATGCTTGAAGAGTCTCCTTTGGTTGCTGAGAAACGCAATAGGCTCAAAAAGAGTGTGAAGCTGCTCAAGGAGTCCAAAGAGGTGGTGGCCAATATCATGGACAGGATTTCACTTCATGATGATCTTGAAAGGGATTAGATTAATATGTTGTACTAATGAGCAGGGCAAACTCTATCCCCATTCAGCCAATGTTCTCCTACTATCTAGTTTATCTCCTAATAATTAATCATCAATCATTTTCAATGTTTTGAAAATATAAATGAAGAATATATTTAATTTTTAAGCTAAACAGCAAAAATGTCCAAAAAAAGAACTAGTTTATAATGTAAACAGATGTTTTAATCATTTTGGCCAAATTTTTTGGACCAAAAGGATTTTTCGAGCAACATTGTAGTTGCATATAAGCTTTTGGAAGTTGAATTTTGATATTGAGCGTGCAAAATATGGTTGCTTTATGCAGGTCTTTCATCATCTATGAAGGTAAAATGAAAGAATTAAGACGTAGAAAGTGTATTGACACCAATATAAGTTTTGGACGTAGAATAGTACGTGGAGTATGAGATGTGTATACCTGATTTGTATGAGCATCATATGTACAAAGGTTTCTGTATTGCATAAGCTTATATATATTGTCAAGATTGACGCAGTACACTAAAATAGTATTTCACTGGCAACCTACTATCATGGCGTTCTTCAAACTTGTAATACAATTGTCAAACCAAAAAGAATAATCTAACTACCTAATATAACAATGAACATCAGATGTCCAGGTTTCTCTAACGTTCTCTTTTGCGGTTTTGCCCAAATGACTTTCTAACTGTTGCAATAAGATGTAAAATAGAGGCCGAATTGGGAGCAAAGTAATATCAAATATGTATGTTCATGTGGATGTCATTGTTGTCGTCTTCAGTTGCTTCTCAATTAGTTGCCAACTTCACTGCCACCCCTTAACATGATGAGAAATAATAAGCTGCTGTATTGAATATTTACTATTTGGTAGGTCACATAACAGCCTTACAACAGCTCATAAAGTATAAAATACAATAACTTTACACAACACGCAAGTAGTCAATGTAACATTACGTCTTTTCGCTACATTTCGACGTCAACCATTCCAAATCTGTTTCAACCTCAACCAAACTGTCATCAACATATTTACACACAAAAACAATCCTAAAACAGTCTCCAAGTAGATGGAAAACATGAGATAACAATTCCCAATATTCAGTCCACAAATTCTTACTAATAGCGCAATCAAGATATCATATAAGAATTCATTTTTGCGGAAGATAAAAATGGTGCAGCAGCCTTCTTACATCACTACAGGACCAAACCTTGTTAAAAACATAAATATTACTTGATAATCCAGCCAACCAACAAGAGAAAAGCCTCTTAATAAACAAGAAAAGTGTACAAAAATCTTTGGAACACATGCTGTCCAAAATTCCTGCACAAGTACAACCAGCATACTCCTCATGTTTTTCATGGAAAATTTATACTAAACCATAGGTATTTTTACTTACCTTAGCCCTCAAGGATCAAGTGCTCTTCAAGAACCCTAAGGTGTGCCTTGTCTGCTTTACAAAGTAAAGAGAGAGCAAGGAGAAACTTGGAAAGAAATCTGATTTTTGGCTAAGTAAAAATGACTTAAAATTGCTGGTTTTAATCCCTTTTAAAGGGCCACTTTTGGCCGACTTTCTTTTGCATTTTAAGCCTTATTTTATTAAGGTGGTGATGCAACAACTTGGCCCTTTCACTTGGGCCTTAGTGGGCTTCAATTGGATGGGCTTTGCTACAAATATTTCTCTTTTACACCCACTTAGTTTGGGCCCTATTTGTGAATTGGGTTGTGAATGTAATTTGGCCCTTTTCCTATTCATCTTGGGCTGCAAATGATGTCCCTTTATGATGCTGAACCATGGGCCCAAATAACATCCTTAACTCGGGGTTTATTCTTTATCAGATTTGAACAAATTCGGTGTTGAGCCTCGTCTTCGTCTACCTAGCCTATTTAAGCTAAGCACGTAGGTGACTCACCTGTTAGCTTTCTAAGTCTCACAAGCACTTCACTTCCTTTCACTTTGTTTAAGGTCGCGCTCTTCCCAATTTGACTTAAAACTTACATACACTCGATCATCTTGAGTGTTAGACGTACATATAGCCCTCTAATATGAAATTCAAGCACTTTTAAAAATGTGTGCTGATTTAACCCCGCCATATCATGTTTCATATGCATTGGACTAGTACATGTAAGATGTGGGTGTTACATATCATCTTCAATTATAGACTCAATTCAATCAAAGTGGGCACATGGAAGAACAATCGCATACTTTAGATTAGCCTTATATACTTGGAATGATTGCGATCAACACAAATCCCTTGGAGCTTACTCTTGACTCTTCAATTCAACTCTTCTCCACTCTCCTCAAGCCCTAGCTTGTTAGTGTTGTTAGGAAGAGGATTTAGAATGGGTTTTAGACCATTTCTTTGTGAAAACGACTTATATTGGTCGTTTACGGATTTTAGAAGACGTTAGGAATGGACTAGAATGCCCCTCGAATATTTTAAAAAAATTTCCAGCCGCGAAATAACCCAGTCCGCGACGCGGACTGGTCGCGAACAACTCATTTTTAGCAAATATTTTCTGAACGAGTTTTCTCAATCCCGTCAAAAAATTAAGGAAAAACATAAGTCCCTCTCCGCGCTGGTTCCACGACGCGGCTCTGTCGCAGATCCTCACTTTTTTTCGTTTCGGAACAAAAAATTATCTTTTGACTCGGTCTCTCTAAAAATTGACCGAGACCTCTCCCCCACTCAATTTTTCGTGTTAATTACAAATCCGGCCTCAGATTTATTATTCGAGCATCGGAAGACGCGTTATGCGCACATCTTTCCTCTAAGAGTATTTTGATAATTTTACCGAACGTTACATTAATGATAAAAATTTAATTTTCCATAGGTACGATAAAACACTTCATATAAAGGGTTATGAATTATATGACTATAAAACTCCAATAACCCTATATATTGAACACAAAATTTCAAGAAATTAGAAAAATTAAATGTTTTACAATTTCATACATTTACATACAAAGATAAGGAGTTATATTAATACGTAATAGGAGTATATAATAAACAAGTGTTTTGATATCATTCAAATAAGAAAATACTTTAGAATCCAATTGAAAATCTAACACTAAAAAGTATAACCATTAGGAGTCTTAGTAAAGAATTACTTAATTTTTCTCCTCATATTTTAGAAGTTTACACAATTAAAAAATAAATAATTAGAATTTCTTTTATGGAAATTAAAGTCAATTGATTTAGAAGTGTCCCATAAACTTAGGATTTAAGTATGAGTAAAAAAAATTTGCTTATTTTTTCGGACTTTTATTTAAAAACTTTTGCTTTATTTGTGGACATTTTTTCGCTAAATTTTTGTAGACTTTTTTTCTAACCTCCCCACCACCCCTTTTTTCACGTTTATTAAATTTTATTTGCCTATTATTTTGAAAGTTTTTGGGTTATATTTCTTTGGATCAAGTTTATTTAGTTGGACAAAAATTCTCTATAGAAATTTTACCAAAATTAAAAAGTCTTATTCACTTAATTTTTATCATAGTCTTTACCTTATATATTTATAAAAATAATAAGAGAATATATTTCCTTTTTTATTTACTCATAATTTAATTTTGTAAAATATAATAATAAAAAATTGCTTTATTAAATATATTTTTTGTAAGACATATATGTAATGATTTATAATTTATCAAATTAGCATAACATAGAGTATAAGACTTATACGATCAATACTATCAAAATTTGACTCTCTTTGGTTGGACATATATGAAATATACGCATGATTTCTTGAATTGTTGATGTTTAGCGGGTCTAAAGTGTTTTGAGTTGTCATTATTGTAATATTTTACAAATTATGTTTAAAAATTATTTAATCATATAATTTAATTTTAAAAAATATAATTTAGTTTTATTTAAATATAATTATTAAGAAAAATACTTTATTAGATGTCTTTTTTGTAACAAATATAATTAATGATTCATAATTTATCAAATCAACGTAGCATAATGGATAAAACTTGTATGATCAATACTATTCGTGTCTGACTTCCTTTGTTTCGACACATATGAACTATACTAGTCAACTATACATGCTTTGCACGTGTTTATCATGTTAATTAATAAATATATAAAAATAAATTATAATATCTACATTATATTATTAAATACAAAATTTTATAGACATTTGTGCGATGAAATGCTAACATTTTCGATATTGGTGAATGAGCATGTTGACGTTTAAGCATAACCGTAACCACTATAACAGTTTAGAAGCACGGGCGAATTTAAGAGGGTAAAAGGAGTGTCACGTAACATTGATTAATTGAAAATTTTTTACTAAATAGATATATACAATTAAGAAACAAAAGGTGACACTCCTTGAGCTAATGGTGTGCATAGACTAGTTGGTTTTGTGCCAAAATTTCATGGGTAAAGTTGTGGGTCAATCCCCCTGAGTCTCATTTTTTACATTGTTTTGACCTTTTTTAGCAATTATTTGGTGCTTTGTATAAAAAATATTTGGTAAAGTAACGAGATTATTTGAGATTATTTAAAAAAATAACCTAATAAACGAAATTCATACTTGTATGAGATGACCATATAGGAATCCTTGATTATTATACCATGAAAATTAGAAACAAAAGTAATAATTTTGTAACTTCATTTTATGAGATTTACGTGAAATTTTATCAGTAAGTTTCACTTGGAGGTATACTAAATCTACAACAAATTTGTTACCCCAACTTGGAAGTCAAAAATCATAAACAAAGAGGAGGTTGAAGAATTATTATAGACATATATCATGAGATATAAATTTAAAATTCTAACAATTCTTAAATAAAAAGGGAAGATTTAAATGTTAAGACTTTTAATATAATTTAAAAAGATTTAAAAATTATAATTTTAATCAATTTTATGTACCAAATATTAGGAGTAGAAATTTTTTACCTATGTTTTAAGAATTTTTCGGCTATATTTGTTTTGACCTTTTTTTCTTTTAGCCTATTTTGGCCTTTTCTTTAACCCTCTTCTGCAATTTTTTAAAAAATGTACCAAATATTAGGAGTAGAAAATTTTACTTATTTTTAAAGATTTTTTGGTTATATTGTTTTGAATTTTTCGTTGTTATATTTTTTATCCCATTTTTTCCCTATTTGGTGGCCTATGTTTGTGGACCATTTTCTCAAGACTTTTGAGTCAAAATAAATAGTAAGGCTTTTCATATTTCATGTCTTAAAATCAGTGTTAGAATTAAAGTGTACTTTATGAAAATAACAAACACTTTAATATTTTTTTAATTGGAAGAGAAAGGTTAGTATTGTCTTTGTACCTTTTTGGCAAAATTTGAGATAATTTTTTTTGGCCAAATAACAGCGTCTGATGCTTTTTTATTTACATTTCAAGAAACCTCGCTCGTGCGTTGCATGGCACTACTCTCCTAGTTGTCTTACAATTCATAGTTTGAATGGATATTTGGGCCATTGTAGCCAACACAATTTTTCCTATAATAATAATACTAGTTGTCTTATAATTCATTCCAATACGCATAATACATAAATATATTTTTTAAAATTGATTTTATTTTATATATATATCCTTTAACTTTGAGTATGCACAAATATATATTTAAATTTGTATACGAAAAGGTTCTCTGTAAACGAAAAGGAGGAGTAGAACTTCGGTGTTTGTATCAATGTTATGTATAGTTAGTCAGCCTTTTCGTTTCCTGTACATTCATTGGACGAGAAAGCCTATACAGCTCCTAGTTTTCATGTGAGCTACGAGACCCAAACATCCCCTATCAAGGTGTTTATAAACTTCACCATCACCACAACCATTTTCACCTCTCTAGGAAACCTTCAAAACCATTTTTTCCTCCTACTAACTAAGAGTATCAAGAAAACATGGCCTGCCAAATTGCCGATGTCTGTATTTCTGATTCAACTGAAGTTCTTGATCCAAAACCTCTTGCAGCAGTACCTTGTGCTGTTCATCCTCCTATTGTTGCATCTTTCAATGACAGAATTCGTCCACTTCTTGATTGTATAGACAAGCTCCGCCACCTCAACATCATGCAAGAAGGCATCCAGCTTCCGACCATTGTAGTAGTTGGGGATCAATCTTCTGGAAAGTCCAGTGTGCTCGAATCCCTTGCTGGGATCAGTCTTCCTAGAGGACAAGGCATTTGCACCAGGGTACCCCTTGTCATGAGGCTGCAGAATGATCCAAACATCACTACACCACATCTTCAGTTGGAGTACAATAACAAGTCACTCCCTGTTGATGAAGTTGGCATTGCAGATGCTATCATTCTTGCTACTGATGAGATTGCTGGACATGGTAAGGGAATTTCTAACAGCCCTTTGACACTAGTAGTTAAAAAAAATGGTGTCCCTGACTTGACCATGGTGGATTTACCTGGCATTACTAGAGTTGCTGTACAAGGGCAACCTGAAGACATTTATGAGCAAATTTATGATATTATTATGAAATATATAGTTCCTGAAGAAAGCATAATCTTGAATGTTTTATCAGCTACTGTTGATTTCCCCACTTGTGAGCCCATTAGGATGTCTCAGAAAGTGGACAAAACAGGGGAAAGGACTCTGGCTGTTGTCACCAAAGCTGATAAAGCCCCTGAAGGGCTGCTTGAAAAGGTTACTGCTGATGAAGTGAATATTGGACTAGGCTATGTTTGCGTGAGGAATAGAATTGGGAATGAGTCTTATGAAGAAGCCAGGAGTGATGAGGAAAGGCTTTTTTCAACTCATCCACTTCTATCCAAGATTGACAAATCGATGGTTAGCGTTCCTGTTTTGGCACAAAAGCTGGTGCGTATTCAGGCAAGCATCATTTCAAAATGCTTGCCTGAAATTGTGAGGAAGATCAATGACAAGCTTGCTGCCAATCTTGCAGAACTCAACAGGCTTCCTCAGCATCTAACTTCTGTGGCTGAAGCTCTGACGGCATTTATGCGCATTCTGAGTTCATCAAAGGATTCATTAAAGAAAATTCTTCTGAGTGGGGAGTTTGATGAGTACCCTGAGGAAAAAGAAATGCACTCTGCAGCTAGACTGGTTGAAATGCTTGATCAATACTCTAATGAGCTACACTCCAAGAATTCCGAGAAAATGGAGGAATTCTTGATGGAAGAGATCATGGTTTTGCAGGAAACAAAAGGGATTGGATTGCCAAATTTCCTCCCCCGAGCGGTTTTCCTCAATGTTTTGCAGAGGAAAGTGAAAGAAATTGCTGCCTCTCCAGAGTATTTTGTGGGGAAACTGTGGCATTACTTGGAACAAGTTGTTATCAAAGTTCTGATGTATCACTGTGAGAACTATCCACAGCTTCAGTCTTCTACTAGAAGAGCAGCCCAAAATTTGATTGCCAAGAAGAAGAATGAATCAATCGAGTGGGTATGGGAAATCATTGGAATGGAAAAGCTGACTGACTACACTTGTAATCCCGACTATTTAGCGACTTATAGTAAGTTCATGGCTCAGCAACACATGTTCATGGAGATTATAAATGATCATTGTAGGCCCTCCGTGATAATCCTTGAAGGAATAGGACAAATCGATGTTGGTCATTTGAGGAAGCATCCAGATGTGGTGCAACAGGCTTTCGATTTGAAGATGAGAATGATGGCCTATTGGAAAATTGTGCTAATGAGGCTGGTGGATTCTATGGCCTTGCACATAATGTTCAGCATTCGAAACATGATTGAAAAGGAGATGGAAGACGAGATCATTCAGGATCTGATGGCATCTCATGGTGGTGGTATTGAAAGAATGCTTGAAGAGTCTCCTTTGGTTGCTGAGAAACGCAATAGGCTCAAAAACAGTGTGAAGCTGCTCAAGGAGTCCAAAGAGGTGGTGGCCAATATCATGGACAGGATTTCACTTTTCAACCCATGTTCTCCTACTATCTAGTTTATCTCCTAATATCCAACTACCTAGTACTATGTTTTGGTTTTGCAATATGTCTGTGTCCCTGCTTGTATGTGCTTCTCAACTTTCTAGCTATTAGCTAAATGCAAATCAAGTTATCTTCTTCAATAATATTACCAACATCTGAAAAGTTCAAAAAGATTATCTGTCTTTTCATCCCAAAGAATCCGATCTTCGTTGTTCAATACTGAATCGACTCCGAAGTTGTTTTCTTTTGGATCCAAAATCAATCCTTTTTAGGTCGCAACAAGGAGGGAAAGTATATGTTAGCACGTTTGAATGTACTAAGTATGTGAGCAATGCAATGTAATGAATCATAAGTCATGGTATACAATTGAGCATGACCCAAGGCTCACATATTTGCACAAGTATCTACGTAGCAGGATATTTTCAAGATTACGTCCATTGGTAGGAGTCTTTCCTTATTACTAGACAAATTGTTTATAGCAACAGTACTCCCGCTATTTCAAAATTGAAAAACGCTTCTAACATTTTCCTTGAAAAGTGAACTATTCACTTATTAGAGTACATTTTAAGCATATTCTTGCCGATTTTGAGCAAACTCCCATAAGCACATAAACAGGAATACTGAAACACATAGATACAATGATCATTGTTAGGTACAGAATGGAGTGTTGGATTTCTTAAAGCCCCATGGCTCCATTGACAGTTTCGCAACAAACCTCACTCCCTTACTCTCTACGCTCATGTCCTATAATTTTTGTCATTAATATTTTTAAACAATTTCTTTATATATCGAATTCAAAAAAACTAAATTAAAAACACCCACTTACCTTTGTGATAAAGAATTTTCATGAAAAATATCTCCGTTCGTACCAAATACACACTAAGTTCTTGCTCCTTCATTTGGCCTGTGAAGGATCTATATTTATATTGAAGTAAGACGTTGGGATAAGAACAGTTTTCTTTTTATTTATTTGAATGGTTCATGACTTGAATTATTGTTCAATTAAATTCAAAAAGAAATAAAACTATACACTTAATTAGTTAGAACATATTTCACATGCATACTTCATATATCTTCTTTGTCTCTCGATTTAATTTGTCATGTTGCATCATTTAGCATGCAACATGAGTTTATTACTAGCTCTTTTTTATTTATACTGGTTTATAGTAATGTGCATCGCACGTTTATCCCTTGTCATTATTTTAAAACTTCTATATACTTACAAAATTAAATTCCAAAATAAAAAATACTAAAATTTTATAATAGGAGCAAATAAATTCAAAAATAGTAAATAATGCAAATAAAAATGAGAAAAGAATACGCTCTTTCTTTCTTTCTTTTTTGCGTCACTGCTCTCTTCTTGGCCAAACAAATTTGGAGAAAATTCTATTGAAAAAAATATCTTTAGATCAATATATGCAAAACTAACACGAAGATATATTCAAGAATTAATAAATAAATTAACTAATTGATGATAAATTAATAAAAAAGAAATTTTACTCCATTCATATGTTATTTCACAGTAATTGTCCCATGTAATTGTGTGTTCACATCCTACTCATATCTATATAGAATAAATAAAATAATGGATTGCAAGAAGATAAAATAACTTGAATACGTAGAAAATATTTAATCAACGTTTTTTAATTTTAATTCCATAAACCTTCTGACGGTTCATGTTCCTAAACTTTTCCTAGTAATTAATAGTTTTTTTTTAAAATGCAGCATGTTTCGGGGAATTACAAGATTTTTAACTAAAGTTAAAAGAGTGGCTGTTGAGATTTTTAAGTTTTGACTTTAACACCTTTCCACTTTTAATATTAGCAGAGGCAAAATAGTAATTCAACTTTAAAGATGGCATAAGGAAAAATAAGAAATGACATAAGGGTAAAAGGGTATCGAGGATTTTCTTGTAATGACCCGTAGTATCATTTCTGGAATTAGCCCACTTGATTTCATAAAATATCTCCCTCGAAAAATTTCAGTGGGTACTTCGGACTATAGAAGAACTCCTATTATTTGAATTAGGGGTAAGTTTAGATGAATAACCTAATTGAGGGGTCAATTCGTATTTATTTAATACTCTATACACCTTAGTATATATATCCACAAAAAAATTGAGTTAGTAGGGTTATATATTATATTTTTCTCCACAATCAAAAAAATAAAATAAAATAAGAAGAGGAGGCGTACCTGTGGAGACGTGAGTGCAGAAGAGAAACTGCAGGTGAGAGGTTGTTCCTCCATTTTATATTACTTTATGCACAAATGTTGAGATATATATATATAATTAATTGCAGTACTATGAGAAAGTGAATGGAAATTGTGTGGCTGGAAGGGTGTTTAATTTCTTTAGGGGAATATATATTTATATAATAGTTAATGTACAACCTTGGAATGAAGAATCTTCACTTTAGGAAATTGTTTGCACGCAAATTTATGGTTTTGTCTTTTTCTTAAATGGTATTACTAACATATTTCTTTAATATAGTTAATGGAATATAGGGATGATGAAACCTATAGTGGCTACTGTCACATATTTGTTTTTCTTTTCTTTTAATGCTTTCTAGGCTAGCTATTTCTAATAGGATGATGTCACCTAAGTTAACATAAATATGGCAAAAATATAGATGCCTAGGAATTGGAGGTTTGACCACTACAAAAATATTTCTTTTCTTCCTTAATAAGTAATAGTGCTATTGTCATAGTTATTTACTACCATTATTATATTATATATGCATGTATTCATGTGAATGAATTGTTATAAGATATATGTATATATGTAGATGTGCTACAGATTAAGGCGATTGGAAGGGAATTGGGGTTTCGCACACTGCTAGTACTTTGGTTCATTACTTTCGGCAGAACTTATTATTTTTGGAGGGGTTGGAATGTGCATATACGCATATGTATATATAGTTTTATATTACTATTGGGGCCTTGTATTATACGAATAACCATTGAAATTTATATTATTTGTAGGAGTAAAGACTTAATCCTAGATTTCATATTTAGGAATTGACTATAGATTGGGTGTTGTTAGTCCAAAATCTTACTGTGATAAATTATTTGACTAGATCGCGGTGCTACGGATTCCATTCGAAAAGGGAAGGCTCAAGTGTTAGAGTGATCGTGATTTGACTAAGGCAAGTGAACTTTTAAAACTTTGTAATTCTTGTAGGATTCTCGAATTATCCTTTCTCCTATGTGTGAATCGTGAAGTATTTTTAATATTTTGATGAGGTGCTTAAATATAAATGTGAGTTGGTGTGTTGTTGTGACACATGAATTAAACATGTGGTTAAGTGATGAGAATTTTTTTTTATATTTGAGATATATGGTTGTGGTTGGTGATTATGAGTGGATTGGTTGTAGATTTCATCTCATATGCATTCATTTTATGTCACACATTGCTTTGGTTCTGGATATTGATATGAGTGAGATGGTAAAAGTTGGGACCGAGGTCTTTACCGGTCGAGATATTGTTATGCCGAGGTCTTTGCCGGCGATATTGTGATGCCGAGGTCTTTGCCGGCGATATTGTGATGCCGAGGTCTTTGCCGGCGATATTGCGATACAGAGATCTTTGCTATTGATGTCATGATGCCGAGGTCTTTGCCGGCAACTATTGCATACGCATTGCATTCCATCCTTGCATATTCCTGTGTGGCATGATGTTATCCCTGTGTTTGATTGTGTTGCTTCCTTTGAGTTGTGACTTGTGATTTGATATTTGTGACATAATGGGAACTATCTCTAGGATGTATTATGTGATGCTGGACTGGGACTTTTCTGAGTGCAGGTGTGTAGTTCGGCGGTATGTGGTTGGGTGTGAAAGGAGTTTGTGTATTCTAACGGAATTATTCTGTTTTGCTAGTTGACTTGTTGGGTACCGCGTTGTTTTTGGTACTCACCCTTGCTTCTACACTTGTGTAGGTTTTGAGCCCGGACTGTGAGTAGTAATTTCCTTGATCATCCGAGGCTTCTCAGGAGATTTAGAGAGGTAGCTGCTGTCATCTAGCTGACTCTCTTATCCTGTTCCTTTTTGCTTTGTTCTATTTGAGAAGAAAGACAGTTTCAGACTTTGTAATTCTTTGGATTTCTGTATGACTAGTGGCTTGTACACGTGACAACCAATCCGTGGGTGGTATTTAAGTTTGTGAAGATTTCTTTTTTTAAGTTATCTATTTTATTTAGTACTTCCGCACGTTATTTCGATATTCTTGTTGGGTTTAGGCTGACTTGTTCTGGTGGGTTTGAGCAAGTGCCATCACGTCCATTTTTGGGTCGTGACATTTCTATACAGGAAGATTAAACTAATGAAGACGTTTCCTAAAATAGTAAGATTTCGACCATAGACTACTTCTTCTTTTCCTAGAAAAGGAAAAATAAATTAGCGGCTATGAATGTTAGAAGGGGCAAAAAATAAGGAATGATAGTCATGGGTGCATTCGGGAACGTATAAGAGAAATTCAAATGTGAAACAATACGTCAGCTAAAATACATAGTTGATTAGATCGAGAAATTGCAACAACTCCTGGGTAATCCAACTTTAAAGTTAGGATATTTTCAATTTTAGTTATACTAGTTTTTGGATACGTGCGCTGCACGTATGTGCCATTTTTTTTTTTTTGAGATAAGTGTAAAAAATACACCTATTTTTTTTTAAGTTTCATACCTAAACTATTGAAAATGTGAGTTTCATACCTAAACTATGATTTATTAGTTTGAGAAACACGTCTCTCTCTTTTATTCACTCTCACCATGGTATGTGTATTACACTCTCTCTTTTATTTTAATATTTTAAAGTTAAATATTAAAGTACTATTATTTTTCAAAAATTGTAAAATAAAATATAAAATATTTTCTTACCCCACTTCACCACTTCCTCTCCCGTACCCCCTCACCCCACCCAAACCAACCAATATTTTAGTGTTTTTTTTTTAAAAAATATCTTTGTAAATTTTTTTTAAAAGAAACTCTTACTTTATCTCCCCCTCTCTCTTCAAAATAATAATTTAAATATTATTTTAATTTTTTTAGGACAAATAATTCTTACCCATCTAATCTTCGCTTTCATTTTTTTTTCATTTTAGAAATTTATTTTTTACTTGCCGCAAAATTTGTTTAAATAATTTTTTTTTGTTATATTGGGTGCACAAGTAGAAAAATATTTTTCTAAAAATATGTGTACATATCTATAAAAAAAACTTTATAAAAATAAATTAGGGGCGGAGGGTAAGAAGGTGAGATAGAATTTTATTAATTTTAAAAAATATAAATAATATCAATTTTTTAAAGGAGTGGAGGAAGGAGTGAAATTTAAATATCAAATTTTTTAAGGAGTGGAGGAAGGAGTGAAATTTGATTTTTTAAAAAATATTTTATAAAAGAGATTTTAAAAAATAAAACGGCGGGGATTGTTTGGGGGGGGGGGGGGGTAGAGGGGCAACGTGGGGTGGGGTGGGGTGAGGTGAGGTGGAGTAGGTGAAAAAATATTTTAAATTTTATTCTTAAAAAATAATTATTTTAAAAAATATTTTTTTTAGGAGAGTATTAATATTTTAATTTTAACTTTTAATCAATATTAATAGTTTATTTAATATTTGTCAAGGTGAAATATTTTATCGATGTGGCATGCCATGTGACAAGTTTTTCCCCATAAAAGAGAGAGTATAATACACAGATGTATGTTTCTCAAAAACTCAAACTAACAAAAGATAAAAAGTACAATGCACATTCCTTTTAAGACTTTAACTATAATAATGTAGATGGGAAAAAATAAAATCAATACATAATTTTTTGAATTCTTATCAACGCCTTATCACATAACCGATCAAAATTCTAGAGCGCTAAACCAAAGCATGATTCAAATAGCGTAATAATAATATATGTATGTTACTATTTTAACTATAGAATGAAAAAGGTTAACCTTGAGTAGGGATCTCTTGAAACAAAAAAGATATATTTACATAGATAAAAGTACAGGAATCTCATGCAAAAAGAATCTAATAAATAATAGTACAAGTGAAGAATATACAAATATATTCATTAAAATTGAAAAATATGTGCTCTTCTAATTTTAATATATGTGTTGCACATATATGTCATATTAGTTAATTAGCACAAAATACATACAAGAAGATAGATTATTAAAAAATACCATGTATAGAATTCGACAATTTCTAAAGCAAAATATACCATTATCTAATATGTCTACAATCATTCACTCTATACAGTGGTGGTTCGACAGTGTTAGAAAAAAGGCAAGCGCTTTAGGCCTCAATTTTTATTTTAGTAAAATAAGTTATAGAGTTTTTTTAGAAAAAATACTAAGTAAATTCTATTTACAAGTAAAAAAAAATTATTAAAATAAGTTTGACACATTTAGAGTATGATTATATGATCAGTTAATTAATTTTTTTAAGTTTAAGGCCTCCATTCAATTTTCGCCTTAGGCACTAATATGCTTGAGCCGCTCTGACTCTATATATCTCAAGTACTTTTAATTATTGAATAATTCTAAACTTAATGTTTCTTTGATTCGTTGTAGCATACAACAATTTTATTAAAAAGGTTTAGCTATACTAAGGCTCCTCCAAAAAGGATATACTTATATATGAAACTTTTTATTTTTATTTCATACATAATTTACCAAACTAACATGGATTCATAAACTAAGTCTATACAAATATGTCCTGCTCATATACAAAACAATGATTGTAATAGTACAACTAATTTTAGGATATTTAATAATCTACTATTGTAGCAAGTTTAGGAACAAAATTACTCTTAGAACTTGGAAGACTTCTATCTCAAATAACCTATTTGTATTTTTATTTTTTTATCATTAGAAATTTTATTTTTACTCAATAATTAAATAATAATTGAAGGAAGTTGATTTTGTCTAAAGCGAAGTCTTTTAAAAAAGGGCAAAAAATTCAAACAACATTTTTAATGATCTTCATACCTTTAATATTGTATAGATAGGTGAAGTGAAGAAATGAGGGAATCAATACAAAGCATTTGTAGAAAAGAAATAATAACAACGTCGAAATAATGGAGTACTTGAAACACAATACACGATATATGGTAACAAATATCAAATGCAAGAAAATTCATGCATAAAACTAATATTGTGATGGACATGGTGCTCGTATACTCTCATTAAGCCTAAGTTCATCAAAAAGTAAGTCAAAGCTCAATGACTTACCAACCTTCTACCATCTTATCCAGAAGCGAATCTACGTGGAGCACCTCTGATGCTCGAGCACCTACTGACTCCGACAAAAACTTTGCATATCTACATAAAAAATATGAAAAAAGGTATAAAAAGAAAATAAGCACCGACTAAACAAAAACAAACAACAGGTGATTAGTGTTGACCTCGCTGTTAAAGGCGTGCATTTGTTGCTAGTCGCGGGTTTAATACTCGCTAGCAACATCCTTTTTTACCTTTTTACAAAAACTGCTCTCTTTTTTTTTTTTTTCCATGCTTTCTCTCTCTCTAATTTTTTTTTTTTTTTCAAATTGTATCTTTTCTTATTTCAATTATTTTTTCCATACTTTTCTCTTTTTACAAAATTACTCTTTTCTAATTTTCATTTTTTTCCATGCCTTTTGTCTCTCTCTCTTTGTTAATTTTTTTTGTATTTCCCAAATTGTATCTTTTCTTATTTCAATTATTCTTTTTTATACTTCCTCTCTTTTTAACGATGATATCTACTATCACTTTTTGCATGTCCTCTAAAATTTAATGTAGGTACAAATTTTTTCATTTGTGACATACCATACTATCTGTTATATAAATGGGCAAATGTTCTTTTCCATTATAAATAGCATTTTTTTTATCTTCTTTTTAAAGTATTTTTAAATTATACCCTTTCTTATTTCAATTATTTTTTCATACTTTTTTCTCATTTTCATTTTTTTTTATTTTATGCAGTGTCATTTAGCTTTTTAACTTTTTTATTTTAAAATTCTTTTTATTTGTAATAATTTGTGATTATAAGTTATTTTTGGGATGATAATTAATCATTGTTTATAATTTACTTTTTTATTAACATGCCTAGAGTTGCTACACATTTATATTATGTGATAGTTAGCAATTTTATGATAAAGAAAGTAAGCACCCAGGACCTTCAAATTCTGAATCCGCCACTGTTTTTATCTAAGATCATGTCCTCGAAGCTCGACGAAGTACTAACTTCTACCATCTTATCTAAGGTTAGGGCCTCGATAAGATGAAGATACATCATATGTACACTTTACATATTTCTCTCACACACTTTTTTAACCTACCTCTACTTCTCATCATATCCACTATATTCAGCCTATCACACCTCTTTATTAGAACATTCGCATATCTCCTCTTCACATGTCCAAATTAACTTACACTCACTAATTTCCTTACCTTGTTGAAGCATATCAAGCTTGAATACTGCAAATAGAGAGATTGTTGCTCTTCCACGTCATGCTTCTAGCAACATTAACCTTTGATGATATTGGCTATTATTGCCAAAGAAACATTGATATGGACAATTAAATCCAATGAAATATTCTCAACCTTCTCATCTTTTTGTATAGATTAGTTTGATTAAATTATCACGTCCACTTTTTTTCTTTCTCTATTATGTTTCAATCATCTCGAATATAATGTTCTACAACTCTATATACTGATATAAAGACACCTTGATTATTGTGTGAAGAGTGAGTCTCTTGCGACACAAGATTAAAGACGAAAGCAAAGGCCTTTACCCCATATGTGAACAAATTATAATATTCATATTCATCAGGGTCAAAATCTCGTAATTTAATTAAGAGATGAATATTATCATCTTCAAAATCTTAAAATAATCATTGTTTCAAGGCCAAAAAAAAAAACTTGAAGCAATAATTGAAGAGATACAACTTTTTTCAAGTCACGAAATAAAAAAATACACAGGAATCAGAAACATAATGCGAAAATTATGATATCCATAGGACTAAATATTAAGTAATACCAGCAAATTACATAGATATTAGAACTTAAAAAATCACATAAATTTCAATAAAATCGAAGAATACATATCAGATTAATAAAATTATAACATGGAGTATCAAGTCAATCGAGAATTAAACCCATATAAATCAATAAAAGGAACGTAGTTTTGGCTGTTGAGGCAAAACTGAAGCATACGTTCATGCTTTTAAACCTAAGTAGAATTTCACACATATTCTATATAGAAAAATCCATTTAAAACTAAAATAATAATTTGGCAAAAAAAAAAAAAGTAAAAGACAAAATCTACTTATAGTTTTGGCCCCCTTTTTTTACATTTTTTTTTCTTTTCGGACCTTTTTTGACTTTTTGGTGGTCTTTTTTTTTACCTATTTTTTGAAAGATTTTTTTTTATAACTTTTTGCCTATTATTTTGGAAGTTTTTTTTAACCAAGGGGCTTTTTTTTTTTTTTTTTGCCTCTTTTGAAAGTCGTATATATATATATATATAGTCAAGTCTATTTTAGTTTAAAAAAGATTCTTCATTTAATTTTTATTTTATTATATTTATTGGTGTCAATATTCATTCACAATTTAAGAAAAATGGTGAAAAGATCACTTTGTTTAAAACAAAGATTTTTAATGAAGGGCGAAAATTTCAAATAATATTTCTAAGGGTTTTCGCACTTTTAATATAGTATAGATAGATATAGATATAGATATGATGATAATTATTTTAATGAATTAAACTCCACGAGATGTGATTTTGTATTTTTCATTAACTTTAAAAACTACACAATAAATTTTTACGAATGCGTCACACTTGAATTATGTATAGACTTTAAACACTCGCAAATAATGAATTAAATGTCTGTATCTCTTTGAAAATAAATAAATACAGAGAATGAAATAATATATTCTTGATAAATTATCGTACTCGCTCAAAAATATATATTATCGAATGATCATGGATAAGCTAATAAAAATAGTTCAAAAAGTATAGTCATGTATTTATTTGTTGTAGGTATAGTAATTCACTACTAAAAAAAACTGTGTTTAGCGACGTACAAAATTCATCGCTAATCTGCATATATTCGTTGCTAAACAGTTTTAGCAACGGCGTAGCGACGGATTATCTTCTGTTACTATTATGCGCGTTGCTAATCACTTAGCGACAAAAAAATAAATTTCGTTGCTAGTTTAACAACGTCCCAACAACAAAATATATTTGTTGCTATTCTATTCTCGTAGCGACGAATAATTCGTTGCTATATTTTATACTGTTGTTGCTATTTTTACAATTTTATTTCGTCGTTTGAATAATTTTGCGACAAGAGATATGTCGCTAATCTGTTGTAATGCATTTTGTCGTCCATGCCACTTTTTCATGGCTACCAAATATCCTTTTCCTCAACTCGTCGCAAAAGTTCTCTATAACTACAATTTAAATCGTCGCTTACAATTTTCTTCTAAATTTTATTTTAAATATATTTTCAATAAAAATTATTGAAAAATATTAAATGCAAATCATAAAACAACCTTACAATAATCACGAATTGTATAAAATGATAATCATAGAACATTCAAAATATATAGATAGCAAAATCCATATAACATAATTATATCAAAAACATCAATAACACAAGAATCTACCAATAATTCTTAAATCAAAGAATCCACATCTATCAAGTATTGTGGATACACAATTAATACTTTTCAAAATGAACAATATCACAAAATTATAATGCAAAATCCATCAAGGGCTATGATCATCATCTGAAACTAAAGGAGCAACTTCCTCAGCATTAGTAGTAGCAGGAGGCACTATTGGTGTCACAACTGATGGATCATTAGTAGGTGATGATGAAGAAATCACTTCATGTACCCGCTGAAGAACTATAGGAAGAAAGTGATCAGTAAGTGCAGGAATCAGTTGATTCATAAACTCAGACATATTTGCTAGCGGTGTTGATTGAGAAATTGAAGGTGATGTTGATGATGAAGTATTAGATTCCGAAGAGGCGGAAAATTTTGACGCATAGTAACTTTTTCCTTCAGATCCAAGACCATATATTTTTTTTCTCTTTTCTCCTCCCGCAGCTTCATAATATGCTTCACATTGATCAATATCTGTCTGAGACTCGGGATTAGGTTCCTCCTCCATTGAATGATAAGGCTCCTCCTCATTTGAGGGTTCATAAGGATGGGAGAACTCAGAGTTGATATAACTATAAGGTTGCCAACCTGAACCATGGTCAAAGTTTGGACCAGCTGTATCTAAAATCATTTGTAGATATGGATTATCATTCCCCAATTTAGGTTGAGCACCACAATTCAGATCATTACCAGAAGAAGTCTCCTCAAGCAAATCTTTTTCCCCTTGATGTTTCCAAATAAAATAGTTCTCAACAAATCCAAAATGAAAAAGGTGATATTTAACGATTTCAACATCCAGGTATTTAATGTTATGACATTTTTTACATGGACATCTAATGTTGTTACCACTCATGCGATTTAGTTGAGAACATGCAAATTGAATAAAGTTATTCACGCCGATGACAAAATTAGAGTTTATGCCCCCTCGGCCATCCAACCTATCATACATCCAACCACGCTCTAGATTCATGTTCCTAAAAATGTTAAAATAAACAAAACAATTAGAATTTCTCTTCTTAAAATTTGAAATATAAGGGCGTAGGCATCATTTGTTTGAAATATGATATTGGAACATCATAGTGCCCAAGAAGAGGATAAACTTTACAATGTTTTACAATAAATGGACAAGTTCATTTTTATTCGACACTCATATTAATTATGTTGTAAGTATTATATGTAGCCTATAACAACATGTCACTCTAGCAATCAAAAAATAAATATATTACAATACTTTTAACTACTAGATTTGTTGTCATGAATAAAACTTTCAACGATCAACTTTTCCCGCATTAGATAATCTTTTTTCTCGTACTAATGTACTTTCTCAATCTCATCTAAAACTGGCATTGTTTTATCAATAGAACATGAACCAACCAGGTCTTTTATCAGTTCAGAAACCAGCTGCATCTATTTCATATTTTCAGTACACTGACAGTCCAAACCAAAAAAATGCGATTGGTTATTGGTTTAATAGTTAACGTATCAAACATGAAAATGTTCTGCCCCTTAATTATAAGATGTTTTATTTACCTACTCACGCATGTGATTTATAGTATAAATATGTAGAACTTATTTTAAAACACATCTTTCTTAAAGGTAGTGCACTTAATGACGACTTGTACTATATAAATTGATTAGAAAGATTGTTTTGCGTCTCCCCTACAATTTTTTATAACAAATGTTCAAAACTGAACCTACTAATACACACCCCTAACTTCGAATTTTAGAATCCACTGTGCATCACACATCCTACAAAGCACAGGGAACGTCTTCTGCCAGTAATTTGATCCCTCTATTGACAGATGAGCAACCAATTATATTTCACCCCTTTTCTAATAATGCAAGTAGTAAGATATTTCACAATGCAAGAAAAAAACTATTTTAAATACGAATATTGAAACAAAAGGATAATTATAACCTAAAATCGAAAAAGAACGACATTAAGACGACCCTATCACATATTGTTCCCATGGGGTAAAACATAACTAAGAAAAACTAGAAAATTAATAAGGGAACACCACAAGATATAGGCAGCAGGTTGGATGAAGACATGGAAATTTACCACTTACTTTTTATGTTGATGACATTGTCATCTTTTGTGATGCTGAAATTGAACAAATATGCTACATCATGATGCTTCTCTTAATATTTGAGGCAACCTCCAAGCTAAGTGTAAATTGGAATAAGAGTAGCTTATTCCCTATCAATGAGGTGGCACATATGCAGGGGTTGGTTAGTATTCTGGGATACATGATAGACCATCTGCCAACAACATATTTGGGCATGCTTGAGATAAAAAAATTTTTGTTGTTTGTTGTAAACATTAGAACATTCTTTCTGAGGAATTTCATCAAACACCTTCTAGGCAAGTGCTAAATTATTAGTTTTTTTATGTAAAGATTTTAAACCCATCTCTAAATCTCCAAAAAATATTGAATAATTTCTTTTCTAACATCATCAAAAAAGTAAAAATACTACCACAAGCTCGAGATTAATTCAAGCAAATCAGAAACCCTAAGAAAAATCAAGTTTTGAAGCATGCACTACTTGAAAATAAATTCATACCTCAAAATATGAGAAGAAAACAACTCTATGACCTGTGCTTGTCTCTAGTCTAGAAGATAGCAACTCCACCACTTGTGCTTGTTTGAAGCCCCAAATTTCTTGAGTTATTTGAAACCCCAAACTGCAAGAACCTTTGTCTCAACAAGAGAAACGAAGAGAAACGAAGAGAAACGAGGAGAAAAGATGAAGCCGCAGCATTTTTGTTTTTGAAGAAACAGCGAGGAGAAAGATGAGAGCTTCTGCCTCTTTTTCCAGTGAATTTTTTATTTGACAAACCCTATTATTTAATTTTAATAGCAACGGATTTAGCGACGGATTATTGGTGTGTTGCTATATGTATCTTTTTTTATATAAAAAAAATAACTACGAATTATTTTGTTGCTATGACTTTGCAAATATACTTTTTAAAATAATATGCTTTAGCGACATAGTTGTCGTCTTTAAATCTGTCGCTAATCTTTAGCAACAAATATGTCGTCACTAAATTTGTCGCTACATCTTAATAAAATATTTTTCATAAGGCGCCAAAATATAGCAACGAATAATTATTTCTTGTCGCGAATTCGTTGTTAATATGAATATTTTTAATATTTTCATTTATTTAGCAACATACATATTATTCATTGCTAATCCATCTTTATTTTGCAACGAAAATGTGGTTGTCGCCAAATATTCGTCGCTGTTTGCTGTTTTTTTTGTAGTGATTATATCGGCCAAACACATAAAGAGACTCTTAAACTTGATACAATTTTTCATTTTAGCATTTTAACTATGACTTGTTCCAAGCAGACACTTTAACATGATTAAAAGCGTACCATTTGGACACAATTAAGTGATATGACAAGAGTATATGGATCACACTTTCTCTAAGTGAGTAAAAGCAAAAAAAAATTTACTTATTTATTTTAAAATTCAATTTTAATTCTTCTTTGACTTTTTATCACCCTCAATACTACCACTCTTCATTCATGAGATATGATATGTTCAAGTAAAAAAAAAAAACTCTACTGATTGAAAGATTTTAAAATTTTATTTAGCGATTAAAAATTCACACATCAGTTATTTAATTTGGGCCAAACACATATATAACCCCGCTAACTTGCCCTTAATTTTTATTTTGGCACTCTATCTTGATTGTTCCATTTTAGTCATTCAACTCTGTTTTTTATGTACCATTTAAATTTTAAAAAAAATATTAATTTTATAATTAAAAAAAAAATTCTACATGCTCTTCAACTGCAATTTTGCATTAAAAATTGATATTCATATGTTAGTTTTCATTAAAAAAAATTGACAAATGAACATTGATTTATAAAAAAAGATTTCTTTTTGAGAATTTATCTATATTTTTGCGTGAAAAATAACAAGTCAAAAGAGCGTTGATTTTCTTTCTTAAAAAAATTAATAACAACCCAACGAAGTCTATCAAGAATAATGTCACGCTCCGGAAAGTACTCTTGGCGTGGTCGGCACGTAGGGACTATTGATAGTCCCTGAGCGAACCACTTGGCCTCTCGTCACCTCATACTCAACAACGGAAGAAAAATACTCAAGGAAAAGACTGTAATGTAATTAAAGTAATCAAATCTTTATATAAAAGGTTAATTTCCAACAAAGAAGAGTTGGAAAAGAAGCAATACTAACATCCTCACGAAGCTTCTACCTCTAACATCTAGATGGTACCGGCCACGACAGGCGATGGTTACCCAACTCAAAGAAAATAAAGTACTAACTCAAGCTAAATGATAATAATATGAAAATCTTCCGAAAACAAGGAGGTATCACCGGTCAGCTGAATGTGAATAAATCCTCAACAAAGCGTCTGTTGATAATCTCTAATACCTGCCTCTACATCATAAAACGATGTAGTCCAAAAGGGGACATCAATACTTGGAATGTACTGATGTGTAAATTAGTTGAGTGAAACAAAAACAGGTAGAATAATATAGAAACAATATCAACTCAATGTAATACTCAATCAGAATGTCAAATGTCTATCTAAAGCAAGAATAAAAAGAGTAGACAAATGACCCATCAACAACTCAAACCTCATCAATCAACTCAACTCAACTCAACGGAACTCAACTCGACTCGACTCAGAGTACTCAAGGTGGAAACTTTTGGGAGTTTCTCTTATCCAACAACAATCACTTATGAGCCAGTGATTGTACAACAAACAATCACGCGGATGTTGTCATAACCGTCCCGTACTTGCCAGGTAAGGAACGAAGTATGATCCACAAGGAATCTAGCCTCCACAAGTCCTCTATTGTTTCAGAGATCTTACCTCCACAAGAGGGGACCATGTTATGTAATGGTTTCATCCTCACCCTATGCTTGACGACGTAGTTAATGAGTACAAGCGAGACTCACTTTTACCTATTTCGGTGCTCAATGCTCCTCTCAAGACTCAATGCTCGTAAGACTCCTCCTCATCTCAATTAGCCTCGTAGAGACTCTCATCAACTCAATTAGCCTCATGGAGACTTTCATCAACTCAATTAGCCTCATGGAGACTTTCATCAACTCAATTAGCCTCATGGAGACTTTCATCAACTCAATTAGCCTCATGGAGACTCTTATCAACTCATTAACTCAAACTCAAGGGTCCTTTATTATTTCAAGGATTTTAACTCATCTTAGTTAACTCAATTCTCAATTAAGAACTCAAGGACTCAGATCATCAATAAGAAGAAGTCATTTAGACAGAACTCAATTACGAAGACTCATAGGATCGTCAAACTCAAGTAACTCAACCTTATACTCACATCAAGATTTCCCTCAAAAGACTCAAGTCAAGTATCTAGACTTTATCCTTAGGTTCTTTCATGCATTTTCACAAACCAACATATAGGGTCTATACAACATCTCATGAAAAATATTCAATTCAAGAAACAAGCTTATGATGATCATCAACATATGAAAATGCATGTAGTAAATATAATTTTCAAGAAAATATTCAAGAAAGTATTTCAAGACACATGTATGGGGACCCATGGACTCTCAACTCCTCTATTGCCATCTATGGGGCACATGAAAGAACAATCTCATGCTTTAGTTTAGCCTTACATACCTGGATTGAACATTTAGACAATCAACCTCAAGGAACTTTCTTCGAACTCCTCAATTCCTCGCTCCTCTTCTCTTCTCTTCTCTTTAGCCCTAGTCTTTTTCAAGGACTTAGAATAGGATTTAAAAGCTCTTTTTACGCTTAAAACGACTCAATTTGATCATATATTAAGTCCAGGAGGGGTTTGAAAAGGTCTCGAACGCCCCTCACGAAATTCGAAAAAAGCCCATCTCGGGACGTAGGGCCTGCGACGCGGACAGTGTCAATTTTTGATGTTTTTCACGGAAAATCCACAAAGCTTGAATATGAAAAAAAAATTAAACATATTTGATGTTATTTAATTTAATTAATTATTTAAAAAAATCGACACACTTTCTTTGGTTATCTTTTTTAAAAAATTATAGAGAAACTCTAATTTAGGGATAAGTTTAAGGGTCCATATACGTGTTTGACCTATTTTAATTAGCTTTTGTGTCATGTCATGACATGTAAAACACACTTTCCCAATGTTATTTATTGGTTAGACAAAAGTGTCAAAAGGATACATGAAAATTGAAATTAAAAGATTTAAATAGAACAAAATTAAATTGAAGTGTCAAAATAAAATTTAGGGACAAGTCTAAGGCTCTGGTCAATTATTTTTGGTTACTTAGTGAAAAAGCAATTTCCCATTCACAAATCCTATTTACTTAAATGACCCTAGGATACATGTCACATGCGTTACATCTTTAAGAACCTTTTTGTAATTTCATCTATCGTCATTTCTCATCTCCCCTCTGACTAACAATAGCTATTTTTGTATCATTTCTAGACAAACCCTAGTCAAAATCGCAGAAGCCAAATCGGAGAAAATGGATTCCACCACCAAAACTCCCGCCAAGAAGAACCCTAAGAAGGCCAATCTTTTGGATCATCACTCCATCAAGACCCTTCTGGATGAGTCTGTTACTGAGGTAACTCAGTTTTTATTCTACATTTGAATGGAATTCAACTTGTTTTTGTGTGTTGATTTTGTTTTGTTTTGTTTGATTATAGATTGTGACAAGCAAAGGATACCCAGAAGATGTGAGATTGAGTAACCTAAGGTTGTTGATGGGGTCAATTATCATCGCTATTGCTCTTGTTGCTCAGTTCTACAAGAAGGAGTTTCCTGCTAATCGCGATTTTCTCATTGGATGCATTGTGTTATATCCTTTTTTGAATTTTCGTTTTGCTTTTTACTGACCTGTTAATTATGTGCTTTTGTTTGGATGATTACTGAGTATTTGAATGAAATGGATTCGGATGGAGGATATTGGGATTTATATGTCCTGCCATGTTTAAGTTGGGATTGATGCATAGCTGTGTTATTTTCTTTAACCAGTAAGGATTATCACCGAGGAAGAGTTGACAAATTGAAAAGGAAAGAAAAAACAATTTAACTATCTAGTGTATCAACTGTTTTGTTTTCCAGGGCCTGATCGCTTTGGGATTCTTTTAACATTGTGTTATCACCTTTGCTGATGGCATCTGTCCTATTTTTCATAGTAGATACTGTTTGGTGATAACATGAGAAAATTAATTTTCTTACTAATACTCACTTATTTCTCCAGTATAACTGACAATTGTAAATTGGCTATTCAGTAATTGCCTTTTTATCTATATAATTAAAACCCTTTTGTGGAATCACGCCTAATGTGTTGCTTTATTTATATAGTTAAAACAATTTTCAAATTTAGAAGAATGAGTGCTTTAGCGTTCTTATGAGTAGTCACGATTTAATAACCATGATTAGAGGGTTGAGTTTCGGATGTGAATACTTGTATTTGGTCCTGTATAAGTCTATGGTTGAGAAAAATTCGTGATAAATTTTGAAGGCCACAAGTTTATAGGTTTTGTAGTATTTGATGTATGATGATTGAAAAGATCTGCCTTAGCAATTTTTGTTCATCTTGGGAGTTTGATTGATGGATGTTTTATGGTGCTTGAGAGATTTAGTACTTTTAGTATGTGAAACTTTTTCTCCAACTTTGTTGTATCCTTGACTATGGCACGTATATTTTGTTCAACGTGATATTGCAGCTGATTATCCACACAAAGGAAAAGAATGCGATTTTGTTCACCTATCCTCCTGAAGTAAGTTATCCATGAGCATGCCTTTTCTGCATCGATATGTTTGTGAAATTCAACATGCTTGCTAATATTTTAATATAATGGATTAGTTATTATCATGAAAATTGGTTATCAACTTCATCAAGATAATGGAATGTATTTGCTGAAAGTGACATTTAGAGTCAAAATGGAACAATGATTTATCTACAAAGTATATTTGATTTTAAATAATCTGATAATATTTGGTATAAAGATCCAAATCAAAGAGGCAAGGAATAAGCGAGAACTATCAACTCTCGACCCCTAGATTCCTAATTGCACCTCATTTTGATGCATACTACAAAAATACTTCTATTTATAGCTGGAGGAATTTTTCCATAAAATAAATAAGAATGTAGTGGACAATAAAGTTGTGGGAACATGTTTTTAGTGGGTGGTTGATAGTCTACTAGTGTATTATGTACAAAAAGGGTGTTTATTTGTGGTGGAGCTTGGGACTCAACTACTAATCCAAAGTTTTTTTGAGTCATACAATTTTGTGTTGTTGTATTTTGGAAGGGACAAGTCGAGGGTGTACTTCTAGATTAGTGATGAATCTACTGCAGTGAGCTTGAATCTTGAATCTGCTCAATATTATTGTCGAAAACTGACTTAAGGCCTTAGCAAGAGAAAGAGTCTAAAGCACATCAGGCGGATGGGTGAAAGCTTATAGATTCATGAGTCATATATGAGGAAACCAACTTGGATTTATAATCGAATTCAATTGAAAAAACGAATCATATGGTGACTTGTTTTGAAATACACTATTATACTTATTGTTTTATCCCCCTTTATGGTATAACTGCAAGATTTGTGAGGTTGAGTGTATGAACTCTTGATGAGAACTTGGAGCTAGTATGAGTAGGTGTTGGTTATAAAAAGAATGAGTAGGTTGTTGGAGTTACGGGAGCACCGTATTTGTGCTAGCCAATAAAGTTATTCTAAGAGTTAGACTTATTAACATGAGGTTTATAATTTGCTAGTTGATATTGCTTAGCGGACATGTTAGATTATTATTATGTGGAAGCAATGCTACTTTATTTCCCATAAGCAATTAGTTGAAGTGTGAGACTACTATTGCCTCAGGAGCAAAGAATTTTGTTTTACTAAGTGGAGGTTGTATGCAACACGCACCTTCATTATGCTTATATTCTCCCTCAATAGGTAAACTTATTTTTAATATTAAAATGAGCGAGTGTGGTGGAGAATACACATTTTAATATTAAATTGCATAACTTTTTGTCTTAATGTTTTTAAAGATGAGAATGTGACCACAACTTTTATAAAATTACTATTCCATGATCTACCCACCTATTACCCTACTAAAGAGCAAATAGTTATTTAACAACTCATGATTCCATCTTCTCACAACTTTATTACATCACTGCATATTTATTTATTTATTCTATGGAAGTATTCTTGCACCTATTAAAAGGAGTCCATTTGTCTTATCATGTATACGAACAATTGTTATAAATAGGAGTCCGTTTACCTTGTGATGGTGTTTGAACAAGTCTCCAACATACTCACTATAAAAATATGTTTTCTTGTAAGATGGTTTTTTGTGGTGCTGTTTTAGATTCAACAACTATTGACGAGAGCGCCGAGTAGCACACATGAAAATGGTCGACCCAAAACCCAATTTGACCCATCAAATACCCATTTTTAGCGGTTTTATGGACAGCCATATTTGACCCATTTTAAATAAATCATTTATCCAACTCATTTTTACTTGGGCGGGTTGGATGGGTACCTGACTATTTTATCCCTTCGAGCACTAACTAGAAGTCTGATGAAGGGATTATGATCTTATAGCTAGTGTAAACTTACCAGAACGGAAAAATGTAATAAAAAGACTTAAAGTAGTTACTTATGAGGAAGGACAATATTATTAATGTTGTTAAGGGAGCCTTTCATTTTTATTCTTTTGGATGAAATGATTGGTCATTATAGTTTCTTCTGAGGAGAAAAGGTTATGTGAAGGTTTTCTTAAGGTAAACTTGCAAAGTTTGTGAAGATCTCAGAATATAAAGCGGATTTATGATGTTTGAAGCAGTTGAAAGTATTGACTCAGAACCAACCAAGATAGGATGGCTGAGATGTTTTTTGTTCATTTACCCTAGAAAATGATTGAATTGCAGAGTCATTACTCCTATCTTGTTTCACTGCTTACCGTTTACACGTTAAAGTTAACCTACATAAAAAGTATTGTCGTTTGGCTTATAAATTCAAGCTTCTACCCATTCGTCTTTACATCCACGCGTTGTGCATATAGATTGCCTTTTAAATATTAATCCTAGATTGAAGGATTTCCACATTTAAGTCTTTAAGAAGTGATCCATAGTCCTTTCTCTCATTTTATCTACTTTTATGGAGTACAACAACAACGTACCCAGTGGAATCCCACAAATGGGGTCTTGGGAGGGTAGAATGTACACAGACCTTACCACTACCTCATAAAGGTAGAGAAGTTATTTCCTTGGGAACCCTTAGTAATCGTTCTTTCTGTTCCCTTTCTTTACATCCACGCGTTGTGCATATAGATTGCCTTTTAAATATTAATCCTAGATTGAAGGATTTCCACATTTAAGTCTTTAAGAAGTGATCCATAGTCCTTTCTCTCATTTTATCTACTTTTATGGAGTACAACAACAACGTACCCAGTGGAATCCCACAAATGGGGTCTGGGGAGGGTAGAATGTACGCAGACCTTACCACTACCTCATAAAGGTAGAGAGGTTATTTCCTTGGGAACCCTCGTCTCAAAAACCCATAAACAGAATAAACTAGAAATGGAAAAAGGAAAGAAAAAGAAAGGAAACAGAAAGAACGATTATTAAGGAAAAGTACATGATAGTATGCAAATACGCTAACATTAATATATAAAAAAGTGAATACGCTCGAAGTACACAAATATAAGACTAATCATGGCAACATACGATGTATAAACCTCATCACTCCTACTAACCTATTATCACAAAGTCGTATACCGATTTACCCTTACTAACCTATTAACCCTTTACTCTAATACGCAATCTCCACTCTTTCTATCTAAGGTCATGCCCCCGGTGAGATGAAATTTCGTCATATCTTGTCTGATTACCTCCATCTAATACTTTTTCGGTCTACCTCTACCTTCCGCGTATCCCCTAAACCCAACCTCTCACACCTCCTACCAGGAGCATCGATACTCCTTCTCTGCACATCTCCAAACCAATGAAGTCTTGCTTCCCTCATCTTGTCAGCCACAGGGGCCACCTCTAACTTCTCCCGGATGATCTCATTCCTAATCCTATCACTCCTGGTATGTCCACACATCCACATCTCCGCAACCTATATCTTCTGAACATGTGAATTTTTAATTGGCCAACCCTCCGCCCCATATAGCAAAGATGGTCTAACCACCACTCTGTAAAACTTGCCTTTAAGCTTAGGTGGTATTTTTTTATCACACAATACTCCAGAGGCAAGCCTCCATTTTGTCCATGCTGCCCCAATATGATGTTGGTTAAAATAAACGCATTTACGCAAGAGGATTGCACAAGAGCCTGTTTGTGTACCAAAATAGGAGTTAATGTTGTTTATTCTATTTTGCCTGGTTGCTTCCTGGGGTCATCATGTCGAGCTCTCACAAGTGCACCCGGTATGTATTGCCCCCTAACTATAGATCCGATCCACCAGAGCGAACAATAAGCTAATCAAATCAATATGACTGGTGCGTAATTGCTAGAGCACGGGAGAATTCAGACCTAAATCTTTTTGTATTTCTTTCCTAGTGTCAGTTTCAATCATACCAACCCTTCTTAGAAAGTACTCGAGTATGAAATGTAGTATTTTCTTGGCATGAGTCTTCGTCTAGTAGCACATTGTGTGCAGACTTCATCTTTGGTGCGCATCTTTTGTTTCTTTTTTTAGTCTTTATCTCTATCTCTCGTGCCCTGTAACTCTTGCATCTGGTGGCATACCGTGTTCAGACCTTAGATCTGGTGGATAGTCTTCCTTTCTTGTTTTTCTCTTTTACTTTTTTCCTTCCTGTTGTAAAGTCATCATTTTTGTTTCTATAACGAACTCTTCTTTTCCTCTAAGCTTTTCAGAAAATCTTTTGTTGTCTGTTCTTTGTTAACATCTTTTATGTAACCATACACCTTTCAAGAAAGTGGTACACTCTAATGAGTTGCTAGAGGCTTATATGCTGCCAGAAAAGGAGCATGAACGACAGCCTGTGTATCATTTATCCTCTACTAGATTTTGTTATGTTGCAATTTGTGGTGAATTTTGAGGTTACTGCTCTTGGAGTGTGTTAATTCGCGCAGCACTTTTTCCAATATATTTAGCTATCTTTTCACTTGCATGATACTTTTAGCTGTAGTTGACTCATACCCCCTGCAGTTTGTGGATTGCTGTACTCTATGATCATTGTTTTTAGATCTTGCCACTGATGGTACTGTTACTCTAGCTGAATCTGGTGAAGTCTGAAGGGCAGAGGCTTCTTCTCCTGGAGTCATCAGGAATATCACCTGCATAACTATTTGTTGAGTCTCGTCTTCCAGTGTCTGGAGGCTCTCAGTAGCTTAAGCTACAATTTATCTGGTGAACTCATCTATCCTATAAAGTGTCGTGAAATCTTCTGTTTATAGGAGATGCAGTAGCTGAAATAACAAACTATTACCTTGTTAATGTCGTACTTCATTTGTTGCACTTTAGCAATAAATTTTTTATGCCTGCTCATAGAGGAAATTCTGTTTGATGCAACTATTCGTGGTTGGATTACTTAGTTGCTCTAGATTCACAGAAGACTTAATGAGCTACGGATTGTTTGTGACAGGGATCTTTTAACAGCACTGGCTTAATCGTCTCATCAAAGCTGCCTAGATTCTCTGATATGTACACACTTACAGTGGAAAGCGCTGATCCCAAGTCCATTTCTGCGAGGCCAAAAGTTGAATTTACCAAGAGCGTCACAAAGTGGTCTCTTCCTCCCCCTCATCCTTTTGGAAGAGGAAAAATATATAGTATATGTGGGATTTCATAAACTGAATAACGTATTCTGATGAGATAGATTATGTTTTTGCAGGTTTACCAAAGATGGAGTTCTTGTGGAGGGACTATTCTGGAAAGACGTTGAAGCCTTAGTTAATGATTATGCTAAGGAACACAAAAAGAGCAAATAGATGCAATTTTAGACATTTTGTTAGGAATGTCGGTGGCATGGATAGCCAATGAGATTGAAAACATCAGTTAACGACTTACTGGATTAATATCATCTATATCATTTTGGAGGCAAAATTGATCCAATTTCATGGTTGATTTACATTGCTCCAACTGCAAAGTATTTTAGCCCTGTTGATCATTGATAGGTTATTGTAGAAAAAAAAAAAGCCGAGCATTTTCGTAGTGCACGGCGGCTGCACTTGCTTTCATACGTCTTGCGTTTTCTTTGACAATTCATATAGCTAAAGTAAAAGAAGGCAACATTATAATTGAAGACTGCTCGAGTAGGGACATTTTTAAATCACAATTCGTTATGTATGTGCAATTAGTTAAGAACACAAATCGAAAGCAAATAGTAAGATCGTTGGTGAATTGTTTGTTATATGAGACTAAAATAACTAACTGTAAGAGTTTGAGTCACGTGAATAACTGTTAGAACTGATCAATATCACTCCCAAGTAAGAGTCTCAGCCCAGCCCATTTAAGTGGGCTTAGACTCCTTTAGCCCATCAAGCTAATTCGTTACCTAATTTGCATCTCTGCAGAAATAGCCCGGAGACTTTCCTAGGCCCTGGCCCACCCACGGAGTGAACCTTGACCCATTTCCTCTTTCGTTTTCTTCAGTATAAAGAATATTGTGGTTTTATAATAGCATAATTTCCTCATCCAAATTTAATTTTTCCCCAAAAAATTGTTTACATTATCTACAAATTCATTGAGAAGGTGAAGTTAATTAAATATTGTGTTCGACTCCTTTTGCCTAAAATTTAATTTTTTAGAATACAATGTGAAATGCCGTAAAGCATTCTTTAGATTTCGCATCACAAACAGCTCATAGTTTTTCGAAGACTTTTTTGGGATGTGAAGAGCGCATTTTAAGACCTTAAAATATATATCAATTACTAACATAGCGAGACAACAATAGCACCAGTGGTCTAGTGGTAGAATAGTACCCTGCCACGGTACAGACCCGGGTTCGATTCCCGGCTGGTGCAATCTTTTTTTTTTTTTTTGGTACAAAAGATTAATTCACACATATCTTTTTTATTTTTCTTCTACCATTGCAACTTAATAATTAAGGTAGTTCTTTTATAGGCTTTATCGTTTCATATTTTGATTAAAAATTATATTTTTTTTATTCAAGATAAGAGGAAAAAAAAAAATAGAGAAGGATATAACAAGGTAAGGAGTCAAACTTTCGCCAATAAGGTGACAATTCAAGCAACCAATCAAATGAACTATTAAAATTTCATTAAGATCTACCGATGATATATCAAGATCCACAATATTCATGACCGTAGAACAAAAAAAAGTGCAAATAAATAGAACAATTGTCATAGGAAAATATTAATTTTTCATTAATAATATTATGGCTGACATTAAAATATAAATAAGAAGATGAATTTTGTTGTGTATTATAATCAAGTCTGGCAACAACAACTGAATAATTGAGAGGCTGGATCTAGAACGCAATTGCCATTATTAAAGGATCTCGTTATGCAAAACGCCAAGCACTCGTTGTTGAAGAATTTCTTTGTGCACAAATCATAACAAATCACCTTTTTTTCACCTGTCCCACAAAAAAAAAAAAAGAGAGAGAATTATATACACTAAATTCTTATAAGTAATATATATCAACATAAAATGCATTAAAAAAGGAGCATAGATGAATTAAAAAATTATTACCAAAATTTCTTGCAACAGTCAAACCAATAATAGCTAGAAATACCAAGAGAAGACATGAGTAGGACTTGTACATAGCCATTGGAGAGATTAATTTTGATGTATATTTGCTTTAATAATTGTTAATTTGAGGTATTATTTATAGTCCTTTTCTGACAAATAGAAAATATTTAGAGAATATATTATTTATGGAAAAATTATAAATAACAGACTTAAATTTGTATTAGTATGTAATAAGTTTCCAAATATGACAGATATAAGAGATCTTTCTGTTTTTGCGTTTTTATGTTTTATGGTGGGTAGCTAATAACTCAGCTTTGACTCCCATTAACTTTAATTTGTAATAAAAAAAAAATTATTTTGAAATAAAATACTCCTATCAGTGATAACTTCATTGTTTGCTCTTTAACTAGTCAATCCAAAAAAAAAGGGGGGGGGGGGGGGGGGGGGGGATGGTATCAAATTAAAGACTCAATATTCTAGAAAAAGTTCTTTTTTAAAAATAAAAAATAAAAGAAGAAGGGACAGAATAACAACACATTTCTTCATGAGATATTTTGGAGGGAGATTGTTCGTGAAACTTGAATAAACTTCTTAGATGCAATTTTAAACGTTTCAAATACTATCCAAGTTCTCAAATAGTAGATAATATTTATAACCAAACACCACTTCTCAATTCTTTTTCAAATTTGTTTCAAAAACTTTTGGGGCTAAAATATTTTCTATGAAGACTTTATAGAAAATCTACATAAGAGAATTTAAGTAGAAATAAAAAAAACTTATTAATTTTGATATAGATGATCATTAATTAGTAAATGTATCAAAATAAGCCCATAGGTAAATCCGTCCAAAATTTTATGGTTGGGCTCAAGATAATTTTGATTGGGTTCAATCTCAACCCATTCAAGTCTTGACTCATCAAAAGAATCCTCAATTAAACCCAACTTAATCCCCAATTTCAACTCGTTCTAAGACTCTTTACTTGCATTGTAATTTGTGTTTTCTATCTATTTTATATTTTCTCACTTATCTATTAATTTGTAACTTTTTGTTTTTATTTATTAAGTTGAAATTCAAATTATGATTATAAAAAATAAATAATAATATGGTAGAATTATTGAAATTGAGCAGGTCATGACCTATTCTAAATTTTAGCCCATCTGAGCCAGCCTGTTTGAGCCCAAAATAAATTTGGATGGGTCATAACTCAACTCAATTTCTATTTCAACTCAACCGCCCATTTGACACCCCTAATTTGATCACATTCGAATATCCATAAAAAATAGGGGATTTTTCATAAATGACAAACTTAAAAAACATAAAATCCTAAAATAGCTAATGTTTATGAAATTATCTTTTCTAACTTTGGCTATAGCAAATCCAATGTATAAGTCGGAATTTATGGTAATATATAAAATGAAAATGCCAAAAGTTTGTTCATTAAATAGGAGACTTTTTAGGAATTTTATATGGAAAACGGTTCCATAAATAAAGGAAGTAAAATACCAAATATAATTCATTTTCCTAATTGAACTCTTCTTCTAAAAATAAAAAATGGTATTTTCATTCTAAATAAAAAATAGATTTCCTTGACTATTTTGTCCCCCCAAAAAAAAAATTCATCTAGTTCATTGCAACAAATTTCCAAACGAAAAAAATGTAAGTTTTCTGTGACATATCATATGTATGAGTTCCAGCAAAGTATATACAATCTCTAAATTTGGCCGATAATATATACATCAAGTTATGCATTTTGGCTTATGTATATGGGCTTAAATTAGACATGTACAAAAAGTGTATAATCATACATAATTTCTTATTTCTTGTAGTTAGGACATTCGCAAGCAGTCCCTGTGTATACAACTAGTGTGTATAAGATCTATTAAATTTTATACAATTCTAGTAATTGTATAATTATAAAGAAATACACAGATCAATTTATACATGTATATCATTAAAGTGTATAAAATGTTCATGAGCTTATACATGTGTGCTTAATTATAATAAATTTATAAACTTATACACTTATGTTTTTTTTAAAAGTTACATGGACCAGGTTTATATAAGTTTTCCTTCATAATAATTTTGATAATGTATAAAAGTGGGATAAATGATGCAGATCTGAAAAAAATATACAATTGGGGGAAATATACATTATATTGAAATGATGGATTCAATGAATGTTTATACATTACCCTTAGATTTTGAACTTGACCCTGCAATCTTCTCAATTTCTTGAGTTAATCCGAGTGAAAATGATGGCGGTTCTTCCATTTTTTAACATGCACAATGCATACCTCTTGTTATCCTTTTTAGAGGAAGACTCTTTCACCATTGTGTATGGAAGATGAGTTCAAAACAAATCTCACCAGTAATTTTCTCTCAAAAATATAGCAAAAAAGTAATTTTTTCCGTTTTGCAATTTGTTTGCAAGAAACTAGGATGGATCTTTTTTTTTTTGGGGACAAAATAGTCACACTAGGAAATAAAATCTATTTCTTATTTAGAATAGAAACATCATCTTATTTTTAGAAGAAGAGTTCAATTAGGAAAAGAAATTATATTTGTATTTTTTACTTCCTTTATTTATGGAACTGTTTGTGTATATTGGAGAGATAGTGAGAGAGAGAAATTTTTAGGTTTTATACATGGGGAGTTGTGGGGTCCACAACTTTTATAGCAAAAAAAATTTACGAAATTGTCATAAATGTAATAATATTAAAATGTAGTTAAGATATGATATTTATTGTTATATGTTTGCTTAATTATGTAATATTTCCTAAAAAATAATAGACTTTTATTTTTCCATAAATGCAAAATATTGAGACAATTAAAAAGAGGACCGGGAGAGCAAAAGCCCATTCAGTTACTATTAGGGGGCATTTTTATTGCTTGTTTCTATATATGCAATTAATTAAGGATACAAATTGAGATAAGCAAATAATTAGATTGTTAATGGTAAATTATTTGTTATATGAGACTAAAGTAACTAGTGAACAACAAAGACAAAATAACGAATATAATTATGCTATTGTAAACAAAACTTTAGAGATTAAATATGATTTAATAATGTGTTGCTATTACATATATTTTCTGCCCAAAAATAAAAAGAAAGCGACTGCAAGAGCATAAGCCCCATTCAGTTAGCCCAATTTATTAAATTGAGCCACGTGAATAACTGTTAGAATTGGCCAATATCACTTCCGAGCAAGAGTCTATAGGCTCCACCTCGTCTCAGCCCAGCCCATTTAAGTGAGCTTAGACTCCCTTTAGCCCGTGAAGCTAATTCGTTACCGAACTTGCATCTCTGCAGGAATTGACCCGGGGACTTTCCTGGGCCTTGGCCCACCCAAAGAGTGAACCTTGGCCCATTCACGCCGTCTTGCAATCAAGTTGCAATAATATATGAAACAACATTTTAAAAACTAATACAAAGAAGTTCCACACACGGTGTGGTACACTCCATGTTTTATTGGTTGTTCGCTCTCCAAGAAATCTTTTCCCCCTTCTTTTTCTTTAGTAGATGCAATATTGTGCTTCTGTGATACTATAGTTTCCTCATAAAATTCAATTTTCATGTACAGATTCATTGAAAAGGTGAAGTTAATTGGATTTTGTGTGTTTGTTCAAACTCTTTCCGCCTCTAGTTTTTGTGTAGTTTTAATCTTTGGCATCAATTTTTGCGTGCGAAGAAAACAATGTGAAATGTCGTAAAGCATTCTTTAGATTTCACATTACAAACAGCTCATAGTGTTTTGAAGACCATCCTGCGAAGTGAAGAGCACATTTTTCATAAACTTGCAAGACTCAAAAAAATATACGAACATATCCAACAGGTAGATTTTCCTTTGAATATAAATAGAAAAAATGGAGCTTTCATAACAATAGCACCAGTGGTCTAGTGGTAGAATAGTACCCTGCCACGGTACAGACCCGGGTTCGATTCCCGGCTGGTGCAAATCCCTTTTTCGTATTTTTTCAGTTTCATCCTTAAAAAAAATCTTTGAACGTGGTAGGATATGACTTAAAATTGAAGGGTGCATTTATGTAGTTTTAGTTTTTGAACCATCATCGTTTATTTACTAGTTTTGGCTACTGCACTATTTATTGTTATTTGTATTCTTTCGTTTAGGTTTTATACTGCTTTTCTTATTAGTTTGTTATGTTTTCGTCATGTATCTTCTTCAGTGTACCTGAAATTGCTTCAGTTAAGCCAAGGGTCTTTTGGATGACTCAACTATAGGCATGAGTAATGATAAAATATGTATACAATCTACTCTCTGCAGACTTCACTGAGTAATGTTATTTTTATTGCATACATTTATTGATTTGGGGGATCAATGCATACATGTTCACATCCTGTTTATTCTATGCTACAACTAGATACTGGCATCAAGATAACACATACAAAATGTGAAGGAGACATGTTTTGGCAGGATTAAGTAGTGAAACTTTTACTGGGTTCTAATGAAATGAGAAACTCTGAAGTTTTTTCACTGTAGCACTCAAGGGTGTAATCTAGTAATCAATGAAACGAGTTAGAAAAACACAAGGTCTCAAATTCAAATTTCAACTAAGGCAGAAATAGTAAGTTATACCTGCGTTGATGAGAGGTGACATGTACGTATATAATTAGTTGAGATACGCACAAGCTGATCTAGCCATCACGATTATAAAAAGAAAAGTAAATATCATAGTATTCAAGCGTTCTGTTTTTGATTTTTCTACTGCTGAAAGAATTTTATCTATATGTGGTGCAGTGATGGTGAAGTTTATAAAGAACTGAAAAGGGGCTGTTTGGATTGTGACATAAGAGATGCAGGCCTAATTTTCTGATTTTTCTAGTATATAATAAAGTTGAGTGTCTATAGACTATACATATGAATTTAAATAATGAATGGGTTTGGTTTGATATTACTGTTAGATAAGATGAAATATTTTAGGATTAAGTCAAGATTAAAATTTATATTTATATTTGGTTGACAATATAAATGATCAATTAAATATTGTAGTGCTATATATTTTATTTCAAGTTTAATCATAAGATATTCACCTTATTCCATCGAACTTAAAATAAGCGAAAAAGAGTCAAATATATGTTTGTACATAATGAGAAGGATATATTCGATTCCCGGCTGGTGCAATCTATTTTTTGTTACATATTCTGTTGCATCCTTCAATATTATGAAACATTCAAAAATTCTTTAACAGCAGAATTCTCAACAGAACTTCCAAATGTTAAGATCATAATCACCAGAAAAAACACTCATTTTACAAAATCAAAACAAGTAAAGAAAACGAGGTTTTATGTTTAAAGAGATCATAATCCTATTGTACAAACTTGAGCATTAAGGATTCTTTTAGGGGAAGTATGTTTACTCTTCATAAGCCAGCAAAAGATCTAAGTTTCTCAATTATGGAGTCTATAGCAGAATGAGAGTTCTTGGTGCCTGTCAATGGCAGATGTTTTGGTGCTTCCCCTCTGTCAAAATAAAATGCTCCAGAAACTAACTTCTCTTTCGGTTGTAATGCCAACCAGATAATTGTATCTGCGCCTTCCTCGCTACTTCTAAGTTTTCCTTCAAACCTACAAAACATCATTTTATAATACCATCAGGACTGATCAAGAGTCGTTTTGTTGTGAGTTGTGACTGAACTCAATAGGGAGGGTGCACCATTCACTTACGATTTAGAAAAACTTGGCAAACTCTTGGCTACTCCAGGCGTCTCGGCCCACCCTGGATGCATGGAGTAGAAACCAATACCTTTATCCTTGTACTTTTCAGCCCATTTTTCTGTCAGTGCAATCTGAAATGAAAGACACACAGTCCATTGAATTGATGGCAACTTTAATGACTGTGGTACAGTTCCATTCTAGAAAGTCGATATAGTTTGTAACTTAGATGGGGAGCAAACAAGCGAGATACATGTACAAATTTGCCTCATATACATCTGTTGGTTTGGAGGATCATAATGAAACATGAATGCCTGTACATCCTGTTCATCTACACTACACTAGATACAGAGAAAACCATGTAACAAAATGAAAAGGAAGGAAAAATGTTTTGTCAAGACCAAATGATAAACTTCGAGTTCTAAAACATAATGAAAGGGGGAACTCTATAGCTGTTCCACTGTAAAAAGTTAGAAAGATTGTTCATGGAATTTCAACAAACTTCTCAGATGAAACTTCAAATATTTTGAAGCAAAATATTCTCTTATGAGATGCAATAACGTTATGCCAATTGTGATGAACCAGTTCTTGAGGTTTTTTTACGCCAAGAAGGATATTTATCATAAAGGAGCAAACCTTTATGTTACAAATAGGGGAGGAAAATCACTTGTTTCTCTTGGATCATAACTCATTAGAAACAGAAAATGATAAGTAGCATTTGAGAATAATGTTTATGCAAACCTTGCTTAATAGAGGAAATGTTCGATTATAAGGCAGGTTCTTCACAATATCATAAGGCGAACAAAGAGTATGGAAGAGGGAGATAGACATTAAGCTCACGTCTATCATTAGAAAAACATCACTCTAACATAACAACATTATAGGGGAGGTTTTTATGGGTGTCAGCAGAGTCTTCCAGACTCACACTTACTAAAATGCATTGACACAAACATTATGAACTTAGCCACAATGATAACTTAAAAGCATGCCCTTAGTAAACATAGAATCTATGCACCAATCACATGTATATCCTAAAAGTCACTTGAATAACATCAAAATGCATGCACTTGGTAAATCAAGAATATTCAAAATTACTTTCCAACAACATATCCAAGACCATTTTAATTTACCTGAACTCTCTTGTTCCGAGCATACTGTACCACTCCATCAAACGTGTCGCCACTAAACTGCAAATAATTTATCAGATAATAAGTTTTCTAGCAAGATCGAGGTACTGAGAAATTGAGAATTTTTTTACCTGTAAATCAGTAGTCAATGGAGATGTGTACATTCCACCAGAGGAAACTGTGATAACACGAGCATCGGGTGCAGCCTTCTCGAGGGATGGTAACATCAACTCAGTCAAGGTGTAAGTTCCAAGAACATTTGTGGCAAAATTCAGTTCAAATCTGTTTTTTAGATTATAAGAGGATATCATTAACCTTTGAACAACTGTCCAATCAGAGTTTTTTATGAAAGCTTTCATAAGCATCAAAGATAAGTCTGCCTACCCTTCTGGTGTGATGACACGATTAGCTTCAAGCAGGCCAGCATTATTAACCTTTTCATATGTATAAAAAAAATAAACTGGTCAAGAGGAATCAAAAACATCTTAGAAGACCACTAGAAGGTGTCTAATGTAAAAGTTCACAAATGAGAAAAGGTATATTACCAGGACATGGACAGGCACATCTTTTGAACAAAACCTGGAAGTGAAGGATTTGACATCATTGACTGATGAAATATCACAAACCTACAAATATTGAAGCATAGTAACCAATAAATGAACTTTAAAGCATCCTCTTGCACCAATTCAGACAATAGAAGTAAAAACTACCTCCAAGTAGACATTTTTATTTCCCGTGATTGAGTGAATTTTGGTAAGAGCAGCCTCTCCCCTCTCTTTATTACGGCATACCATGTAGACAGTCGCCCCACTTGAAACATTCAAAAGACATAGCTGTTAGTGATACCTGGGCATAATATAGTTCTTGAATTGATCTCTCAATGCCAACTTTCTGAGAAAGAAGAACTAAAGGCAAGATAAGTACTGTGCAGCGAGACCCTCAGCAGTTGCGTAACCTATGCCGGAATTCGCACCTGTGACAATGCAGTTCTTTCCTTCCATTTGAACTTGCAAATCTTCTGGCTTGAAATTCTTTGCATGCTCCCTAAATTCAATTATTGCCAAAGATTTAACTTATCGTATCCTTGAAATTAAAGGGGAGAACTGAAAAAGTTGTCTCTATGTGACATATATATCGTACGGGCTTGAGCCGTGGAATCATCCATTAACCTTTGCAACAAGGTAGGCTATCTATATAACACCCCTCAATGCGCCCCTTCCACCAACCCTGAGTGAATGTGTGATGCTTCATGGACAGAGCTACCCTTTTTTTGTACTATCCTTACGACACAAATAAATTCCTATACCACTTTTCAAATACTTCTAATGGAAGCAAAAAAAATGTAACTTGATCACAAAATCAAATCAAGATTATTGTCCAATCTGAGATCCACTCATCTATTTCATAAACTTGACTCAACCCTCAAATACAACAGCAAATTCCAAGGCTCAAAAGACAAAAAGCCTTTTCAACATATTGCATACTTCCTTTTTAACTTCTCCAAGAACAAGCTGCTCAAACCAAACCATATTTGAAAAATGAGAATTTTTCACTTCACAAAATGCCAATAAACAGGAATTATCAGCTTTATTCACATAGCGAAAAGCCAACATCTAAATACACAGTAACCAGCAACCAATTGATCATCATCCTACAGGAAACTATTTGTATTATGCAAAAATTCTCAGATGGTTAAATCTGCTTATGTTGAAACTCATAAGCAAAATCAAAATGATAACAACTCTTCTACAACATGTATATTTGTAAACAGGAGAGTAAGTAGAGGTCCACCTATGATTAGTTGAACCCAATAGCTTTGTTCAAATAGTGTCAAGATATTCATTAGATACTAAAAATTTAAAGCACTTAGGGATCATTTGGTAGGATATCCCAAAAATATATATATATATATATATATATATATATATATATATATATATTAGTCGTGGTATTATTTGATCCTTTGTTTGATTGGATTTCCATAGATCTATGTATTAGTTATAAACCCTATTCAGTATTATTTGTTGTATTAGCACATAATCCATGATTAAAAGCAAAACTCTCCTTAGTATACCAAACCAAACAGACCAATCAATGGATACAAAATTTTCTCAGCATAACTAATTTCATCCCTACTTATTCCAACATTACTACTACACTCTGTCTAGTACTACTGTTATACACTCCACCAAATTGTTCCAAAATCAAGAACCCATAAAATTGAAATTCTGAAGTATACTAGGTTTCAGACATTAGGAGAAACCCCCAATTCAAATAAAAAACAAAATCACAAATTCAACAAGAAAAAAAAAATGAGGGTACTTACTGAAAAGCAGACTTCGTGAAATTCATGTATCCATAAAGCCCAAATGCCGTAGCTCTCAACGACTGCACTTTGGAACAACAAGAATCAGAATCAAATCAAATGAAAGATAAGTGAAATGAAAAGGGTGTCTTTCTACCTTGACAATAAACATAATGAGGATTTGAATTATGGAGAATTTTGAATTTTCAAGAATAGGTTTTAGTTTTCTCAAAGAGTTTCCATGTCATTGTTGGCTCATCTTCTTCCACGTACATCCCTGCTAAGTTAGGCGGACACATAAAGATCGAGAAATTAGAAATTTAATGATCGAGAAAAACACTACTACTTCTTTTCTTTTTTTTTTTTAATTTGCTTCAAAAAGGAGATATATTTAAGATATTAAGATTAAAGAATATTTTGGTATATTTAATGTAATTTTAATTTAGCATTATAAAATTAAAAAAAATTTTGTGCCAAATTAAATCATGTATAGCTTTAGAGGTGATAAATAGGTGGATCGGATCGGGTTTAGATGGATTAAACCAAAATGGATTGAATCACAATTCATTTATATAAAATATGAGTAAATATGTATTTGGTCATATATGGTTCGGATAAAAATGGTTTCAACCCACTTTATTCTCATCCCCACCTTACCCGTACTCTATAACCCCCAATTTTTAAATTAGAAAATATTAAGAAAAATTTACCCCCGTTACTCGTCTCTCACCCGTTCCCTACACCCCACCTTATCACCATCTTTTTTTAAAAAGAATCAATCCCCAAACTTCACCCGGACCCCCTACCCCCAAATACTTTAAAAAAAATTTAAAAAGAAAGTTAATTTTTTTCACCTAAAATTTTTCTAAAGATTTTTTTTTAAAAAAAGTTAATTTTTGTAACCCCTCATTCCCACTCCCGTCTCTTTTAATGAAAAATTTAACAAAATAAAATTTTTCTCCCAACCTCAAATTTTTATATTAAAAAAAATTCACGCCACCTCCCTACTTCTAACGTAACCCCCTCCGGACTCGCTACCACCATCTAGGGGTGGGCATTCAGTTCTTAAGTTTGATTTTAGCAAATCATAAATTTTTTTTATATATATAATTTTATTTATTGATCTAATATTATGTATAATTTTATAATTTTTTAAAAGTTTGGTTCATTAGTGCACCAAAGTTTTCAGACCCCTACACCAAACACCGAACTGAAAAACTGAACTTTTGAAAAAAGAACACCGACACCGAACCGAAAAATCGTATTAGTTTAATTTGGTTCGATTTTTCGATATTTATGCCCATCCTAATAAAAAATAAAAAAAGTTAAATTTTTTTGCCACCTTCCCCCACCCTCCCATATTTCCATCCTATCCCCCCTCCTCTTACTCCCACTCCCTCCCCCAAATTTTTTTAAGAAAAATTAAAAAAAGAATCACGCAAAAATTTTTTTTTTAGTGCAGTTAAGAATTTCTTATTATAAGTGGAGGATCCATGGATCTATATGGGTACTCATAATTTATCTATTTTGACCATATTTGTATGAGATCTTAAAATAGATCAACTCATATTTACTTATAAAATATGAATGATTTATAAAAATACATATGGATTAAATAAATTTATTTTACCTTATATGGGTTGAAATTGTCACCCCTGATAGCTTATAATAAATGAATGTTATTAACTCAAAAAGCTCAAATCATAATCTGTTTGGTTGAGTATTTATATTATGCAATTTTTTTATATTAGCATTTTCATTATTTTTTGGTTGAAAATTTCGTTGTTACTCATATTATATTTTGTGTTTTTTAAAATATTATAATTAGTTATATTTTTAAACATCAAGTACAAGTTAGCTAATGTTTGACTCTAAATTTTTTAAATATTCTTAGGAATTTTTGGTGAAATTTTATCATGCTTGTGGCCCTCAATTTTTTTTAAGAATATTTAGGTTTTTTTTTTTTAAAATATGGTTTATACTTATAAATTCTAAGAATTATTTAAAATATTCATAAAGTTATGTTGTCATTCTATAATGAATATACCCATTACAAAAATAATATTATGATATAATTGATAACAATTAACAATGAAAAAAATAATAATATGGGCAAGAGCATTACATTAATTGCATACTCAAACTTGTCACTTACAGTTTGAATTATAATTTATTAAAAGCAAATTATTCTTCTTTTCCAATCTTGTCACTCGAATTATAATTCAAACTTTTTCGAAGGAGATAAATTGATATTAGTTAAAATAAATAAATAATTGATGTTTTTTTTAATATAAAATATAGAAGTTTGGAATAAAAATATTTTAAACTTTTCAAACACTAGTCAAATACCACTTCTTAATTATTTTAAGATTGTAACAACCATAGCACCAGTGGTCTAGTGGTAGAATAGTACCCTGCCACGGTACAGACCCGGGTTCGATTCCCGGCTGGTGCAATCTTTTTTTTTGGTGCAAGGTAGAGGTGAAGATGAAAAAGCTGTATTTATGTAGTTTTTGGACTATTATGGTTTGTTTACTAGTTTTGGCTACTGGACTATTTATTGTTATTAAAAGATTTTATTTTGTATTAAGACTTTATTAAAAGACAATCTACGGAAAAAAACTTGAGTGGAATTAAAAAAAACTTATTAATTTTGATATAGATGATCATTAATCACATTCGAATATCCATAAAAATAATAGACTTTTATTTTTCCATAAATACAAAATATTGAGACAATTGAAAAGAGGACTGGAAGAGCATAAGCCCCATTCAGTTACTATTAGAGGGCATTTTTTATTGCTTGTTTCTATATATGCAATTAATTAAGAACACAAACAATAAGATTGTTAATAGTAAATTGTTTATTATATGAGGCTAAAGTAACTAGTGAAATCAGTGAACAACGTTCCAAAATAAAAAGAAGAGGACTGCAAGAGCATAAGCCCCGTTCAGTTAGCTCAATTTATATTGAGCCACGTGAATGACTGTTAAATTGACCAATATCACTTCCGAGCAGGAGTCCATAAGGCTCCACCTCGTCTTAGCCCAGCCCATTTAAGCGGGCTTAGACTCCTTTAGCTCGTGAAGCTTATTCGTTACCGAACCTGCATCTCTGCAGAAATGGCCCGGGGACTTTCCTGGGCCCTGGCCCACCAAACGAGTGGACCTTGACCCATTCACGTCGTCTTGCAGTCAAGGTATAATACTACACAAGACAAACATTATTAAAACTAAAATAAAAGGACCTCAATAGACGATGTGGTACTTTGCTTAAAGTACCCATAAGTCTTCAACAAGAATTTTAAGTTTAATTTCCTCTTCATTTTTTTTTCCTTTTTGTTGTTGCTGTAAAGTATACTCTACATATTGTGAAAGAAGTATTTCAATTATTTATAGATCCCAATAGTTTATATTGAAATTGAAGATAAATACAAAAGTGAAATCAGTATTGTTAAAAGAAAAAAAATAATCAGATTTTGCAGTCTGAAAGATTTTGTGTAGTCTTTATCTGTGGAGTTTCAAGAGCATGAATTTTTGGATGTAAATTTAGCAACTCACAATGAAGTATTGAATGAGAAATGTATATAGTAGGTCGAACCAAATAAATAACAAAAAGGTGCACAATCCATAGAAAAATATAAACAAAAATTGAGTTATGTTCAAAATTTATTTGATAAACTCTTTTAGCTCATAGTTTTTGAAGCTTTTGTGAGATAAGATTTACCTGGCATGTGAATAAATCATATTTTTACGGAATGGTGTGTAATAATAACAGCACCAGTGGTCTAGTGGTAGAATAGTACCCTGCCACGGTACGGACCCGGGTTCGATTCCCGGCTGGTGCAATTTAATTTTTTTACATCTTTTACAATGATTAATAAATGGGTTGTAGCAGTTCACACAACATATAGGATAAGATCCTTCTATATAATGTTACATTTTTAACATCTGATTTATTTTTTTAAAAGAACAAATAGAATAGAAAAATGCGCTTCGGATTGTAGATAATGTTATTTGTGAGAGCAACAACATTGAGGGCATTCTAATCTGCTGTACAACTGCTTCAGAAACTCATGCTGGAAAAAGCCCAGACTAAGAAAGAAGACTACAAAAATGAGCTCACTCACTTACAAGTCTGAACAACAACAATATACAATATAGATGCATCACCTAAACACAATATACAGCCTGCCTCAAGGATGAAGGAAAAAAGAATCAAAACAATGTATGCAGAACCGTTACTCATGAAAATTCGTGACCCCTGGAAAGTCCATCTTTCGATCTCTTCAACTGTCCCCAAGGAAACATTTTTTATCGCATCCAATACGATTCACCCTGTTTCAGCAAAAAGAAATGTTAGAAATCTCTAGCTCTCATCATTAACGGGCAACCATCAAAAGCAATATACTAGTCAACATTGATATTTCCAAACAATATATGATTACATAAGCACTTAGGATCATGGCTCACTTTCTTGATTGCTATAGGACATGCATATATGTACTACTTTTCTATCTACAAGCTACTTACTGATGCTTGGTGTTTTCTAAGGTACTGCTAACTTCTTATTCTTTGTACTTGAAGTCAAAAGTCTCAAGATGTTTTTTACTTATGATTGCTTTCACTTTGAAGAACACTACACCTAAAACTAGTATCTCAATTCTACAAAATACCTGATCCTAAAGGCTAAATTATAAGATTCATGTAATATGCGAGTAAATACTTGTAAAAATCACTCAGGATTCAGGAGACTATGACTAATAGAAATGACTCCCTTGCTTGTGACGTTCACGGACCCTTTATCTGCTTTAATGACAGGATTTTGTCCAAATGAAGCCACCAAAAGGAATTATGCTTTTGAAAATTAAAACCTATAATTGGAAAACAAACCTCTTCTGATATGAATTGGGTCATTCCATTCTCTAATCCCATATTTGTGACAATTTCCTCCTTTGCAATTTCCGCATCGGTAAAAGTGAGGGCCCGTTGCAACTTCCTTGGGCTAAATACCTCAGCCTCTATCATATACGTGGCAGAGACAGGTCGATGATCTGAAAACTTAAGTTCAGATCTCCCGTAATGCACTAGCCTTATTCCCTTCCCAAAGGATAGGATTCGATCACACCTGAGAAACAAGAAATTCAACTATTGCAACTAAATAGTATCGGTTGTAAAAGAATTGGGAAGCTAAATTTTCAATGTGCGTGATGTTAAATAAGAATACAGAAAAATTAAACTAGCTCGAGTTTCACTGTGCATGATGTTAAATAAGAGTAGAGAAGAATAAAAATAGCTCGCTGAATCTAGAGTTACTGATCATGACATATGAATTGCCAATCCAATGAGAGAACCTGATGATTGAAGCATAGACATCACTTAAAGAGATATAACCCCAGATGGACATTAAGATGACAGGCTTATTATGCATAAGCAAGAGATTGCTGTTGGCATTATGCAACTTCAATTTAGCATGTACTTTCAGCTAATACCAAGGTTCTCACCTTTGACTATAGTGCTCCCACCCCAATTTCCGCCCTCTCCAAAAACTTGGGACTCTTCAAACATGTTTAAAATGTTGCCAAGGCAGCTAGTAAATTCCACTTAGGCAAGTTATGGTGAGAAATGCAACTATATATATTGTATGAGACATATTGATGACAATATAGGATGAATGGGATAGAGCCACATGATAATAGATATAAGATGAATTTACTCCTTTATTTTTTCCAAGTAGCAGCATAAATATATTGATTTGCTGTACGCATCATAGATTACAATCAAGCCAAAACTTTTAAGATATTGGGCTATACAAACAAAGACTAATCTGAGTGAACAGCCACTAAAGCTCTTTAACTAACAACAATAATAGATACATACCATGCTGGATTACGCCTCCCGGCCTTTGGATCCTCTCCACAATACTTCTCTGAGTTTACTTCATATTTGTAAGTCGGAGGAAAGTTTAAAGTACCTTCGGACCACCCATCAAATGCACGGCCTTTCTTGAACTCTTTGCTGAGCTGCAAAATAGAAAAACATATGTTATCATCACAATGTAAAATTTCTTATACTCTCAATTTCAAATCAATGCAGAACATTAAAAGTTCCATCTACTCTTGGCTCACAGTTATGTTTTCATGGACATTACTGAGTCAAAGATGTCTGCAAAGGATTATTAACAAGATAACTAATTAAACTAACCACAACGTGTTATAATACAGGCCTTGTTCTTTCTCTATTTTTAATCATTGTGAACAGCCCATCAAATTACAAATACTAAGTCAATACTCAATAGTTGCAGATATTAAAGTAGATGTCCGTTGCACACCACCCTTTGTTCCAGATGCACAAGCACAAAATGAGATAGTTTACTTTTTGGGGTGGAATAGGGGACTGGAAGATCATATGCAGTTGTCATGGAAGGTAAAGATCAAAATGAAACATTTCTGCAGAAATCATGAAGTCATCTACACAAAGGACATCAACAGGTTGCAACTTCTCAAATTGAGCCACTAAATGGAGTATGAGAGGGTGAGACTTCAAGTGTGAGACCAGCATATAAGTCAAGCAGGAACATTGACTGATCAGAAAATATTGCAATCGATGAGAAAATAAGCATTTAGTGTTTAAGAGTATCCTTATTTACCTGATCATATTCAATTAATTTACACCAGTCCTTTTTTGATATCAGCTCCCGTGTTTTATCATATGGCAAATTTATACGATAATTAAGATCTCCCAGCCAGATTATTCGCCTGCAGCAGTATGAACTTGTCATTATTTGAATCTTTTCCAAGAACGAGACGAGACTAGAGTCTATAACATCAGAATGATTGTACACAGAATGTCTTAATTAGCAAAGGCCCATAAAAGAAAACTTGAATTTAGTTTTATTGAAGTCGAGTAAACCTGAAGCACCATCAACAGACTCCAGTCACAAGCTGAAAGAATGTGAAGGCATGGGCCACATAACATAATCAGTACCAAAGAGTTCAAATTATTGCAAGAGAATTGAAACAGAGTATCCGGCTACACACGGTTAAGGAAAAAGGTTCTTTAACACATGGTGTTCCAAAAGGTATGTTAAAAGCTTTTCTACATGTTAGTTGGTGAAGAAGCTGTTAGCCAGCATCCAGGTTTAAAGGAGCATAATTGTACATGCATTTTCCAAATTGGACAATGAGTTAGATCAATGAGGATAAGACCATATAGCATCAGAGAACCACTGAACTAGAGCCAGTACATGAGATGGAAACAAAATATTATTCCAGGATTATAAGTTTTTCCCTTCCCTCTGCCTCCAATAAACAATAATATTTCCAAATAACCCAGGACCAGTGAGGCCTTGTTAGCTATTACAAGCTAAATTCTTCAGTACGTGGCTTTTTGTGTTTTTTTTTGACTTGAGTGAGGTGTTGGGCATACTTCTATTCTGTTTAGACGTGATCCAGCCACTGACTAGACACTTTGATTTATAAAGAGAGGAGAATTGCAACATCGACAAAGACATTCTTTTTCCTAGAGAAACCATCGTAGAGTAGTTCCCTATGAACGTCACAAACAGAGAAAAACATGCAAATGCACTAACTAAATTAGACTTGGTGGAGGGGGTAAATCCATGGTGGATGAAATAGAAAGGTTATAATTCTGTAGATTTAACAGAAATGTTTGCTAAATAGGCAAACACACTCACTCATGATCATAGATGCTCTTAGGAAGTCCAACCAAAGAAAATGCATTGAAATGTGTTCTTCGATGAATTTCATGGACGTCATTGTTTCTTTTGACTCTGTCTGCCTCCTTCTCACCCGATGTTAGGTGAGTACAGACAAAGCAAAAGAAAGTCTGATATATTGACATGCTCACAGATACTGATCCCTGAAGAAAAAAGTAAGAGATGAGTAACGTACATTTCATGCACCCCCTTCCTGCTGGAAATTACTTGGAAATTTTATTACTTATCAGGGAAAGAAAGATTTAGCAACGAATTGCAATTAATTACATGTACTTTTGATGGCATCACCATTTTGAGAAAAACATCTAATAGTGTCATCAAAAAGCATAAAAAAGCAAATTTCCAAATAGTGAAATTTCTAATAGTGAAATTATCCAAAATTTATGTAGAACACGAGTACACAGGGAAAACTTGCTAAATAGTGCAATTTCATCACAAAGTTGGGGGTAACCAACTTTCACAGAAGGTCTGGATTATTACTGTCAAATGCAGTTTACCACAAGTTGAATAAAAGTTCCTCTTTCCCTCCCTTAAGTTAGACCACACTTTCTATTTCGTCCTCTGGAAAAGTTTAACCTCTATTCTAAAAAGGGAACTGCCTTTATGCATGGACAAGCAAAGTTGTATGCAAAATTTTTACTAGTTGAATGGTAAATACTTTCTATTTAGCTCACAAGGTTATAGGAAGTCCATTGCAATCCCAAAATATAAATCACCAGTCAATAGACAGATAAATTATTTACAATTTTTTACTTGTTACCATTCTCAAAGAAAAATATTATTGACAACATTTAAATCTGGACTCAAGTGGCCAATCTGTTTGTTAACTGTGTGAAATGTAACAAGTGTGGTCCCAACTATAGGATTTCATTTACGTTTTGGACCTAAATATACTATCCAAGACCATTTTGGCGCAAAGGAAGCAAATAATGTAAGAAAATAAGCACAGATTTTACATAGGACATCATTTTATTTGTATCTACTAATATCCTTCAAGGATTACTAGACACACTTGACAGGAAAATACCATCAATAATATCTATGACATTATGATTATCGAAAGCATCATCTGAAATTCTAATCCTTTGATCTTTTAGATGTGCTTTTCCATCTTCTGATAAATCTTTGAAATGCAGTGCAACATATAAAATAAAAATTGATAGGGATGTTTCTTCACTTCCAAGTTCCAACTATTAAAATGAAGTCTGAATTATGTCATTTCTTTTAAATAGCTATCAAAAGCAATCACCAAAAAGCTGAAAGTTTGAAAGAACAAACCTTGTTACCTATATAGCCCATTACACCAACACCAACTGTAGATACATTCAAATTCTGTATATGCTTTCTTAGGCCCCTACGAACCCATACACTGAGAAAAACTCCAACCATTTGTTTGCTCACAATCCTCACATAAGATGGTTTCCTTTTCCTATTTATCAAAGCTTCAAGGTCTAGTCCTGCAAGCAGAGTTGCATCTGATCGTGTTCTATTCTGATCATTAACAGTCAACTTAAAAGAACTGTAAGTTTTAAAAGACTTAGAAGCTCTGAATGATTTCACTGATTTGAAGGAACCAGGTCTTTCTGAAACATGTTGGCCCAGAAGATCCAATGGTCGCTCGGGCCAGCAAAGACCAATTCTCTCTGTCCCACTAAGTGTTTTTGTCAATTTTTTGGCAAACTGCAAATTTGATTCTCCTGTTTCTTCTTCATTCTCCTCTGGTATAAAGCAATTCAGCCTGTCTAGCTTCTTTGAAGAAGGAAATTGCTTTTGAAACTCCTCGTTGATTGTATCCAAACCCCAAGTATAGTTCGAAACAGCTATATCATTTTTCACAATCTTATGATCCTCCATGACACATCCATCCTTAATTTCAACAAAGTCACTGCACTCTTCATTTATTGGGACAATTTCCTCCTCACTGCCACTGTCAGATTCAAAACCGATTTCTTCTTCTATATCAGGGGCGTCTTCAGATGGCTTAAACCTTGATGGAGAAGGAGGATCACTAAAAGATTTAAACTTATTCACTGGTGGGACTTTATTCAGACTTTCGCGAATGATGTCCTCCCAAACTGAAATTGGGCGGCTATCTTCAGCACCAAATATATTGCCAGCATTTAAAGGAATAACTTCCTGAAATCTGTTTATGTAAATAGTAATTAATACAATTTAGAAGCCTTCTTTTAAGTAACACCAAAACATCAAATTAACTTCTGATGTATGTGTGATGCATGGGCGTACTTGAGATTGGAGTTTTACCATCTAACAGAACATGCATCCTCAAATAAATCATGAACCTGACGCTAGGTAAAAGTGCAAATTTGACGGAGAGGAACTTAGTGGTTGGACGAGCAGTTTTAACTTCTACCGAGTGATATCATTGGTAAAATACAGGAACCATGTGAAACACTTTAGACCAAATATATACTGCCATACCTTCAACTCTATATACTAACAATGGTTGGTGACTAATTTATCCCCTAAAAAGGAAAAACCATGACTGGTGACTTATGAGCATAAAAGTCATTCTGCCGAAGCAATTTTCTAAACTACCTATGTTGTGTGAAGATCAATATACAACACTCCTTTTGCATAATTTGCAGATCTGGACTTCACAAACAAAGAGAGCTACTTACCCAATCACATAAATGTCAGCAGGCTCATTAACATCCAACCAGCTATCAAGGTCAAGATCTTCTGGAGGAAATCTTCCTGCAACATTCCATGTGCCAACACATACTCTGGAAGCACCACACTCAGTAAATTTTTCTGGCTAAACAAATATAATGCCACGGACTAATATGGAAACAGTATTTTTGGATCAAAAAGTCCAAGCAAAAGATGCATACCTAATTTCTTTTGTGTTAATATACTGTGCCCTAAATGTTTCTGATTTTCGTCTTCTTATTTTGGGAAGAGCATCTGAGACATAAAAGATCACCAACATTTAGCAAAGTATAATAATGAAAGAAGGATTATAATTAGGTAAGAGAATAATGGTAACATCAAGAACCCCGACTATTTGCATGTAAATGTTAACATTCAAAAAGCCATTACAATGTATTTCCAGTATCCTTCTATTTTACATTCCCCTTAAACATCAAATACAGAATCCTTGCCCCTATATGATCCTTTATTGATTCTTAACTAATACTCCCTTTGTCCAACTTTATGTAAAACATTTACCATCTGCAAGTCATATACTGCTCTTTTTTACATATTAGTACCTATTAAATAGTGAGACTTGCAGAAGTAAATTTTACTTTTAAAATCAAGAAATCCATGTCAAGCTACACCGAAAATCAATCATGTTGAGTCTGTTGACACTGTGCTATAACCCTTTCCATCATTCATTTGAGATGATAAATTATTTGAAGAGAATAAAACCTAAAGGAAATTCAAAAGTTCATTATCCATGGGCTTACTCATCTGACGATATCCAGATCAACTACAGCAGCAAAATCCCAACAACAACATAAATATCAAAGAGCAGCAAAAAGACTACCAAAGCAGAAAATGAACACTTTAGATAAATTCCAAACTAAATTGAGCAACAAACAATTCTATTACCGTCAATACCAACTTGTCCGCCTTTTGCATCGCTCAATCCCGACTGCCTCGGCCAGTCACAGAATTCTACACAGCACAAAATGGAACGGCAAAATTAGCTAATCTAAGAATACAAATTCTCACAAAAAAACAATTCAAAAACAATAGAGCACAATAATAATTAAAAATAAAGTCAGTCTGCTGCACTAAGCATCTTACTTTACATTATTCATTTTCACAGCTCGAACAAACGAACCATACAATAACAACACAATTTCAAAAAAAGTTGAGAAGATGAACCTTGTTCGGAATCGGAATCAGAACCAGGATCAGAGTCAGGGTCGGCACTGTAATCGGAATCCTTAGCACTAAAATTGAGCCATTTGCGCATCACCACTCGCGGCCAAAAAAGCTGTAGGCACGTGCAACCGAAACACAATTTTTCAGCCCAACTTCTCTGCAATTCCTCACCTCTACATCAGGAAAAAAAATACACCAAAAAATAGAAAAAAAAAATAACGAAGAAATCGTAATTACCTGAGTTTGATGCTGTTGCCTTGAGCTCTCTCTCATTTTTTATACCTTAATTTTTTTCGCTTTTTTTGGTGAATTCAAAGAAAAAAAAGCTACGAAGAACAAAATGAAGAAGAAAATTAGTTGAAAAGTTTTTAGAGTAAAGAAGACGAAGAAAATGGGGTTAACGAGTAACGACCACTATGTAGGGCGTCGTGGAAATTGCAACGGTATTTGAGCTGTACAATTTGATTAGGGATATTCAATTAAGATAATTAATTAAATTAATGGGATATATTAAAATGATTAAGGAAGGCGGAGGAGATTAATTAATTTAATGAAGAAATACTTGTGGCTAAGAATAGTTGTGATATGGTAATGGGATTTGATTATGAATTAACTCCAGATCATCACTAATCAGCATGACACTAATAAACTGTGAGACGTGGGGTTAAAGTAGAAATTGTATTATATTTTATGTTGTATGTGCCATTAAAGAAGTGGTCCATTCTTGTTTTAACTATCTTTTATTTGCCATCACTCGTTTATGTTGTTTTTTTTTCCTCCCACTCGGTATTTGGTGTCCATATAGGAATTCGACTATATCTGAATTAGTGCCGCATAGGCCCCATTTAAAAGGAAATGGGGTTCAAATCCGACACCTCTGATTTAGAAAGGAGCAGTCTCATCCGCTATACCACATCCTTTGATCGTCGTTTAAGTTATATATATATATATATATATTGATGAGTGTTGTTAAAAATAGAGGGCATTTATTCGATTTAGGTATTAGCATTAGCCATTAAATAAATAAATAAATAAATAAAAGATTTTTTTCGATTGTTTCTTTTTCAAATAACTATTTAGTAAAAGATCCTTTTTTATTTATTTGTATTGCAATTTATGATTTTTTTTTATCACCTTCTAAAGATTTCTTCGAATAAACTAAAAATCTTATGAAAAATATATTAACATCGATCTGAAATTATATGAATGCTAATTGTTAGTTTAATATTTGTCAATCTCAAAGCCTATAAACAAAACTATTTTTCAAATATGTGGATAAAAAATGATTATCTCAAAATAAATTATTTGTGTTAACCTATCACCGTTAAAAATAAAGAGTATTTAATATCAGTAACAAATTATAACATATATATATATATATATATATATATATATATATATATAATATATATAACAAAAGAAATGCATATATACACAAACAATTAAGGCAAGATTTTCATAAGATTAGCATTGCTTATTTAGGAGAAAAATTAAATGAGTAGCTGTTCTATTTGTTTGATAGCGTTTAATTGTACAAAAAGCTTTCAAATAATAAGCCAAATATATGCATAGGATACCAAAACCAATATTGGCATATAAAATTACTTATTTTTGTATCAAGATAGATTATAATATATTTTTTTTTCACAGGATTAAGATCACCTCTAATACCTTTTTTTGTTCATTAATATTTATTGTATTACTGAATTTAGAACACATAGATACTTAGTTGATCACTTTATTAAATCAATAATTATTTTTATTTTATTTTTATGATACTTAGTTCATTAGTATCTTCTTATTTTATAATTTTTATCCTCTGCGTATAAAAGAAAATCATCAACTAATATGGAAACAGGAGAATAATAGACAACAAAGTACCTAGGTGATTCCATCCCTTTTTGATATTATTATTATTATATGACAAAAATTGACCCAATAAAAAATAGATTAGCATCACAAATCATTCTTTAAATCCAAGTAAACTAAATATAATTGAAGTAATACTTTGACTTCTAGTGCCACTAGGCCATATTAAAAAGTCCTCCTCCTTTTATGTTTTTATGTGTTTTTTTTCTCTTGGTGTGTTTGTTAGGGTGGAGAATATTTTTTTGAAAAATATTTTTTAATGTTTTGTTATTTAGTTAGTTAAAATGTTTTCAAAAAGTGAGTTTTTTTAGGAAATAATGTAGATGCATGAATTAATGATTTGTTCATGAACCAGGAAAGTAAATAATTTGGGATTAAATTAAGATACGTGTATTAGACTAGTTAGACAATTCTATAAATACCTAGACATTAAAACTAATGTACATGAGTCAACTAATTGAGAGTGCCAAACAATCCCTTAATCCGTCAGAGAGATTAGGTTTTTATTCACTTGTATTCTCAACACGTCCTCTCACATGCAGATGAATTTTTTTTACATTTATGATCAAGCACATATTATGAGTGGTTGAAAAATTCAATCTCAAAATTTCTATTTACTCTGCTACTCATCTCATCTAAAACCTTAAACTTACCAAAAAAATAGTACTCTTTAATTACATTATACATATTCTCAACAATATATACATCATCAAACTCACTTAAACCTACCCACTTAACAATAAGTACACCATCAAACTCACATATATTCTTCCCCTAATCCCCATAATTGGATTGACAAACTAGAAGTCTAACCAACTTTTTTGATTCACAAATAAAACATGTTTTCCATCTATTTTATTTTTGTGGAATCATTAATAACCTCTTAAACGTGTTTGATATATTTCATTTAGATATTTCAATCACGATACCAACTGTTTTAGTATATAAATGAAATTTATTGACAAACTATAAAACAAACTATATGCTTATTCTCATGCGTCCTTAAAATAGATAACTAATCATATAAGATATGCATCTTCGTTAATTATACACATGAACATCAATCAGAAACAAATTAGAGATTTATGTGAAGAAAGTCACAAACCATTTTTGGCCATAAAATATGGTTCAAAAGTGGCCTATATTTTTCTACTTTCATAATTAAAAGCAAAACCAAATATGGCTAAAATACAAAGACAAGTTCGGTGGTTCATTCATCCTAACCATAAAATACAACAACTATCTTGTGAGCAAACAAACACACTAATAAAAATAAAACACATTGCCAACAACGTTTGATGTCTAGGCCATCTTTTGGACAGTTCCTAAGTAAAGCGGACAGTACACGCAGGAGTGCTGAGTGTACGTAAGAGGTTTTTTTCATCATAAATTAATAAAAAATTTGCATTATAAAATTATCGAGTTAGCTTAATGAAAAAATGTACGGTGAAAAATAAATTCGTATTGGAACACTAAGAAACTTCCTAAAAGATGATGATCACGTGTGGTAAAATATCCAAACACGTGAACCTAGTAACATGAAGTTTCGTGGCTAATATTGAAATTTTCCTTTTTTTAGCAAATTATAACTTCTTTCAGGACTTTTTAGGCTGGTGAATTTTGAGACTTTCGGGAATGGGTCTGACCACAAGGGTCTATTGTATGCAGTCTTATCTTATATTTTTGTCTGAGACTTTTTCAAGGTTTGGACATATGACCTCCTAGTCACAAGGAGACAACTTTACCAGTCACATTTAATATCATCATTTTTTTTTGGTTAAAAATTTAATGCCATTATTGCTGCGGCTTCCGTCTCAATCAAAATTAGGATTTTAAAAGTTAAATTAAAAAAAAATTAATTGAATTTTTTCCTTGTATTTTGTTAAAATATAAATATTATAACGTTTTTAAGAAATTTCTTTATTATCAAATTTGATATTGATAAACAAGACACATAAATAGAATTATCAAAAAAAGTTAAAAGTATAATTCGTAAAAATAACTTTTTTATGATTATGAAACGTGAAAAGGATAAAAATAAACAAGTTGAGTAATTATGAGAGTGATATATTTGTTAAAATATTGATTAATCGGGGGCCCTAGTAATTAGTGCAAGCATTTTACAATTTTTAGCAATTAATGCGTTTAGCACTTTTCTATCAAGTAGTAGTGCAACTTTTATTATAGGTAAAAAATTCCATGGTCCACTTTTCTGTAAATAAAAACAAAATATATTACTATTACTAGTATAAAATAAACAGAAAAGAAGAAAATGGAAAAAAAAAAAGGGGGACAAGTTTGTGGTTTTCCTTTTTAAAGTGCCTCACTTTTAACAAAAGACTCTTTTTAAAAAAAAAAAAAAAGTTTCACACACACAAAAAAAACATTTTCTAAATTTTACACAATCCAAAAATAGTGTAGAAAAAGAGAACAAAAATGAAACAAGAATGGAATATTATGCAAAGTGTACCCAAAAATACCATCAACAATTGTGGCAGAATAATTTATTTTAGTAAAAAGCAATTCCCATTTAATAAGTCTAATATCACACAAATCTTACAACAACAACAACAACAACATACCCAGTGAAATCCCACAAGTGGGGTCTGGGGAGGGTAAGATGTACGCAGACCTTACCACTACCACATAGGTAGAGAGGCTGTTTCCTGGAAACCCTCGTCACAAAAACCCATCAGCAGAACATATCACACAAATCTTAAAAACCTTAAATCAGATAAAAAAAATCCACCGACGATAACATATCCAATGAAATCTCACCAATTTCTGTTTCATACAAACTGTTTTTGAAAACTCTCAACTCAAATATGTCAGTCCCAAAAACAGAAAATATCAAAAAGCAAATAGGCTATGAAACTTCGGTGTTGTAATCTTAAAATTTTTCTGAATCTTAAGCAGAAAAGGACAATAACTTTTGGCCTATGAATATCCAGTTGAAAACAAGAACATACTAAAGTAAAAAGGATTGCTAGAATAATCAATTAGTAGCAAACCCAAGATTAATTTTTTAAAATTTGTTATCCTTGATAATTTATTTATTTATTTTTACTTCGTAGATGAAGACAGAACTTACCTTTTGTCCTGTTGAATCTCTTTCTTTCTTTGTTTCTTCAATGGCTTCTCTGCATCTGGAGTTGAGCTTTGTGAGTGGCTGGAAAAAAGTTGAAGACTTTTGTCTGTGTGATGTAGAAATTAGAAATAAAATGCAATAGGGGAAGTTTCCATTCACAAAAAAGGACAGCCTTTTATAATCACATTATCAAACACAATCAAGACACGTGTCCCCCTTACTTTTAGCTGAAAAATTGCAAAAATCGAACCGATCGATAAATTAAATCGATATAAATGTTATTGGTTTGTTGTTATTGAGTGATTGGTTCGATATTGATTTTTACTATTAAGTTATTGGGTAAATCGATAACTTAATAAAATTATAATAATTTACTATTGTGTCCCTTCATAAATATCAAATATTAGTAATTTAATAGTAAACACAATAACATTAATTTACCTATTTGGACAACTTGGTTTTAGCTTTAATTTTTGTTTGTAATTGACTAATTATAACTTTTGCAAGTTTATAAACATAGTCTTAGTACTCCATCTATTTTTATTAATGCAAATTTTATTATCATTCTTATTGGGTAAACCGTAAACCCAACCGTTGACTTAAAGCCAATAAACTGAAAATCGGTAAAAAATATTTTATTGGTTGTTATTGGTTTAGAATATTTCAAAAATAAAATACCGATAAAGCGAACCGATCGATGCATACCCCTACTTTCATCGGATTTTACATGTTATTTTTTTATTTGATAAAGTATTTTCTAAAAAATTAAAATCTATAATTTAAAATAACTATTAAATATTCATAGAACATTAAAAATAAAAAGAAGAATTTTTAAAATAAATTATTTTTAATTATAATAAGATTTTCTTTTTAACAAACTAAAAAGAAAAAATAATTCATAAAATAAGACACAAAAAATAAATAAACAAAATAACTTATACGCACATAATTAATATGTACGTAATTCTTATCAACTGCGAACGACTCTTTAATACATGAATAATTTTTTTCTAGCAAACAACCCAGCAATCACTTGTAAAATAGTCATCGATTTGAAATTTATTTGTAAAATTTGAAGCTTAAAATTGAATTAGTGATATAAAGGCACGGTCCAAAGTGGACAATGATACTACTATTTTTACTTATTTACCCGTGATGTTTAAATAAAATGTACATTTTCCTTTTTATTATACTTGATCTTTATTAAAAATAGAGATTTTATTTTATTTATTTATTTTAAATCAAGACAATTTTAATATTTTTTCCCATATTAAATATTAAAAAATTCATAGATTGTAGCAATCAAATTTTCAAAATATCATTAATAAAATTAATTTTATAAAATATGGGCACAATACATAAATTAGCCTCTTAACTTGGAGGCAAATCATAAGTTGGAATTCTAACTTTCAAAATTCAAACAGACATTTTAACTTGTCCCTTTTTTGTCAATTAGGCACAGCTGTTCAACAGCCAAAGTGCGTGAGATACGATCTCGCTGACGTGTATTTTATGTCCAATCTCGTGATGTCATGTTATTAACTTATTTCATCTAATTTTTTATTCCACCTCGGACCCTCATCCCCCCTACCCCCAATTTTGTAAATTTAAATTTTTTTACTCCACCCTGGACCCTCTTCCCCCGCCCCCCACCCCACAAAAAAATTACAAAATCATTTTATGAAAAATTCAAATTTTGTAAATTTTAATTTTTTACTCCATCTCAGGGCCCCCATCTCTCCACCCAGCCCCCCAAACCCCATACAAAAAAAATTAAAAATTTTTATATTTACTAAAAATTAAAATATCAAAAATTTTAATATTTTTACTCTACCTTGGGCCTTATCCCCCACCTCACCCAGCCCCCAGCCCCCACCCCACCTCCCATTCCCATACAAAAAAATTAAAAATTTACTTTTACAAAAATTAAGAATTTTGAAAATTTTAATTTTTTACTCCACCCCACCCCTAACCCCCCACCTTTACCCTCCACCAAAAAATTTAAATATTTATTTTAAAAAAAATACTTCAAATTATGAAATATTTTTTTAATGTGAAAAACTAGAAGAAAAAAATCTTGAAGATTAGTATTAGAAAGAAGGAAAAAAAATCGTATTTTGGTTTGAAAAATAATTAATATATATATATATATATATATATATATATATATATATATATATATATATATATAAAGGAATGTTATTAGGGGTAAAATAGATAATCCACCCTCTTTTTACCGCTGTGGGCTTCAGAAAAGAGCGATCACACGCTCTATTTTCGTGTGCAACACGCGTTTTGCCAGCTCAAATGTTTGTGCCTAATTGATAAAAATCGAACAAGTTAGAGTATTTATTTATGTATTTTAAAATTTAAAGTTTGAACTTATAATTTGATTTCAAGTTAAAGAAGCTAATTTATGACTTGCGCCTAAAATATAAGTTTAATAAAAGAAAATTAAATGACATATGAGACCAACCAATATGAAATGATGAGCGTATTCATTTGACCTTTTTTTTTTTTTTTTTGGTTTAAGCGGTGGACATTTATTAGACATTTTAGTTGACCCTATTTGGCACCCATTGATTGGAAGTGAAATTTTTTAAAAATATATGAATGTTTCCAATACATAAATTAAGTAGTACTCTGCCTGTTTTGGGAAAAAGGAAATTTTAATTTGGAGACTTAACAGGTAGAGCATGAAGTATTTTAATAGTTTAAATACCTTTATTATTTTATTTTCTACTATTGAATGTAATTTGTTCTACAACTCACTAAATCAAGAAAGCAATTCAATAACTAAAAGAAGAAAAAGTCCTGCCATAATGTAATTCTACCTATTATACCATTAGCAATCGAAGTCGAACATACATACGATGCGTGAATAGCCAGGAGGAAAGAAAAAATGATAAATGATAATGAGAAAGGGCATCGCGTCTGGACGGGTGGAATGAATGAGCGAAAGATGTCATGCTATGGAGTGGAAAAATTTTCGATGCTAAAAAGATGTTCAACTCTTCAATCATTAACAAGAAGAAAACGACCTTTTCTCCTTATTGTTGCAACACCGACTAATGTCTACTAGCGCGAGTTGTCTGACATTCAATGTTTATATAAGGTCTTAATTAAATTTTTATTTTTATTTGAGAGGTGATGCTTTATATAATTAAAATTTTCTTAATATTAAAGTAATTATTCTAAATATTCCACAACGATCAACAAAGTTGCATAAAGTCAAAGCTTTGTCTAATCATTTTTGGTAGCTAAGAACACAACACCAAATTAATACAACTAACTAAAATAGTGGCTGAAGTTATATTTGTTACAAATAATATAGGAAAAATAACTGTTTCAGTCCTTGAGTAATTGATTAATTCCAGTTTTGATCCTCATATTATTCAGTTAAAACATATTTAACCTTCAATAAAATTAAGCAAGCATACTATTTCTGGTAAAAAAAAATAATGCTAATATAATGTTCATGGATAAAATTTATATCCGGAAATTACAAAACATGTAGGGTTAGGGATTTATCATTTGTTGCTTCTTTGTAATAATGACTGATTTAACTAATTCATGACATTTCATCTTCGATATAATTAATGCTATGTGAATTGTTCTTTTGGAATGAATCAAAAAGAAAGAGATATACCTAAAAAGAATTTCATTATAAATTAAATGAAGAGAAGAAAACTCATATATTCTATCTTTTTGCTCATAAGGTTTTTTCTTTAATTAGTGGAAGTGTACAAATATTCGATTTTGATACTACTCTTTAAGTTATATTCTAAGTTTATTATTTTTGTAAATATGTCCAATTTGAAAAAAAAAATGTTATAAATTAAATGAAGAAAAGCGAATTCTTATATTCGAAGTTGATGATTTTTGAGAATTTATCCAATTTAATTTTTTAAAAAAAAGATATTTTCCACTTGAAGTTTAGATATATTATGATTAAAGTTTTTAAACATTTGCACATAAAGTTTAGGTGAAATTTTTTCCTATAAACATCAATTTGTTATTTGAATTTCAACAATAAAATACATCATCAACAACAATAATAACATATTCAAAGGAATCTCACAAGTGGGGTCTGGGTAGGATACAATGTACGCAGATCTTATCAATACCTCATAGAGGTAGAGAGACTGTTTCCTAAGAATACATCATCAATATGCTCAAATTTATTTCAAACGAGCTCTAATATAAAACTTGTTATTTTGTATACAAATAATTCTAAGTTAAAAAATTGAATAGCGTGAAATTTATGGACTCGTCGTTTTCAGTCATTTTCATCCTTTTGTTTCTCTCACTGGATTTTTCTGTCACCCTATCTTAAGCTTCAATGGTGTAGAGATCATTGCCAATCAAAGCAAAATTCATTCTAGTACTGTTTTCATTGTCTTCTTTTCTTGTTTCCACACAAAATTACAATTAAAAAAGTTAAAAGAAAAAGAAGCTTTTATTAAAGACACCAAAATTGACAAGTAGGGAGTGGTGTGTTTGATACGAAGAAAAACGTTTTATATGTATGCTAGCTGTAGCGCGATAGTTTTACTAATTTATAATAAAAAAGTTTCTGAATTAATACTTGGTAAATTAACAATTTTTTTAAGATGATATTTTTCTCTGATTTGGATTTGGACCAGCTGAAAAATCTCTGATTCGAATAAGATAATATATTTTCAAAAAAAAAATCTGTAGAAATATATGGTTCTATTAATATTGAATTAAAATATTCGTTAAAATTATAAAAATATCTAAGACAGTTTAGTAAAATATGATTCTACTGGCTTTTGTAGTTTTATGAAAAAATATTTCTAGTTGAAACTCATCTTTAACTTGTTGCATTCAAAAGTTTCAGGTATTTATTTTTTAAATCGAACTAAAAAATTTGTGTAGAATTATTCTAGACGTTGTAAGTGTTTTCTTACGCGTAGCTAATTCCAAAAATATTATATCATTTTCAACTTCATCATCAACATTAATTTTTTTTATGGTATGTGCAATTTTTTTTATCTCTAAACATCTAAATATTATCATTCTCATCTGGATCATCTAACATGTTATTAAATCCTTTAATAAGAATAAAGATTACATTGCATTAGGTATATCATATATTGTACTTTATGTATAATGACTTTTCTTTATATTAATTCAACAAATATGATACATAAATTAGTAAAATATAATAATTTTGATGTAATTAAAATTGACCTTCATTGAATATCAAAAAACACTCTTTAAATAATATATATTAATTTGTTAATTAAATAATATTTTTATAAAATATTAATATTTTATAATATCGATAATATTAATTTAGAGATAGTTCGAAAACTATAACGGAAAGTCAAATTAGTGTGAATAATACTGTTTTCTAGTGCAACTAAAGGCCCCTTGCAACTTCTTTGAGTTGAGACATCCAATGCTTGAATTTTGCCTTGTTACTCATTTGTAGATTAAAAAAAATATTATTTAAATATATATATATATATACACACACCTGGGTTGCTGTTCGGAGGATTAAACCTGACTGCTGGGACAAGTTTAGTATACTTTCTTCCCTTTATCAGCAAGCGGTATAGTCACATTACAATTATTCCACCTGTACAGGTTATTTTATTTGGATGTAATAGTGTAGTGGCAACTGCACACGGGGTTGATATGAGACATCTGTTCTTGATTGACATCCTTTTGTCACTATTTCTTTTTCGAAAAATGCAGCCCCTGACATTAGTCGTCTATGGAGATCCAATATTCGGTATTGAATCAATCTAACATTTCGTTTGTGAAATCTATCTTTTTTATTTTCATAAAATCAAATAATTTTTTATTCATTTTTTTCTCATTTTTAAGGACTTACTTTCCAAGAAAAAAAAATTCAAAAATTTTAATCAATCGAATATGAAAAAATCATAGTAAAACAATATTGAACACACCCATAATGTTCTATTATTACTAAACTTTTCTATTTATTGTTGATGGTAAAGTAAAAAATATTAATAAGATAATTCAGGAAATACAATAATTACACACCTAAAATTCAAACTAGCAAATTTTACATCACTTTTACTACCATGCTAGACACGTATTTATGTCGATGGGTTCCATCAATTTATATCTAAAAAAAGTAAAAATACTCCCCATCCCATTTTACGTGGCACTTCTTCTTTTTTAGTCCGTCCAACAAAGAACATCAGCTTACTTGAATTAGAAACAATTTCTCTTTTTACCGTTAATGAAATGATTTTCAACCATACAAATATTTATGAATGATTTTAGACTACAAGTTTCAGAAATCTTCTCTTTTTTTCTTAAACATCATGTCAAGTCAAATAATGTCACATAAAATGAGACCGAGGGAGTATATCTGTTTTTGTTGATATTTTTATAGTAATTATTCAATGAACAAGATTTAATTGAATCTTAAATCGAACAAGTTTTGATGATTATGACATACTCATCATAAACACTTGCAATATGGAATAAGTTTAATAGCCAACATTATAAAATTTGTTGCTGATATTGATGAATTGCATCATGTCCCCCTAATTATTATTAGATTTGTCAATTATCAATACTAAACTAAAATAAATTAGTCACAAGTACTCAAGTTGGACTTTTCAAGTAATGAAATTAAAAAAATTTAGTACGAAAATCTATGTTTATACAGATAATGGGCACATGCTACACTCAAATACCGTTAGATTTATTTGATGACTCTATTCACAAGAATATATTCTTATTCTTGTTTCCCCCATAATTCAAAATTAATTAATTTATAGTTATGATAAGTACAAGAAATTAATTTAATTAGTTTATCACATGCTTATGATTACCTCAAATAATATCGCTATACGTGTATAAGTATAGTGATTGACTAACTAATTATATTGCACTAATTGTATCAAAGATTATTTTTGTCCTAACTCAATACACATTATACTTGCTAATTAATTCAAGGCTGAACCGCTGACATGAAATATAGGAGAAGAAAATAATTTATCATATATTTAAGTTATACTGTTTTGCACGTACGAGTCGCGTTAATTTAAAATTATATATATTTATTATTAAATAAATATAATTCGCGTAAATAAAATTAAATAAATACTATTAATTTGATGCAATAGTAATAGTCTATTGTGAAACAACAAAGATGAGAAAATCAATTCAATTGCTTATATATAATATGAATATATTAATCATTTTTTATACATAAAGTAATAATTTAGAGTTGAATAGTTAGAAGTTACACATAATTGATTAAAATTTAAAGTAAGAAAATATTCTATCTCAAATATAATTTTACTATTTCTTTTTAAATTTATTATATTACATACTTTTTTTAACAAAATATTTGATAGTCAAAATTTTTGTCAATTATTTACATAGAATAGTCCTAATAAAAAATGAATCTAGATATAAAGGAATTCTAATCCAAAAGTAAATCTTAAAATTAAAAAATAAATTAAAAAAAAGCAAAAAAATGATTTTGTCCAAATAAGAGTATTTCAACGAAGGATAAAAAGTTCAAATAATATTTTTAAAAGCCTTCATACTTTTAATATAATATAGAGAAATTAGTTGTGATTGACACGATATAAAATAACAACTTCAGTGAAATTCCTTAATTTCAACTCAAACATTATTATGTATAGACATGAAAAATGATTATAAATAAACGTTAAATATACGTATTTAAGAACTTGTTAGCATCTCTGATTCTTCAACTCTAAATTTGCCACTATATATTAAGAAGTGCATATTGTTATAATATGTTAATATTGTTAATGAATATATAGAAAAAACTTTACGCGTAGTTGTGGTTAATTATATACTAGTAGTATTTGATTAGTAAGAATTCTATTAATTAATCAAAAATCCATTATCGATACATGAATGAGGAAGACAGCATTTTATTTAACAATTGATGACATGTTGTAATAAGTGGACTAATTTGATTAGTTGAAATCATAGTATTAAGTTTGTGAAACATTACATGTGCTACATAGTCAATGTTTGTGAAATGTGAATTATGTCATATTAATTCCAGTTCATACCTAAACAGTACCAGTTGGAAGCCATATTCTGGTTCTAAGAAAAAAAATAATTATAGTAGTAATTACTGTTAATTAGTGGTGATGGTATGATTTTTCTTGAGTTTTTTTAAAAATATATAAAAGAAAATAGATGAATAAACTAAAAGAATTTAATATGTATATCAAAAAGATAACTTTATATACACAATGTAACTAATTTCTGAAGAAGAAAATTTAGATGAACTCTCTTGTGGTAAGAAAAAAAATCTTTCTTGCGGTATCCTAGAGCCATTCAAGTTAATTGTAGTTTCTCCTATATAATTAGATTTACCCAATAAGATTTGTGGAGTGATAAATACTAACGTACTTTATTTTTAGTCAGATTTTGGTTTCAAGCCTTTCAAAATAGAAAATCTTCTTTATTAATTAGGGAGAAATTTACCTTTGGTTATGAAATTTCTGGTCGATCATGTATATTGAGTTTTATAGTGATCGGATGGAAACTTTTCTTTTTAGAAAAAGTAGATTTATGGTGTATGGTTAATTCATGTGTCCTAGGCTTGGGTCATGACACTTTTGAGTAAAATGCAATCTGTCAATTCATGTGTTTGACTTGTCACCTTGTTTCTAAGTAATTTTCAATAACGAAAATTTTATGTCAAATCTTAACGGTTAAACCGATAATGGTCAATGATCGATCAATAAATAACCGATAAGCCAATATCTTAATGGTTCTATAACGGTTTAGTATATCTACAAGTCGATAACCGATAAGACGAATAGATAAACTTCAAAATCGAATCGAACCGTCAATATGAAGCAATAATTAAAATTCATGTGAAAAGTTATTTTTTTAGTTCACTTAGTCCAAATTGGATGACTTTCAAGTGATAAAAATTAAATGGAAAATTGATTTTTGGATGATAACTTTTAAAATTGAAGGACTTTTTAGATTAAAAAAAGTTTTTGTCAAAGATAATTTTAAAATAGGATTATTTTATAAAATAGTAAATAAATTTTTTTGTGGTAAATTAAAAATTAGATGATCTCTCCTAAATTTAATCCAAAAATATCTTTAAAAATTATGGTCCATATTTAATAGAATTAAATTAGTTTTAAAAGTTGATGAAAAATAAAAAAGAAAAGATGAGAGAAGTTGAGCAAAGAAATAAGATTGGAAGAAAGCTTCATTATTAGTGAAAAAATCTCATAGTTTAAAAATGAATAGTTCTCTCTCGAGAGCTCTCGACGCACGTTAGTGTACATCATCGGAGGAGTCACAGCCATGGCGAGAGGACGAGAACGAGAAAGACCACAAAAAATACCAATAGTTACTTTTGGAAGCTTAGTAGGAACAGGAACTAAGACTCAAGAGGTAACTGAGCAACCAACTTCTGAAGGTCTGCCTCTCAATGAAACAATGATTGAGGAAAATAGTAATGGCCAGATTACAAGCTCAACGAAGCTAGACAAGGCTGGATTTGTAGAAGTACAACTGGATCTCACGAACCAGACACCTGAAACAAGCCACAAGCAAATTACAACTTTAGGAACCAATGGAACAGTAGAAGAAAAAACTAGATCTACAACATGGATAAGTCTGTTGTGAAAATTGAGAGACAAGTGACAAAAAAGTCTGAAAATTAATTTTGGTGACAAGTTTGACCAAGACCGGTCAAACTTGTCATTAGTTAAATTAATTATTTGATTAAGTTAATGATGGGTGTAAGTGTAAAGTTTTAAAACTTTTGGAACCCATATGTAACTTTTTTTTAAAAAAAAATAAAAATAAAAATAAAAATTATTTTTTTTAAAAAAAAATTTAAATTTTTTTTTCTTAAAAAAAGAAAATTCCAAGCGGTTCATTTCGCATGTTCCGCGACCAGTCCGCGTCGCGGAATGGTCGCGTAGAAGCGTATAAGTGCGACTTAAGTTTTTTTTCTCTAAGTCTCGATCCGCGATCTCACCGCGTCGCGTATCGATCGCGCAGTAGTGTATTTATTTCCTCGTTTTTCGCGTGACCCTAGGACTATATAAAGTCCCTTAGCCGTTTTTAGGGTTTCTTCTTTCTTTCCTTAGCCGTTTTCCCGTTTTCTCTGATCTCTCTCAAATTTTTTGCCCTATTGTTCAAGTTTTCAAACTCCTACGCGACGCACACTCATCTAATCTTGAAGTAAAGTAAGTATTTTCTTCTAAATGTCCAATTTTTGTTAGTTTTTGTTGTTGGATTTGGTTATTGCATAATTTGAAGTATAGGTGTTGTTGTTTTTGTTATTAAGTTGGAGAAATATGTTAGATTTATTGTTTGAGTTATATTATTTAAAGAATTTGTGATGGTTTTCATATAAAAGATTTAGTTAGGGCTTTGTTTTTAGTCTTTGCTTTTGTAGTGAAAATTGAGAGGAAGGTGACAAAAAAAATTGTAAATTATGGTTATTGTGATATTTCAAGTATGGTTGTTGTTGTGATATTTCAAATTTGTGTTAGTTTGGTTCTTGGATTTGGTTATTGCATCATTTGAAGTATAGGTGTTGTTATTTTTGTTATTAACTTGGAGAGATATGTTAGATTTGTTGTTTGGGTTATATTATTTCAAGAATTTGTGAAGGTTGACATATAAGTGGTTATGGTGACATTTGAAGTATGGTTGTTGTTGTTTTAGATATTAGATGTGTTGGTTGATTTAGTCTATTTGAAGAAATTGTGTTGATGCTTTATGTTTAAAAGAATTTGTGATGCAATGAAGAAGATATTTATTGGGGTGAAATTGTTTTGTTGCAGTTGTCAATGGCTTCTAGGGCAAGACGTACAGGGCAACCCGCTGCAGTTGGGTCCTCTAGCCGCAGGCGGCGTAACAGGGAAGTCCCAGAGGTCCCCCCAGCCCCGTCGCGCACTGGCCAGCGCACTATATTTGGGCTCCGGGCAGTCGACCGAGAGGGACACAGGTGGTACCGGTCTCATGATGAGACGAAGTACTTCCCCGATGTGCCTATTGATGGGGACTCCCTGGCACGCGAGTTCCCGCGCATCTATCAAAGGTGCATGGATTATCAATTGTTGTTCCTCTTCAACGATCCCTTACCATGCAACCTCAGCATGGTTAGGGAATTCTATGCCAATATGAAGAAGGAACCTCGCTCACAGGTGATTATTGTGCGGGGAGTTGAAGTAAACATAGGCCCCGTTGCCATAAATGCCATTTTGGGCACTGCAAATTGCGATTCTGGGCCTTTCACTGATATGCAAGCGCAACCCCCGTACCGTATCATCTGGCACACACTTGCGGGAGTTAACTCCACGGCAAGATGGATAAGGCACGTTGGGCGAGGACACCACCAAAGCTTCCCCTTTGCCCACATGAATCGGGAAGCTCGGGTGTGGCTCAAAATTGTTATGCATTCCTTCTTTCCGGGGCAACACTTTACTGCCGTGACCCGAGACCAAACTTGCTTGGTGTATGCCCTCATGACGGGCATGGAGCTTAACTTTGGGTCAATTCGTAAGTCCTCCATGAGGAAAGCTAGAGTCCATCGTGGTCGCAGGTATGCTTTCGGGGGCCTCATTACTGAATTGTGCACTCGTGCAGGTGTCCCGAGCGAAGCGGCGGACGATTGGCCCGTGATCCAGGCCCCACTGTGCAATGTGACCAACATTAAGGGGGCAGAGGAGTCTACTGGGCCAATCCTCACCACTGCTAAGCGGAACCATCGGGATGAGCTCATTATGGCTCGCATGTACGGGCTTGAGATGCTGAGGCATAGGACGGGCGGTCGCGCATCTACGGAGGAGGAGTTGACTGAAGTTGCGGCCCGCTACCCTCTCAACGACCTGGCAAATGCTGTGCTGGGCATCGAGCCTACCTTTGTGGAGCCCCTTGATGATGATATCCCCACGGACCCCGAGGCAGGACCAATGGGATCCGACAGTGATGAGTATGACGTTGAGGACGAGCCGCCATTAGCCACAGGAGAGGACCCAATGTTGCCCGATGATGATGAGTAGTTTAGTAGTTTAGTTGCTTGTGTATATTTCAGACATTGGTTGTGTATATTTCAGACAATGTTTATGTTATTTAAATCGTATTTTTAAGACATATCGTTGTTTTTATTAATTTCATTGCCATCAATTAATCTTGGATACCAATTTCTTTTTAGACATATATCATTGGTACGTTGCAATAGTAGGTGCCGCGAACGATAGTATGCGTATCAGGATGTAACATATAATATAAATATTCAGAAATGTCATGTAAATTTGAGCCTTTTTTTGCGAACAAGAACGTCTTTACATTTCCGATTGACCCGGGAGTTTTTTTGGGAGTTTTTTTGGGTGAACCAACATGTCTTAACATATTGAAGGTTGTGTAGGTGTTGGTTGAATTTTTCGGGGCCCGGAACGAAAAATCCCAAAAATTTGGGTCACCAAAACAGTGTGCATCCGCGACCTGTCCGCGTCGCGGATGCGTCGCGGACATGCACATTTCCAGTGCTGAAAATGTTGCGTGGTTTTGCGATCGACTCGGGAGTTTTTTTGGGAGTTTTTTTGGGTGAACCCACATGTCTTAACATATTGAAGGATGTGTAGGTGTTAGTTGAATTTTTCGGGGCCCGGAACGAAAAATCGCAAAAATTTGGGTCACCAAAACAGTGTGCATCCGCGACTTGTCCGCGTCACGGATGCGTCGCGGACATGCACATTTTCAGTGCTGAAAATATTGCGTGGTTTTGCGATCGACCCGGGAGTTTTTTTGGGAGTTTTTTTGGGTGAACCCACATGTCTTAACATATTGAAGGTTGTGTAGGTGTTGGTTGAATTTTTCGGGGCCCGGAACGAAAAATCCCAAAAATTTGGGTCACCAAAACAGTGTGCATCCCCGACCTGTCCGCGTCGCGGATACGTCGCGGACATGCACTTATATGTTTTTGTGGGAGTTATTTTAGGGATTTTTTTGGGAGTTTTAATTGCTGTGAATAAAACAAGATAATAATTAGAGATATAACGTTTACTAAAAATATTCATCTTCGACATTTCATAAAAGTCTGAAAAATAACAAAATTCATACGTTTAACATCAAAATGTGTATATAATTACAAACATAAAAAAATATATGTTTTTGAGATCAACTACTGCTCCTCCGTAGACGTTGCTTGCTGCTCCTCCATCTCAGATGCTGCCGGCTGCTTGTCCTTCATCACGACACTTTTGGCTTTTTTCCTTGCAGTCATGATGGCTTTTGAAAGTTGCTTTCGCCTCCTGTGATGTCGAATTGGAGTATAAGGTGACACCAACCTAGACGACGGGATGACACCTCTTTTGGATTGGATGGTATTCAACGATTCCTTAAATGATAGCATCATTTCCATCATTTTATCCATCTTCTCATTATGTGACACTATCATTTCCATCATCCTGCTCATCCTCTCGTTGCAACTTTCGCAACCACAAGTTTGACAAGCTGCTGCCTTAGAAGTCCCGGCACCCAAATCGTGGGATCTACCAAGGGTGAATGGAGTTCCAAAACCACATTCACCACCAACAGGAGAGAATCCACCTATATGTTCATCCCCGGCAGCATTTACACTAGGCATGGTAGCATCATCTACCCCTACCCCAGCAGCATCGGCATCAGCACCAGCACCAGCACCAGCAACCCTAACCCCAACCCCAACCCCAACACCAACACCCACATGATCAGGAGCATTTCTTTTGATGGCCGTTACCCCGCGCAAATCTTTCACCATCCTCACAATCCTAGGATCCTCTTCTCTTTGCCTGAGTGGCATAAATCCCTTGCAGAAGTCCATATCCTTCTCACTTTCAGTCGGGATTAGCCACGGATAAACGACCTAGAAATTTAATAAAATTATATTAGCAACAAAATAGTAAAGTACGAGAATGAAAGCAGTTTTTAAGAAGTACAACAATAGTATGACTTACCTCGTCCTCGGGTGGATCAAAGAGTTCATGCGCCTCCACTCTTGCGTTATTTGGCGCTGCCAACCATCGAAGAAGTCTCGGATAAGACACTTCCTGGTCGAACTCTTTGAATGTTTTCCGAATATAAGGAATGCCCTCAAAAGCCCAAGTCTAAATAAATCAATGGCCCGAAATGTTATTAATTAACATAAATAAATCAATATAAATAAAACAACGAAAATACAACACATACAACTTACCATAAAAGCCCATGGAAAACCATATAGATTGGACGACTGTTTGGTTGATGTCGCCGCCTTCTTCAAATATTGTACTGTTAGTTCATAGCTATCCCGACCCCAAGGATATGCACAGAATGCATCTCTGTCAGCCGATAGCTTGAACCAAGAATCCTTTGCATTAGTCCCTCCATCTCTACCCATAAGAACCACATGGACAAAGTAAACTAGACAGAGGGACTTCTTCACACTCCTCGTCACCTCACTTGACTGCAAAAGGTCAAGAATCTCCTTTGTTTTGCAATGCGTCTTTCCCATTGCTTCACAAATTCTTCTATAGGTCTTTTTAGTTTTTTTGGAGAAGAAGGGAGGAGGAGGTGGGACGTGACAGTTCAAGCCAGTAACAATGCCAAATTCTCTCAGCCCAAAACAAACTGGCATTCCACAATAAGTTATCCAGAAGTCATTCTGGCTACTAATCCACCGACGAATAAGCTGATACATCAGCTTCATTTGAAATCGGGGGATGTTTCCCTCACCTATGTCTAGGTATAATTTCCCAAATACCGTAGACCTAAAGTATCCATCTAAGTCTTGCTTCACTAGAATACTTTTAAAATCCGAATATGGTTTCCCAAGTTCAGATTTAATCCCTATATCCCCTCCCTCATGACGATTTAGAAACCCTGGCATATCAAATCCATAATCGTCATACCTGAATGCCACAACTGTGGCAGCGTCTGAAGCGGGTGATGGACTCCCGACAGGAGTTGAGGGTGTTTCTGCAGCAGGTGAGGAAGAGCTGGCAGCAGCTGCTGGGCTCTGTGGAGCATCTAAGGAAGAGCTGGCAGCAGCTGCTGGGCTCTGTGGAGCATTTGAGGAAGAGCTTGCAGCAGCTGCTGGGCTCTGTGGAGCATCTACTTGACTGGGACCAATACCAGCGTCAGCACACACTGCGTCGACGAGACGATCAAGTTGTTGTTGTTGTGTTTGGTCATCGTCTTCTTCGTCTTCCAATATAATCACTCTTCTAGTACGTCTAGAAGGAGCATCCTCACACTTACCAAAAACCTAAGAATAATGGATGGTGAGATGAGTGAAATGATTGAAAATTTGAAGAGTAGAGGGAAAATACTTACTTGAGTTGATGGTGAAATGAGTGTGCGTCGCGTAGGAGTTTGAAATCTTGAAGAATGGGGGAAAAATTGACTTTGGAGGAGTTGAGGGCCGAAAATCGGGTGGGATTTTGCTAAAAAAGCCCTAAAAAAATGATGGGGCCTTTATATAGTGGTGGGTCCACACGAAAATCGAGGCCCGAAATGCACAAAAAATTCCAACGTCACCAAATAACCTTCTCCGCGACACATCCGCGACCGCGTCGCGGAGCTTCAGTGTTTTCCAAGTCCAATTTTTGGTGATTTTAAGCTACGGTCCCCGAAAAAATCACCAAAGCATGCCAATAGCCTATGGACGGATGCCTATGAATCGGTGATTGCTAGGAACATCTCAGCAGCTGCTGGGAAATGTGCAGCAGCTGCTGGGGTTATCACAGCAGCTGTTGGAAAATATACAGCAACTGCTGGGAATTGTATAGCAACTGATGTATTTTTCCCAGCAGCTGCTGGACACGACCTTCGAATTTTCGTTACTACCTATGGGAAGATGCCTATAATGGGATGCTATCATCCATGTGTAGTGGTAAGTTGAGTTTTGTTACTCCGACTACAAATAAAATGCTAAATTCATGAGTCCTCTTATACATTGACTTCACTTACTCAAAAGTGATAAACAATCAATTGCACATGTGAGTGATGCATGTTATACGGTGGTTGTTTTGATTAATTGGTCGACGTGGTCATCGTTATACATGAATATAAGGAATTTCGTCCAATTCAACACTAGAAATAACTCGATCGAAAACATTTTGTTACAAGTTGTTGTAGCAACTTGGCAACTTGCTGGATTATTCTCAGCAGCTGCTGGGAAAAATACAGCAGCTGCTGGGAATTTCTCAGCAGCTGCTGGGAATAACTCAGCAGCTGCTGGGAAATTCTCAGCAGCTGCTGGGAATTATACAGCAGCTGCTGCGAAATTCTCAGCAGCTGCTGGGAAATTCTCAGCAGCTGCTGGACCCGACCTTCGATTTTTCGTTAGTGCGTATGGGAAGATACCTATAAGGGGATGCTATCATCCATGTGTAGTGATAAGTTGAGTTTTGTTACTCCGACTACAACTAAAATGGTAAATTCAGCAATGATCTTATACATTGCCTTCACTTACTCAGAAGTAATAAACAATCAATTGATCAATCGCACATGTAAGTGATGGTGACAAAGTAAAGTGACTATTGCTTGGTTGCGTCAATACGTTATGTAATACATTAGTAATTATCTTATGCGTGAGGTGGAATCAATAGTGATCTTATACATTGAGATAGTACTGACACAAATAAAATGTTGGCAGATCTACTTCACACTTATTTCGGTGGTTGTTTCGATTAATTGGTCGACGTGGTCATCGTTATACATGAATATAAGGAATTTCGTCCAATTCAACACTAGAAATAACTCGATCGAAAATATTTTGTTACAACTTGTTGTAGCAACTTGGCAAGTTGCTGGGAAATTCTCAGCAGCTGCTGGGAATTATACAGCAGTTGCTGGGAAATTCTCAGCAGCTGCTGGACCCGACCTTCGATTTTTCGTTAGTGCGTAGGGGAAGATGCCTATAAGGGGATGCTATCATCCATGTGTAGTGGTAAGTTGAGTTTTGTTACTCCGACTACAACTAAAATGGTAAATTCAGCAATGATCTTATACATTGCCCTCACTAAGTAATAAATAATCAATTGATCAATTGCACATGTAAGTCACACTTATTTCGGTGGTTGTTTCTATTAATTAGTCGACGTCGTCATCATTATACATGAATATAAGGAATTTAGTCCAATTCAACATTAGAAATAACTCGATCGAAAACATTTTGTTACAAGTTGTTGTAGCAACTTGCCAACTTGCTGGATTATTCTCAGCAGCTGCTGGGAAATTCTCAGCAGCTGCTGGGAATTATACAGCCTCTCCGCGACGCCTCCGCGACGCGGACTGGTCGCGGAGGCACACTGCTTTCGTGTCCCAAATTTTTGGGATTTTTCGTTCCAGGCCCCAAAAAATTCAACCAACACCTACACATCCTTCAATATGTTAAGACATGTGGGTTCACCCAAAAAAACTCCCGGATCGATCGAAAAACCACGCAACATTTTCAGCACTGGAAATGTGCATGTCCGCGACGCATCCGCGACGCGGACAGGTCGCGGATGCACACTGTTTTGGTGACCCAAATTTTTGGGATTTTTCGCTACCCAAGTGCACAAGTAATATACAATGTATTGAGCAATAATAAATTGAGTAAAAATTTATTGAGCAATAATACAAGTAATATACAATGTACAATGTATTAAATAATAATAAATGTTAATTGTTCCATCTATACTTAACATGCATAATGAAAAGACGTTTACAAACACCAAATAAAATAGAGTGTCCTTATGAAACATTCCGCTCAGAGCAAGTAGTTCTCTTGTGCCCAACCCTTTTGCAAATGGAACATCTATTCTTCTTGCTTGGCAGTGATTGTCCGATACTTGGACGCCGCTTATTTGCCCTTCTTCCCACCTTTCCCGTCGCAACATGTGGAGGAAGTATTTCACTTTCTAAAATCTCCCTAGGAACCTCCCAAAATTCTTCCGACGGCACGGGATTGATTTCCTCCGCGTATGCAAGGATGTATGTCTCTACCTTATAGTATTCAGAAGAATACTCATAAATACACCTTCCATAATCTTCGCCATATTGACTCCTAAGCGCGGCCATCGCATGAGGACAAGGAATTTTATCAAGATCGAACACTCTACAACTGCAAGATTTGCAATGAAGATCAACAGTTGCCACTGCATCATGTCCAGAGACAGCATATCTATAGTTGACAATTGGATGCACCAATAGCTTGTTCCCTATAATAGTATTTTTGGAGATCACCTCCTCTATCGAAGGGACCAAGATGGTTGATGCATTGATGAACTCCATTCTTCTTTGGTGAAATTTTTCCCCAAACTTCCTGATTATCGCATCAAATAGAGCAGGAATTGGAAATTCTCTTTCAACAACAAAAAGAGAATTAATCGACTCAGCTATGTTTGATGTCATAATACCGAACCCGTAAATGTTGCAACCGATATTATAGAATTTAATAACTACCATTATTAAGAATAGAGAATTCTAAAATAGTAATTACACATACCTATTTCCAGGAAAAAAAGCCCTGCTCCATCTATGAAATCCAATTTCTTCCAAATGTGCGGCAGCCTGTGGAACCATATCTCTTATTTGATTGAAGTGATCATGAAACTCACTTACATTGTATGCTTGTGCATCCTGGTAAAAATGATATATGATTCTTCCATTGTGAAATTGGGTTCGAATATTTTCACCAAGGTGCCACATGCAACAACCATAATGAGCTGAAGGGTAGATAATTGACACTATTTTTTTAATGCTTGGATGTCTATCCGGAATTATACACAATTCCGGAGTACCGTCTACAAAACTTCTCATTTGGTGAAAAAAATAACGATAAGCCGCATCACATTCAGAGTCAACAACACAGAATGCGACAGGAAAAATATGTTTCTCAGCATCCTGTGCAACAGCAGACAACAAGACGCCACCATACTTCCCTTTTAAAAATGTTCCATCTACGGCTATGACTTTTCTCATATGCCTAAAACCATGAATCCAAGCTCCTAAGGCCACAAAAAAGTACTTAAATTTACCATTTTCATCTACCTCCAACGCCGTTTTGGTGCCCGGATTCACAGTGCTAAGCATATGGCGATATGCGCCAAGCACCGCATATCCATGCTCGTGTGTTCCCCTTATCAAAGATTTTGCAATTTCACTGCCCTTCCAGAGTTTCCAGTAACTAACCTTGCATCCCAATTCAACCCGCAGTGAGGTTCGCATATCTCTGGTAGACGGCCCTTTACCCTCGGGGAACTTATCTTTGAAGTATGCGCCAATTACCTTGGCCGTAGCGTGGGGATTGTGGCTAGTCAGATGCTGAGAACCACAAGTGTGAAACTTTTCATACTTGCTGATGTAAAACCTATCAGAACTTTCAAGCTTCACCGCTCTCAACCACCACTTGCACTCGGGATGCACACACTTGACGCAATACACATTTCGCGAGTTAATCACTTTTTTTATTCTAAAATCTTTCTTCAAACAGGCCATTTTCAATGAAATATCTAAATCTTCCTTATTTCTTAAAGGTCATACCATTATGAAAACCTGTTTCATCATCTTGGAGGTGATTCGACTGTGTCGATTGTGTATTCGCTAGTGTGTTGCTCCCAACTTCTGGGGTCGGCGTCAACTCACCTCTACTTGCTCTATCTAGAATGTCCATAGCCATCAAAGGACATTCATCATTCACAATTTCCAGATCTTGTTGACAATTTTGGTTCTCCAACGCCCTTTCAACCATGTATACCCGTAGAACAGGTCTTCCTTCATCTTCCAGATAAATCCGTAAACTCACTTGATTTTTTATTCGAAAAGGATCCACTCTTTGTTTTTCACCACAAGAATGCATGTAAGTGATGACGATATCATCCGGCTCACAATTTAATTCACAACTACAAATAATTTGATTTACAAAATCATCGTACGAGATATCTCGATTCACAATCATCGCTATCGTCTCGGCCATTTCTTTGTCTTTCCAACGCTAAATAAAATGATTATTAGACTCAACCCATTCACCATGACAATCAACTCCTAATACTATTCTGTCTTCCATGGTTGATCTTCAAGCTACCTATATGAATAACAGTTAAAAGCGCAACATCAGAAAACATGTACAGAAATACAACAATTGCAGCTACTTCATCATATGAAACCAACTAATTTCAGTTCAGCAGCTGCTGCAAAAACTCCAGCAGCTGCTGAATTTAGTCCAGCAGCTGCTGAATTTAGTCCAGCAGCTGCTGCACTCAGTCTAGCAGCTGCTGCACACAATCCAGCAGCTGCTGAACAGTCCAGCAGCTGCTGCGTCTTCTCCAAATCGCCCCCAATGTGCACAAATGGCAACAATGGCCAAATATTCAACAAAACCACAAAACACAAATAAATAGCACCAAATACACTTTTATCAATCATAATGAGGATGGAAACTTACCTTTCAAGTAATTTCTACGGCTATCCGAACAAATGCCCCAAATAAATTGATTTCTTTTCAACCTAATTTGAAGCACAAGTATTGTGTTGGGAAAAATACTAACAACAACAACAACAAGAAGAACACCAAGAAGGAGAACAAGAAGAAGAAGAAGAACAACAACAACTACAACAACAACAAAAACAAATGAAACGATGCAAATGGGAGAAAAATGTCGCGGGGGAGGGGCTTGTGCGTCGCGGGGAAGGGTTGGGCGTCGCGGTGATGGAGGTGAAAAAGAAGGGAGGGTTTGGGGGTATTTTGGGTATTTTGTATTGATGGGTTAAAGTGTAACAAATTGAAGTTGGAGACCTTTTTGCAAAATCAACTTAAACCATTAATCCTTAATTAATTTTTTGTCACCTACACCTAATTCTTAAGACTTGAGTCTTTTTTTTAAATTTTGAAAGTTTTTTGTCACCCTTAATTAAAAAGCCCAAGTCTGTTTGCTAAGAACAGATAAGCTGAGAATGGTATGATACTAGATTACATCACTCCTAAGCTTGTTAATGGACAGAATGTAGTAGAACTAGCCCAAGGAGAAGTAGAAAAGGAGCTACAAAAGTGGGAATCATCCCTAATTACATACTTCATAGGTGAAACTCCTAGATATAAAATGATGCAAATATATATTATGCAATTCTGGACAACAGTAAAACAATCAGAGATGTACTTACATGATGAAGGATACTACATTATCAAGTTTCATACCATGAGTGATATGCAGGAAATATTCTATAATGGCCCTTATACTATTAATAATAGACCCATCATATTGAACCATGGACACCTGAGTTTAACCTAGAAAAGGAGTTCTCTACTTCCATACCTTTGTGGGTGAAGTTCCCAAATCTACCTATGTCTTGTTGGAGTAAGGATTCTTTGAGTAGGATAGCAAGTGCAGTGGGTAAACCTATTTATGCTGATGAATGCACTGCTAATCAAGCAAGAATCTCATTTGCAAGGATGCTAATTGAGGCTAACATCACTAATCCACTACCTAATGAGATCACAATAATGGAACCAAATGAGAGACAGATTCAGCAGAACATTGCTTATGATTGGAAATCAAAATACTGCACAAAATGCTCAATAGTTGGGCGTTGCTGCTCTCCAAAGGACCAGGGACCAATGAAGAATGAAGCAAGAAAACAAAAAAAATCAAAAAACGAATACAGGAATGGAGACGTAAAGGACCTATAAAGGCAAATGCAGGAAACAATGAGCAGAGAAAAGAGGGCCAGGACAAGACAGAAAGCCAACCACAACAAGTGGTAAGCACTCCTCAAAAGAGTCCTAAGGTAGTGTAAACACAGAAGAGTTCAATATGACAAGCTTTCCTGTACTGAAATCAATTCCTTTGAGAAATGTTTTTGGAAGTTTGATAAGTAAACCATGGGAAGGGAGTGAGCTGGGTAGACTACCTTCTGAAAAGGGAGGATCATCACAGACTATCTGATGGCTTGATTAGTGTGGAATGTTAGGGGAATAAATAAGAGACATGAACAAAAGGAGTTAATACGTTTTATGAAGAGTAAGAGAATAAAGTTTGATGGATTAGTTAAAACTAAAGTAAAGCAACATAATATGATCAAAATTTCTAATGACACCTTTCATGGATAGGGGTTGATCACAAATCATCAGCACAATGAGAATGGCAGAATGTGCATTACTTGGGATCCTACTCTTTATAGAGTTTTTGCAATAACCATGACCAGTCAGACAATACACTGCAACATATCAGATATACTAGGATGCTTTACTTGTGAATGCACCATAGTGTATGGTTTTAACTCTATAGAAACAAGGAAACCACTATGGGATGACTTGAGAAATATTGGACAGATTGTCAAAGGGCCTTGGCTAATTTGTGGAGATTTCAATGCAGTGATGCATGCTAATGACAGAATATTTGGTACTCCTATCACACTGGCTGAAATCAAGGACTACACAGAGTGCATATACGATATAATGGTGAATGAGCTTCCATGGTAAAGTGAGTACTATACATGGACTAATAAACAAATGGGAGATGCTATAATATGCAGTAGAATAGATAGAGCTTTTGGAAATCATGAATGGATGATGAAATGGGGCCATGTGCAAACAGACTATGATCTTCCTCAGCTATCAAATCACTCCCCAATGATACTCACCTTACAAGAAGCATAACATATTATTAAGTCCTTTAGATTTTTCAATATCTGGGTTAAGCATCCTGAATTTATGAGGATAGTGGAGAGCATATGGGCAGATCAACTAGCAAGAGAGCCAATGATAAACATCTGGAAGAAACTGAAAGCACTAAAGGAGCCATTAAAAAAGCTGAACAAAGGGGAGTTTCAGGGATTGGAATGAAAATAAATAAGGCAACAAAAGACATCCAACAAATACAAGAGCAATTGAGTAGAAATTACTCAGACAATCTTGTATTAATGGGAAAAATAACAATACAAGACTTGGAAAAAGGATTGCCATTGAAGAAAATGCACTAAGACAAAAAGCCAGATCAAAATGGGTTCAACTAGGTCATGCAAATAACAAGTATTTCTTAGCTGCTATCAAAGAAAGAATCCAAAAGAAACAGATACAAGAGTTAACTTCTTTGAATGGATCCAAATGAATACACCAAAAGGAAATCAAAGTGGAGATACAAAAGTTCTACAAAGCTTTAATGGGATTAGCTACTCAGAGTTTGCCTGCAGTAAATACAAAGGTTATGAGGAAAGGGCTAGCATTGAATCAACAGCAAGGCATTGCACTATGTCAATCAGTCACTAATGAAGAGATATACACAGGACTCATGTCAATAGGTGATGATAAAGCACCAGGAGTGGATGGATACAATGCTATGTTCTATTAAAAATCTTGGTCACTGATTAAAAAAGAAGTAATAACAACGGTGCAGAGATTTTTTAGCAAAGGCAAGATCTATAAAGCCATCAACTATATCTCTATCACATTAGTGCCTAAGAAGTCCAATCCAACAAATGTGAAGGAGTACAGGCCAATAACATGTTGCACAGTATTATACAAGATCATAGCTAAAGTTCTAACAGCCAGATTACAAAAAGTGTTAGCTATAGTAATAAGTGAAGCACAATCAGGGATCATTACTAGGCAGAAAAATAGAAAACAATATCATATTAGCCACTGAGTTAGTCAAAGAATACCAAAGAAAGCACATATTCCCCAGATGCATGATCAAAATTGACCTTCAAAAAGCTTATGATTCTGTGAAATGGGTATATTTGGAGCAAATACTGAATAAGGTGTATTTTCCAGCTAAGTTCATATAGTGGATAATGCAATGTGTTAAGACAGTGTCATACTCTATAGTGATCAATAGAGAACCAAACACACCATTTTAAGCAGCTAAAGGATTAAGTCAAGGAGATCCAGTCTCTCCATTTCTATTTTTTTGTGGCTTTGGAATATCTAAGTAGGCTACTCAACACATTGAAGGATAACATGAGCTTCTCCTACCATCTTACATGTGCTAAACTAGGAGTATCTCATCTATGCTTTGCAAATGATTTACTACTATTTGCTAGAGGTGATCTTCAGTCTGTGTAGCCTTGATGGAGAGATTTGACAAGTTTGGCCAAGCATCAGGATTTTAAACAAATAAAGACAAGAGTTCTATTTATTTTGGGGGTATTTCAAAGGATGAACAAGTGAGAATAACACAGGAAACTGGACTGACTCTAGGTCATTTACCTTTCAAGTATCTGGGCATACCATTATCCTTAAAAAAGCTCACACTAAACCAATGGATGCCACTTGTGGAGAGGATTGTTGCTAAAATAACTACATGGACAGCTAGGACATTGTCTTATGCAGGTAGATTGCAGTTAATACAAACTGTATTGTTTGGTATCCAAGCATATTGGTCTCAACTATGCCTCATACTAACAAAAGTGCTCAAGCTCATTGAGGCACACTATAGAAATTACCTGTGGCCTGGTACCAACACTCTCACTAGAAAGTCAATGGTGGCATGGGATAAGGTATGTACAACTAAGTCAATAGGAGGACAGAATCTGATCAACATCAAGTTATGGAACAAAGTGGCAATAGCAAAAAAAACTTGGGATCTGGCTAGTAAACAAGATAAGCTTTGGATCAGATGGATACACACTTATTACATCAAGACTTCTACCATATAGATAATAATTATCCCTTCACAAGCATCATTGATGGTAAGGAAGATTATAGCAGCAAGAACAATTCTGAATCAAACTCAGACAGAGAGCTTACACACAATAACCATCAAGATCATATATCAAAAGCTACTAGGGGATAATCCAAGAGTAAACTGAAAATTTCTGACATTTGACAACAATGCAAGACCAAAAGCAAAATTCACATTATGGTAACAATAACAGGGCAAATTGCTAACAACAGACAGATTGGAGGCATGGGAATAGCAACTGATCGAACCTATAAATTGTGCCAACAACAACTGGAATCGCAGGAACATTTATTTGTGGAATGCATCTTTACTCACAACTTATGGAGTAGGATCATGAAATGGGTAAATTGGCAATGAAATCCAACAATAAATTGGGAATCTCATCTTGATTGGGTCACAACATCATCAAAAGTAAGATCATTCAAAGCCCAAATGTTCAGAATGGTTAATGCAGAAGTGGTATATATGATTTGGATAGAAAGGAACCTCAGAACCTTTGAAAACAGAAGAAGACAAAGTGAAGCAATAGCAAAGGAAATCGCATACATATGCAATATGAAGGCCAAACCAGGAATTCGGAAGAAATTGTAGCAACTAGCTTTCTAAAGATAGGATAAATTTATAACTGCTACTTTGAGTTTTAAACTGAGATAGCAATTGAGACAAATTGCTTTAGCTATATAATGTTCAAGTTGATGGTTGACGGTTGATGAAATATTAGTTAACAAAAAAAAAAAAGATTGGGTTTGAGGTGAAAATTGGGTGGAAGGTGACAAAAAAGAGTGTAAATTAGAATTGGTGACAAGTTTGACCGGTCTTGGTCAAACTTGTCATTAGTTAAGTTAATTATGTGATTAAGTTAATGATGGGTGTAAGTGTAAAGTTTTAAAACTTTTGGAACCCATCTGTAAAAAAAAATTTATTTTTTAAAAAAAAAAATTAAATTTTTTTTTAAAAAAAAAAAATCCAGTCGGGAGTTTGTTTGGTTAATTTTTTTTCGGAATCCGAGGTTTGTTTTTGTCATTTGTTTGGTTGAAATAACAAATATTGTTGTTTTGAAGCATAGTCCATTGTTCGGGGAATTTTTCGGAGCCTTTATCTAAAAATTTTTAAAAATAATTTGCCCGAAACAGTGACCCTCTGCGACGTCTCCGCTTCGCGCACCTGCTTATTTTCTGTAGAGAAAATATTTCGTCATTTTTCGTTTGACCCGGGAGTTTTTTTTTTTAAGAATTTTTTTTAAGAGTTTCTTAACATTTTGAAGGATGTGTAGGTGACCGGTGAATTTTTCGGGGCTCGTAGCGAAAAATCCCAAAATTTTAGGGCACAAAAACAGTGACCCTCCGCGACATGTCCGCGTCGCGGAGGCGTCGCACACCTGCCTATTTTTTGTGGAGAAAATGTTTCGTCCTTTTTCGTTTGACCCGGGAGTTTTTTTGAGAGTTTTTTTTTGCTAAACCAACATGTCTTAACATTTTGAAGGATGTGTAGGTGGTCGGTGAATTTTTCGGGGCCCGTAGCAAAAAATTCCAAAATTTTAGGGCACGAAAACAGTGACCCTCCGCGACATGTTCGCGTCGCGGAGATGTCGTGCACCTGCGTATTTTCTGTGGAGAAAATGTTCCGTCGTTTTTCATTTGACCCGGGAGTTTTTTTGAGAATTTTTTTTGCTAAACCAACATGCCTTAATATTTTGAAGGATGTGTAGGTGGTCAGGGAATTTTTCGGGCCCGTAGTAAAAAATCCAAAATTTTGGGGCACGAAAACTGTGACCCTCCGCGACATGTCCGCGTCGCGGAGGTATCGCGCACCTGCTACGAAATTCCCAGCAGCTGCTGGAAATAATACAACAACTGCTGTAAAAATTTTGGGGCACGAAAACAGTGACCCTTCGCGACATGTCCGCGTCCCGGAGGTGTCGCGCACCTGCTACGAAATTCCCAGCAGCTGCTGGAAATAATACAGCAGCTGCTGTACATTTTTCAGCAAATGTTGTACATTTCCCAGCAGCTGCTGAGAATAATCCAGCAACTTGCCAATTTGCTATAACAAGTGAATTTTTCGGGGCCCGTAGCGAAAAATCCCAAAATTTTAGGGCACGAAAACAGTGATCCTCCGCGACATGTCCGCGTCACGGAGGTGTGGCGCACCTGCTACGAAATTCCAGCAGCTGCTGTACATTTCCCAGCAGCTGCTGAGAATAATCCAGCAACTTGCCAACTTGCTACAACAAGTTCTAACAAAATATTTTCCATCGAGTTATTTCTATTATTGAATTAGACTAAATTCCTTATATTCGTCTGTAACGATGAGCATATGGACTAATTAATGAAAAAAACCACCGAAATAAGTCTGATTTAGATCTGCCATCGTATTGTTTGTGTAAGTACTATCTCAATGTATAAGATCACTACTGATTCCACCTCAACGCATAAGATAAGTAGTAATTTATTACAAAATGTATCGACGCAACCAAGTAATAGTCACTTTACTTAGTCACCATCACTTACATATGCAATTGCTCAATAGATAGTTTATTACTTGTGAGTAAGCGAAGGCAATGTATAAGATCACTCGTGAATTTAGCATTTTATTTGAAGTCAAAGTAACAAAACTCAACTTATCACTACATATGGCTGATACCATCACCTTATAGTCATCTTCCTATAGGTATTAACGAAAAATCAAAGGTCGAGTCCAGCAGCTGCTGGGAATAATACAGCAGCTGTTGTACATTTCCCAGCAGCTGCTATATATTTCCCAGCAAATGCTGTACATTTCCCAGCAGCTGCTGAGAATAATCCAGCAACTTGCCAACTTGCTACAACAAGTTCTAACAAAATGTTTACTACCGCCATATTGACGCAATATATTATAAAACATATGGATTGTATATTATAAAACATATTGACGCAATCAAGTAATACTCAATTTACTTAGTCACTAGCACTTACATATGCAATTGCTCAATAGATTGCTCAATAGTTACCATCACTTACATGTACAATTAGTTACATAAGTTGATTGTATATTTTATTTGAAGTCGGAGTAACAAAACTTAACTTATCACTACATATGGCTGATACCATCACCTTATAGTCATCTTCCTATAGATACTAACGAAAAATCAAAGGTCAGGTGCAACATCTGGTGTACATTTCCCAGCAGCTGTTGTACATTATGATGACGATATCTTCCGGCTCACAATTTAATTCACAGCTACAAATAATTTGATTTACAAAATCCTCATACGAGATATCTCGATTTACAATCATTGCTATCGTCTCGACCATTTCTTTGTCTTTCCAACGCCAAATAAAACGATTGTTCGAATCAACTCATTCACCACGACAATCAACTCCTAATACTATTTTGTCTCCCATGGATGATCTTCAAGGTATCTATATGAGTAACAGTTAAAAGCGCAACATGAGAAAAGTGTACAAAAATACAACAATTGCAACTACTTCATCATATGAAACCAACTTTGTTAGTCCAGCAGCTGCTGCGTCTTCCCCAAAACGACCAAATTGTGCAAAAATGGCGGAAAAATCAACAAAACCACAAAACACAAATAAATAGCACCAAATACACTTATATCAGTCATAATAAGGATGGAAACTTACCTTTCAAGTACTTTCAAAGCCTACCCAAACAAATGCCCCAAAAAAATTGATTTCTTTTCACCCAAATTTGAAGCTCAAATCTTGTGGTGGGAAAATACTAACAACAACAAGAAGAAGAAGACGAAGAAGGAGGAGAACAAGAAGAAGAAGAAGAAGAAGAAGAACAACTACAACAACAACAAAATCAAACGAAACGATGCAAATGGAGGAACAAAATGTCGCGGGAAATGGAGTTTTGCGTCGCGGGAGGGAGCTGAGAAAGATGGGAGGGTTTGGGGGTATTTTGGATATTTTGTATTGGTGGGTTAAAGTGTACAAAATTGAACTTGGGGACCTTTTTGAAAATACACTTAAATCATTACCCCTTAATTAATCTTTTGTCACCTACACCTAATACTTAAAACTAGAGTCACTTTTTTAAAATTTTTAAACTATTTTGTCACCCTTAATTAAACCCCCCGAGTTTGAGAGAATTAAAAGAAAGGTGAAGTGAGATAACGTGATGTGGGTCTCACAACATTATAAAGTCAATTAAGTAAATAATTCCTTCACACAATTAATGATGGTTCTAACTCTTTTAGAACAAAATTTTCCTTCCACTAATAAATTAACTTTATTTTGGAAGAAAAGGTTAGAATTAGTTTCCTTGATTTTACGTCAAAAGAATGAAAATAAATAAAAAAAACTTATAAATTAATCTATTTATGACTTTTAACTTATAAATTATAAGTCAAAGCCTGAAATTTGATCTAAACGAGTTTTAAATGGGTTAATTAAAGATTACAAGTAGTGATAGTACATGTTGTGGTTGTTGATTTGGATCATGTTGATTAACGATGATATTGTAAAGAGCAGGAGTTAATAGTAGTGTTTCATGGAACTAGTTGATAGCGGCGGCGGCTATTAGGTAATAGCTTGTGGTGATGAATAATAACAGTATATAGTGATGACAGTTGATGGTGATTGTCAGTTTATAAATGTTGTAATAATATCGGTTAAAAGCGATGATTGTGAATGGTGGTAAATGAATGTTAATACATGGTCTCTGCAGATAAAAAAATTGTTATAAATTAAAATTGATATAAACGGGGAATCTAAGTAGCTTAGTTGGTGACTACCTGAACTCCCACCTTGTTGGTGAGGGTTCGATTCCCCGCATTGTAATCCCCCTCCAATTTTCCCCTTCCCCTACACCCAATTTTTTTTTAAAAAAATAAATAAATATATATATATATATATATATATATATATATATATATATATATATATATATATATATATATATATATATATATATATATATATATATATATATATATAAGTGATATGCATATATGTATATTTTAATATACGAGGATGAAAACTTATTTTATTTCAAGAATTTTGAGTATTGTTCTCCCACAAAAATATAATAGAACTTCAAACATCAAGAAAGATGAGTGTTATGACACATAAAAATAATTATAGATCAATTATTAAACTTTCAGAGTTTCATTATAACACCCAATTGAGAATTTTCAAAATCTAATCACATTGAAGTAATTTTACTCAACCTACTGCATTATTATTAATACTAGATTATGAGTGTTAATCATGATCTTAAGCCAAGTTAGTTATTTAAAGAAATTTAAGAAATTAAACTTTACTCCATTGATGGAGTTTGTTAAGAAATTGGGAAAAAGATGAAATTTTTGTTATGAGTTTTGAATTTCATGATTGGAAATATTAATAATGATGCTAATCTATTGAAATAGTATAAAAAATTAAGTATGGAAGTTTGATTTTCACGTATTAACAAAAAGAAATCTTAAATTACAGAATTTTAGATAATATTTGAATAGATTTAAAGTGAAAAATTTTGAGTATGTATTTATCTATTCTGAATTTGATTATCAGCACTAACAAAATAAACGAAAATCATTTTTTGAACTATTTGAAATGAAGTAGAAATATTCCTCCGTTGCGATTGGTCCAAAAATATTTCTCAATTAAATTTTTGGTTAAAAAATGTCCCCCTCTCTAATGAAGATTAAAAAAAAAGGGTTAAAAATACTCACGGACCATCAGAATTGGAGCAAAAATACTCCTTGGTTAGATTTTAGTTCAAAAATACACCTCCATTAAAATTTTGCAAAAGAAAAAAAACCTCTCCCTCAAACGGAAATTACACTATGCATGCTATGTGAACAAAAAAAGTCACATGATCAGTCCACGTGAAACTCCATTTTGGGACTCAAGAGGTTTTCTCTTCGAATATTAGGTTCGAAACTAGCCTTTTCATGTTAAAAGGGACTGTCATTTAAATTGCAAATATCTCAAAAAGTTTATCTCTGAATGATAACATTGATTCATCCTCGTTATAATCGTTGCTCCTCCTTCAATCAGTTTTTCGAGTTCAATAAGATCTAGTTCTTCAAATTTTTTAAACCTACAAAACTTGTATAGAAATTACTGTGCTCACGTTTTCAATATAACACAATAATATAAAAAAAATTCAAGAGATAATTCAGTTGAAATTATAAATAATTTTTTTTAACATAGTAAGAATCTAGACTACTCAAAGTCTGAAAAAAAAATGATTTGAAGATGGTCTAGGGTTGGATTTTAACGGAAGAGGGATATTTTGAGTAATAATTTTACAATTTTAACGGATGGACATTTTTTAGTCAAAAACTAACGAGTGGTACGTCTTTTTACTCCATTTCTAATAGTTAAGCGGCATTTTTTACCCTTTTTCATTTCTATTAGAACAAAGTGTATTTTTTAGCAAGAAATTTAACGGGAGGTTATTTTTGAGCCAAAACATAACGGAGAAATATTTCTATTCTATTTTAAATAATTCAATAACATTTTTTGACTCTTTTCCTAAAAAAGAAATATATATTAGTAAAAATGAACACATAATGAAATAAATCAATCATCAATCTAAACTAGTTGTGTGACTAGATAAATTGATTATTTCATATTGGGCCTTTGACGGTGACATCGACCTTTTTATAATTTTCTGTTTGGATAAGCTACAGTATATAATAGATGAGGAAAATTTAAAATTGTGGACGTGACGACATTGAATTTTAACAGGACTTATGTTGTTGGGACAAGTGGCCGTTTACATGAATTCTTTATTTTGTATTTTTATTTGATGTACTCTTGTCTTGAATCTGCATTTATTGGTAGCAAATTGAATAATAATGGCCATATAGGTGGATGGAACCGACAATTCCACAAAAATATAATGATTAAAAGTGAAAAAAAAACAAACATATAAAAATATTGTAAATCACCAAAACAATATATTTAGTTAAATTTTACAAGTGGGGTCTGAAAATGATAGGATTATCACTACCTTATGGAGATTGGGAGATTATTTTTGAAAGACCCTCAGCTCAAATGTATCAGTTCCAAGTAAAAGAATAAAAAAAATAGATATAGAATAATGGCTTAAACGAATAGCAACATCATCTCTACAAGAAAAAAAATAATACAAGTAGCAAAATAATTGAAGATCAATAACAACTAATTATAATGTCACAACTAATTCTATGACAAACCTTAAGTCGTCACCGAGACAAGACAACGTTCTACTCCCTACTAGACTTCTACCCTAATACACAACCTCCGTTCCTTTCTATTTATAGGCCACGTCTTTGGTTATATGGAGTTGCTCCATATTTTGCCTGATCACCTCTCCCTAATACTTTTTCGGTCTACCTACCCTTTCACGCGTCCTATAAATTCAACCTCTCGCACCTCCTAACTGGGGTGTCGATGCACCTCCTCTACGCATGCTCAAACCATCTCAGTCTGGCTTCTCTCATCTTGTCTGCCATAGAGACCAATCCCATCTTCTCCCAAATAACTTCATTCTTAATCTTTTCACTCTTAGTATGTCAACTCATTCATCTCAACATCCTCATCTCTACTACATGCATCTTTTGAACATGTGATTTTTTTACTAACCAACACTCCGCTCCATAGAAGAAAGACAGTCTAACCATCATTATATATAACTTACCTTTAAGTTTAGGCGGTACCTTCTTATCACATAATACTCCAGAGACAAGCCTCCATTTCATTCATACTGCCACAATGAGATGCTTGACATCATCATCGATGTCTCCACTACTCTAGATAATGGACCCAAGATATCTAAAGCTTATCTTGGGAATAAGTTGATAGACAAGCTTCACTTCTATACTCGTTTCATCCATCACAACAATGAATTTATATTTCAAATTAAATATTATATTCTGATCCTACTTAATTTGAACCATTTGAACTCTAGAATTTATCTCTAAACCTCTCACCTATCATTTCGAAAAATTGGATCCAATTATAAAGTATGGAGTGAGTGAAAACAATCGAATTTATCATTATATTAACTTATTATGTTTAGCCCAAAGAAATAAGTAAACGGTTTTCTAAGATAGACCCCAAAAATGGAAGTGTCATTGGATTTTGGTGGTTGATTAAGCAAGTGACACATCATTTAGCTAAAAACTTTAGTATTCAACAAATTGAAATTCTTGTATAAAACCTTCACCTAATCTTTAAAATTAAATTAATCTCATTTATTTTCTTTAATCATTAATTATCTTGTCAATTTCATACTTTCCTTGGTCCTACCTACAACATTTTCTTCCTTTATAAGCAAAAGAAACAAAAATCAACATTATCATTTTACTCTATAATAAATATGAGTGGAAATATGTGAAGAGGTTAAATATGTCATTCAACAATCTATCACCTTGTCTTGCCACCTTGACACATGTGAATATCTAATTTCTTCTACAATGATCTAATTTCTTTTTAGTACTTTATAGTTTATTCATTTAAAAATTATGAAAAAATGCTACTATAAATTTCAATAATTTAAAATATTTTAACGTGTTAATTAGTATGTTGTTTATTTATAAATTATGAAAAAGTGATATTTTAAATTATGATAATTAACAAATTAAATTATTGTAAAAATATGATAAAATTTGGTTGACTCTCAAAATTTCACACGTCCCATATAAATTGAGACAGAAAGAATAACATATATTATTTATTAAAAGTACTATAAATCAGAATAATTAATTACTTAAAATATTTTAATGTGTTAGTAAGTTCCGTTTTAGTATGTTTTTCATTTAAAAATTACGAAAAGGTGGTACTCTAAATTATAATAATTAACAACTTAAATTCATTTTAAAACATGTTAAAATTTTGGTTAACTATAAAAAATTCACATGTACCAATATAATTTTAGACGGGGAGAGCAACATATATTATTTATTAAAAGTACATAAATCACAATAATTAACAAGTTAAAATATTTTAAAATCATATAAAAATTTAGCTGACTCTCTTACTTCTATTTGTGCTACAAGATTGAAACAAATAAAATAATATTTATTGGGTCTGTGTTCGTACGATCTTATATCTAGTCTTTAGAATAAAAATGAAAGTTTCACACGAAAAGCAACAAGAAGGTACTATGAAAATTACCACTCTCTATCTTCATGAGGTAAAAGTAAAACAACGTACATATCACCTTCCTTAAATTTGACTAATTAAGATTAGGCTTTATTGAAATGTTCTTGTAGCCATAAAATGGCATGGCATGGCATGTTTATAACTGCAAGCTTAAGGATAATGGTGATATAAGGATAATGGTTATATATATATATATATATATATATATATATATATATATATATATATATATATATATATATGTATATATATATAACTGTATTTTTTCTTCATTGTCTAAGTATATATCTAATGCATAGATACATAAGATACATCACAAAGTTGATTTCAAAGACATATATCTAGATATATTTTTGTACATATACACTAGATACACTGCATAATTATTGTCCATTATCCTATTATGTCCAATCTGTTACTATGCAAAAATACTAGTCATGGGAGTCCTTATTTGCACAAGCTCAATATATATATTTTTTTTAAGTTAAGCTTATGTCCTTTTGAAATAAACTATTTATATTCATATACATATACCGATAAGGTATCACAGAGGATTAAGCTTAGACTGTATGATATCGATATGGTATCACAAAGAATATATTTTCTACTAATATAGAATTTAATAAATAAGCTTATGACTTTAATAATTTTCTCTTAATTATTTTATTTATTAAAAAAAGAGCTCAAAATTATATGGTACCGATAGGGTATTAATATATCGACAAAGTATCACAAGAATATATTTTCTACTAATTTAGAGTTTAATAAATAATTTTGTGACTTTAACAATTTTCTCTTGATCGTTCTATTTCTTGAAAAAAAAGAGAGCACAAAACTATATGATACCGACAGGGTATCAATACACCGATAGAATACCGCAGATAATTAAGCTCCAATCCTGTATGATACTGATATGGTATCGACAGAATATCACAACGAATATATTTTCTACTAATTTAGAGTTTAATAATTTTTTATTTATTTCTTATAACATAATCCTAATGATACCAACAGGGTATCAATATACCGCTAGAGTATCACAGAAGATTGAACTCATTCTATATGATACCGATATGGTATATATATACAGTCGGAGTATCACAGAGGATTATTTCATAGTATTCATGCCGACATCATACTGACACCGTGCTAACATCAGCATGACATCATGGACGAAATAAAAAGGGGAAAGTGGGATAAGTAGACATATAGTTTGGGTCATGGGTCCATTAATGGTAAATAGTTTGGGTTGGATCTATAAAGAGTAAATAATTTCACATTAGGTCTATTTTTGTGTAGCTTTCCCTTTTTTGTCTCGATTTATGTGACACTTAGATTTTTTAATTAGTATATTTGAAATTTTAAAGTTGCTAATTATTGTGATTTATAGCATATTTTATGTCATTTATAAATAAAATATGTTAGTTATTTTATTCCAATTTATATTGCACATATAGAAGTTTGAGAATGAATCAAAACTTTATTTATTTCTTAATATTTTAAATTGACAGCTAAAGCAGCTAAAATGATTTATCAGGGGCAATTTCATAAAATCAAGCAACACAAGCCGGCACGTCAATCGACAGTTAAGAAAAAAATTATTTATTAGGATTAATATTGTAAAATCATAGTTAAAGCAAGTAAAAAAATAATTAATAGAAATGACATAGCAAAATCAAACAGCTAAAGCAGCCACATCAATCGGCAACTGTATGAAGCAGCATGTCGACCATGACATGCCTGCTTCTAGACACAAATCAAGTAGCTGCAGTAGGCACATCAATCAATAGCTGCTTTTAAAAATATTATTTATTAGTGATAATATTGTAAATTCATAGCTGAAATAACTGAAGAAATAATTAACAGAAATGACGTAGTAAAATCAAGCAGCTGAAACAGGCACGTTAATCGACAAATGCCTTTAAAAAATAATTAATTAGGGGCTATATTGTTAATTCATAGATGTAGCAACTGAAAAGATAATTAATAGAAATGACATAATAAAATCAAGCAGCTGAAGCAGGCACGTCAACTGTGACGTACCTGCTTCAAGACGCTTATATATAGTAGTAAAATTGATACATCAATGCATTTTTAGTATTGGATACACTAAACGAAATTGATGTATATACATACATAGAATACTTCATTTGATACCAGATATTAAAAATACATAAAGTTAGAAAAAGTAGCTGGATGAGAGCTAGGGAGGAGAGAAGAGAAAGACGAGTGAGAGGAGAGAGGAAAGAAGAAAGGTGATCGAGAGAGACAAGATATACATTCCTAGATAAAATATACCTAGAGGCAACTCGGACAAGATATATAATTATTGAAAGTATCTATGCATTGAGTAATTATCACCTATATACTAGTGTGCTTTATCAAAATTGCTCATTTTTAAAGGAAAAATTATCTAGCGTGCTTTATGAAAATTGCTCATTTTTAAAGGAAAAACTATCTAATTACACAATTTTTTTACTATAATTATCAATTCTCTTTATAGTTTAAAACAATTACATAAATTGTCTCACTAATTAATAATTTTATATCAAAATTCAAGTTAAATACATCTAGAAACATATATTTTTGCTACATGAATAGATAGATAGGGAGAGAGGTGAGAGAAGGAGAGAGGTGAGAGAAGGAGAGAGCTGAGAAGGAGAGAGACAAGCAAGTAAGTGTATCCCAGATACATGCGAATCATATTAAATATATTTAACTGGGATACCAAATAAATTTCAGATGCATTCCAAAAATACAAATACACAGCATGAGAGACGAGCGAGAGAGAAGAGAGGTGAGCGAGATAAGAGAGAGGAGACTGAGATTAGAGGTAGGGGTATTCATGATTCAGTTTGGATCGATTATTAGTTAAAGGAAAAATAACATAATTAAGCAAACATGTGATATGTATTTACACTGTACAACTATAGTTTGAAAAAATTACAATTTATAGCTATAATTAGGGTTTTGTTGGTATTTTCTTTCTCCTCTCTTCCTCTCTCTCGTCTCTCTCTGCAATTTCTTGCAGATATACAATTACAAATGTATACCAACTCCATATATACAATTATTTTGAAAGATATACATAGTCAATATGACAGATATACATATACAATTCGCCTATCTCCTCCCTCTACCGATCTCGCTTGCCAGATATACAAATATATATGTATATTGATTACACATATACAATTATTTGATAGATATACACATACAATTTGACAAATATACATATACAATTCGCCTCTCTCGATCTCGCTCACCTCTCTCTTCCCTTCCACGTCACATAACAAGTTTATATTATGTAATTATGTAAAATATAGTTGTTTGATCATATTAAGTTTAAGAGTAGGCTATTTACCCGCAGTTAAAACCACAACCAAACCAATTTAGTCGATTTTTAAAATTTCTAAAACCAAACCAAATAAAAAAAAACCATCGATTTGGTTATGGTTTGTTTGGTTTGTTCTTTTAATTTTTTTTATCGATTTAAAAGTAATAAGTTTGTTGAGGGTATACACATCTTAACAAACGCGTACACCCAGTATATGAACAATCCACAGAAAGCTATTGTGGATTTAATTAGGCAATAGTACTAGAGTTATTATGTGATTTAATTAAGAAATACTAAAATTATTATACACGAACAAAGTGATTTAGTTAAGAATACCAAAGTCATAATACACTAAAGATCAAGTCTTTATAAAAAAAACAAAGTTCAATAATCAAATAACTATCCGGGGAGGGGTTACAAGAGAAATACATATCAAAACACTAATAAGAAAATTTTCAAATATAAATGGTAAAGTTAAAGATTTAAGCTAATTAATATCTAACAAAATATTTATATATTATTCCTAAATACTATATAAATAAATACAAAAGTTTTTATATATAATCATTCAATTCAGTTTGATTATTTTTGCGAGTTTTCTTTAGTAAAACCAAAATCAAACCAAATAGTATCGGTTTGCAAAATTTAAAAACCAAACCTAATCAAATCAAATTAAATATCATATTTTTTAATAGATTTGGTTCAGATTACGGTTCAATTTGGTTTTTTTAACCATAATCATGAACAATCCTAATTAGAGGGAAGCAAGAGAGAGTGTTAGTGTATTCCTTTGTACATGCAAATCCACTTAGATATAGTGTATGTACAACAAATTACACTTGATTTTGACCTATGATTCCAAGATAGATATATTCGGACGTGCCAGATACATGTATTTGGAAATCGAAATCTAATATGATGGGTAATTTAAAAAACTCATGAGAAAACATATGATTAGACTCTAAATTAGTGGAATTTGTGTTGTTTGCCTTTTTTCCTTCAAAGTAGTGTGTGGCTTTGTAGTTATACTAGGGTCAGAATGTGTCTCCTTAATTAGATGTTTCTTCCTACAAATATCTATGGGCTTGTATCACTATCTTTGTGGCCCTTGGGCCCAGCACTTCGTCGGCCCATTTATCTGTCTCTCGGTTAATCCAAATATCAAAGGCAACTGTAAACAGATAACGAAACAAGCGGCAATTCGAGCTGATGAGCAGACATGCCACTTCTTCTTCTTCTTCCTCTTCCATGTAAGTCTTTCTCTATTTTCAATCCGAATTTTTCCCTCAAAGCTTCTGTTATTTGTAACACTGCCACCCAATTCTCAGCATTTCCCCTTCCTCCCATTTACCCACTTGCTAGAACCCCAAAATCTTTCAAGAATCTGTCACTCCATTGGAATTCTCAAATAAATTTGCATACCCATGTCTCGTTTTGCTCTAAAAACGAAATCTTTGAAGAATTCAGGACTACCCAAGTTGATGAAGTGCAGGAAAATGAAGAGCTTGAATTGCTTGATAAGCCACATTTAAAGAAAATAAATAATGGGGTTGTCTCAGACGTAGAGGAGGAACAGAAAAAAGTTAGTAAAGATGATGTTTTGGAGCCATTTTATAAGCTATTTAAGCCTATGGAGTCTAATGAAGAAGAAAGCGATGCAGAACAGGAGAAAGAGGTTCATCTAGTTGAAGAAGAAAGTAAGAAGGTTAGTGTAGAGTATTACGAACCGAAACCCGGTGATTTGGTGGTAGGTGTTGTGGTTTCAGGCAATGAGAATAAACTTGATGTGAGTATTGGTGCAGACCTATTGGGTACCATGTTAACTAAGGATGTTTTGCCTTTGTATGACAAAGAGATGGACTATTTGCTGTGTGATTTAGAGAAGGATGCTGAGGAATTCTTGGTGAGAGGGAAAATGGGAATTGTGAGCTATGATGACGCACTGAGTGGGGAATCAACGCCAGGGAAGCCCGTGGTGGAAGCTGGGACTGTTCTTTTTGCTGAGGTTCTTGGAAGAACTCTAAGTGGTCGACCACTACTGTCGACAAGAAGGCTCTTTAGACGCATTGCTTGGCATCGAGTGAGGCAGGTTCTTTTCTCACTTTCTTTCTTTTGTAATATGTCAAGTATCAATTTTCATTGATAGGAAACTTGATGTTTTACCTGGTCCAATCAATCGGCTGTGTGGTTTGGGATTAGCTTTATGTTTTGACTTATTAATGGAACTACTAAAGTACTCTATGCTTTATTAACTGGATCTTGCCACAAACTGTTCTAGATAATTGTTATTCTATATAATTATTTCTTCACTTGAATTCTTTAAGGGATAGTCTTGTCCTGCAATTTCATCTTGGGGTTATTAGAAACTTGTCAGAATATGTAATTAAAGCTCAAAATAGATCACCCTGTACATTCTGATCACGATTATACTTTTGGATACGGTCATTTGAACATCTCGAGTAGCTCTACTAGACCTGTTTGCATGTGCAATTCATGCTGATAAATAATATAGCTCTAGGTAAATTGGTTCTAGTTATATTTTGAACAAAAAAGGGGGCTGGTGGAAGACCAAACATAAGGAGGGACATTGAGAGAATGTGGAAATTGAAGGATGCGTGAGCTCTGAGGGAGAAGATGTAAAACTACATACTATTGCTAAGAATGACTGAGGGTCAAGCTGTGTACTAATTTTTAGAGGTCACCAGCATATCCTTAATGCTGAGGAATACAACGTTACTAATTTTAAAAAACAATGATTGAGGGAGTGCTGCGTCACGAAGTACTGGCTCAAATGTGATGATACTTCTTAGTTCTCAGTTCTTTTAGGTGTTTCTATTCTAGGTTGTTTTATCCTACTTTTTTAGCCGAGAAACTTAGTATTTTAACTAGTTTTATGCCACAGATTAAACAACTAAATGAGCCTATTGAAGTTAAGATAACAGAGTGGAATACTGGTGGTCTTCTTACAAGAATAGAGGTAATCCAGTCACCCCTTGCCTCCATGACTCTAGCTCCAGTGCAGGTCTACTTTTCTGTGTTAAACAGGTTGAATGTTGTTATGCAGGGGTTACGGGCTTTCCTTCCAAAGGCTGAATTAATGAACAGAGTTAATAGCTTCACCGACCTGAAGGAGAATGTAAGTTGGAACATTTTAGCATTCACCCTTCGCAATTCTTATGTTTCTCACATTCAATTTACCTATGTATCTTTGGACTTCATTATACATTTCTTCTTCTGCATTTAAAACAAGTGACATTCTATCCTCTCTAACAATTTAACTATTAAATTGAAGTGCTTGAACGTGCTGCTTTTCTTGATAGCAAATGAAATCACATTTATTAAGTTGTAACACTCGATATGTAAAAAGCACTTTGTATCTGTTGCTGGCCACATTCTTCTAAGCTCACTGTGTGCATACCAAATGGTTAAGTGGCAAAGTGCTGCTTCCTTGGCATCTTTCCCCCAAAATATAAAATTGTGGTAAAAATACAATCAGCGGAAAAGTGCAAATCTTTTGTGGCCAGAATGTGCTCTGCACTTGGTAAACATTATGTGAAATCTCTACAATCTGCATCTTCTGCTCCCATTGACATGGATTGCTTTTATATTTATGGCTGCTTATTATATCTATGTTTGTTATTTCAGGTGGGGCGTCGAATTAATGTGCTTATTACCAGAATAAATGAAGAAACTAATGACTTAATACTTAGTGAGAAGGAAGCTTGGGTTAGTTCTTGTCACCATGACACCCGGGTTTCTTGTGCATAATGATTTCATTGTTTTTTGCTATTTATCACATTTTTCTTTTGTTTGGGCCATGTTTGTTTCTTTTGTTGCCTTTTCTCTATCAAGATTTTCCTCCAATTATTTATTAATTTAAGAACCTCTCTTGATTATATTCTTTTCTTACTTTGTTTCTTTTCATCTTGAATCTTGGATTCCAAAGCAAATGTTAAATCTGCAAGAGGGGACCCTTGTGGAAGGAACAGTGAAAAAACTTTTTCCCTTTGGCGCACAGATAAGGCTTGGTGAAACAAACCGAAGGTAATTTACACTACTCTTCCCAGAAAAAGAAGTCAGGCTTAGCTGTGGGTAGTACTGGCATGTAAAATTAACAAACTTAATAGCTCTGGTCTAGGATAACTTCGAATTTTTGCGGTTGGAGAATGGACACAAAATGTGATCAACATGTATTTTTTCATTTTTATGCACAAATAGGTAACTGCAATGATGTAGAGTTGTAGAATAATGTAAACCACTATAGTTGTTCAATATCATGTAGAAATTAAATTGTTTCAACAGAAAAGGTCCAAATATTGCCCCTGTACAACCTGAAATTGCCCAATTTGCCTTCCATTACACTCTTGGTCCATTCATACCTTGTTTTTAGCAAATCGTCTATTATTTACTCTTTCCATTAACAGAATCTATAGTGTCAAATGGGTGGACTTCCCGTCTACGATTCTTTGAGAAAAAAATGTCCAAATTTACCCCTCAACTATGACTAAGGTTCAAAATTACCATTAGGTTGTAGCTCTGTGAGGTCAATGAAAAAAAGGAGACGTTTTCCAAAGCGGTGAGGCAATATTGGGCCAAATGTTTAATGGAGGACAAGTTGTTCAATTCTGGTTAATACAGGAGCAGATTTGACCCTTTCAGAGAAACTATTCATTGAATCATCCTATCTTGCAAACCCCCCCCCCCCCCCCCCCCCCCACACACACACACACAAGGAAAAACAAAGCTCTTCTTGTTTGATGTTTAGAATCTTATATACTTGCCTTACTTTCAACTGATTGAGGTATGGATTTGGTTGTTAAAGATAATTTGAAAAAAAGCCTAGTAGGATAAATCTTCGGTTTGCTAGCCTTTCTATTGATTTTATCTGTACTTTTCTGATAATAAAATTTGTGGGAACACCATATTTTATCGCAGACCTATACTTGTATTGGATTATTATATCTATTTCTGTAGTGCCCTTATGATGGAACTCTAGATGCATGTGCATATGTTTAAGAAGCAGGGGAGGGGACAGGGATTCTAGTTCCTGTGCAACTCAATTAAATATCATTTATGGTTGTTGATCGAATACATTACTGTGTCATTCGGGTGTTTTAATTCATGAGATATGTTTGGAAATTAAGAGAGAGGAGATAAAGTATTGTACATTCCTCGACTAAAGTGAGGCATGCTCATTGTTCCTCCAGAAAAAAGGAAGTAACTAATTCAAATTTTTATACGTTTTTTTCTTTTCAATTCTCAGTGGCTTGCTACACATCTCAAATGTCACCCGAGGCAACATTACTTCCATGGATAACTTGTTAGCAGTTGATGAGAAGGTGAAAGTTATGGTTGTGAAGTCAATGTTTCCTGACAAAATATCTCTCAGGTATGTGGTAGAGATAACTTGCTTGATTATGCCCTATTCAATGGTAAGGATAAATGCACCTATAGCTAATATCGGTTGTGGCTTAAGCATTAGCTTAATACCTTTTGTATGAATGACCACCTATTTAGACTGTTTATGTTTCAACTTTTTGATATTTTTGAAATGGGGAGTTTTCAACTAGTAGTGTGTTGCTTGTAATTTCTGTATCTTCAAAAATATTTTCAATTCTCAAATTTATCCATTTCCTATTTAACTTGGAAATAGTAGATATTGCAAACAATTTCAGATGAAAGGCGTACAAGTTAGTTTTCTTTACTAGTAAGTTTTTTTTTTATGGAGATTCTAGAATCGTATCTTGTTCACCCACTTCTCAAGACAAAACTTACTGTCCCTTCCCGCTGACCTACAATCCAAAAAAATACAATTTGACAACTTTCCCTTAATTCTAGTTAGTTAGGGTCGGGTTTATGAGTATTCAGTATCCATTTCTCTCCCTTTGGAATGAAGCAGCCTTTGAAGCCCACAACTTGGTGGCCATTATAATCACTCTTAGCTCAAACCATTGCTCATTTTATACATTGGGTTGTTGAACAGCTGTCATTGTTTTTTCATCTCCTTTGCCAGGTAATACTCACCTAACTAGAGTTGAAATTTTGTGACTCAAATTTTGGAACTGGGGTCAAAACATTGGGTTATAGTTCTCTTGTGAGTTAGATTATGAATGGTAATCAACAGTGCATGGGCAACCAGTTCGGGTCAATAACAATTTCAGAATTTACACTCAAGCTCTGGTTTTGTCTGGTTGCTAGCTACTTCTTCGATGTTGGAACTGCAAGAATGACTAATGATTATAAAATTTTGATGGTCCAAATTGTCATTATGCGACCGCGGGAAGCCTTCCCTTTTGATATTAGTGTAGAAAGAATAGATAGTTATGAGTTCAAAATTCAGATGATGGGAAATGTTGAAAATAATAATATTAGTGTGGGCTGATTTGTCTAGAGATTATGTTAATTACAACAAGAACAACAACATACCCATGTAATCCCACAAGTGGTGTCTAGGGAGGGTGATGTTTACGAGACCTTACCTTTACTTTGTTTTGTGAAGATATTATTTTAATTATGGCTGGAAAATTAAGCCATTTTCTACTTCAAGTGGATGGGAGATGAAACACAAATCTTGTGCTTTATGTACATAATTTATTTTATTTTATTTTTTGCATTAGTTATGAGGGGGACTTGAAGAATAAGAGAGAAGAGATGGGAGAATTTGTCTTGTATGGAGTACATAATGCTTCATAAGATGAGATCCTTTATATAGGAATCGTATGGCACATATAATGTGATAAATAATTTTCACAACTGGTTATATGGTAAGTGAATATTCTACTACTAAAAACAGAATATTCGACCGAATGTTTTTTCTTCTTTGACATAAAAAAACTAGAACATTTTTCAGAATATAAGGCAATAGGAGTCCTCAATGGATCCGATCATGCCACCGTACCTATGCCCACACTCTGGTAGCGATTCAGCACGATTGAGAGGCTAAGCCCTAAGTATTATTTGTTACCTATTTAGCTATCCCATCGGAGCAAGCATAAATGTGTAGATGAAATGATAGTAAAGGCTCTTCAGTTAAGTAAACGTTTGTTCCCTAATATATAGGACAACAAGTCAACAACTGTTATGCCATGGCCTGATGATCCCTCAAACATGATAGCTACAGCAGTATATCGTTATCACCAAACCCAACACGACTATCACAAGAGATGTCTAACATAGTTTCTAAACACCTTTAAGATCTGGGTTTTTTTTTGGTAACTTGGACAAGACAATATATATTTTTTCATAACCGTGGCATGTGGGCAAAGCTTGTCCGCACCTCGACTAAGTCCATGGTATACCTGTTACCTCCCACATCATAGATATCGACCACTGGTTATCTATCCACGAAGGCTTGGACAGATCGGGTAGAACGGCCTAATGTTTTCCTCCATTGGAATTTGAATATGAGACCTCATGGTTTTCAACCCATTTCTTGACTGCTAGACCATACCCTTGAGTGTATGGACAAGACTATAACACAATACATCTCACAATGGTCCAAAGGTTTTACTGCATGAAACATGACTTCTCGTAGTTTGGCTTTTCAATTCCTTGCTCATGTGCACATCTCCTTGGTAAATCCCTTTCCTCCTTAGCATGTCGTTAATAAGTAACAAGAAAACCGGCTAGGTGCTTTTGAAATGTGAGATGCGAGGGCACCTGCCAGTGGATTTATTACTTTCCTGCTTATTTTCAGTTCTGCTCCTTGCTTTCCATAATTAAATTTCTCAACTAAATCATATCAAGGAATTATTATGTTGATTTTCTGTAACATGCAAATAGTTTGCGAATCTGAGATCCTCGTCTTTGTCAACTGCAGTATTGCTGAACTTGAAAGCGAGCCAGGGTTATTTTTATCAGACAAGGAGGTTTGTCTCTCTTAAACTTTGGTTACCTCATAGCTAGTTATAATAATCCATCCTTGCTTGTATCCCTTATATGGTGTAATAAACATCATCTTAATGCAGCAGCTTAAGACTCCATGTAACGTTATGAATACAATTGCATGACAAGTTTACTTTCTTTGCTGCAGAGAGTATTTTCTGAAGCAAAACAGATGGCGAAGAAGTACCGACAGAACCTTGGAACTGTTTCAACAACAAAGAAACCGGAACCCCTTCCAACCGACAGGCTACCATTTGAAGATGAAGAAAACATGTATGCTAATTGGAAATGGTTCAAGTTTGAGAGGGATAATGTAAACATGGCTTGACTCCCAACCCTAAAATTGTATTGAACTGTATATCCTTTTGGCACGTCTATAGGTAATTAGATAGCATCCATGACAAAGTACCATGGTTCAAAATCCTAGTTATCTTCTTCACTGAACTGAGTAATAAGTCCCATTGTTACTTACCTTTGCTTTTTAGCACACTTTTGAAGTTTCATATCCCTTTTGGAAATATCATGCTTCCATAAATATATAATTCATTGGCCTCAATATGCTTTGAAGCCATCTTTGTAACCTGTGTACTTTTTCCAAATTCTTATAGAAGTTGGTTAGGACTGCAAAATTGATACAATTGAATCATGATGGGATTTTTACACAAATAGCAGATTGGATTTACTTTTGGGAATTTTTCATAAATGGCAAACTTAAAAAAACATAATTGCCTAAAATAGCTAATGTTTATGTAATTACCTTTTCTAACTTTGGTCATAGCAAATCAATGTATAAGTCGGAATTTTTGGTAGTGTATAAAACGAAAATGCCAAAAGTTTGTTCATTAAATAGAAGACTTTTCAGGTATAATATATGGAAAACGGTTTCATAAATAAAGGAAGTAAAATACCAAATATAATTCTTTTTCCTAATTGAATTCTTCTTCTAAAAATAAGATGGTATTTCCATTCTAAATAAAAAATAGATTTCCTTTCCTAGTGTAACTATTTTGTCCCCCCAAAAAGAAAAGATCCATGCCCAAAACAAAATTTATATATAATATTGAATAATTTCATAAAAAACAACATAACTAGATAATAAGGTGTTTCATATATACATAATATACATTTACACAAATTTACTTAAAAGCGGTTTATACATATACAACTGAACTTGAAGATCTACACACATATCAACTTGCGTATAACATGTATCTTTTACCCGAAAATCATATAGACAAATTGCATGATTTATATACAAAATTGAATAATTTCACAAAAACAACATAAGAACATAATAAGTTGCTTCATATATACACAATATACATTACTCAAATTTGCTTAAAATCGGTTTATACATATACAACCGAAAGTGAAAATCTAAACACATATCAACTTGCGTATAACATGTATATTATTCCCGAAAACCAAATAGACAAATTGCATGACATGTGAGCAGGTTATACAACCAATACAAACAGTACGGAATCCCTCCCTCTCTTGCCATTGCGATTTGGCATGTGAACACAATACACAATCAACAAAAAAAGTCTCAATCATGTATATAACGGAAATTGATCTTTTATACTGTAGGCATAATATAAAGTTTTTATATAAATTTAAATCCATAATATACAAAATCAACGCCATTGTTTAGAACACCAATATCATTTGAATGTTCGCTATAAATTTTTCTTTTACCTTCCAATACGCATCACAGCAAAAAACAAAATTAAAAAAAGGAAACCAAAACAAATCTCACCAGTAATTTTCTCCCAAAAACACAGCAAAAAAGTAATTTTTTCCGTTTTGCAATTTGTCTTCAAGAAACTAGGATGATTTTTTTTTTTTTGGGACAAAATAGTCACACTAGGAAAGAAAATCTCTTTTTTATTTAGAATAGAAATACCATCTTATTTTTAGAAGAAGAGTTCAATTAGGAAAACGAATTATATTTATATTTTACTTCCTTTATTTATGGAACTGTTTGTGTATATTGGAGAGATAGTGAGGGAAAATTTTTAGGTTTTATACATGGGGAGTTGTGGGGTCCACAACTTTATAGCAAAAAAAGTTTACGAAATTGCCATAAATGCAATAATATTAAAATGTAGTTAAGATATGGTATTTATAGTTATATGTTTGCCTAATTATGTAATATTTTCTTTACTTTTTCACTTTCTTAGTTGGTATACATAAAGTATGCACGATGATACACATATTATACATAAGATACACATACCATCATTATTTTTAGTTTAAGCTGTTGGAGGATTGGCTATTTAGATTAATTCTTCAATTATATTCTCTTGGCCAATGAATTGTAAGGACACAAACTTAACCATTAAAACCAAACCATTTTCTTTGGCAAAAAAGTGAAATGGCAGTGCTACTACTATAACAACATCATCAATATAGTTCATGAATGGAGTTTGAGGAAAGTAGGGTTTACATAAACTTTATCTCTACAATTATGAGGTAGAGAGGTGGTTCCAATAAACTTTCAACTTTTCAAAAATGGAAAATAACAGCACAACCCGATTGAATTACTCAAATTCTGAATACTATAGAAGATAGTTGGAATATAGGATCTTGAAGTATCTCATCACAACTTTATTTTTTGGAGTTTCAATAATTTCCAATCTCTCCGATCTTTTTTATATGTCGTCCTTATTATAAATAGATGGTCTTAATACTCTTTCCGGTCCTTTTTATATGTCGTTCTTACTATAAATAGATGGTCCTTAATACTCTTTCTGGTCCCTTTTATATGTCGTCCTTATTATAAATAGATGGTTCTTAATATATGTCATTTCACAAAGTTAATGCATAAATGACATTGTTCTTCCTATTTTACCCTTGATAGTTAATGAACTTTGAAAAGATATACTTAATCAACTAGAAGAACTAAAAAAACAATTAATGTACATTAAATAAGGGCAAATAGTAAAGTCATTTTTTTTCTTAATGCAAGTGTCATCACAAAAGGTGACGTATAAAATGGACCAGAGGGAGTATATGTCATTTCACAAAGTTAATGCATAAATGACATTGTTCTTCCTATTTTACCCTTGATAGTTAATGAAATTTGAAAAAATATATTTGATCAACTAGAAGAACTAAAAAAACAATTAATGTACGTTAAATAACGGCAAATAGTAAAGTCATTTTTTCCCTTAATGCAAGTGTCATCACAAAAGGTAACATATAAAAGGGACCAGAGGAAATATATGTAATTTCACAAAATCAATGCATAAATGATACTGTTCTTTCTATTTTAACCTTGATAGTTAATGAGTTTCGAAAAGATATATTTGGCTAACTAGAAGAACTAAAAAAGCAATTAATGAACATTAAATAAGGACAAAATAGTAAAGTCCTTTTTTTTCTTAATGCAAGTGCAATCACAAAAAGTGACATATAAAAGGGACCAGAGGGAGTATAAACTAATTAGTTTACAACATATGTAGTCATGTTTTATTTACATAAAAATAGCCAAAAATCATAGAAAATATAATATAACTTGCCAAAAGTCATAAAATTATATAATGATTATTAAGAACATTAATAAGTGACACTTGTTTCATATATCTAGGATATGCTACGTGAGCCAAGTCCGCGAGAAAAAGTTCGAGCAGCGAATGTGGCGGACTAGGTAGTACTACGAGGTCTTCGTCTAGTTGCATTCTTCCAAGCTTTGCTAGGTGATCAGCGCAGTTATTTCCTTCTCTTAGGGTGTGCATCATGCAGATTTCGAGTTCCGAGAGGAGTCGCTGGCATTCCTTTATCAGGTCCCAGTCGGGATGACTTTCGATAGCATCTCCGTTATTCAACAACATTAATGCATCGTTCGAGTCAGTCTCGATGATGACGTTCTTCAGGTCGTAGTTCTTCGCAAACGTCAGTCCGTCGTGTATGGCCCATAACTCCGTGGTGAGGCACGACGTGGCTACCACGCCTAGTCTGCCGGCAAATCCACCTATCCACCTCCCCCTGTCGTCTCGTGCAATACCACCGAATCCCACCAAACTCGAATTTCGCATGAAACTTCCATCAGTATTGATTTTAATACATCCGGGTGGCGGGAATGACCAACAAACATACCTAGGAGCATCTCTACGTCCGTCGATGGATCGATCAACATGCAAAGTATTAACGTATCGAAGAACGGGAGCACAAGCATAATGCATATTATTGGCAGAAGAAATGTTTAATGCCATTCTTGTTTAGCTAATTAATAATAAGATCACTAATATGAGAGTAAATGTTTTGCATATTAGAAACTAATGTCCAAAGCACGTACATATAGGTTTATGTTTTACCCTAATCCAAATTGAAGTAGGAATATAAGTTACTAAAATTAAGAAAAATTCCATAAACCTAATCCTAGTTGAACTAGGAATATGTTTACTGATCTTTCCTGAAATATTAGGTTTCCTAATTCTAGTACTTCTCTGGTCGTCTGGTTCTTGGTTGTCTGTAAGAAGAAGAGGGAGAAAGAAGCGGGGAAAAAATAATAGGATTTGGGCTGGATAGGGGAATTGGGTTGGGGGTCGGGAATTGGGCCTGGGGATTTAGGAATTAGTTTGGGCTGGGAAATTGGGAGGAAGAATGGGCTCAGATTGGTTTTGGAATTTGGGTTTAATTTAGAATTGGGTTTTGGGAATTGGGTTAGGGATTTAGGAATAGGATTTGGGTTTTGGGATTAAAGAATGGGTTAAGGGAGGATTTTAAAAATTAGTCACTTTAATAAAAAATGACCAATTAAAGTGTGATTAATTTGACAACGAGATGAATTAATATAAATTAATTAAAGAGCTTTTAATATCAACAACTTAGAATAATTAAATCAATTACGGGTTAATTAATCCTAAAAATAGTTAAAGTAAGTGATTAAAGATAAAATCTATCCGAGGATTTTTGAAAAATTACTAAAAATATAATACTTAACTATTGATACTTGAAATAAATATATAATATGCAATATATAGACATAATTAAAATTAAAAGATTTAAATCTATAAATCACTTGGAAAAATATTTTTTGCATTTTTGAAAGCTAATTATTTTAAATTGTTAAAATTAAAAGTTCGATGATTAGTTTATAATGTGGAGGGTAAAAATTGAATGTCAACAAACATAACACATATAATACATTCATTAATTGCCATACTAGAAGCATTGCTAAATTATCTTCTCTTTTTTGAATTTAGTCTCACAAAGATTTATATCTTCAATTAATTAATAATGTAAAAAAATTTAATTTCAATCTTAGTTCTAGATATTTCTCTTTATCTTATCAAACTTAATTAATTCACATTTTATATGTTTATGCAGTGATGGTCTACAAAAGAATTAAGAAATTACTAAAATGATATTCATAACATCTTCGGACATTTATTAACAAAAAATATATTTCAATATAATATCATTATCTTCTTTTTAACATATCCAAATGTTTACATACATCGTTCATATTTTTTTTTTGCGCTATATATAGTCAACTATCGTACATGTTTCGAGTACCTAGGATATGCTACGTGAGCCAAGTCCGCGAGAAAAAGTTGGAGCTGCGAATGTGGCATACTAGGTAGTATTACGAGGCCTTCGTCTAGTTGCATTCTTCCAAGCTTTGCTAGGTGATCAGCAGTTATTTCCTTCTCTTAGGATGTGCATCATGCAGATTCCGAGTTCCGAGAGGAGTCGCCGGCATTCCTTTATCAGGTTCCAGTCGGGATGACTTTCGATGGCGTCTTCGTTATTCAGCAATATTAATGCATCGTTCGAGTTAGTCTCGATGATGACGTTCTTCAGGTCATAGTTCTTCGCAAACGTCAGTCCGTCGTGTATGGCCCACAACTCCGCGGTGAGGCACGACGTGGCTACCACGCCAAGCCTGCCGGCGAATCCACCAATCCACCTCCCCCTATCGTCTCGCGCAATACCACCGAATCTCGCCAAATTCGAATTCCGCATGAAACTTCCATCAGTGTTGATTTTAATACATCCAGGTGGCGAGAATGACCAACAAATATACCTAGGAGCATCTCTACGTCTGTCGATGGATCGATCAACGTAACGAGCCCTTGGTCTGCTAACTAGCTATGCAGAGGTATCCCTTTCTTTTCCTTTTCTTTTTGTCATATCTAATTTATTCTGCCTATGGATTGTTGAGACGAGGGTTCCCAAGAAACAACCTCTCGACTTCTATAAGGTAGTGGTAAGGTCTGCGTACATTCTACCTTCCCCAGACCCCACTTGTGGGATTTCACTGGGTATGTTGTTGTTGTTGTTTGTATACGTGAGCTATACACTGAATATATATCATGATATACTCTATACATAAAATATCACATGAGTATACACCGAATGATTATTTTTCTCGATAATTGAGATAACTATATGGTCATTTGTATAATTATCCCTTACTTTTTATTGGCAATCTTTTCTTTGCTTTGCAAGCAAATGCTTTAAACTCCATAAAAGCCTGGAGCCTCAAAGGGGATACAGATAATTAATAAATCCCATAATATATGGTGAATATATCACTTCAATTTTACTCCATATCAACAAAGGTTTAATGTAATTCACAGCTAACAGCTTGCAAAAAAGTCATAAATATTTTCTTGGCTCAATGCAGATTCCCATAAAAGATGCTTCCTTCATTTAAGTGAAACCTTTATTATCTTGTATTATTTGATTGTTAAGTTCTTAAGGAATTACCTCTTCTTCTTTTTTTAGAATAATAAGAAAAAACAAAAAGAATAGGAGGCTAAAATATATTATATATATATACACTAGCTATTTGTCCTTTTCATGTCTGCTTGAATGATTTTGTCTCAGTGTACTTTATCCAATTCTGTTTAGAAAACTAATTTTTAATAGTGTAATATAATTTAATCAAGTATAATGAGTTGGGTCAGTAGTGTACCTATTTCCCTAATGAAATTAGGTTTGGGGCTCCATGAAATATAAGCCAGAATTAAATATGGGACTAGGGTGACCTAAAGTCGGTGCATAATGGAACTGACTTATTATTATTATTACTTCCTCCGTCTCATTTCATGTGGTATCGTCTTCTTTTTGGTCCGTCTTAAAAATATTATTTTAATTTAATTGAAAATAATTTATATTTAATTCACTTTTTATCTTAATAAAATGATTTTTAACTACACTAATATCTAAGAATGATTTTAGATTACAAATTTTAAAAGTCTTTCTTTTTTACTTAAATACCGTGCCAAGTCAAAGAAACGAAGAATATATTATTTTTTATTATTAATAAATAGATTAGTCTATGTTTTGGCTGCTGGAATTTGGGTTGCCACTATTGCTTCTTTTTCTCTCTTAGTTATTTTGACTTCCTTTTCCATATTTCTGGAGTTTCCTCTAACTTTTCTTATTCTTCTTCTTATTATATTATAAAAAAAATAAAAAAAAATAGTTCAATTCATTAAGTGTTTCATGTTTAAACAGAGTTGAGGAAGAAGTGTCCCACCTAAAAGGTATAATATAGCCTATAAGCAATCTATCCTAATTCAAGCATCAACACTAATTTTACGATTCAAACTCATGATCTATACGTCACATATTTTTATGAATTCTTCAGTTCCAGGGGGTAAAAAGGACCATTTCTAGTTCATTTATAAAATATGAAAAAATGTAGTGCTTTAAGGCTGTATAAAACCAAAAGACATTTGAGAAAATTGAGGTGGAAGCAACAATTGTTTACCTATATATAAATAATAAGTAGTAGTAGATTAGAAGCAATGAAATTAAACATGGAATCAAGTAGCTTAGAGTTACTAAAATTAATATATAATGTATTATTCGTTTTAACTTTTAAGATAAGAATTAAGATCATTTTTTGCATTACTGATTAAATAAGAATGGAAAAAAAAACATGATAAAATTGCACATTAAATGATCAACATTCAAGAAGGAAATTAAAAGAAAAAAGAAAGAGACAAAGGAACCTGATTTGAGCAAACTTAAGTGTTTTTTTTTTTTTTTTTTTTTTTTTTTTTTTTTTTTTTATGCAAGGAGTGGGGTGATAGGTTGGTTGTGGTAGGATAGTTATAAGGAACCTTGTCTTAATAAAAAATGTATCATGCTGGAATTTCTAAATTAACAATATTTTGATAGAAAGTTTTATTCTTCTTTTACTTTTATTTGGATTAATCATATAGATGAATATCCAATATTATATGTAAGCAGAAAAAGAAAATCAGGTAAAGAAATGAAAATTATGCATATACATGTATATATATATACTAGTTTCTCTTTACGTATGTCACACGTGTTTGTTGAGTTTGTATTATATAATTTTTTAGAAATAAAATCAATGAATAATAAAATTATATTTGAACTATCATTTTTCTGCAAGTTGCACATCCTAAAATTATTTATTTTTCTAAAACAAACCTTAACAACAATATTTTGATTTTGATCATTGCGAATGACATATTAAAGTTATTTTTTGAGCAGTTTTAAACAAAAACAAATGTTTGTTCTAGAGTGTCATATTATTTTTTTTAAATTTGAAAATGGATTTGCAATGCTAATTAAAGGAGTAAGTAACTTACAAAAATCATAACTAAGTGAAAGATAATATTCCGGCTTCTCATAATTAAAAAAATCATTAAAAAAACCTTGAATAATATCCTGCTTTTTTAATTTCTAATCCCCACTAAAAAAAAAATCCAACATCATAGACCAAAAAGAAGAAATTTATGTGTGAATTTACGGAACAGAAAATACAACAAAATCATTTATCCGATAATGAACATAATATACATTATCTCTCAATATCGCGTCAAGACAAATAGTTGACATTCATCATCCCTACACAAAAAGGGAAAGTTTGCAGGATCAAGCCATTTCAAGATTAGCAAATTAATTGGAAGAAGGAACTGAAACACACATTGATTGTCATATATAAATTGCATTGATATTTTAAACGATGTCTTACAATATATAGAAATTGTGAGTGTTTTAAAACAAACAAATCAATGCCAACTATTTAAGTGTAAGAATATTTTAGTAAATTGACTGATTAATAAGTGTAAGAGTATTTTAGTAAATTAACTTTTAAGTTTATGAGTTTATACTTTTAAGATAATATAGATACGGATGGATTTTTAGAAGGTTAGAGAGGAGTATGATACTAAAAATATGAGTATTAGGACAATCAAGAAACAAGTAGTGGGAGTATATGTAAGTTGTGCCGTTTTGAACCCATACTATCAGACTTTTGTACCCTTTTAGGGGACTTGTTGGACCCCTCTAAGCCCCCTACCCCCCACCCCCAAAAAGAAGAAGAATCAAATTTAAAAAAAAAAACCAACTATTTAGAAATTACAAAATATTTTAGATTGTTTTGTTATTATATTCTATCAAATTGAATTGAGGACACTAATTAATGTATATAGAATTAGATATTATATTTATTACTCTTATATGTCAATCTCAAGAAATGCAGATTCATTGTATTTTAAAATTTTCTAAGACCATTAATTTGTTACATTCTTTTAGGCTCATAATTTTGACTAGTTGATTAAGTCGAGTCGACTTCATTTAGCTAGTGCATAACGAATATCATGTGACTAGAATTCACATTTCTATCTATAGAAACCAACATAGTACACTGTGGTAGTGAATAAATATAACTATATAGTATATTAGTTCTCATGTTACCTTGAAAAATATGACAAAATTCTCGAGGATTTATGGAGATATTTAGAGGTTAATCTATATATTAGGATGATTAAAAACATGTATAATGGAACAAAGATTTGAGCAAGGACAGCCGGCGGAGATTGGAATACTTTCTAGTCATGATGGGTTGCACTAGGAATCTATTTTTGTCCTGTTTTCATTTGTTTTGGTGATGGATGAACTAATACGACATATCCAAGAGAAAATTCAGGGTAAATATATGTTATTTGCAAATGATATAGTTTTTGATTTACTAGACTCGAGATTTGGAGACAAGCCTTGGAATTTAAAAGGTCAAATTAAGCAAGATCAAAGTACTTAGAGTGCAAGTTCAATGATGTAACTCAGAAGGTAAATGTGAAAGTTAGTATTGATATATACAAGTCATCTCCAAGAGAGAAAACAAGTATTAGGGGTCTATAATCCAAGAAATTGAGGAGATTGACAAAAATGTTATACACTGGATTTGAGCAAATAGAGGCTTGCATCCATGTCTTGTATAAGAATGTGCCATTTAGACTTAGAATAAGTTTTATGAAGTGGATGTCAGACCAGGTATGGTATATATAATGGAGTTTTTGCCGATCAAGAACTCGCACATTCAAAATATGAAAGAAATAAAAATGAGGACGTTGAGATGGATGTGTGGGTATATATACTAGGAGCGATAAAATTGAAAATAAAGATATTCGAAACAAAGTGGAAGATGCCCCTTGATGGACAAGATGAAAGAGGCTCATATGAAATGATTTTGGCATGTGAAGAGGAAATGCAAAGATATCTAGATCCTAGTGAATAGCTATGGGAGATTGACTATGTCGTGTACGAGGAGAGATAGACGCAGACAGGAATTGATACATTGCAAATTGCAGCTTATTGAAAATATGATCCAAGATATAAGGATGAATTGATAATCAAGATAGAAAATTCATAGATATTTGAACGTTGACTAATTTTTCTTATTAGTTTTGTTATTATTAGTTACCCATATAATAACTTATTCTTCAATTCTATTATTACTTATTGTTTCCTCACTTTCAATTATCATATTATGTTCTCCATTTATGTTTCAGCCTAAATTCTTCATTTCTATAATTTTTATTTTTCCTACTTATTTTTATTATCATTCTTTAATTGAGTCAGAGGTCTATTGAAACAGAGCATTATCCAATCTTAGTAGCAATTTCCAAAATAAAAATAGTAATTAACACCAGTAATTTAATTATATTTTTTTTGAATTCCCCAGCGTTCATGCAGACTATACTATATTATAACTCAAAGCTCAAAATAATGTATCTTAACTTTAAAGTGTAAATTAACTCTGAGGTTTTTGCTATCTTTAACTTACTCTCGATTTATATGATTTATTTTCTTTTTTTAGCGCTTAATATATATATATATATATATATGTTTAATAATTATTTAATTTTAAACTGCTCATTTCAACTTTAATAGAATGATTTATAGTCACGCACGACTTATTTTAGATAATAAGTTTTAATTATTTTTTTTAAACTTCATATCGAGTCAAACTACATCATATTATTAAAATGACAGGAGCACTTTACATATTCATTTAATAATAAAAATAATTTAAATTAAATTAATTGCTAATAGATAATATTTTAAGTCAACAAGAGACACACGATTAAGAAGAAAGGTAGAGAGTGATAAATTTAAAGCTTAACCACTACAACATACCTGACAAATTTAATTTTCACAAGGTTTGCTCAGAGAGGTGAAATGTATGTAAATTTTATCTCCATACTATTTTATTCGTAATCTTATATAGTGAAGACATTATTTTTAGTAGATTCTCGACTCAACTATCAAAAAAGATTTTTTTAAAAAGTGAAAAAGGTTTAAAATATCCTCAAACTATTGAAAAAGGTACAAAAATATCTTTCATCCATCTATTGGGCTTAAAATGTCTTTGTCATTCACATTGGGTCCAAAAATATACTTTTTTTTCCTTCTTTAAATATTTATTATGTTTTATTTTCTCATAGAATAAAGTATACCCCATCCTCAATTCTTTTTTTACTATAATTTTTTTTATTTTTTAAAGTTTGTTTTGGGGTTATAAAGAAATATATTAGTTTAGTTTGAAAAAAATATATGAAAAGTCTAATTAAAAGAAAAAAACAAATTTGTAGTTTTACCGTAGTTTTTTTTTTTAAAATTTTTTTTTAGGGCCATGAAGAAGGTATATATATATATATATATATATATATATATATATATATATATATATATATATTTTGGATTTAGTAAATTATGGGAAGATTTTTCAAAAAAAACTCTTAAAAAATCCAAATTTAGAATAATACATATTTTATTTTATTTGTAAAAAAATCTGCACATAGTTGTATTTTATTTAGACAAAATAATTAACCTTTTAAGAATCAAAGCGATTTATTAAAATCGATTTAGCTTTCTTTAAATTTTTTTAATCAAATTTGAATAGTTTTCATTAATTTTTATTATAACATTAAAAAAAACTTACTCTTTGGAAATTAAAAACTCACTTTTTCATTAATTTTATATATTTTTTTTGAAAAGTTTTATTTTTTAGAAAGTTAAATCGGTTAATTATTTTAATAAATCATTTTGATCCATAAAAAGATACGTTATTTCAATTTGGATAAATTATGAAAAGAAATCTAATAGAGATGGAGATTTATTTTAATCCATAAGAAAATGAAATATAATAAATATTTAAAAAAAAAAGGTTATTAATTTTAAAGATATAAGTAAGTCAAAAAAGTGAGTTAAAGATATTTTTGAATTCAAACGTGAATAAGAAAAATATCTTAGGTACAATAGGTGTATAAGAAATATTTTTATATCATTTTAAATAATTTAACGACATTTTAGGCCTGCCGGAAAAAAAATCGAGTGAACAGTTAAAAGCATAACCAAGACTGTAAAAATTAAAAACCCTAATCGTTACTTGTGCCTTAATATATTCTAATAAAAGCCTTTGTCTCTCTCTCTCATGTGATTACATTTTTCTTTATCCCTATTCCCAAAACACACCCACTACAACTTCCTCGATAACTAAATCACTCTTATCTTTTACTACATATTTTCACCACCTACACTGGTAAAAAAGAATAAAAATTTTGAATATTTATTATTCCTTCCGTCCTTTTTTATGAGGCAAAGAAAATTTTTTAAAATTTATAATTTAAAATTATTTTTAAATATTTGTGTGATTGAGAATTATTTCATCAAAAGTAAAAAAAAAATTAAAAATAAATTATTTGATAAAATAATTTTTTGAGAAACGAATAAAAAAAATAATATCACATAAAATGAGACAGATTGAATACTGTAAAAATAAGTAAAAAAGGATAGGAGGAGATCAACCGTAGAGAAAGATTTAAAAAGAAAATGAAAGAGAGATGCTCTAATTAAATTAGCCTCTAAGTACACGCCCTCTACATAAATCATAGTCATCATAATAATATTTGAACATTAATTATACTTTTAATTAATTAATTAATTTCAAATATGTCATGCTAAAAATTAAATAAAAAATACTTAAAAATATAAATAATCGAACAATATATTCAAATTTAAGAAAATAGAGATTGAAATTTGTTGTATAATCCGATCCCCCCTCTTTAACCTTTCACAATCTCCTAAGCTGCCTTCCTCACTCTTATATCATACTCTTGAATTCTTTTTTATCATTTTTTTTCCTTTTAAAGGATAAATAAAAAAGTGAGAAACTCACTTCATAAATTTTGATTTGAAATTAATATTTATTTATAAAATTTACATAAAATTTTAAATCTTAAGTTCGACTCTCTTAAAAAGCAGAATTTAATTCTTAAGTTGCAGTTCTAAATTTGATCAAGTATAAAATTTGATCTATAAATTTGAATTTTTCATAATTTTAAATATTACAAAAGGGACTTATATTCAATATAAAAAAATTGTTTGTATCACGTGGAAGGATTGTGTCAATGAATTAATAACTAATTGCTACTATTATTAGTTTATTGGGTCAATGAATTTTTATATAATTATGTGTGGTATTTTAAAGTTTGTAATAACATCTAATTACAAGCACTAACGGACCGCTTGATAGTTGATTAGAGTTATACCAACATTAGTAATACATGTATTAATTAAGATAAAATCTATAAATTATTTCACACAAGTATAAGTTATACATAGTGTAGCTATTATTTTTGTATTAGTTATTCCCCATTTTATCCATAAAATAGTTACATGAATTACAAATTAGTTATGGGGATCTAAATTACAAACAAAACATCATATTAATTTTATATGGATAACTTATCTTTAAAATCATCTACTAACGGATTATTACTTATGCAGAAATTTGATATCTGCATAACTCATCTCTGAACCAACTACTAAATAAATTTTTATTTATTATAAAAAGCATTAAAATATTTTGATATCTTATTTATATGATTTACTCATTAATGAAATTGTATAATAATATTTTAATATCTTATTACTCCATTCGTCCTATATTAATTGATTATCTTATTAAAAATATATGTTACTTTCCTACTTACCTATACAATTAATGCTCTTTGAAAGATTAAACAAAGTTTAGCATTTTAATATTTTTTTTCCCTCCAAACTTAATTATTTTATATCTATTTTGATGATATTTATTCATATGTCACATACTGTGATGCCTCCATAAATTATCTTTATCCCATCAATATGGATAAGGAATAAATTAGTAAAAATGATCATTTTATTTATGACTCTTCAATACTGTATAAAATTGGAAAGTGATTAATTAATATGAGATAAGAAATTAAATATAAATATATAACAATAATAACATACTCAGTAGAATCTCACGAGTGGGCATACCTTACCATTACCTCATAGAGATAGAAAAATTGTTTTCTAAGACCCTCTTTACAAAAATTCATAATATATTATTAACTTAGTGTAAATATTAATATATATTTTCTTTCTAGCATGTAAATAAAATAGGATATTTGCCATTTAAAGGGAGTTTCAAGAAGTGGCAAAAGAGAAGTAAGTCTATAATAATATGCCTACAGCAAATGATGTTGAGAATAATTAAGCAAACATTAAATGATTTTTATTGTTATGAGTTAAGTACAATTTGGAATTTAGTCCAAAACCAAAAAAATAAATAAACAAGTACAATATTTTGGTTTTCATAAATTATTGTGGTGCTACAAATCACTTTGTTCAATAAAAACTTATAAAAAATAAATTCTTTGCTATTTAAATGTATTCTTCCATTGTTTGCTCTTTAGTTTCTCAAGAACCATCACTCTAACACTCAAATCTTCTCCGGCACCGTCCACCGCCGTCATGAAACACCAAGAAAGTGCAAAATGACAAATGCTTTTGGTTCATGCTAGTGACAATCTATCTGCACCACCACCATTAGTGAGCTACTAGCGCCGCCGTGTACGGCGGAGAAGGGAGGAGGAGCTCATTTTCTCCGGTAAGAAAACTTTAGTAGTAGCAGTTTTAATAAATGTTCCATAAAATATTAACAAGAACTTTTTGGTTCACATGCATGGTAAGTTAGTGTGAGTTTGAAGCAAACCTCCATTAACATCACATGTATGTTATCTTCTTAGAGTGAAGTTTCAAACGCCATCACCACTTTACTACAACCCCATTTCTTGAATTTGATTTTCACTCAATAATGGAGAAGAAAAGCCACCATTTTTTCACTTTCCCTTCAGGTTATTTCTTGTTTTTCTTGTTGTTTTGGTTAAGTATGAGCTCAAAGACTGTATTTTTAGTGAGCTCTGTTTCTCCTGATGGACAAACTCTGCTTTCTCTGCTTAAAGCAGTTGACCCTTATGCAAAATCATCATCTTCTGTGCTTTCTTCATGGAACCCCTCAAGTTCAACTCCATGTTCTTGGCAAGGGATTACTTGTTCTCCTCAAGAAAGAGTTATTTCACTTTCTATCCCAAATACATTCCTAAATCTCTCTTATTTACCCTCTGAACTCTCTTCCCTTTCATCTTTGCAGCTTCTTAATCTTTCTTCTACTAATATTTCTGGAACAATCCCTCCATCTTTTGGTTCTTTTTCTCATCTTAGGCTTTTGGACCTTTCTTCTAACTCACTTTCAGGTTCTATTCCATCAGAACTTGGTGGGCTTAAGTCACTTCAGTTCTTGTTCTTGAATTCAAACAGATTGACTGGTAAGATCCCACCAGAGTTAGCAAATCTTTCTTCACTAGAAATCTTTTGTCTCCAAGATAATCTCCTGAATGGGTCAATTCCATCACAGTTAGGGTCCTTAGTGTCACTCCAGCAGTTTAGGATTGGGGGAAATCCATATTTGAGTGGTGAAATTCCTGCACAGTTAGGCCTGCTCACTAATCTTACAATGTTTGGTGTTGCGGCAACTGGTCTTTCGGGTGTTATTCCACCTACATTAGGGAATTTGATCAATCTTCAGACACTGGCAATTTATGATACTGAAGTATTTGGTTCGATACCGCCTGAACTTGGGATGATTTCGGAGCTTAGGTACTTGTATCTACACATGAATAAGCTCACTGGTTCGATACCTCCTCAGTTGGGTAAGTTGAAAAAGCTTACTAGCTTGCTTTTATGGGGAAATTCATTAACTGGACCTATCCCAGCTGAGATTTCGAATTGTTCGTCCCTTGTGATTCTTGATGTTTCTGCAAATGATTTGTCCGGTGAAATTCCTGCTGATTTGGGGAAGCTATTGGTTCTTGAACAGCTTCATTTGTCTGATAATGCACTTACCGGGTCTATACCGTGGCTGTTAAGTAATTGCACTAGCCTGACAGCTCTTCAGCTAGATAAGAACCAATTATCAGGCCAAATTCCCTGGCAAGTTGGTAAGTTGAAGTACTTGCAGAGTTTTTTCTTGTGGGGGAATTCAGTTTCAGGAACCATTCCAGCTGCTTTTGGTAACTGTACTGAGCTATATGCACTTGATCTTTCGAGGAACAAGCTCACGGGATCAATCCCTGAGGAGATATTTGATTTGAAGCAGCTGAGTAAATTGTTGCTTCTTGGGAATTCGTTAACTGGAAGGTTGCCTCGAAGTGTTGCGAGATGCCAGTCTCTGGTGAGGTTGAGGCTTGGTGAAAATCAGCTTTCGGGACAGATTCCCAAGGAGATAGGTCAATTGCAGAATCTCGTGTTTCTTGATTTGTACATGAACCATTTCTCTGGCAGCTTGCCTTCTGAAATTGCCAATATTACAGTTCTTGAGCTGTTGGATGTGCACAACAATTACCTAACTGGGGAAATACCACACCAGATGGGGGAGCTTGTGAATTTAGAGCAACTTGATCTTAGCAGGAACAGCTTCACCGGTGAGATCCCTTCAAGTTTTGGCAATCTCAGTTACTTGAACAAACTTATTCTCAGTAACAATCTGCTTACTGGTTCAATTCCAAAGTCTTTTGAGAACTTGCAGAAGTTAACTCTACTTGATTTGAGCTCGAATAGTCTTTCTGGTGAGATCCCATCTGAGCTTGGCTATATCACAAGCTTAACAATCAGTTTGGATTTGAGCTCGAATCGTTTCACTGGTGAACTTCCTGAAAAGTTGTCTGGTTTGACACAGTTGCAATCTCTTGATATTTCTCATAATTTGTTGAGTGGAAGGATCACAATTTTAAGCTCTCTGACCAGCCTTACTTCCTTGAATGTTTCATACAACAATTTCTCAGGGCCTATTCCTGTCACACCATTCTTTAGAACTCTCAATTCAGATTCTTTTCTGAAGAATTCACTCTGCCAATCGGTTGATGGTTATAGTTGTTCTTCACATGTTATGGGAAGGAATGCGTTGAAGTCACCGAAAACCATAGCTCTGGTTGCGGTGATTCTGACTTCTGTAGCCATAGCAGTCGTGGCTGCATGGATTCTTGTGACGCGAAACCACAGGTATGTGTTTCAGAAGTCCCAAGGCATATCAGCCTCTTCAGTAGGGGCAGAAGATTTTTCCTACCCTTGGACTTTCATCCCCTTTCAAAAGTTCAATTTCACCATCGACAACATTTTAGATTGCTTGAAAGATGAAAACATCATTGGGAAAGGATGTTCCGGTGTTGTATACAGAGCAGAAATGCCTAATGGTGAGGTGATTGCAGTGAAGAAGCTTTGGAAAACAAAGAAAAATGAGGAGCCAGTAGATTCTTTTGCAGCAGAAATTCAAATTCTCGGACATATTAGGCATCGAAACATTCTAAAGTTATTGGGATATTGTTCAAACAAGAGCATTAAGCTGCTTCTCTACAACTACATTTCAAATGGCAATCTCCATCAGCTCTTGCAAAGTAACAGAAATTTGGACTGGGAAATTAGATACAAAATTGCAGTTGGATCAGCTCAAGGCCTTGCTTATCTTCACCATGACTGTGTTCCAGCCATACTTCATAGAGATGTGAAGTGCAATAATATACTGATCGACTCCAAGTTTGATGCTTATATAGCAGATTTTGGACTTGCAAAGCTAATGAATTCTCCAAACTATCGCAATGCTATGTCCAGTGTAGCAGGATCTTATGGATATATTGCTCCAGGTATGCATTTTCTAGTGTCTGCTTCTCATCGTACAAACTGAAATGTATTAATTACTTAAAATTACATTGCACTTGAGATATTTTCAGTTACTAATATTTCAACATAAATGCCAAAATAAATAGTGACATTTTTCGAATGTTTACTTTACGAATCATAGTTTGTCGAGTGCGACATAAATATTTGTTAATTATGGTTGCAGAATATGGATATACAGCGAATATAACAGAAAAGAGCGATGTCTATAGTTATGGAGTGGTGTTGCTGGAAATACTTAGTGGGCGTAGCGCTGTTGATTCTCAGATAGGTGATGGGCTTCACATCGTTGAGTGGGTAAAGAAGAAAATGGGAAGCTTTGAACCAGCTGTTACAGTTCTTGACACTAAGCTACAAGGTTTACCTGATCAAGTGGTCCAAGAAATGCTGCAAACGCTTGGAATAGCGATGTTCTGTGTCAACTCATCGCCAGTTGAAAGGCCAACAATGAAGGAAGTTGTGGCACTTCTAATGGAAGTGAAGAGTTCACCTGATCAAGAATTTGGGAAAACTTCTCAGCCTCTAATAAAGCAGCCCTCAACTCAAAGTTGATCATTTTTGTTATGTTCTTTTGCTTTTAACTAAGAAGAGTAGGAATTAGTTTTCTTTAGTTCCCAAGATATGAGCAAGTCAACTCATTGTTCCAAGCATTGGATAATGTCTTGGGGTCCATTGTGTACATATTTCAGAAACATTGTAGTTTATTTGCTTCTTCATTTGCTCAGATTTTAGCTTTCAATATGCTTCCAGTTGCACCTATAACATTTTAATTTACCATAGTTTCAAAAGAGAAATATAGAAAGAAGAAACCACAATAGGGATGCAAATAGGACAGGGCAAGCCTTGACCTATTAACATTTTGACTCGCCCCGCCCTGCCCGTCTTGGAGCAACAGTAGAAGCATGTGATCTATTGGACACGGCTCAAGTCGTGGAAGGAGTCATTAATACATTAGGTTGGATTATTTACATCACACTTCTTTAAGTGCAAACTTTTTCATTACTGCTAATATAAGATGTTTTGTGCATCAGAAAACAAATAACTTTGAAAAAGATATAATTTTGGAGTGGTTTATTCCTCTACATGAAAAATATAATGCATAGTTAATTATTTTTTTTTCATGATTTTTCTCTATACAATAAGAAATGTTTAAGATAGCAGCCATGGGTACACTAGCCCACCCATCTTTTGTTTTTGTTGGAATTTTCAGGCAGGATTTATGGCATAGTTCATTGAAGGTATTCAAAGTCAAGATTCACATTTTCTGAATTTCTGTAAAACAAAGAACACTTCATCATTTTGACACATACTAAACTGTCTGATAGTTGCCAATATAGAGACAAGACAAAAGGGGAATAAAAAAAAGCCATGTTCTGTGAAGGAAAAAGTGGAGGGAGCATTTACACCACTCCTCCATATGACCTTTTGCCATTCTATCAATCTTTCCCTTCTGGCATATGGCATCGTCACTCCATTTGGCAGCATTCACTAATAGTTTCGGTACAAAACTCACTTACTTTTCCAATGATTTTTCCCAAACAAATAGTTTGCAAATTCCCAAGAAGTGAACCATGCCAAAAATGAAAACACCATAACCTTGAAAACTCAATGCAATAAGTTAACACAAATGATTCTTATACCCAACCACAGTTAACTTGCATTAGGAGTTGAGTTAGTTAATTTACTTTCAAAGATATTCCACCTTGCTCATCAATATTTAAGTAGGACCAAGTGAACAATTAAGGGGGAACAAACAGATGTAGACCATGCCTTCAGCTCCATTATTCACATGACTTAAAGTATAGGGTTGTATATATACATATGGTAACTTCTTGTGAAAATATTAAAGAATTTGGTCAAAACCAAATCTAAAAAGATCCTGGAATTCAGTTTTAGCTTTTTTTGTCGGCTTCTACCCCATCACTTCCATCACCTCTTTCATAAAGAAACTAACATATGCAATGTATATACTTTTGGAAACCAAAATGAGTGGCAATAATTAGAAGGACAAGAAATGAAGAACCACGGAAGGATGTGGTGCAGCAGATGAGACCACTCCTTCCTTAACCAGAGGACCTGAGAATGAAAATTTTTTTGGTAGGAAGTGTTTTCCCCCAAGCGGGGCCCTACGTGGCAAGAATCCAAATATAGTTGGACTTCAACGTGGGCACTGAACAGCGGGTGAAAAATAAAAAAAAATTAGAAGAACAAGAAGAAGCTATTCTAACTTTTATATATAAATATAAAATGCAATATATATAATTAGTGTATAAGTTTTATATAATTAGGCAAGCATTGTTTAGTCGCAGAGCCAAACATATGTTTGCTTCGTAATTTTTGTCAGGGAGCACTTTAAACCTATCTCAAATTCTCAATAAGAAAGGGGCCGAAAGAGAACACCAAAAGGAGGGCATTTTCTTTATATTTGAATATTTTGAGAAAAAATGAATCATCAAGTACTCTAATCCCTTTTGAAATTAGAGAAAAATATTTAAATAGAATATTTTTTAATAAATAAATATTGATTTTATTGATACTTTTTATTTACTATCATTTATGATAATATATAGCAATATCATGATAAATTTGCATTTGTATTAAAAGTAAATTATGCATGCAATATAAATATATAATATATTATGCTTCTATGGTAAGAATTGACACAATGTATTGTAAGTATATTAAAGTGTGTGATAAATTTATTATCCATCAATAAAAACTTGTATTAAATGCGTTATATAAATTATTCTTTGTAATATGTGTAAAAATTATATTATAAATGTCCTGTGAAAAAAAATATTATTAATATAAATGATAAATATTTTCTTAATTTGAAATTCATGAGACAGGATCAGACGAGTAGCAAGAAATTGAATTTGCTCATGTTCTCATGTTTTATACAAATCCAAGCTTGGAAACTTGTAGCTCCTATTATATTAAAACATTAATAAATTAAAATTAATCGAATTAATGGACTTTAGAGTAAGGAGATTATTTTTTAAGAACCCTCGACTCAAATATGATATATTAAAATAATGAGAAAGGAAAACAAGAAACAATGCAACTAATAAAGAAACAATAGCAACCATACAACAGTGCAATAACCTAAACACAATCAACAAGTGATGGTAATCAAGAGCCAAACACTATAAGGACACAGCTAAACCCCTCAAAAATCTAGACAATGACCCTATACCTATTAACCTTCTGCCCCAATAGACAACCTCAATACCGTCTTATATGACATGTCCAAGCTTTGTTAAGGTAGAATAAAAATATTTTTAATCAAACTTCAAGTAGGCTGTGCATGTTAAGAAGGTAGAAAGCACCCAAGGACTGGCATTATATATACATCAGGAGGTTTCTCCATATATAACAGCATTTGCTAATTCAAACACAACCATGTACACAAATAAGGTGGTACAACATCATCATTCAAACAAATAATTCTAGTAAAAAGGGTTTAGAATCATCGTGAAAATGATCTCTTATGATCAATTACAAATTGAATTAAAAAAATGATATTTTCAAATCTCTTATATGTAAACATGAAGATCTCTCGTAAAAAGGATATAAAACTAAAAACAAGTTTATAAAGAGTTAGAAAACCAAATCACAAGCTGAATACAGTTAGTAAGATTTTTGCCAGACAGAAGACAAGTGCCTTGGCAAAGGGCTTCACAAGTTCAGATTCAAGTAAGCTTGAAGAGTTGATATAGCCCATCTAGCTCCTATGGCTATGCTGAAGGCTCTTTCCATATTTATCATGCCAACATTAACCCTAACAAAAATTATTAGTTATCAACTCATCTATACAACATTACACAAATTTGGATGATTTTGCTGCCTCTGATTCTCCCAGAACAAACACATCTGATAGACTTTTGCAGTTCTATATAATTCATGTCAGGTGGTTTTGCTAGTTTTTAATTCCAAGATACCTAACAAGAATCAGCAAATCAAACAAAAGACTCAATTTAAAACAATCCCGTTACCATGTATAATGAATATATCGATCCCAACAACCTCAGTACAGCAGTGATTATAAGATTGGTGCTGCCTAAATTGAATATCACAAATCAGCTCCTATTTATACAACAATACAAATAGGTAGCACAACATTGTTCATATCATTTTAGCACTTGGGAAACATGCTTCAGATGTCGATCACAACTTTGAAATATTCTGAAAAAAGAACATCCATCTTCATCGACTGCATCATTCACACAAATTGGCTTTGCTCAATTCAGTAAGGAAAGGAAGTAGTTCGAATATCTAGGTCAATGAACAACATTTTCAGGACTACTTAAAGCATAACTGGCAAGCTGAATGTAATTATTAAGATTTTGACAGACAGAAGTGCCTTGGTACAAAGTAGCTCATAGACTTGAAACAGTTGCAAGCTCAAAGGGCATGCTGGAGGCTCTTCCGTTATTTAGCACGCTAACATTAATCCTGCAAAGAAAATGATTTTCATTGATCAACTCATCCGAATCACCTTGCAAAGTTTGTAAAGTCTTTGCTGCCTCGGATTTTACCAAAACGAACAAAGCTGTCAAGCTTTTGCAGTTCATACTAGAAATAGATAGTTCATGCCAAGTAGCTTTACTAGTTTTAATGCCAAAATGCCTAACAAGAACTAGTAAATCAGACATGAGTTCTGGGGGGCTGCAGAATTGTTCTTGGCTGTAGTGTCAGAACGGGAAAACACAGGGTCCCTATAGACTGATGTGTTTACCATGGTTGGTGACTAAAAGAGCTTTCTTACACAGGAGAATTTGCACAGAAGAGAATTCAACTATGCTCTAGAAGTTTTTTCTGTGGTGCGAAGCCAGAAAATGTGAGTCATTTGTTTTAACATTGTTGTATCACCAAGAAGTTATGGCAACTGTTCCTCAATCAAAAGGTGCCAATTGTAACTGGAGACTTAAGGTGCTGAAACATAAGGGGAAGCAACAAGCAGCAAAAGAAATGGTGGGACACCATATCTTCCAGTATTTTGGGGACAATCTGGAGAGAAGGCTCATCAGATATTTTGCAGACAATGGAAGCTCTATTCACTATTCAGAAGATAAAGACACTTACCTTTTCTAAAAAAGGAAACCTCAGTAAAGTAAAGAAGTGAATACCAGTAGATCCCAGAGCCCATGAAGTAAGAGAATACGGTGAATATTGCTTCTAGTAACTCATAATCACTTGAGCCAAGATAGAGAAAAAGAATGTATCATATTCGAGTTAAAAACAACATGCCTAGACAGATTAATTTAGCATTCGTTTTTCTATTTTTATTTCAGATAGCACTGCATTAGATACAATTCATATAAATGCTGAATAAGTACATAATCGATAAATGGTCAGGTTCTGTCTGTTGTGTTGTCTGCCAGGGTATTGTTATTTTTTGCATTAAGTTTCAGGATGTTGTTCTACACATGATCAGATTCTGCTGTAGCCTTGCAAGAAAGCTTCTGACCAAACGGACATGGCATGACACGACTGCTTCCGTCAGACTTATCTTTCTTCTCAAAAGAAGCAAGTAGATACCCCAATTTCAACAGATATAGCAAGAATGCGATATCTATCCCCTACCACACACAGTAAACATCTTCTAGCTGGGGCTTTCACAAACATTAACAGAAGTATAACGAATCATGATGATTGCCTTCCTGCAATTCTACATATTTGGTACGAAAACCCAAAGTTTAAGTTGTTTGTCCATTATTGTCAATTATGTTCATTAATGAAATATTTACACATGCAACTAGGTACGAGCTTCAGCTGAGAGTACAGCATACGTACTCTGTTCAAAATTGACAACCAAAGCAGAAAGGACATGTCTTCCTCCAGCTTTATGTAGAGGCAGTACATGCAACCGATATATAAACGTTACAAGAATATCATTCCAGACGTGTATTCAAAATCATAACAGCATTGCAAGATTACTCTATTAGTTTCATATTGAATATGAATATGAAATGCAAATTAATCCACCTTGAAAAATGCTTCAGAAACTCACGCCTTACGACAACGTTCTCAACAATCAAACAAAAAGAACCTTTTAATTCATACTGACAAGTCATAAACCATTATCCAGTTACACCCGACTGCCATTATAAGCATTTGCATCGCTCATTGCCAACCATGGAAATTATTGTATTCATACATTGATCAAAAGAATCAAAATTAAGAAAAATAAACCATAACCAAAGTAAACACTGCTCACCAATCATTCATTCAATTGCTCAAGCTCAGCCTTCAATTGCTCAATCTTAAGCCCCATAGACCTTTGAATCACTCCTTTTTCACTCTCTGAAAGCTTTCCCAACAACCCTTGATACAAGTCAAGAACTTCCTTAACAGCAGCACGAGCACATTCAGCTTCTTCATTAAAATACACAGTCTCTTTAGATTCCATGGCCGATTCTATCTCCTCTCTTGCCTCCGCAAACTTGAGGTTGATTTTATCAACTTCTCTGTCAGTTTCAACACTATATCGCCTAATATTCTGAAAATTTACGAGCTGAGTTGATGAATTTGACCTCGTCGGACCAAGCAAATGTCGGGTCTTGGGGAGGTTTAAGGATGAATTTGAGAGAGATGTAAGAGTTGTTGAGGAAAAATAAGATTTGGGTATCGTAGATTTCTGAAAAGGGTGTCTGAGAAGCGATTTACAGAGAGAGATTGATGAACGTCGATGCATTTTGATTGAACCAAAGAAATGGTACTGGCAGAAAAGTGCAAATCCCTTGCTTGGCTGTTCTTGGTGGCTTAAACCCCAATCTGATCAAATTTTGTAAAGGAATTTGGGCCGTGACCCGGATGATGAACAAGGAAAGCCCACGCAGCCAGCTTGCATAGTTGGCCATGCTATGTTAAAGTAAAATAAAAAAAAATAAAAATTCAATGTTTAAATTTAATTTGTTGCTCTTTTTTTAAAAGTTTTTTTTTCTTTTTTAATTGTTTTACTTCTTTTGTGAGCAAAAATAAATATTTATATCATTTTTTTATTTCTTATTTATTCTGTTATTTATAAGGTGGAATGCATGATAGTCAAATTAATATCGATAGCCCCATTTATATAATATTGATACCTTAAATATCTATTTATATAATATCGATACATGTTTATATATAACTTATACAATATTTGTACACGTTTATAACTATTTATATAATACTAATACATGCTAATACACAATTTATACAATGTTGATACCTTATGTAACTATTTATATAATATTGATACAAGTTTATACAATATCGATATAGTGTATATATACACCACATAAGTATTTATACAATATTAATATATTACATATACATTGCAATAATTATTTATATAATATCGATACATTACATACACTACATAACTATTTATATAATATTGCTACATTACCTATACATAATAAAATTCACTGAAAAAAGTTGAGCAGAAAAAGCCCTAATGCCTTGGACCAATTTCGAGCTTAGTAGTTGGGCTGATTTGGGCTATTGTTCTTGTAAAAAGAAAAGAAAACTTTTAAGAAAATATACAACTTTGCCCCCTTAAATTACGTTTACCAATTTATTTACTTTTCTATCAATTAATTTACATTTTTACCAAGTCCAAAAAGCTGACTTTTTCATTAAAATAATAATTTTTCTTTTTTTTTTTTCATGTTTGATGTGCCTGATCTGACCCGCATTAAATGCGGTCAGGCGGCTCATTAAATGAGCCATTTAATGCAACACTTGAATGTATTTTTTTTTTTAATAAACAAACCTTAACCTTTTTCATCTTAAAAATGTTTTTTCATCTTCTTCTTGGCAATATTTTTTGTTTTGCAAGAATTTTTCATCTTCTTCTTCACAATTTCTCTTCTTCTCGCGGATTTCAGGTATGTACTTGTTGCATTATTATTTTTTTTTGGTTTTTGTTTTGAGGCGAGTCAGCGGGTTAATGGTTGTCTCCCATTTTGTGTAATGTTCATCTCAACCTTTTTTATTTGAATTTTTTTGCATCCCATGTCGTTGTTCTTCCTCCGAACTCCTTTTTTTTCGTTATTTTCGATTTTTTTGCATTCTTTTGGGTTTTTTGTTTTTGTTTCAGAGGGTTATTTGGTATGTATGTAATCTTTTGTATTTCGAAGTTGGTTTTATGTATGTGTTTTAACCCCCTTTTTATCTTTTCGTTTTTCAGATTTGTGTAAGGGTACACTATAGTTTCCAGGCATGTCTTTATCCCACTTTTTTGTAGGGTTTATATTGTAAGTTTTGGTATATTTTTGGTATTTTTTATGGTCGTGTGTTAAGCATGCTGAAAGTTGATAATTTGGTTTTTTTATACTTCAATGGCATTATCATGGTTTTCACTTTTTTCCACCTTGCCAATTTCAGACTTGGTATTTTATATGGTATCTAAGTTTGGATGCCGGATTGTTTTTTTATACTTCAATGATTTTTCCCCCGGGGGATGGTATGCATTATGGTATTGTCCTATGTCTGTTAGTATGCTTATTTGGTAATTGGGATAGGGTTTTTCATGTTTGCTGTTTTGATGTAAATTTGTCGAGGTTGAAATTGTGGTATTTTTTTGGTATGCAATGAAAATTGTGGTATTTTTTTGGTATGCAATGGTAATTGGGGGTATGTGACTTTTGTATGTGCTGTTTCTCCCGTTTATTTTTGGATATTATTGTATGTATTTTATTTGATTGTTGGTATTTTTATGTCTAGTGTTGTTTTTGTAGTAGAGGAATTGGTGACAGTTAATAGAGTTTATATTGTATTTTTTGGTATATGTTTTTGGTATTCAATGGTGTTGTGGTTGAAACTTCAACAGTTTATTTTTTGGTGTTTCCTATGGTATTCTGTTTTTGTATTTAATATATGTTTTATTGGTTTAATGTGCAGTGTTGTAATTGTATAAGAGGATAAAATTACTATGGAAGTGACACCAACGAGGAGGAATTTGTGACAGTTAATAGAGTTTATATTGTATTTTTTGGTATATGTTTTTGGTATTCAATGGTGTTGTGGTTGAAATTGGTATCCGATATGGTAGTTCACTATGCATTGTGGGTTGTATTTTTGGTATTCTCTGTCAGTTACGATGTATGGTTGGTTGCAAATTTTGGTGTTCACTATGGTACTTATAAAATAATCGAACTTTGCCACCAGATATTCCAAAAATAAAAAAATTACAAAAATATATGAGCGTGCATGATCTTATCAACACCTATACCAACACTATTACCAGTAAAAAAACCAACACTGTTATTGGTTATTTTATGTAATAAAAGTTTGTAAAGTATGCACAATTTTAATGTAAGAGAAAGAAAAAGTACACACACATTAAAGTATGAACATCTTAATAAATATTTAATTCCACGAAATTCGCTACAATTACCTTCTTATATTTTTTTTAAAAAAAAATACACAAAAAATATTCCCTCCATTTTATCTTTTGGGTAAAAAATTTTCATGAAAAAAATGGAGGACAAATGGCCCTACCCGTACCGCATTGATGTGCCCTCCCCTTTATAGGGGATTGTAGGCTGTCATAATCCCATCAAATCAATTTAATTGATTTGATGGGTCTTCTTCTAAAAATTATTTTCAATACATTTTCCATAAATATATTTTAAAATACCATAATTTAAACATTACCTTTTTTAATTGTGTAGAATAAGACAAATATGTAGGAACACATTAATAAATATTTAATTCCATGAAATTCGCTACAATTACCTTCTTATTTTTTTTTATTAAAAAATAGTATTGTCAATTATTTATTATATTGTAATTTTTTTTTTATTAAAAAATAGTATTATCAATTATTTATTAAAAAATATCAATTAAATTTATTATATTGTAAATTTTTTTCTATCTTCACAATATGAATTATACGTAACACTAATTTTTTTCGTGAACACAAAATATTTTGGTTCATAGTTCAATCATTTTTACGGTTCACATTACGTTTATACATTGAAAATTGTATTCTACAATTGGGAAGGACATACTACTTCTTTGTCAATTATAAAAAAAATAAAATAATAATAAACAAGAAACCCATCACCAACACCAATTTCTAAATCTTTTAAATATCATTAATTTATTCTTCCGTTTCACCACATATCACATCACACTTTAATCAACTTTATCATAAAAAAAAATACTCTCTTTCCTACTTTTTAATAAAAGTTGGTATAAATTTGGTAATTTAAATAAAGTTGGTAATGGCTTGTAATTTCATAACCTAAAAAGGGCATTTTTGAAATCCACCCAAAAGAAAATGAGCTATTTTTCTTATAATTTTTTTATTCTTTTGTATATTAATAAAATTTATCCTAATTTATATTGTGGAGGATCAAAATTAAATATCAACGACTATATTTTTAGTCTCTCTAATATTCATTGAAAAAGTGTGATTTTGGTACGTAGATACACATCAAAACCATAGTCCCTGTCGTTATGCTGTGATAGGGAAATTTGCTCATGGGCGGCCTGATATAGACGCATTAGGATCTACGTAATTAGTTTCTTTTCTGTTTACTCTCGTTTTCCAGTATTAATAAATGGGAAGGGAAGCCAGAATATTTGATGTAGATCGATTAATCCTGCCTATTCTGAAGAATACCAACAACAACAACAATAACATACTCAGTGGAATTCCGGGTCTGGGGAGGACATAATGTACACAGACATTATCACTACCTCATAAAAGTAGAGAGACTGTTTCCTGGAAAACCTCGTCTCAACCTAATATTATGTTGAAATTTGACATAAGAGTATTATGTTAATTTTCTTTTATTTTGAATTTAAAACTTATGTTATGTTTTTAATTTTATTTGTGTTGGTAGTATATCACTTGATATTTTACATTATAAGCTATTTATTATTTAGTTAAATTTGATAGATTATCTCTTTGTCAAATATTCTAATAATTTTACTATGACATAATATTTATAATAGGGGAATTTTCACAAATATACAAAAAAATAAAGATATTTACATGCCCCTAGCAACATTTTGAAAATTACACGTAAAATAGCAACTTTATTTACAAAAGTAGGAAAGAGAGTGTTTTGAGGGTGATTATTGTAGTATTTGATGTGATATAATAGTGTTGGGAAATGGAAAAAAAGGGAATGAAAATTAGTGTAGTGTTTGATGTGATATAATAGTGTTGGAAAATGGAAAAAAAAAGAAATGAAATACATGTCAGTCCACTATGTAATACATGTTAATTTGCCGTGAAAACTATGTAGAACACCGTATATTTCTGGTATTTTTAAGTGGTTAACTCACCCAGTTGTTTGGTGTCTTGTTTGGTGTTTCATCTGGTTGTGTTTATGGTTTATTGATGTTTATGTAACTTTCCTAAAAGGTGAGGGAATTTGAAAAAAACAAAAAGCACGTCAGGTGGTTTGTGTAAAACTAGTTCTAAAATGGTATAACAACCTTGTGGTGTATCTGTTATTTGTTTTTTGGTAAAATCCTTGGGATGACATGTTACTTGTTTAAATTTGGGTATGTAATTTGGTTCTGTAAATACAGGTACTAAATGTTTTATGCAAAATTCATGGTATACCATGCTGGTACTTTGGTTTCTGGTATTTTTAAGTGGTTAACTCGGCCAGTTGTTTGGTGTCTGGTTTGGTGTTTCAATAGATTTTATTCATGGTTTAATATTACATGGTGTTTGAGGGAGTTTAGTAGTAGACATGGGGGGACGCGCCGGCTAATTTGATTGGCGCGTCAGTCGAGACTGACAAGCCGTCCACTCGCAATTAATGTCACCCCTTTATTTATTTATAAAAAAAAAGTGTTGCATAGTTTGGTACAGTTGTTTGGTGTCTGGTTTGGTGTTTTAATTGATTTTATTCATGGTTTAACATTACATGGTGTTTGAGGGAGTTTATTAGTAGACATGGGGAGACGCGCTAGCTGATTTGACCGGTGCGTCAGTCGAGACTGACAAGCCATCCACTCACAATTAATGCCGCCCCTTTATTTATTTATTTTTTAAAAAACGTGTTGCATAGTTTGGTAATTATGTTGCTAGTTTTGTAAATAAAATGGAATGTGTAAATATTGAACAAAAGTTGTCTATTTGGGTAAATTTTCCTTTATAATATTTATATTTTTTTCAAACATTGCATTTCATATGTTTGTATAAAACTTGTATTTTTAGTTTTTATGATTAATTTAATTAAACCATACTAATAATATAAATTGATCTTTTTTGCAATATAAATTGATTTTTAATTTTTATGATTAATTTAATTAAAACATACTAATAATGTAAATTGATCTTTTTTGCAATATTAGTTAAGAACATACGTTTACTAATTAATATATTTCATAAAATAATATATCTCTTAAATATTTAATTTAATATTATTTGTAAATGTCCTTACCTGTCTAATATCAATTTTTAATTTTAGATAATTTACTTTTGTTTTTAAAATTTAATATAACCTTGTAATTCTACTTGTGCAACCAAACAAACACACTTGTAATTACAATGCACTTACATAGTGACAAACAAACAGTTAAATTGAACGACTTAAACGTTAATATTCGATACGAATAAGTATTTACCTGGCATAATATGATGATTTCTCCAGCAGGTAACTCTATTTAAACATTTTGAGTTTTTGAATCTCAGTTATCTATTCTGAGAAATTGGATAAGTTTAACTCAACCCACAAACTAAAAGATATCATAATTAACAAGTCTCAACGTAACCATTACACTTAATCAACTATTAGAAACAAATTAATAAACCAAATCTTGGACCAAACTACATGTCATGCAACTAATCTCCAAATTACTCAACAACCCCACCTTAACCTACAATTTATATAATCACAGCCCATATGCTCTGCATTCAACCTGAATTTTACCATCTATTCTGAGAAATACCAGTCATTCAGCTTAGAAAAATCCTATCAAAATAGGCTTAGATATACTTCTATCATGGCTCGCGCACTACTTCTTGTACAAAACAAGTTCGCTAGCCTATCTCAAGTAGGTTTTGCCACAGGAACGTTGTTCCTGTGTGTGCTGGCGCTCTTCATGTGCGCCAGCCATTCAAGGAAATGGAAGCGCAAGTGGAGAACATGTTATGGATATGATGATCAACATGACCCTGTGATTCAACTCAATCATGAAGAGATTGATGAGAGTGACCATTTTGGAGGTGTTGATCCAAGCACATGTAGTGGTGAAGTCTCAATATGGAAGAAAAATATAATCATGGGAGGAAAATGCCAGCTTCCTGAATTTTCAGGTGTCATAATTTATGATACTGCTGGGAATTTAGTTAATCCCATAACTCCACGGCCTCTTGCTCTTCCATGGAAAGAATAGTGGTATTTACTTCTGTTTAGTGTTCTTATAATCTATTGAGAACCAAGTGGGCAGTAAATAATGATACACTCTATCAATGTTTTTGTTTTTCTTTAATTCATCTCGTATTCGAAATTCACTAGTTCAATTAATTCAGATTCACAACATGCAAGCCGACAAAATCATTCACTACAAGAATGAAAATTCTAACCATATACAGATCAAGAAAAACATAGAGACGGAAAATGATGGACAAAGATTGAGAAAACAGTTCAATTCTTCAGTATCCAAGAGTAGCCACACGCTGAATATGCAGCTGTAAGTGTATTACAATAATAGCTAGTGCATGCCAGCGGAGAGCAGGGGAGGGGAGGGGGCGGAGCAAGGGTTCGGGTAAAGGGAAAAAAACTCTATCATACATTTCTGATTCATGAAATAAGGTAATTGCACCTTTTAATCAGCAAAAGGTTGGACGTATCCAAGAAAATCAAGAGCTTTACTTCTTATGCAATAATTATTTGTGCCAAAGAAATCAACTGTACACCTCAGGCTTCAAGATCCCCACATAGGGTAAGTTCCTATAAACCTCCGCAAAGTCTAACCCATAGCCAACCACAAAACAATCTGGACACTGCATGCAAATTAAAACAAGAATGATAAATACAAGGTTACTATACGCATCAAGATTCCCAGTGCAGAATAGAACATTAAAAGTTGACTTTACAATGAGAAAACAAGAGTCTCAATAATCTTTTCCTGCTTGAGGAAAAGGGGAGCCTTCCCTGGAGAGGGGGCGATGTAGGAGCTCTCGAAATACAAGCTACAGCGATTTTCTTTCTCGACATGTTATTATAATCTGGCTATACATCAAAACTAGTAACGGACAATCTCTACAACAACAACAACATACCCAGTGAAATCCCACAAGTGGGGTCTAGGGAGGGTAGAGTGTACGCAGACCTTACCACTACCTCATAGCGGTAGAGAGGTTGTTTCCTTGAAACCCTCGTCACAAAAACCCATGAGCAGAATAAGCTAGATATGATAAACATGAAAGAAAGAAAAAGTGCACAGGAAGTAATTACGGGACAATTAACATACAAAAGGCAGATATATAGCATATAAAAGGCATGCAATTAGCAACTCCTTCCTATCTAACCTAGCCTGCTACTCTAATTCGCGATCTCCACTCCTTTCTATCTAAGGTCATCCTTGGTGAGATCAAGTTTCACCAGATCTTGCCTAATCACCTCCCCCAATATTTCTTTGGTCTACCTCTACCCCTCCGTGTAACTCCCAAATCTAGCCTCTCACACCTCCTAACAGGGGCATCGGTACTCCTTCTCTGCACATGTCCGAACCATCGCAGTCTCGCTTCTCTCATCTTGTTTTCTACAGGTGCCACCTCTAGCTTCTCCTGAATGGCCTCATTCCTAATCTTATCACTCCTGGTGTGACCACACATCCATCTTAACATCCTCATTTCTGCGACCTGCATCTTCTGAACATGTGCATTTTTTATTGGCCAACACTCTACCCCATACAACAAAGAAGGTCTAACCACCATTCTGTAGAACTTACCTTTGAGTTTAGGTGGTAACGGACAATCTCTAATCTATTGTAATTGGATTTGCCAATAGTGTCTTTCTCTGAAATCGATTAGCGCAAATGCGGAGAAATCTCATATTCTCAATTTAGTTATGACTTTAGAAAGCTAAAGAGTTGCCATCAATTTACAGAACCCATGCTTGGTTCGCCTTTATTACATAAATGATCACTAGCTAATGTACTAAAGGGACCTGACTTCTTGTCAGCAATTATTTGTTACTATACCAACGAATAATTTCAAATATTCTCATGCTGAAGGGACAAACTTAAAAGGCACACAATCCTAGAGACATATATATAAAAAAAACTTGTCAAAATTTCACACCATAGTCAAGAAATTTTCTTAGGCAATGATTTTTTCATAGGTAGAGAGAGATGATCTTACACATATACATCAAAATTATCAAATTTTAATCAACGGTTAACAGAAAGGTTCCCGAAGTATGCTTTAGCTCTTTAATTCAGGCAGGAGAATATAATAGTTTTCCCCTTCTCTTTTTTACTTTGTCTATTTTCTGTTGGAAAGTCTGGGCAGCAGAAAAAACCTATGACTAAAGAAGCATCAGTCATTTTTGTGTTCTTTTGTTTTTTGTGTCTAGAGAGAAGGTAAAGTCAACAAAGTTTGACACGGTAAAAGAAAAAACTCAAAAAACAATCACAAACAAATATGAGGCAGTGAGTTATATAACCACAATGCTTTGAAATCATTAGATGAACAATACTTAACATGATAAAAAATGCAGCCAGAATGAAGGACTTTCCTCAAAACAAAGAGAATGTTAGAGATTACCTCAAAACCACAGTAGAACTTCCCCTCTCCCAGAAGTTCGACATTAACCTTCCTCCTTGATGGTTTATCAAGGAGAGTACACACTGATATGGAGGACGCCCCTTTACATTTCAAGTGTTCAAAGAGGCAGGCCAATGTGTTTCCTGTATCCACAATGTCCTCAACCTAGGGAAATGTCAGAAGTGCCATGAATATCAGCTCCAATTGAACGCGTTTCAGAAACATAATTAGTCAAATAAAATGACAGTATGCTGATAACCAGGTTTATTATAAATATGATCACTGATATGATTAGAAAACTTAAAAACAGGATTCACGACTTCAACTGATAGTATAAGGTTAAGCTGAAACAATCTGCATTCACCAAGCACGTAACTAAAATTATTCACATTGGAAGGTCTATGTACACTCCATCCTCCCTAGACCTTACTTTGTGGGATTTCATTGGGTATGTCATTTTTGTTGACACTGCAACCAAATCACACACAACACACACTAAGAGTAATGGTTCACATTATAAGATGAAGGGAAATAGGAGACTAAGACAAGTAAATGAAGCAATAGCAACTGTTATGACGGCAATAGATGGAAGCACAACAATTTAACCAGTCAAGACATTTACACAATGCAAGCCAGATTAGCAATACCCTATTACACTTGGGCAGGTTCTTCCCTGACTACTAACATATTCTACTGCAAAATGTGCAGCTTATGTTGAACCTACCAAAATCATAAATAATAAATGGAAGATCTACACATGATATTTGGTCAAGTCATAAATGTGACATCGCATTTGTAGAGGCACAATCAAAATTTTAATCACCAAAAGAGCAATTCCCTTGCTCTCCCACTAGTTACAAAACAATCTTTCTGTATGATCGCCCACAACTAGACATGCCCATTTTTCTCATCTTTTCTCAAGCCAAAAAAGTGCAGATAGAGAAATGCCAAGTTTTACAAACAAGGGCGTAGCTACAGCTTCGCCTACGGGTTCGACAGAACCAACCCACTATCATTGGCTCAAACTTTGTATTTTTTGTGTTAAAAAATCTAGTTAACATGTTAAATAACTAATCAAGAACCCATTAAGTTGTGTTTTCTAGAATCAAGAACCTATTTACTGAACAAAGATTGCATTTTTAATCAACTTAATTGCATATTCGCCATAGAAACTACCATCAGCATATACGAAATTAACAAACTGTAACACACTCCTCACAAAGGGAATTCTCTCAAAAACACTGTAAATCCAACAGAAACATTCTTACCAATATGACATGCTTTCCAGTGACATCAATTTTCAAGTCGCAAGAAATCTTGGGTTTGCCGCTGGATACAGTACCCGACCCGTAAGATTCGACCCGAACAAAATCAACAGAAATGGGAAGGTTGATTTGGCGAACAAGGTCAGCTAGAAACAGAAAAGCACCAGTAGCAACGCCGACGACTACCGGAGCCGATGATGAAGAGGAAGAAGAAAGTAAAGGCCCTCCATTGTTAGTAGATGGAGCAAAATTGAGGGTAATTTGGGAAGCAAGTTCGGATACTCGTTGAGAAATTTGCTTCTCTGTGAATAGAATCTTTTCTACATGATCCTCCATTGAAGCCTGGGCAGAATCAGCAGTATAAAAAATTGGCTGCAACTCTGCCCTGTTGCTGAAATAGGTATTTATGAGCTTTTGTCCAAAATTTTAAAATTAAATTATATCGTCTAAGATAATTTAGTGAATATAGCTTTAATATTATTTTTTTTGTTAAAATTTAAATCTGATTGAAATTCATTTCTAATTTTTTTATTGCATTCAAAAAAAATTTCTTAGTTGTCTTCTCGGATTGCATCAAAAAGTTGTGAAGAGTTCTGAAAGTTTTTAAAAGTATTGTATTCCCTTCAACTTCATCATGGACATTATTCTTTCCGATGCTATCCACGATTTCTCCTAAGCTTTACGCTTCGTTCAAGTACTCTATTAAGTTGTTGACTTCCATTTCGTAACGATAATCAAAATTATTAATCATATCAAATTCATGAATGTCATTTTTACAAAAAGGGTTCATTTAAATTTCTTGAGGCTTCATTCCTGAATGATGTGATCAAAATTAACACTAATTAAATCTCAAAAACACTCTTTAAATTAATAAATATTAATTCATCGATTAAAATAATATGTCTACAAAATAATCAAATTTCATGATCCGGTCAATATTAATTTAAGAAGGCTTTATTGAATTTTGAAAAGATCTTTTCCTAAAAAAATATTATGATAATTTAGTTTAGCTAAAATTTTAAAAGTGCTTTTAATTATAATTTTCTTTAAATTGGGAAAAAACAACTAGTTTTTGGATTCTCAAAATAACTTTCACTCATCAAAATGCTCATTTTCTCTTCAAAATTTGACAAAACATTTTAATTTTTTAAATTTAACACTTTTGAAGGAAATAACACTTTTGGAGTCTCAAAAGTTTGGCAAAAAAGATTATTATTATATTTAATTATTCTCTATTTCAAAAAATAGATTTTTATTTTTTATTAGTATGTTTAAAATATCAAGAAAAATAAATAATTTTCTATACTTTATCCTTAATATTTCTAAGTTATTTTAAATCATCTTAAAACCTATCCAATCAATATTCATATTATAATATTTTATAATACAATATCTACATCAATTATTATTTTGTAAGAAGCGTACAAAGTTTTATATAAAAAATAAAAATGAATTAAAAGAGTAAAAAAGGAAAAGAAAGATTGCGTTTATTTTCATTTGAATGGAATTTAATTACCTAACATTCGTAGAGTCCAAATATTCTAGCCTAATTAACAATTTTTTTTATTGTATACGAAACCTTTGCTGACATTCTTCATATGGTATAAGTATTTTTTATGGCAAATAAAAAATTCTTATCAGCAGCGAGTGCAATCCTCGTGTTTAGTTGCCATCGTTGAGTGTGAAATCCTGATTTATTTTTATTTTTGAGTCTGTCCTTTTCAGCCAGTTATTTTTTGTCTTCTATTCCAATTTTCTACTATTTTTTTTCCTCTTAATGTTCGTTTTTTCTCTTAATTTCTTTTTGTTCTGTTCGGGTAAGTTTATCTCTTCTTTATGATTTCTGTTTCTTTTTAAAAATGCGAAGAAATATAAAGATACTAGTTATAAGAGCCCCCGTGTATGGGTAATTCTTTTGTCTCCATTTATGTGATATTAAAAAAATTATATATATATTTTTTTTAAAATGCTAAGTTGTTAATTATCGTAACTTATAAAACATTTTATATTATTTTTAAGTAATATATGTTACTTATTTTGTTCCAATTTATGTTGCACATGTAAAATTTTGAGGGTCAAACAAAATTTTTATTTATTTTTGAACTATTTTAAATTATTAATAGTCGAAGCAACTGAAAAAATGATTTATTAGAAATAATATTGCAAAATCAAGCCGTTAAAGCAGGTGCGTCAATCGGCAGCTAAAACAGGAATATCGACCTGAGCTGCCTGCTTCAAGCCGTTTATATATAACAATAAAAATATTTTATCTCATAATTTATGCACCAATACGAATATAATATAGAAATATTATATAACTAATTGACTTTAAAAACATTTTTTTTTTTAAAAACTGTTTATTAAAATTATTAAAAATACATATTTATAAAGTTGAAGAAGGAGGGTGCAAAATGTGGATTCGTACATAAAACTAAAGAGCACATTTCATTCCAAGGAACTGATAAAATTCAAATAGTGTACTATAAAATCAGTTGAGTTTCTAAAATGGAAAAAAAAAGTGTATTATTAATTTCATAGTGGTTGCAAAAAAATAATCGAAAATAATTAAATTCATGGGATGAGTCAATAAAATAATTATAATAGTTTGTTTTTTTAAAAAAAAAAATTAAATAAAAGTTTCATGTCAGCATACAATGGTATAGGGAGGCAAATAAAGTTGCGGTTACACTCGCAATGATAGTTAGAGTCTAGCTCTCCTATGAGTAAATGAAAGAATAAATATTAATTTTATTTCTGGGATTTGTGTTTCTCAATATACGAACACAAATCTTCCTCTACCTATCCAATGAGGTATAAATAAACTTTGTTTCCTATTTCATTTTCTTCAATTTCCTTATTTACATGGCACCTCGTCTAGTGCTTATTGTCATTGCTGACATTCTTTTATGCTACAGCTCATTTGGCTGTTCATTCAGTTGAAATTTCTTTGGATTTAATGTAGGGGTGGCAATTGAGCCGGTTGGGTTGAATTTGAGTGAGTTATAATGGGTCAAGAGAACAAATTGGTCGATTACCTAACCCAACCCAAATTTGTTTGGGTCAAAATGGGTTATAGAGCGGGTCAAGACCCAATCCGATCCAACTTTTACTAAATTTTACTTACTTTATTTGTTCTTTTTTTCAATATTTTAATACTTAATTAAATTATATTTTTTTTAAAAAAATTTGGCTATATAAAACATATCAAATTTTTTTAAAAAAAGTGGTTAAAAAATATTTTGACAAGATCTCTCTCGAGTTAATTCGGGTTGAATATCAGTCCAGATTTAAATTGGTTGAAATGGATTGAGCTAATAAATGAGCGAGTTATTTTTTTATGAGTTGAATGGATTGAATTTAATTTTGTCACCCCTAATTGATGTTAACTTAGTTATTTTTTTAAATCCTATCCTAGAGAATGTGATTATCCCTATCCTTGTCTAGGCACAAACAATTTTCACCTATCTGTTTTTCTTGAATCAAATTACTTTGACTTTACAACTTTCGCCTAGTTAATTGGGAATAAAAAACTCGAATATATTGCACATTAAGAAAGAAAGAACACGTCTATGTGAAATTAACAGATTCTAAGAGCACCCAAAAATTCAAAAAAAAAATACGAAAAAGTGCCTAAAATTCCGTCAAACTATTGAAAATGGTACAAAAATGCTCTCCACCTATTTATTGAGTCTAAAATGCTCTTTTCATCCACTTTTAGATCCAAAAATGTTCTTCATTCACCTCTTTGGTTCACTTATACCCTTAAACTAACAACCCTCTCTTTTTTTCTTTTTCTTTTTTAAATATTTATTATGTTTTATTTTCTTATGGAATAAAATAAATCTTCATTTTTATTAGATTTCATTGTTAAGCTTGGTCTTATAAATTTGTAAAGTAGATATACCAAAATTGGGGTGGGGGGTGGGGGGGGGGGGGAGAATTGATATAAAAAGAAGAGAACGTCATATGGTCCCTCAGTAAGCGAGTGGGAGGGAAAGGAAGGAAAGTGGTGAATGCGAGAGAGGGAAGAGAGGAAGGAGAGTGGCGAGTGTCAGAGAAAAGAGAGAGAGAGGAGGGATAGTGGCGAGCACGCAAGCAAGAGAGAAGGGTGGGGGGATTGGGGGGAGAGAGAAGAGGGTGGTGAATTTGCTAGCAAAAGAAACCCTTCACTAAGTTTATGTAAATTATTAAAATTATAGTTGGATTGAGTTGATATATTAGATATGTTTGCTCAGTTATGTAATTTTTTCAATAAAAAATTAAGAGTTCGTTTGATTGCTCAATTTAGAGAATCAATTTTTCTCACTAAATACGGTATAACCAAATACCTTAGCTTGTTTGGTTGATAAAATGAACCTTTTCGTTAAATTTTTCTGTAACTTATACATAGCAATAGGTTGCAATTTTCCATCTACTTATAAATAGTACTTGGCATATAAGTTGTAGGGCAATTTGATATATTATTTTATGCATGGTAGAATCAGAGGCAGATATACTTTTCTTTATCTGTAGACGATGAATAGCACCTAATGGTTAAAAATAAGGTGAACATAATTGCAAATAGCATCGTTAATCAAATAGTAAACGCACATGATGATTTGGTTTGAGGGATGGGTTATAGCTATTTTATGAACTCAAAATGAGTAGTTGCAATTCTTTGAATAATTCAAAATGATGGAAATTAATAATAATGATTTAGTAGATTGATTGAGTTGGTCTAACTGAACTTTGTCGAACTTAATTGGAAGGCTTGAATGAGGTAACTTAAGATGTGCCTTTCTTTTAATGAAATTTTCCAAAAAACCACCAAAATAAGTTGATGAAAATTGTTTGAAATGTTTGTATAGTTTCATATGAGCAAGCGAGCTATGCCTTCCACTCTTGATGTAATTGTGTTACCATATGCTTTAATTTCTTATATTTCACGCTCTGGCTATTTATTGTTTTGAAATTAAATATCACATGATAGTGAGTTTATAAGGACTAACCGAATTTTCTATGAGAAAAAAATGATGAAATTTGTTAATGTCTTAGTGTTCACATTTTAAACTTGATTTCAATTTTTTTTTAAATTGCTTTTGAATTAATATCCTTTAGCAATAACAAATAAATCATTCTTGGAAGAGATGATTCTAATTGTTATTTTGTCTTTGAATGCTTCATTTAACTAATACACTTGTCAATTGATTCGATTCTTTGCATTATTGAATTATCGTACAATTTTCTTAATCGATCAACGAATTTTCTAAAAATACATGAAAGTAAATTATATTGTTTGAAATGTTTGTATAGTTTCATATGTGAGGGAAAGAAAGAAGATTTTTTTAAGATTCAAAATTCTTATTTTGTTTCAAGAAGAGATCTAAAGGTTGGAAATAACCAGTTGAAACCCATGTCCTTATTGTCCTTGATATTACACAAAATGTGAAATACTAATTTATTGCAGTAATTAAAGCTAGATATAAATAAGATGGTGCAACACTTTTCTATCACCTATAAAACTTTTATATTTTTTTAAAAAAATTCTCTCATTCTTTTCCTTAATTAATTTGTTTAATAATTTTATAAAATAATTCTAACATATTTATTACATCTAATTATACATATCTCATGAGTCACAAATAACCTTTCATCTGTTTATATTCTTTATTTAAATTAGTTCAGTTTTGTACGTATGTGTCGCATCAATTTAAAAATTATATATTAAAAGTATTTATCATTAAATAAATATAATATTTATGTAAACAAAATTAAATAAATACTATTGGTATGATGCAATAGTTTAGTCTATTGTGAAACGACAAAGATGAGAAAATCAATTCAATTGCTTATAATATAGATATGTTAATAGTTTTTTAATACATAAAGTAATAATTAAGTTAGACTTAAATAATTAACCGACTAAAATTTAATGTAACAAAAGATTTCTAAATATAAAAAGAGTAGTTTAATGTATCCAACATAATTTTACTGAATATTTTTCTTTTCAAATTTGTTATATTACATACTTTTATTAACAAAATATTTTATAGTCAAAATTTTAGTTAATTAACCAACAAAAAAGCTATTCCATAATCGACTTTTGTTGCTGAGTTGAGGGGGCGTCCAACCACTTGACTCTAAGGAGAGAGGGCTTGGCTGGTAGTAGACTCTAAAAGGGTTTTCTTCGAGCGAGCGGTCTTTTTATCTTTTTGGGTTGCATGCCCAAGACAATGCTTTTTATAGATAGATTGAGATGGATTATTTACATAAAATAGTTCTAAATCAAAAGTAAATTCTAAATATAAAGTAATTCTAATCTAAAAGTGAATCATGAAACTAAATAAATAAAGAATTAACTAAAAAAAATAGGGAAAAAATGATTTTGTATAAAGAAGAGACTTTTAATAAAAGACAAAAAGTTCAAACAACATTTCTAAGGGTCTTCAAACTTTTAATATAGTATAGATAGATATAGATAATATGGTGGATCCTCAACTCCCTTCTTCCTAATTCTTATGACTTAATCAATCACTACGATCTATTAATTTGTTGGATGCACATTCCTGTTTTATCCTCCTCTTTTTTGTTTTTATTAGTATATCTTTTCCTCATTTTTTCCCTTTATTTTTCTCATCGATCATGTGCTTAATATCAAAAGCTCAAAGAGGTCACAGAAAAGGATAATGCGGCAATTTGATCGTCATAATGAATATCATAGAAATATTTTTCTTCAGTTCTTGTGTCACATAATATTCAAATATAAATTCGCTATCAAGATGAACAAAAAAGAAATATTTAATGAGAATGTAAAATTTAGGAGAGATGATAAGTTAAACAATAACAATAATAACATATTCAGTGAAATATCGCAAGTAAAGTCTGGAGAAGTTAGAATGTACGTTAACCTTACCACTACCTTATAGAAGTACAGAGATGATAAATTAGTTTGATACAAATTCATTGCGACCATTTCATCATAATAATTTTCTCAAGGCAAAGCTTTTCACAAAAGCAAAGATGGAAAAAATTAAAGGACCAAAGCGGTAGCACGTATTCTTGTTCTAATACAATTAAGACATCGGAATATTTTAGTAATTAGATTTACTCGACTCATATATGATATATATTTACATTATAGCACTGTAGTTTGAAAAAATTATAATTTATAGCTATAGTTAGAGTTTTATTACTATTTTCTCTCTCCTCTATTCATCTCTCTAATCTCTTGCCAGATATACAAATAAATATGTATACCAGTTGTATATATACAATTATTTGACAGATATATATATATTCAATTCAACAGATATACGTATAAAATTCATCTTTTTCCACTTTCTACCCTCTCTCATTGGCCTCTTTCCTCACTCTCTAGATCTCGTTTTCCTTTCTCATCTCCTTCCCAATCTTGCTTACCAGATATACAAATATATATGTATTTCAGCTACAGATATACAATTATTTGATTGATATACACATATAATTTGACATATATATAAACAATTTGTCTCTCTCGCGATCTCACTCGCCTCTGTCCTCCCTTTCTCAATCTCGTTCGCCCCTCTTCGATAATATATAGATATAAATTATAATTTTAGTAAATTATAGCTATTTTAGCTATTGTTTACCTTATTATATTTTAAATATTTGCTCGTTTTAGAAAATCCTATAATAATGATTGGCTACAAATGTGAGCCCCAAATTTGGGCGGGCCAACTTATTTATTTTCGAAACCCAAGCGTATAAACCCAAATTTTGAAGTTTCACTTCCCCGCCAGTTCGCTATATATCATTCTTTTGACGGAAAACAATCTCCGGCGACGGAAGAATGCCTACGGTATTCATCGCCGTTCAGTGTTGTGAATGCTCCACCATGCAGGTATCTATCTCTATTTCTCTGTGTGTACATAGATAGTGACGCAGTAACGAGAAATTGAGTTTTTCAGGTAAAGCAGCAGAAGAAGAGTAGCAACAAATGGACCTGCGTGGTTTGTAATCAGAAGCAGTCTGTTCGGAAAGTGTTCGCCCAGGGATATAAGGCCAAGGAAATCCGCCTATTTGTTCAGAGTTTCAATATGTCTCGCCAATTTACGGATCAATTGCCCGTGGTAGACACGGAAGAAACTAAAACCCTAGATATTGAAGAGCTGAATCAAAGTCATGGAAGTTTGAAGAGAAAGGATTGGACAGAATACCTCGATCCAGAAGAAGATGCAATTGGTAATGATGAAATTTCAGGTTAGTTAAATTTTTCAATAAGAGGCTGATGAAGTTTTATTTGGATTGATATTTAGTTTTTGAATTGTTCGATTTGGAAATGCAGGAGATGTTATGGAGCCGAAGATTGTGACGGAGTTACCGAAAGAGTTATTCAAAAAGCCTAAGTTGAACAACTACTCTGCTGTTGCAGGTACTTTTAAACCAGATTTCTCAAAGCGGAGCGCCAGAAAACAAAGCATATCTCAAGGTTACCAGAATGCACAAAACTCAGGTTACCTCGACGACCTCTTACACAGACAAATTCAGAATGTAGAATTAGTGGATTCACAGTATCTATATATTTATGCATAATTCGAGCCAAAAGCAATTAGTTCAATTGAACTAGTAGAATCTGTCCTAGATCCCCCGGCGGCACCTTATTTTAGTGCCTATCCATAAATACGAGGGATGAGTGATTGTGGAATCAAATGAGTTGGATATTTCACCGAGTAATTTCCCAGTACCTGTCTGATCATTGTAGAACATACTGAGTAAGATAGAAATTAGTCGGTGTAAAAGCACTTTGTTGAGTTGGTATTTTGAGATTGCAGAGACCGTAGTTCTAAAGTGGTTGCCCCTTTCTCCCTGAGTAGTTCACTCACTCCCTGTGCCTATCATTTCTATATACTTTCGAAAAAGGAGAGATAGAGCTAGGAGCTCAATATTGGAGCTTTGACTTGCAGGTGTTGAGCCAAGCAAACATCAGGCAACAATGGCATCAGTTATCTCCAAGTGGGGAGATAATAGAACAGTGCCTCGAGACATGTCTGTTCAGCCAGCAATAGATAATGTTTGCAAACTGAATGAAGGCATCAACCTATATGACCATGACAATTATACAAATGAAGGAGATGTTGGTTATAGAATGTCAGTACAGAGAAGTCATCCAAAGATGGCCAACAAATTCTCCAAATGGAGTGAGTATATAACTCAAGATGAAGATGATTGTCACTCGCAGTTTGCAAGTGGGAGGGGATCCACATCTGATATCAACGAATGGTGTGGAAATACCTTAGAGACCTCATTGAAGGATCAAAGACTAGATGACGAAGAAATCCACCCTGATTTTCTCTAGACATATCCAAGGAGTGTACAACACGTTTGTGCACAAGGGACTAGTTTCGTTTGATTTAGTGGAATATGTTTCTTGTTGCACCGCTTTAATGCAGTGGACTGTAAGACTTGTATTAGCTTGAACTATGACTATGAAGCCCAATACAGAGTTCTCCACATGAAAAGGAAATGCCTGAAAGGCTTCAAAGTGAAATACATTCAAAATGCCAAACTTAACACACCAAGAACAGAATTTTCGTTAAACAAAACAATCCATGTTTGCAATGAGTCTAGAAAGTATATGATTGCCGCAGGAAACAAAAAATTAGAAGTGAATCCCCAAAAAAGTTATAATTAAAATGTGCCATCAAGCGAGCAAAATAAACTCCTAGGATAACACCATCACCCCTTCCAAAATACAGGTGAATTTAGGGACATTTCGATGTGCCGATATTTGCTTCATTCATTCAGGGTAAGTGATCCAAATTTGTCACCAACACTACCTGGTACCGAGCGAAGAACTTCCATAGCCTCGGAGACTTTCTTCTTAAGAGCATCAGGTGACTCAATGAGATGAAGCACCTCAGTCTGATCCATCTCAAGCAACATACCAGTAACTTTAGCAGCATTACCACGTTCAATGCGTTCCACAAGTGGAAATAACTGCTCTCCAAGTATCTGCAATACACCATACCAGAGTTGAGCTAGTAAAGCATCGGAAAACAAGAGACAGCAACCTAAGTTTGACATAAAAATCAGCAGGGAGCAGGGAAACTGAAATCAAGGACATACCTCATGCTGATCTTCCGGAGAAGCAAAGACCAATGAAGAAGCAAGTGTTGACGGTGGCACTGGGTTAGAGCGTTGGATGTCCAAGGGAGGAGTTGTCGTAGCAGAAGCAGCATCAAACTGCGCTGGCGTAATTGATCCCATCATACCATTAGGGATGCTAGGATGCATGCCATTTCGTCCATTCAGATTGTATCTACCGGAGTTCCACTGCATAGATTAGTAAAGCTTTAACAACTCAACTTTGGCCAAATCTGAATGTGGATTTTGAGTGAAGATTGTATATTTTTGTCATTATTTTATACTAACCAGAGAAGTCATTCGTTCACATAAGCCAAAGGTTTTATGATAATTGACCTTTTAATCTCATGACCTATCCAACAAAACTGATATCTAGGACTATACACATGAAGTTTGCACTTATTTCACTTTGAACTGGCTTTTCCATTAGAAGTGATGGTTGATATTCAAACTAAATATCCACACACTATTTTAGGAAAATTGTTATTCTTTACAAGAAAATACTGTGAATACGTCCTAAATGAAAATGATGTAGACATGAACTTAACAGAAAGAAAGAATATGCACCTGCTGCTGTTGAGAATACCCTCCTCTCCTTCCACCAGCACGTCCATGTTGTCCTTGATGCTGAAGCTGATAAGGCAAGAGGAAATTTGGACCAACACCTGGACGAAGTCCAGGCATGAGTTGTTGCTGGAAGCCAAATCCAGCAGCTTGAGGTCCTAAAAGTCCTGGGGCACCTTGACCAAAGTAGACCTGTTGAGGAGCAAGTCGAGGTGCCCCATTGTGAAACCCAGGCATACCTCCAGGAGGAGTCATTCCCCCAGCTGGTCGCATCCGCGCAAAATGTGCCTGTTGACAAGTAAACATCAAATTAAGCAAAGAACATCCATAACCCTGTCTATAGAAGGACAATTGTCACTAATTGTAACAGAGGTCGCACAGCACTCATCCAGTAGGATATAGATTTGATATAAATGAAAGACCATGATGTGCATTATTTACTAGAAAATTCATTCATCGTATTAAAGGCATGATATGTCATTGGAGAACTGGAAAATGTGCTCAATCCCAGAGATAAAACCAAAAGTGAAAATGCAAGATACCTTGGACCACAAGTTATGTGCATCATTTAAACAAAGATGTTTGTGCTTAGGGAAGACACTTGAGTAAACTCTACGTAGAGAAATAATGGTTCAATACATTAAAGCAACTAAAGCTTGAATCTTAGGAGAAAAAAAAAATCTAATTTGCAATCACCTGTAGCCACATCCGTCTTTCATCCTTGCGCTGGGCAACAGCAACAAATAAAGGTTTCTTTCCTATCAACTTGCCATTCATCTCATTCAACTGAAACAATAACAAAAACAATTTATGTATGCATATATTTGTCTCTTTAAAAGAAAGCAACACAAGGTAGATATAGATAATTTGGGACAACTCACAGCTCGCGTAGCTTCCTCTGGGGTGGACAAAGCAACAAATCCAGAACCCTTGCTCACCCCTTTTGCATCGCGCATCACCTAATAATAATATTTCAAATTGATATGAAACACTAAAACAAACTTTTCCACAGATGATAATCAATATATCGGAGACATACCTTGCAGGATGTTATGGTTCCGTACTCTGCGAATAATTCTTTTAGATTTTCATCAGTCACAGTGTCATCGAGATTTTTCAAATACAAGTTGGAACCTTTCAGTTTCTCGAACCGACTAGCTCGTTCTTGTTCGAATTTGGCTCTAAGTTCTGCTTCCCGCTCTGATTTCTTCTGTGCCTTCCCAACGTACAGAACTTTTTCATTCAAAGAACTGCCATTCAATTGTTCAACTGCAGAGGCTGCAGCATCAGAGGTCTCAAAATTTACGAAGCCAAAACACCTGGATTTCCCATTTGTGTCTGTCATGACTAAAGCACTGGTAATGGTGCCGTACTTCTCAAAAAGCTTCTTGAGATCCTCATCATTGGTAGTTTCAGGAAGGTTTTTCACATAGACATTTGTGAATTTATCAGAAGCATTTCCTCGGTTCCTTTCTTGTCCACGGATGAAGTAGCCAACATAAACTTGTTTATCATTTATCAACATACCATTTAGTCGAGTGATTGCCTTCTGTGCAGCTTCATCCTGATCGAATTGCACGAAACCATAACCTTTTGATTGACCATTACTATCAACAGCTACCTTGCAGGAAAGAACTGTTCCAAAGGCACCAAAAGTGTCCTGTAAAGCCTTGTTATCTATTGACGAGTCCAGGTTCTTAATGAAAACATTTGCATATCCACTCTTCCTCAAACTAGGATCTCTATGAGAAAACATAATCCTCATAGGCTTTCCGTTCACTTGAGTAAAGTTCAATAACTCCCTTGCAGTAGCAGCTGGAATAAACAAATTAAGAAAAAAAAAGTCATCAACACCCACAATAAGCAGTACTATTACAAATAGACTATAACCTTTACATGTCCCAAATTGGATAGTTGTATTGTACAACTTTTTGTGAACTCTGAGTAATCTTAAACAGTGTTGGATGAACTAATGAAGGAACAAAATGACCAATTTAATTCAATTTCCGTTTGAAAGGGAGCCAAACACATATTCCCTCTAGTCTCACATTTTATATCACAATCTTTTCTTTTTAGTTTGGACAAGAAACGGCACATTTTTAAACTACTTATTTAAATCACTCTTACAATTTATAGTTACATAAATCTCTATGATGAATGAATAGTAGTATAATTTCGGAGGTGCAGTTTAAGAAGCAAACATAAAAGATGAGAACTTTCTAGGTTGTTTATGCTTGGATATCCGCTAGTTTGGTGATTAAGGGCAGTTCTCTCTTTAACCATACTTATTCATGTATTCATAATACTTTTACGGGTCGTTTGGTAAAGTGCAATAGAAAAAATAATGCATTCTTGTGTACTATTAATACCTTGTTGGTACACTTTTTAACCTATGTATAACTAACTATTTGGTAATATTAAGGTATGTATATATAACTAATACATACAAATTCATGGTATATATTAATAATGCAAAGGGTTTTAATACATGCACTAGCATGGTTAAAGATACAATTGTCCCTTAAAAACTTTTCACCATATTTTTGTAAAAAAAGAATATTTTTTTAGGAATTATACAATGCATTTTATTTTTAAGACTCCAAATCAGAAACTACATAAAAAAATAATAATCCAGCATTGCTAACAACATTAGTCCCTATTCTTATAAACCCTATCAAATGACCCTATAATGCTTATAGGGTCTGTTTGCTACATGTATTAGTATTTGTTATATATAGCCTAAAATCCTACCAAACTATGACATGTATTATTTGTTCTAATATATCCTACCAAATGACCCTCTAGATCATCAAAAACAAGGGAAAAGCCATAACAACAATATATCCAGTGAAATCCTACAATTGGGGTCTGGGTTTCTGGGGAGGATAAGATGTACGTAAACCTTACCACTACGTCAAACCATTACAGTAAAATAAATGCACATGCAAATAAACAATTCAGAAAAATAGAGAGAAGAGAAAAGTTTTTAAACCATCTTGTGGAGAAGTGAAATTGACATAAGCGTATCCAAGTGATGCTCGTCTTGATTGATCCCTGCAAACCCTAACGGACACAACTGGTACAACCTGACTGAACACATCATAGAGTTGTCCTTCATCTACTGACCTATCCAGATCCCCGACGTACAGCGAGTAATGGGAACCGCCGCCGCCTCCTCCCATTCCCACATGCGGAGATGGTGGTGGCGTCACTCCAACCGCCGCTGCCGCGGCCGTCACCGTCGCCGTTGCTGTCGCCTGAGTTTGCACCACCGCCGGTTGAGAAACCGCCGCCATTACTATTAATTTATTAATAATTTATATCCGATCAAAGATCGAAGAATAAGCAGATAAATAAAGAGCAAATGAAATTTGAGAATTTCTGGGGAAGATCGCCGCAGTGCAGACAAAAGAGTGTGAAATATTGGAGTAGCGAAAGGGTTATATAGGAAAGAGATTGTGGGCCCCAAATTATGAACCGGTACTGAAAGCAGCGATTTGGGGTGGGGCCGCACGTGCGGCTAATACTCACATGTGCTGTAATTCTCTCCTATTCCACATGTTTTTTCGAAAACTTTAATACTTAATTAATAAGTTTTCCTTTTTATCAGTCCCTTACCTCGTAGAATTAGAAATAATTTAAATTTAAATTATTATTATTATTATTATTTTGAATAAATAACTTTTAAACAAAAAAATATGTATGAGTAATTCAGATTATAAATTTAAAAATGTTTCTTTTTTAAAAATGATATCGGATAAAATAAAACAGACAAAATATTAACTCTTTTCGTCTCAAATAGTAATAATACTTTATCTTAGTACAAGTGTTATTTTAAAAATTAAGATAAATATTAATTACTATATTTTTAAAAAATTATTCTATTCGTTCATTTATACTTTTCATATGATTAATATGACTATTTTGTTACATACTTATTAATTAATGCTTATTATTAGAAATAATTTAGAAAACAGATAATAAATGTTAAAAGTAAAAAAAAAAAAAAGGGAAGGTGTTCTTTAATTTATTAAACGAATGTAAAAGAAAAAGTCAAATCAAAACAAAGAAAATGATAGTATTTAAGAGAAAATACCTAAAATCTTTCTTGAACTTATTCATTAAATTTACTTTAACATTTTAACTTTAAAAATAACTGCTTAACCTTAATTTTATTTAAAGAATACCATTCTAATGAGTGACATGACAAATTAGGAAAAGAAAAATTGCATCCATAAATAACAAAAACTATAGAAAACACTTGTAGTTTTTTTTTCTTCTTTACGACTAATACATTTTTTTTATTCTTCTTTCTCACACGCTAAAAATATAATACTTATTTATTAATTTTTCATTAATCACACCCCTGAAAATTACAAAAAATTTGAAATATTTATATAATTTTCTTTACTCTATCAATTTTAAAAGAAAATTTTTGGAATTTTCCTAAAAATAGAAACTTCAAATAAAAAATAATAATATTTTATCAAATAATTCAATGTTACAGAACTAATGTAGAAAAATAGCAATGCAAATGACAGATAGGAAAAGGAAAAAAGCTTTGTGAAATCATTGCAAATAATCTCTATATTTCTTGAATTAATTAGAAACCCAAAATAGATCACAACGTATGTGTAATGCACTTTTTTATGAGATTAGTATTATATTCCTAAAATATTATTTCTTTTGTTTTTTATTTTGACTAGTTTTTAAAATTATATTAATTTAATATTTTAAAAATAAAAAAATTAAGTATTTAAAAATTACTTAAAAATATTATAAGTTACAATTTATATCATAGTAATATGATTATAAATATACTGCATTAAGTCAAACGTGGACCAGTAAATATGGGTCTCCATTTGACTTTTTCGTAGCTCTTCCAAGTTTGTGCTAATAATTACTCTCCATTTCTTTTTAATTTTCATAGTTGACTTTTTGTGAGTCAAATAATATAACTTTGACTAACATTTCAAATACATTTTTTTAGTATATTGATATGAAAAAAAAAATTATAATATTTTTTGTATTCTATTTATTTCATTTTATCTGACACTATTTTCTTTTTAATTCGCTTCAAAAATAATATCACCTTATTATTATTAAAAACATTTTAGCTTTAAAAATTTTATTTTACCATTAATGAAATGATTCGACCACACGTAAGTATCTAAAAATTATTTTAGATCACTAGTTTTAAAATTTTTCCTTCTTTTCTTAAACAAAGTCTCAAATCAAATGATACCACAATAAATAAGATGTATGAAGTATAATTTTGAATATCTAAATTTTTATTTAAAATGTCAAATAAATATAATTTAATTTGATTTTAAATTTTTTAAATCAATATTTAAAAAATACAACATGAAAATTTAAAAAAATAAAGGGAGTATAAATTCTATATGCACCGTTTGACTTTTTGATAGCTCTTTAAATTTTGTTCCTATTAGCATAGCGGAATTTCATCTTAAAATGTACTTTCTCGATGTAACTTTAAAAACAAAACAAGAAAAAAAAAGGTTTAAAAATTCTTTTAATAAATTATTAATAGTTTAAATTTATCCTCTCTTTTTTATTGGATCCCAATTATACTTACCATTAGTTTGGGGAGGGGGTAAAAAATACCCTTAAATTGCTCTTGATTTATATTTTAGTTCAAAAATATCTTTATCGTGAATATTTTGGTTTAAAAATGCTCTTACTGTTATTTAATGGGTTAAAAATATCCTTTTTCAAATAAATTTATTATTTATTTTATTTTTGAACACATAATTTTTCTAATAAAAATTTTTTAATTAGAAAATATTTATTCTACTTCAATTCAACAAAAAAATTTAATTTTTTTTGCTTTATTATAATTACTATTTTCATTATTATCTAAATAAAAACTAATGTTGCATTTATTATGATCTTATATTTATGACATATATTATTTGTTACCGAGGGTACGATGTTGTATTTTAATAATTGATAAAATAGGATTAAGGAAAAAATTGTTTTCTTATATTTTTATTAGTTAATGTGATTTAAAAAAAATAAAACAAGAAAAAAATTCTTTAAAAACCATATTTTTATTAGAAACACAATATGTTTAAAAAGAAAAAATATATATATTTATTTAAAGAAGGGTATTTCTGACCCATTTGGTAACAATAGGGACATTTTTGGACTAAATATCAACGACAAAGATATTTTTAGACTATAATATAAATCAAAGATGTTTTTATTCCTTTCATATAGTTTAAGAGCATTTTTTACCCCTTTCCCGTTGCTTAAAAATTGCTCCTCCTTTTGATGGGAGGAGGTTCATTAAAAGTACATTATCCTTCTAGTTAGTCGTGTGCACCTTTAATTTTGTGATATCTATCTATTTCTAAATCTATTAATTATGAATATTTATGTAACTAACACTATTAATATTTACAAAAACCAATAATTGCTATTTAATGATTTTATTGTTACAATGATTGTTCACAATGATGAATCGCAGATCCAGCACTTTTTAGTTCTGAGTGTGCAACTATTTTAAACTTGAAGCTGCTATTAAAATTGAGTGTTCAACTTACATATTTGTACAAATTATTAGATTTCTAAATAAATAATAGTGTTGACTCCAAAATATAAGCATCTATAATCTTAAATTTACATCCGCCACCGATTCTTCACAACATTAACATAGTGAATTTATAATATTCTTTTTCACATTCTATTAGCATTTGATTATATTCATTCAATACGATTTTATCCGATGAAAAATAGACAAACACGTGATAATACATTACAACAAAAATCGTTTTTAATAACAATAAATATGTATATTATCAAAGAGTGTTAAAATCTTTACTAGCATTAATTAATTGTTATTAGATCCAATATTGTTACAGGCTTTAGCGACATATTTACATAGAGTACTACTCCCTCCGTCTCTTTTTTAGTTGTCATGTTGCGCTTTTTGAAAGTCAATTTAACTAATTTTCAAGGATAAGTTAGATTAAATTATATTCATTTAATTTAATTATATTTCATTCAATACGATTCCTTTGGTTGGCATTTAATTATATTCATTCAATACGTTTTTTTCCGATGAGAAATAGACAAACACATGATAATACATTACAACAAAAATCGTATTTAACAACAATAAATATGCATACTAACAAAGAGTATTAAAATCTTTACTAGCATTAATTAATTGTTATTAGATCCAATAATTTCACCGGCTTTAGCGACATTTACCTAGAGTACTACTGCCTCCGTCTCTTTATAGTTGCCATGTTGTATTCAACAACTATAAGAAAAGTATTATTGATTGCAAAATTTTTTTCATATCAATATTAGTCAAAATTTATATAATTTGAGTCTAAAAATAGAGATTGAGATGACTAAAACGAAACGGACGATATAATTTAAGTAAAGTATAATTGTTACTATTAATTACCTCTTAAAATATATTTAATGATAATTAATCTATTATTATTAATCAATTACCGTTAAACATCATTTTTTATGTAATAATAGACATGATACTGATCTTTGTGATAGTAACGATGTCTCTGCATGTCCTGCTCCTTTTGTTGAGGTTATCAAATATATATATCAACAAATTAATTATTTTTAGATACTCAAAATAATTAGCCAAAATATTTGAATATCAAATTTTTTTAAAAAATTCATCTTTATCGGTCGTTAAAATTTGAAGTCACATATGTTTGCTGTTGTTCAACAAAATCTGATTTTGAAAAACCACTTTATACACATATCAATGATGATACGACCATGTCATAATTACATCGAGAGATATTAAACTTAAATTTTTTTTTAAAAAATAAATAACTCTCGCTGTATAGACATGTATAGTCAGTTATATCTATGTATCATAATATATATTTAGTGTATAGCTCATGTATAAGTAATATACATTGTATAGTAGTGTATACTTTCTATAACTTTTGACAAATTATATTGTATAGTCACGTATAGTTTCACTGATTTGAGGCTATTTTTTATATAAATAAAAGGGTTTTTTTAAGCAAATATACAAGTTTGAGGCTTGAAATTACATTTCCGAATTTATTTACTTCAATACCAATTAATTTACATATTTACCAAGTCATATAATTTGACTTTTCCATTAATAAACGATTTTTCCTTTTTTTTTTTTAATTTTGACGTGATTGACATGAGGTAGCATTAAATGCAAGGGCGACCATTTAAGTTGATCATTTAATGCAACTGGATTTTTTAAATTTTTTTTTATTAATATTTACAACCGGCATATATTTTATTTAATGAGAAACAAATATTCACTCACACGGCATTTATTACTACACAGTGTAATGAATGCGTGCAATTAATTACACTGACAGACGCGACGTTATGGAATGACGCGCCGGTCTGTCAGCGGCGCGTCTATTCACGAGGTTAAAAGTGCTTTTTGGTCTTCTTCTTGGTAATATTGTTTCTTTTTGACAAAAAATTCATCTTCTTCTTCTTCATTACCATTCAACTCGCCGATTTAATAGGAAACAAATATTGTGGGTTTTGTTCTTCTTCTTGTTAATATTGTTTGTTTTTGAGAAAAATTTCATCTTCTTCTTCTTCATTACCATTCAACTCGCGGATTTCAGGTATGTAATTGTTTTTTTTTTGTTTTTTTTTCGTTTTGAATCCGGTCATTCAAGTAATGGTTTATTGTGTAAAGTTTATCTCAACATTTTTTATTTGAGTTTTCTTGCCTCCCATGTCGTTTTTCTTCCTCCGAAGTCCCCTTTTTCTGTATTTTCGATTTTATTGAATATATTTTTGTGTTTTTTGTTTTGGGGTTATGTATGTAATGCTTAACTGTTATTTTCCTTCACTGTTAGATGGCCTTTATTTTTTTGTTTGCAACTGCTAATTAGGGGGTCTTTGACTTTAGCATGTGCTGTATATCCTCTTGTTTGTATGTAATTTGTTTTTTTTGGGCAGCAAATGTTTGTTTGTATTGCAAATGTTGGTGTATTTTTTTTTTGTATTAGGCATGGCTGTGAGTTGGTATTTTTTATGGTGTCCAACTTTGGATGCCGGTTTGGGGATAATGGTATTGCTGACGGTAAGTTTGTAGGCTAATCTGGTAATTGGATGTTTTTTGTTATGTATGCCGTTTTGGTATGCATGATGGTAGTTTGTATGGTTTTGTGCATGTTTACTGATTTTTGATATGAAAGATGCAATTTTTTGGTGTAGTTTATGGTATTATTCATTATTGTCAGAATTGGTATTTTTATATGGTATTGCTGATGGTAAGGTTGTATGGTAATTTGGTAATGGGATGGTTTTTTGTATGTTTGCTATTTTTGGTATGCATGATGGTAGTTTGTATGGTTTCGTTCCTTTTTTGATGATCTGGGTATGAAAGATGTAATTTTTTGGTGCATTTTATGGTATTCTTCATTCTTGTCACACTTGGTATGTTATATGGTATTGCTGATGGTAAGTTTGTATGCTAATCTGGTAATTGGATGTATTTTGTTATGTATGTTGTTTTGGTATGCATGATGGTAGTTTGTATGGTTTTGTTCATGTTTACTATTTTTTGGTATGAAAGATGTAATTTTTTGGTGTAGTTTATGGTATTATTCATTATTGTCAGAATTGGTATTTTTATATGGTATTGCTCATGGTAAGGTTGTATGCTAATTTGGTAATGGGATGGTTTTTGGTATGTTTGCTATTTTGGTATGCATGATGGTAGTTTGTATGGTTTCGTTCCTGTTTGATGTTCTGGGTATGAAAGATGTAATTTTTTGGTGTATTTTATGGTATTCTTCATTATTGTCACACTTGGTATGTTATATGGTATTGCTGATGGTAAGTTTGTATGGTTTTGGTATGGCATGATGGTAGTTTGTATGGTTTTGTTCATTTTTACTGTTTGTTGGTATGAAAGATTTCATGATGGTACTTTGTATGGTTTTGTTCATGTTTACTGTTTTTGGTATGAAAGATGTAATTTTTTGGTAATTTTTTTTGGTATGCATTGGTGGCCTCTTGAAAGCACTTTGGGCAGTTCCGTCGCATGTTATGGATGAGATAGTACTGCCCCCCAGCACAAAAAGGAGACCGGGGCGGCCATCAAGCAAAGACAGGAAGAAGGGATTCTTCGGAAGGAAGACAAAGAGGAGTAAAGGTAACAGCAGTATAAGTGGGCTGGAAGGTCGCGAAAAGAAGCATTGCAACACCAACAAATAGAAATTTTTGTAGGGCTACAAGAATATTGCGCATTAAGCCCTTTTTTTTTGCTGGACTTATAGAAAGGTGTTTTTTTGATTTAGTATTATCTAGCAGTGGTTCGGTGTTTTGTTTGGTATGTATTATGAAGATTTTGGGTGGAGCAGTAAGGTTGATAATATGATTGAACATTCAGCCATAATGTATTTTGCAATAGCAGTTGTTTGGTTTATTTTTTGGTATAAGGTAAGGGGTCCCTATTGGTGACAGTTAACATATACAACGAAAAATGGCAAAATAAGGAAAATGACAATTTATTAGTATTAAGTTAATTCAGAAACACAGTTTGATACAATCCTTTGCAAGTATTAATAATATAACAATGATAAATACTTTCCATTAGTGAAGAGACCAATTCTAATTGTTTGGTGTTGTTTGTGGTATACAACATGGGTTCCATATTGGTTTTGTGAAGGATTTGTAAAAATTGGTAAGGAGGTTAATTATTCATCCCATTTGACATATACGTGTGGGGTAATTATGCATAGTGCCTGCATAAACGTCACGAAATATCACAACCATTTTTTTTTTTGGGAGTCAAGATACTAATAGTATTTCTTTGGTATACTTGTGATATTTCGAATGGTTTTCATTTTGGTGTAATGGGGATGTTGTGAAATAAATTTAAAATAAAAAACATGTCAGTACGCATTGCTTTAACCTGGGACATTGAAACATGCAAATTTACACCAAATAACAATTGAAAAAAAAAAACAACTAGAATCAGGCAACAACACTTTTAAGCTCCAAGATTTCAACTTTTAGTTTTTCACCAACATATTAACGTGAGTGACCAACGATATATATAATATATACATAACAATATACCTGTTATATCCCATCTTCCATCATATTTCAACAAAATAGATACCACTTTTTCGCTATCCATGTCCCTTGTTCAAAGGAAATTCTTACTTTTTGAAGACTTTTTTGTCCAAAATATAATTCTTTGGTCAAACATTTATTAAATACACCAAAAATATTCCCTCCAATTTCTCTTTTGTTAATTTTTGAGCATGGGGAAAAATGAAAGACACATGGGCGGCTGACATCTTGATGTGGCATCCCTTTTAGGGGCGGGTAGGCTCTAACACTAGGCTGACCAAACCACATCCAATCAATTAATTGGATGTGATATGTCCTCTTCAATTCCTATTTTATTATTTATTAAAAAAACAAAATTTATACATTACTTTTTTTTGAGTATAGAACAAGCCAAATTTATATGAACATGTTAATAAATAATTAATTCCACGAATTTGGTTACGATTACCATTTTATAATCTTAAGAAAAAAAAATTCGAATGTTCAACAAAAATTTCGCATTGTTTATCATTTATACGTAAGATTAATTTTTTTCTCTATAGTACAATCATTTTGCATACCATTTTTTAAAGGTTTTTTTCAAGAAATTTACTACTTTTACGATTTACATTACGTTTTCAAATTAACATTTATTTTCTCAAACTTTGAAGAACATACTTTTATATATCAACAAATTATTTCTCCTTTACAACACCTATCACATCATAATTTAATCAACTTTATTATAAAAATTTATACTCTCTCTCTTACTTTGTAATAAAAGTTGGTACCCTTTTGATAATTTCAATCATTTTGGTAGGGGCTAGTAATTTCCTATCCAAATAATGGTATTTATGAAATCTTCCCTAAATAAAATATGGGCTACTTTTTTTTTTTGTAAAATTTTTACTTTTTATAATATATATGTAATTTTCCCTTTAAAAAATTGGCTTATTTCAATTTAACATTTTAAAACCATGATCACAAATAATACATGGTAATTTTATTTTTTATATTTTTGTTTGAAAAGGAAGAAGACCGCAAACACCCAATTAATAACAAAATATAACAATGGTCGCTAATAATTGGATTCTAATGAAAAGAAAGACTCTAATTCTACACTATTTAGTAAAAGAAAGAAAGGTAATACAGAAATAATGGGGTATTAATTATTGCAATTACGAGGAAGATCCTAATCGTACACTATTTAGGACTTACAATATAATCCTAATCCTTAAAAGTTTATGTTAATATGTGTATATCATCTCACAAGTAAAATTAATATAGGATGGAGGGATCATTAGATCTAATATGACTATAGATTTTAGCGACTTTTACAGAGAGTACTATTCTTTCTGTCTCTTTTAATTGTTGTTGAGTAATGCACTAACACAAGCTGATGGAAAGGGCAATTTAGTCTTTTTACCTGTGGGATTACTAATCAATTTGTTAAGAGTTAGTTAGTCTGTTAATCAGGTTGTTAGAGGATTAGTTAGTTTGGTAACTGTCAGTTATTAGTCCAAATCTCACTATATATATGTACTGGTACTCCTCTTCTTTAGAAGACAATTTTTAGATGAAATAATTCTTTCTCAAGTCATCTCTTTCATTCAGCTTTCAATGGCTTTCTGAAATCAGTAGCTTAGCAACTGCTAACATGGTATCAGAGCCTTCACAATCGATCTAGAATTCAGATCACAGAAGCACTCGAAGCAGCTAGCAAGCTTAGAGAATAGAAACCATGGCGGGTGAAGAAGGAGAGCACATTCGAAGAGGAGAAAGTGCAATTCCAGCTATTCCTACGATAGATCACAACCATCCACTTTATCTACAGCCCACAGATACTCCAGGTAGCACTCTCATCTCTATTCAATTGACAGGATCTGAAAATTACTCCCTATGGAGCAGATCTATGAGAATTGGACTGATTGGGAAGAGTAAACTAGGCTTTGTTGATGGTAGATTTACTAAATCGAAGTTTGATCCTTTGTATCATGATCAATGGGAGAAAGTAAATGCTGTAGTCCTTTCATGGATTATGAATGCAGTAAAACCAGGCCTTCTAAGTAGTGTAGTATATGCTACTGATGCATGCAAGGTCTGGGAGGATCTGAAGGAGAGGTTCAACAAGGTAAATGGATCTAGAGCCTTGTATTTGCATAGAGAGATCCATACTCTCACACAAGGTACAACAACTGTAGCTGATTACTTTTCGAAGATGAGAGACTTATGGGATGAATTTGATGCCATTATACCATATCCAGGTTGTTCATGCCCAGAATCTAGAAACTACATTCAACACTTTGAATATCAAAGACTTCTTCAGTTTTTAATGGGACTAAATGAATCTTATTCTCAAGCAAGGAATCAAATCATGATGATGAGTCCAACACCAAGTCTAAACAAAGCATATGCACTGATTATTGATCAGGAAAGTCAGAGAAATTTGACAAATTTCTCACAATCAGTAAACATTAGTGATAATACTGATGTAAATGTATCAGCAATGTTCTGTAACAGTAGGGCATCTGGTCAAGTTACAAATGAAACTGGAAAGAGTAAGAAGCCACAGATAATATGTGAAGTGTGTGGATACAAAGAACATACAAGGGAGACATGTTATAAAGTGGTAGGCTGTCCTCCTAACTGGAAAACCAGGAAGAAGGGAGCATCATCTCAGTACAATATAGGGCACACTGAGAACTCAAAGTCCTATGCTAATCATGCTGATGTGTTTACTCCAAGCTCAGGTACAAGTGGGCATCCCTATGGCTACTGGCCTCAACTGGCAGGCCATCAGGCTCCAGCAAAACATCCTTTACCTCAAGGGTTCATGACTGCCTCAGGTCACCTACAAGCACAACAACAAGTTGGTATACAACAAAGTAGAAGTGAACCTCAAATGATGAATCAAGTGAGGCCATATTTCACTCCTGAACAATATCAACAGGTAGTTCATATGTTAAACAATGGCACCAATGAGAAGTCATCCAATGGTACAACTACTGCAGGTATCATATTCTCATCAATGTCCAATTATCTTAATCATAATTGGATTGTAGATACAGGTGCTTCAAATCATATGTCATCAAACCTAGAAATATTGAAAGAGTGTCAACCTGTTTCAACAAATCAAGGAGGCATGGTGCAACTACCAAATGGAAATGTAGTTCTAGTCTCTCACACAGGCAAATCAATCATATTTAAAGATCAGGATATCAACAATGTGTTGTTTATTCCTGACTTTAAATATAATCTTCTATCAGTGTCTCAACTCACTAAGGAATTGAAATGCTCAGCAGCATTCTTTCCTGACTTCTTCATATTACAGGATCTCTACACTGGACTGGTCAAGGGGATTGGTAGGGAACATCAAGGTCTATATATTCTGCAAGGAAGATCAAATTTCAATTCAATCACAAGTCAAAGAAATTACCATGGAAGTGTCAATGCAGCCACATCTCAACTGATTGATGACTCTCACCTATGGCATCTAAGACTAGGTCACATTCCTACAGATGTAATAAGAAAACATTCTGGTTTGAAACACTTATCTCACAGCACTCAGTCCACTTGCACTGTTTGTCCTCTAGCCAAACAAATTAAACTACCATTTCCTACTAGTACTTCAAGATCTCAGTCCATATTTGAGCTAGTACACTGTGATGTATGGGGTCCTTATAGACACTCTACTTATGATGACAAAAGATACTTTGTCACCCTAGTAGATGACTTCTCTAGATACACTTGGGTATGTCTGATACACTCTACATCTGATACAGTTGTAGTACTGAAAAACTTCATCAATAAAGTCCAAAATTTGTTTTCTTCCAATATCAAAACACTTAGAACTGACAATGGATGTGAATTTCTCAATATCACACTCCAAAGTCATCTTACTAATCTTGGTATTCAACACCAAACTACATGTGTATACACCCCACAACAGAATGGAATAGCTGAGAGAAGGCACAGGACCATACTTGATATGGCCAGGTCTCTCAGATTCCAAGCAGCAGTGCCTTTGAGGTTTTGGGGAGAATGTGTAAACACTGCAGTATATATACTAAATAGAACTCCTTCCAGAGTCATTAACTACCACTCCTTCTGAGCTGTTACACAAGCAAAAACTAAACATATCTCATCTCAGAGTGTTTGGGTGTTTGTGTTATGCAACTACTCCTAAGGAATGTGACAAATTTGCATCCAGAGCAATTCCTGCTGTCCTCATGGGGTATTCAGACACTCAAAAGGGATATAAACTGTTAAATCTTGTTCAGAAATCTATGATAGTTAGCAGAAATGTGGTGTTTAAGGAAGATATTTTTCCTTTTAGACACATGAAAGGGGGCATCAATCCTATATTTCTAGTTCTAGATTTGTTAGCCCCAAGTTCACATATACAGTCTCAAGATATCTCCACTACTTCAAATCCAACCACTCAAGACCCTGATCCTCAACCTGAAACAACCACTACTTTCCATCAACCTCAAGACTGCACTGAGTCCAGGAGGTCTACTAGATCACACAGACCACCTATCTGGTTACAAGACTATGTAAGCTCAAACCAAACATCCTCATGCAACTACCCCATCAGTTCTGTTGTAAACTATAGCAATGTCAGTACATCTTATTCACATGCATTGTCATCATACTCTCTTCATCATGAACCTCAAACATTCAAAGAAGCTTCAACTGATCCTAGATGGGTAGAAGCTATGAAATCAGAAATAGCTGCACTAGAAGACAACAACACTTGGACTATTGTGGACTTGCCACCAAACAAGTCACCTATTGGATGCAAGTGGATTTTCAAAATCAAATATAAGGCCTCAGGAGAAGTGGAGAGATTCAAAGCCAGATTGGTTGCAAAAGGATTCAGTCAGAAGGAAGGTATAGACTACACTGAAACTTTTTCACTAGTAGCAAAAATGGTTACAGTAAGGTCAGTAATTGCACTTGCAGCTTCCAGACACTGGTATATATATCAAATGGATGTTCATAATGCATTCTTAAATGGTGATCTTATGGAAGAGGTGTATATGAAGCTTCCTGATGGGTTTGCTAGACAGGGGGACACTTCTAAAGTCTGCAAACTCCAGAAGTCATTGTATGGGCTCAAACAGGCCCCTAGACAGTGGAACAAGAAACTGACAGAAGCATTGGAAGACATAGGGTTTAAACAAAGTCATTTTGACTACTCTCTATTCACCAAGAAGGATGGAAGTGATACTACAGTGGTTCTTGTATATGTAGATGATATTTTGATTACAGGAAGCAATAAAAGACTGCTAAATCATACCAAGACTGATCTACAGACAAAATTCAAAATGAAAGACTTGGGTGAATTGAAATTTTTTCTGGGAATAGAGGTGGCCAGGTCAGGGAAAGGTATAGTAATGTCACAAAGGAAATATGCACTGGAACTTATAGCTGAAGCAGGACTAAGTGGTGCTAAACCAGCAGGTACCCCACTGGAAGTTAATCAGAAACTCACCTCTGATGAATATGATCAATGCATCAACAAGGAAACAACAGATTCACTACTCAAGGATCCTGGTCCCTACCAAAGGCTAGTAGGAAGATTGCTATATTTGACTATGACTAGGCCTGACTTATCTTTTATAGTACAAGTACTGAGTCAGTTCATGCACAATCCAAAGAATTCACATATGGAAGCAGCATTAAGGGTGGTAAGATACATAAAGAATTCACCTGGACTTGGCCTGTTCATGCCAGCACAAGGCACTAATACACTAACTGGGTACTGTGACTCAGACTGGGGATCATGCCTACAGACCAGGAGATCAGTAACAGGCTACATTGTCAAGTTTGGGGAAGCTCTCATATCTTGAAAGTCAAAGAAACAGGACACAGTGTCCAGAAGCTCAGCATAAGCAGAGTTCAGAAGCATGGCTTCAGCAACTGCAGAAATAACTTGGCTTATTGGACTATTTAAGGAGATAGGTGTGGAAATTCAAGCTCCAGTTCAGCTAATATGTGATAGCAAAGCAGCAATCCAGATTGCTGCAAACCCCATATTTCATGAAATAACAAAACACATAGATATAGATTGTCATTTTGTGAGAGAAAGGATCAAACAATGAGTCATTAAAACCAGTCACATTTCTACAAAGGATCAGTTGGCTGACATACTTACAAAAGGTCTGGGAAGAGCTCAACATGAATAATTACTAACTCAACTAGGTGTGAAAGATCTATTCAGCCCATCAGCTTGAGGAGGGGTGTTGAGTAATGCACTAACACAAGCTGATGGAAAGGGCAATTTAGTCTTTTTACCTATGGATTACTAATCAATTTGTTAAGAGTTAGTTAGTCTGTTAATCAGGTTGTTAGAGGATTAGTTAGTTTGGTAACTGTCAGTTATTAGTCCAAATCTCACTATATATATGTACTGGTACTCCTCTTCTTTAGAAGACAATTTTTAGATGAAATAATTCTTTCTCAAGTCATCTCTTTCATTCAGCTTTCAATGGCTTTCTGAAATCAGTAGCTTAGCAACTGCTAACAATTGTCATGTTGCGCTTTTCTAAAGTCAATATGACTTATTTTCCAGACTAAATTGAATTAAATTAATTTGGTATTTTAAAATAAAAATTTAAACATTCAAACTATAAGAAAAATATTATTGATTGAAACCTTTTCATTTCAACTTGATGAAAAAATGCACTTACTAAAATACATTGAAACAAGAGGATTAATTCAAATATGTCATCAAATTTTGAGAATAAATTATATATCATCGATTCAAAGTTGAGGTCACATATGTCGTTGTCATTCAATAAAGAGCCTCTTTGTACCTTTATTTTTTAACGAATGATATATCTGATTTTGAAACACCACCTTGTATACATGATTTTTAGGTTTGTCATAGGATTAAGTGCTATTATGGTTGTGTTGTTACTGCTCTTCTATTATTCCGTTACTTTTATTTTTTTTAATTATAGAATTGGTATTGCTCTTTGCTTTAACCGTTAGTCTATATGTATTATTTTTTTTCTTTTACTTGGGACGAATACATTTGAGACGAGGATCTTTTGAAAACAATATCTCTACGTTCATGAGATAATTGTAAAAGTTACCGACACTCTATTCTCCTGGTGCCTAGAAAGCATCGAAATTATACCCACATAATATTGAATCTAAGCTCAGATTATGCTGAAGATAAGGAAGGTATTCGTAGAATGAGAAGGCAGGTGAAGATTGTGAAGTTTTATTTTACATTATTTTATTTTTTTGGTACAAGATTGTGAAGTATCAACAATATAGTAGCAGTGTTGTTTTTTTTTTAAAAAAAGGGAAATTTGCATAAATAATACATTATATAGTATTAATTATCAATGTTAACATATGTTTTAATTTTGTCAAAAAAAAAATTCTCTTTCTCTTTTGAAAATATTAATAAATTATTTTAATTTAAAATTTGATTTTAGATTGAATATTATCTTACTATTCTTTAAACTAGGAGATTTGTTTAAATAGTGAGTAAATATTTGAAATTCAGATATAATATTTTTTTGACACCATTAATAAAAATAAATAAATAAAAACCATAATTGTAATACCTTTTGAATTCAATATTTCATATGTATTATAGACATTTTTAATGCACGCGGAGAATATACATAATATATTTTTAATATAATGATTATTTTAACATCATTAATAATACAAAATAATAAAAAAATAATTATAATACGTTTTAAATTTAGTAAATAATACATATTATAAGCATCTTTCAATGCAAAAGGTGAATTTTAAATATTTCAGTGTGATTTAATTGATTTTATATTATAAAAAAGGTATTATATTTATTGAAATAATAACAATAAAATTCATAATAATATATAATATAAAAGATGAAGAGTTGAATGGGAAGGAAGAAAAAGAGAGAAAAGGGACCCAAAAAAAGAAGAAAAAGACGCTGGCAAGAGGAGAAGGAGAAGGAGAAGGAGAAAGATAAGGATGTTTTTGTAATTTATTGATAATATATGTTATAGATCGTAATAAAAAAAGTACTCTAAAAAAGAAAAATATTTGATATATAATGTATTATTTTATGTAAATAATTCTTTAAAAAAAAATTCTTCCTTCCTTCATTTACTATTTACTGCTGTTAAGTCCATAAATCATTTTTAAAAAAAATTGGCTTATCCCACAGATGTTTTAATCCTTAATACACGGGAAGTATATCAATTTAACATTAAAACAGGAGTTGTAATGAAAAGAAAGCCACTAATCCTACACCATTTAGTAAAAGAAAGAAAGGTAATAAAGAAGTTGCTTAATTACAAGAAAGGAGTTGCTAATCCTACGGAATTTAGGATTTAGAATATAATCCTAATCCTTTTTCAATGTAGTTTTTGACATCTATAAATACCCTCTTCTATGGACACTTGATTAACTAAATAAATCTTTGGTATTGATGATGGCTGGAGGGAAGTTTATTGCTGCTGATGAAGGGGGTGTGGAGTACCCGGGAAAGCTAACACGTTACGTGGCGATTACTTGTATCATGGCAGCCATGGGAGGGTTGATCTTTGGTTACGACATTGGAATTTCTGGGGGAGTTACTTCCATGGATCCTTTTCTAAACCTCTTTTTCCCCTCTGTTTATCGCCAAAAGGCCCTCGACACCTCCACCAACCAGTACTGCAAGTTCGACAGCCAGTTGCTCACCCTTTTCACCTCTTCTCTCTACCTGGCTGCCTTCTTAGCCTCCTTTCTCGCTTCTCACGTTAGTAAGAAACGAGGTAGAAAAGTGACCATGTTCCTGGGAGGTCTCTTCTTCTTGTTTGGCGCCGTCCTCAATGCTGCTGCCGTCCACATTACCATGCTCATCTTGGGTCGCATCCTTCTCGGCTTTGGGGTCGGATTTGCTAATCAGTCGGTCCCCATTTATCTATCTGAGATTGCTCCCTACAAGTATAGGGGTACTTTCAACGTCCTGTTCCAATTGGCCATCACTCTCGGCATCCTCATAGCCAATATCGTCAATTTTCTAACCAACAAGATCACTGCCGGTTGGGGCTGGAGAGTCAGCTTAGGAGGCGCGGGCGTGCCAGCACTAGTCATCCTGGCGTCGTCCTACTTTCTCTCCGATACTCCCAGTTCGCTGATCGACAGGGGAAAGTCAGAGGAGGCAGAGCAACTGTTGAAAAATATCAGGGGAGTCGACAACGTGGAGGCTGAATTTAAGGACCTTGTGGAGGCCAGTGAAGCATCCAAGAAAGTAGAGAAGCCATGGCAAGTCCTTTTGAGAGTCCGAAAGTACAAACCACAGTTGGTTTTATCAACTCTGATTCCAACATTCCAGCAGCTGACGGGAATCAACGTGGTCATGTTCTATGCTCCCGTGCTTTTCGAAACGCTGGGGTTTAAGTCCAACGCTTCCCTCATGTCGGCTGTCATCACGGGGGCTGTCAACGTGGGTGCAACTTTTATTTCAGTGTATTGCACAGATAGGTACGGCAGGAGGGTGCTTCTCCTCACGGGTGGAGTCTTAATGTGTGTATTTCAGGCATTAGTGGCAGGTCTTATTGGGTGGAAATTCGGAACAACAGGGGTGATGGCCACAGTTTTGCCCCAGAGCTATGCAATGTTGGTGGTGTTGTGCATCTGCGTGTTCGTAGCTGCGTTTGCATTCTCATGGGGTCCATTGGGATGGTTGATTCCCAGTGAGATTTCTCCACTGGAAGTTCGATCAGCAGCACAAAGCCTGACAGTGTCGGCGAACATGATATTCACGTTTGGGGTGGCGCAAGTGTTCTTGAAGATGCTTTGCTGGATGAAGTTTGGGTTGTTCATCTTCTTTGGGGCTTTTGTGTTTATAATGACTGTCTTCGTCTACTTTTACGTGCCAGAAACTAAGAATATACCCATTGAAGAGATGTCCAGAGTGTGGAGAGAGCATTGGTACTGGAACAGTTACGTCCATGATGCTGATGCACCATCCGGGAACCCTGCAAGCAAAGTCCTCTTCTAGACTACTATAGGTGTAGCATAGAGTTTTTTGCTTTGCTTTATTTTTAATCTTTATAAATTCTTTCTGAATTTTTGGGTGCTCTTAGAATTTGTTAATTTTACATACTAGTGTTCTTTCTTTCTCTATGAGCAATATATTCGAGTTTCTGTTTCTTGTTAATTCCCAATTAACTAGGCTAAGGTTATAAAGTCGAAGTAATTTGGCTCAAGAAAAACACACAGGTGAAATTGTTTGTGATTTAAAAAAAAAAGTAATTAAGTTGAGATTGTATCCAAAGAAATTCCAATTGGCTTGGAAGGATGCAAAGTGATAAAACATGTTGAGATGAAGTATCTCCCGTAACTTGCAAAAGTAAGAACTGAGTAGTATAGTCTGATAAGTAATTGTTGGGTTTTAAATACGAGTGAATTGGGAAATTGAAGGAAATGAAATAGGAACAAAGTTTATCTGTCCCTCCTTGGATAGATAGAGGAAGATTTACAAAAGAAAATAACTACTATTGCAAATTCATCGAAAAATACACAATCATTCAAGAAATAATAGATCTTTTACAATTTTTTTAAAAAACGATTGTAGCAGGTTGTAATATATAATAATTTACTTAGATAAAATAATTTCATAATCACTCATCATATAATAATTCCCTACCCGAGTATCTCCCTTCTCTCTCTCTCTCTTCTACCCCTCTATGGCACTTAGGAAACTGATGAATGTATCCATGCATATTTGATACCAGATACATATACCTATACAAAGATATTGTCCGAGCTTGTTCCAGATATACTATATCTTATGCAGGATACACTAAATATTTGATACCGAGTACATGAATGAAATTGATACTGAATAATCAAATACATAAATTGTAAAACTCAAAAGAAATATATACAAGGAGAAGGTGAGAGGCAAGCCAGAAAGTCGATGTAGTTCAAATACATGCTTTGGATACAATATATCTGAAACAAATTACACCTAATCTAACTTGTGTGTATATTTGAGATACATGTATCTGAGTAATTAGCACCAATAATAGTATGATTTAGGCTATTTTCTCAAAAAACAATGCGCAAAGTGATATGAATTAGAAGTACTCCTTATTAATGCCACGAGAAATCATATTAGGATGTACAAATTATTGTTACAACAAGATAAAATTAGAAAAAGACGCTCTCATTCATTTCATCTCCCAATAATTCACTTTCTATCTCGGCCTTCCATTCTAGCCTTATATATCCAGCTTTTTCCGCCGCTCTTCATATGATGCTGGAAAATGTTCCAAGGTTAGTTGAGATTAAAGGTACGATGATCATCATTATGTGTAGACAAAATACATAAAGGTACGATGATCATCATTATATGTAGAGATTAAAGGTACGATGATCATCATCATGTGTAGAGAAAATACATAAAGGTCGATGATCATCACTATGTGTAGAGATTAAAGGTACGATGATCATCATTATGTGTAGAGAAAATACATAAAGTCCCACACCCTTGCAACTGAAGTTTGTAGGGGTCCTCTATTACCCCCACAGAGCCATTTCCAATCACAATAAATACACCTTTTTGATCCATTTTCAGGGCATGTATAATCTCACATTTGTGTGAGAATGAAAAAAAATTCAACCCCAAACCAGTGCTTCAGTGTCATGTGACATTGCTGAATTAAAACTTCTCTCTTTATTAAAATAGACCCACTTCCCCAACTACCTCCATCGATAGCCATTGGAGAGCTTTCCATCTAAAAAAGTCTCTGCATCCTGCCATCCTCAATAAAATCAGATTCAAAATAGTGTTTGATTTATTGAATTTTTTCCCCTCCTAAAAGTTTTTCAATGGTGATATCTTTCAAGCTGATGAACCAAGCTACACTCAAGAGTAGCCATTGGTGAAGCAGAGAGGAACAAACTATAAAACAATAGTGTTTTTCGCAAGTAATTATCATTGGGCTTCTGACAGAGGCCCAGCTACAACTCCCCTGTGATGCCATATTAAAGAAAAATTTATAAAGTTGATGGTTGTTGTAGGGCTGTGATGGTGGTGGTTATGTTGGAAGAACTTTTGCAGACGTTGAGGTGAAGGAAGGAAGGAGAAATGAAAAGAGAAAAAAAGAATAGGAATTAAATAGAGAATTTAAAAGATATAAAAATTAATACGACACATGGCAAATGATGATTGGTATCAGTTTCTTACAACTAGGAATGAACGAAAAGGAGATACATATACTACTTTAAACTGGTTTCATGGGATAATAGGATCCTGCGAACTTTAGATGTCTACTTGAAAAAAAAAGAGATACAAGTTAAAAGGGGACTTCATGTATTTTCTCTTATGCCTATATACATATACATATACATATACATATACATATACATATACATATAGTTTGTACGTAAATGGAGGAGTATACATGCATCTGGATTATGAAGCACACAAAAAAGGAATGTACTTAGGAGTCGACTGACAAAGTCATGATCCATGGATTTGACAAGACAAAGAAATATGTTAGTCACAGCAGGAAATTGAACAGATTTCAAGCAGATGAATTAGTGAAGAGCAACACAAAGGTTACACAGAAAAATTTGAAAGATTGCACAGAAAAATTTGTTCTGATAGTTTTCCTATTTTTGCTTTATAATTTGTCTGTATATAACAATCTCTCCAAGGATAAAAGAGTAGAAAAGGGTACGATGTTTGTATAGTTCATACCTTGTACTCTCCATTATTTTTTTACACCTATAGTACTCATCACCACATTCCATAGGATATTAGCTGTCTGTCTCAAAGGCTTTCTATGTCACGTCAGCAATGGACAAACCAGCTTGGTAACATAAAGATTCTCATTAAACCGGCCTCTTTCACTTTACATTTGTTAAAATGAAAACAAAGAAAAGTTTGACAAATACCTCAAAAAAATTGGTTTCACAGATTTTTTTTTCCTTTTTATAAAAATAAAGAGCTTTCTTTCTCATGAAAATAGGAACCCAATTGGTTAGAAAACATGTAAAGGAAAGCTCTTTTTTTTTTCTTTCTCAAAAATAAAGAGCTTTCCTTTTCACGATTTTTAACCAATTGGGTTCCTTTTTCTTAAGGATAGGCACAGCTGCTTGATGTCCCTTCAACAAGCTTTGTGTGATATCAGTGAAATAAGAAAGCTTTTGTAATAACCAAGGGTAGTATTAAACATTTCTACTGTAAATATAACCTCAGAGCAAAGTTAAGTCACCATCACAACTGTTAATCAAGAAGTCAACAACAAAACAGTTCCATATGATGCATACTTTGAGACCCTAAACAAGGACAAAGTTGGCTCAGAGGCACAAATTATTATTTCAACATTGTGCATTTTCCAGAGAGATAATGGTCAAAAACACACCTAAACTATCACTTTTTTGTGAATTTCATACCGTAACTATCAGATCTCCCTTTTCCTACATAAAGTATTACCAAGTGTTCAATTTCCCAACGTAAACTATCACCATCTAGGTATTAAAACGCACATTGTTGAGTTGATGGTAATAGTTCAAGTAGGAAAAGGGAACAATTGGACATTGGTTAATCAACTTTGAGTTATGTTTTAATATATCTGTGATAGCTCAAATAGAAAAAGGGAACAAGAAAACTCAAATAGAAAAAGGGAACAATAGTTAGGGTATGAGAGTCACGTAAAAGTGACAATTGAGGTATTTTTGACCACTAACTCTTTTTAAGAACATGTTAATATTGATGTTAATAGCACAGTCAGAAGTCCAAAATTCAACGAAGTGTTATCAAATGATTGAAAATAGATAAACGATCCAGAGGAAGAAGAAGAAGAACTCACGCTCAGTTGGTCGAGACAATAAAGGAATGTGGGAAGCTTCTTTCTTCTTAGTACGATCACTTGATATATTGTCGTCTGAAATTGAAATATTCAATCAGGATTAGAGAAAACAAGTTCTATAGCTTAGAAATATGCCTCTAGGTGGGAAGTGGCTATAACAATTTTCAAGTACAAGTACTGAATGACTTACCTATTTCGATACATGATGAGTTCAGCAAAGCTTCACGAAAAATTGCAGATTGAAGTTTATAATTTTGGCATTCCCGCTCCAAATGTTCATTTAAAGCCTGCTTTGAATCTGGGAAAAAATATCCATAAAAGTCTTTGTAGGCTATCTAATTAGTGCAATAAAGTTATCAAACCCAAAAAGAAAAAAAAAGGGAGGGGGGGTGTTGGTTAAATCACAACCAGGAACAACTACCAAATATCCATGTCAATTTCCCCCTAAAAACAACCCCTTTGCTCAGTCACAGGGAAAGGAGTGGAGGGACTTAAGTAAAACGAAATCATAATCACAAAAACACTCTTTTTGACTTATATATAATCACAGAAACCAATATTTTGAAGAGAGGCCACTATGTTGTGCCACACACTAAAAGAAAAGAAGAGGATGTGTATTGAGCGAACAACAGCTCCTTATAGAACAAGTCCAGGAAAGAATGAATATTGATGAATATCATTCAAAGACATTTTTTATTATTTGGTACCTGTTAGAATAGGAATAAGTAAATACAATCCTACTTAGAATAGGAATAGGAATTACAATAGTACATAGAATCCTATTTGGAAAAGGATTGTATTATAGTATCCTAGTTGGAAAAGGAGTCTAATATAGTATCTATAAATAGGGTCTCAATGTAATAATGTAGACAACAATTCAATAATATTTTTCTCCAATATTTCTCACATGGTATCAGAGCTTCTACGGTCCTGGTAGAAAATCAAAGAGCCCGTCTGGCCAGTAGTTGTATTAACAAAGTAGGGTTAGTGATATATATATATGATTCTCATATTCGAGGGAAGAAAATTCAATCAAACAAGTCGTCAATTTTCGGTGTCTTTCTAGGGTTGTTTTGTGTCAACCCCACATCTTTCAGTGTTTGTGTAGCACTGCCATCATTCCGGTGACTATTTTTTTTATATCTAATTTGGGTAGCACCGTATCATCTTTTCGGTGACTATTTCTTCATATTTATCATGTGTAGCACCGTACCATCTTTCCGGTGACTACTTTCTCATATTCGATTTGTGTAGCACCGTGCATCTCTCAGGACTACTCATATTCAATTTGTGTGGTACCATGAATTTTTCGAACTACTTTCTCATATCTGAGTTGCATAGCACTGTGTCTTTTTTGGTGACTCAGATTTGATTTGCATAGTTCCATTCGTCTTTTCGGTGACTCATTAAATCTAGTTTGCGTAGGGTCGTGCCATCATTCCGACCCTATCCATACAATTTTTCTTTTGCAATAGGGTCATCTCGTCAATATGATCCTACCTATATAATTTCTATTTTCCAGTAGGATTCTGCCATCATTCCGACCCTACCCATATAATTCGCTTCTCTGTAGGGTCGTGTCATCATTCCAACCCTTCTCATATAATTTTATTTCTCAATTTGTGACCATTTTCAGCCATCAAATCTAATAAGTTGGTGCATAAGCAGGTCTCGAGAAGTTTTAAAATGACTTTCTTAGAGTAATTTTGAGATGATCCATATTGTCATTCTCCATTGATCTTTTAATCAGTTGAACATTAAGAATGTTTTTCTCCATGATGATCTCGAGGAAGAAATCTATATGGAGCATCCACCTGATTTTGTTGCTCAGGGGGAGTCTGGTAACCTTGTATGTCGATTGTGTAAATCACTTTATAGTCTAAAACAATCTTCTCAAGCTTGGTTTGGGAAGTTTAACAATGCAATCCTGGAATTGAACGAGAAGACTAAGACATTAAGGTTGACTGTTAATTTTGTGAAGCCGGAAGATCAACTTGTTGATATCTCAACATGCTCGTCGTCGATCCTCGTATTAATTACATTTGTAACAAGCTAGGTACATATGACGTGTATGCACTAGCTTGAGGGGGAGTGTTAGAATAGGAATAAGTAAATACAATCCTACTTAGAATAGGAATAGGAATTACAATAATACATAGAATCCTATTTGGAAAAGGATTGTATTATAGTATCCTAGTTGGAAAAGGAGTCTAATATAGTATCTATAAATAGGGTCTCAATGTAATAATATAGACAACAATTCAATAATATTTTTCTCCAATATTTCTCACAGTACCGTTACTTCAACATAATATACTCAAAATCAAGTTCCCTTACCAAACAAAGGGGGGGAAAGACTCACAATCAAGTTGGCAATATCTGCAATAGTGCCAAAGCTCCTCAATGAGACGAGAGTATTGCTAATAGCAATTCATAGCGTTAATACCGGATTATGCTAAGGACAAATGGGTGAAGTTGATAACTCACACAGCTATGCTGACAAGATCTTGGGAAAAAGAATGAACCATAAGAAACTATAAAATTAAAACATGATTTCCCATAAATTAAAAACAGAGAATATTCAGTTTTTAAGGATCCTAAAATTTCTTAGAAAGAAAAATGGAACTGGCACAAGGCTAAAGAATGCTGCATATAAATACCATTCAAGTACCTGATGAACAAATAAATTTGAGACCTTCGAATTCACAGGATTGAAGTACTAGAGGTAATTCTGGGGCCATTGGGAACTGAGGTTTCCGTGGTGTTCTTTCTATATCCAGTAGCACATCAATTACCTACAATTGAATGTCATAATTGAAAAATGCTTTATGATAAGATAATGAAATAGAAAACATCACCATAAGGTCCATTTAACACAAAGATTTTACGTAGACAACCCTAAAAGCAATGTCCAATAAGGAGGATGAGAAAAATTTGAGGAACACGTGCAGTGCTTAGAAAATGGGGTGTGTGCATTTTACATATATCACTAGAATCACGATTAGACAAATTATCCATCTGTTTGTTCATTAATTTTAAGAGAGCAGAAAGGCCAAACCTCAATGGCATAAATCAACTCAGAACAAACTGAAAAGGTATACCAGATTCAAGAAGCATACAAGAACTAGCCTGATGCTAGGGTCACATGGTATTGAGGACACAAAAAGTATTTGTATTAGAAGGTTGAGTAGACGTGGTTGACCAGTGATCTGGTATTATATATAATTATGGCAAACTCTACAAGCTGCTTCAGTTTTCATCACAAGAATGACAAAACATTAGTTATTGTTCTGAAAGGAGCAAATGGAGAAAACTTAAGTTCTCCAGAAAAGGAATCACATCAATTGAAAGGTTGCATCAAAAGTTCTCAAAGAAAATCACTGTTAGGACATGGATTACGTACATTAGGGGACTCAAGACCCTGGCCAATCAGAAATAGTACAGCAACCATGCACCGGATTTGATGCCAAAGGAAAGCACTGCCTTTGATTTTCATAATCATGAGTTGATCAGCTCTGTCACTTGAATAAAAAGAATACATTAAGGCACAAAAAGTATTTCAATATATATATATATGTATGGTATGACAAAAAGCTATTTATTGGTTTCACTAAGAAATTATAGATGACGAGCAACAGAGTACATCATATAGGAAGCTGCTCTAAATTGCTGATAAAAAACTAGATAAAGTTCTTGTCCTAATTAATACTGACCATATCAACAAACTTAACACTACAGAAATATGAATATAACTAGACAAACAATACACAATTAAGGAACAAATATCCAAAAACTCAAAGGCACTTGCAAAAAGAAGACAGAAAGACACAGATTTCAGCTAGATTCAAGATCTCTATGTATTCTTAAAATGTTACCAACAGTTACCAAATGAAGGAAAATAAAAATTAAATTAATCTCCTATCCAACTATAAAACCCAAACTTGGGGCTGATACAATTGCGCTGAGGGTCTTTCGGAAACCGTCTATCTCCGGAGGTGGTGGTAGTACCCTCCCCAAAACCCTACTTTGTGGGATTTCATTAGGTATGTTGTTGTTTTCAACTATAAAACCCAATTGTATATTTACAAGTATTTGCAAATATTTCTGCATAATGTATGTCAGGTGACAACGCCATCAGGAGATAGCAGTCTCAGGATTTCTCAATCTTATCGCATGCCATCTTTGATATCAACTTTCATGGGAACAGCCGAACAGATATAGTATTCCCTAACATCATTTATCTACTTAATCTAGCAGCTTCCTTTGACATTTGGAAACAAGAGTAAACACAGATTCAAAGAAGACAATTACATAATTACGACCAAACCAGGAGAGCAAATAAGTCGAGCATCACCAAAATTCAAGAAGATCACACTGGTCAATTTATTAAGCTTCTCTCTACAAGTAAAGCATAAGTAGAAAAAGAGACACAAAGTAGAAAACCTTTCATCGAATGGGAGAATTTCAAATGATATTATCTGCCGCCGGTAGTTGTGCACATTGCCTGCATCCATTTGGCAAAAATTTCTGAAATCATGTTCCCCTAAGAATTTCTCAGCAGCAGTTTTCATGGCCTGTTGAGCAATTCAAGAGTGTTTAGCTGGAAATTGGTGGAATAGATCTGCATAACCAGGTCAACTGATTTCAGAAGGAAAGGTACACACTATTATATTATAGTTTCCCTGCCAAAAGTAGTACTTGTACACCCTGCTCAAACAACTGAACCTGCAATTATTGAAAGGCAAAAAGGCTGTAAAATTATAATGAAACACTGAAAACCTATGGTATAACTTCTCAACTTTGAGGAGATAAGGATGTCAAAGTTGACCTCAACGGGATCCAGGACATACTTTTCAGGTTTAGTCATGAGTGCACCTAATATACCTGGAGACTACATCAACTTGATCAATTATGCCCATGATAAGTTACCAAATAGAGTTTAGCATCGCTCATTTTCACAAGAAGCTGAGTTCCCTATCTCTTACTAAAACAACCACAACCTCAGTGTAATCCCACAGGTAGGGTCAGGGGATGGTAAAGTGTACGCTAACCTTACTCCTACCTCGTGGATTACATTCAAGACCTCATATGCTACTTGACTGCTCCTTTTTTTTTTGGGGGGGGGGGGGGGGGGGGGGGGGGGGGTTAATGGTGATGCCCAGACAATCTTGTGCACATCTCAACTAATTCACCAAGTACCTACTACCTCCAACTAACACAAGTACCGGATAATTCTGACAACCAAATCTTGGGCTAATGGGCAAAAATCACCTGGTGTTTTTTGTCTCTGCTAGGAATGGACCTTGGTATCCAACTTTTGCACTCACTTCACCATCCACTAGGCCATACCCTACTAAATGCAAAATATTTCCACCCTAGGTATTATCAAAGCATGATACTACGCAGTCCACTATTCACACTGAAAGAAAGCATGACACTTTAGAACGAATTAGGTGTTTTCAAATGCTTTTAACAAATAAACCCTTAACTATCTTAAAAATATGTGGGAACAAAAGTTATAGAAAGCAGTACTCACCTTGCACTGAAACCAACTGGAATAGGAGACCAACCCATAATGCGAATGTCCTTTGGCAGTACTCGGTTTAGTACTCTTACATAGTCTATTTCTCCTAGGTTAAGAAAATATAAAACTGTGTCAAAAGGTTAGTAATGGCTGAAAATGAAAGCAACAATTTGATATTAGGGAAGCCATAACTAAAATAATTAAGAAGATTTAGAGCTTCACTTTCTTTTCGCATCTTTAGTAGTCAACGTGAATTGGGAATATCTATCTTAGTTTTGGTGTAACATACAAGGTCATTTATCAAAGTGCAATCCAAGTACTCCAACATAATCAATCACTAAAAATGGCCGCCCAATAGCCATAAAACTACTCTACCAGAACTTGCATAACAAGAAAAAGAGAGGCAATGTCGGGAGAAGGGAGGGCAACTGATGTGTGCCAAATCACATTACAGTAAGTACATGGCAGATGACAATCAGAAAGGCTAAACATAGTAGTACATTGAAAGGAGATATCAGCAGACCACATGATTCTTCAATAGAAATTTCCCCAGAATACTTATTGTCCCCTCTTGATTCCTTATGGTTTGACCTTAAGAACAGAGCAATCACCTGCAACAAGTATTTCTCGTGTTTTAAAAGTCATAAAAAAGAGATAGTGTTATCAAAGATGAGAAACACAAAAAAGGGATAAGTTACATTGAGGCTTTATGCAAAAGCAACAATAAAGTATAGGCTTTAACAAAGAAAGGCAGAAACGAAGAAAAAGAATGAAAATGAAATTAAAGAATAATAATTATAAGCATAAATAACAATTATATGGAAAAAAGAATTAAGCTTTATGCTTTCTCTCTCTTGGGATATGTATCAAGTTATTAAAACAAAAAAAGCCACTGCCAAAATATAGGTACACTACTAGTAAACAAACATACAACAAATTAATTGCTCTATTCAACTTACTTGGCCAACAGAAGAAACTCCCTTGTCGGTTCTACCACATCGTGAGTATTCCAATTCCTTTTTGTCTCCAAATATGAGTCTTGTCTTCTCTAGAGCTTTGAAAAGTTCACCCTGCATGAAGAAACCATCAGCATGTGCAAACAAAATACTCTATAGAGATACTAAAGTGCAGACAAAAGAGTCAAACAAGCGCTACCACTGAAGAGGAGGCGCCAAAACTTGTGCAAAGATTAAATAGTTCAAATGCAATACATGCAAGGAAAACAATGTTCTTCCAAAAAAGGCACTAGATCATACTCTTTCAGTAGCTTAAGTCTCTCAATTTAAAGGACAGGAAACATGGACTATGATTTTAAAAAAGGAGTAAGATCAAAACATGTAGAACATATTGTTGGCTTGGTTAATCTATGTCCAGCACACTAAATGCTGGCCCAATTCTTAAAAGAAAATCATCTCAGATGAGAACATATGACCTCAACAGTGGGATCCATTTGAGCCTCCGAAGCAAAACCATAAAACCTGTAATGCAGCATGAGAAAAATGTTACAGTATAAACAAGGACTTGCTAATATTTGCATAAAGTAAAAAATGCAGACTACTACAACAACAACAACATATCCAGTGAACTCCCACAAGTGGGGTAAAATAAATGCAGACTCCAACTCAAAAATAGAATGGTAGAAACACAATGTACATGCACCATCAGCTTAGTTAACATTTAAGTCACACTTAATCTGCATAGGTGAAAAAAGTGACAGATCCACCAGCAACATTAGCATTCCAGAATGTAATAAGGAGCTACATCCTATTACTTCAGGGACCACCAGACACTCTATGTAGAGTTATCAAAAGGGCCATTCGTAGTTACGATCAGGATGCAGGGTCTTACATGACCCCTTTCCAGGTGGCGCAGATGCCTTCCTTTCTGCTTCTAGATGAAATGTTGTAGAAGAAATAACTATAACCAAAGTGAAGTAATGCCAGATAAAAACACCAAAAATGTATTCATGAATTAATCCATCTCTTGCAATATTCTATCTGATGAATAAGAACAATGCAATTCCCTTTTTTTCCCCAAATATTTTATCTCAAATTGGAACTCTTTTTCTAAATTTGATTGAGGGGGTGTTTGGATTGGCTTTTTAAAAGTGACTTATAAGCTAAAAGTTAAAACACATCAGCCATAAGTTGGGGACACCCAACTTTTTGTTGTTCCCAAACACTTCCAAAACTTAAAAATAACTTAAAAGCAAAAAGCCACTAAAAATAAGCCAATCCAAACACACATGGAACTCCTTCATAAAATTATATAACAAAGTACAAATGCCTTCTGTTATGTGGCTCACTTTTGGCTGAAGTCAAATGTCAAATAACAAAATACGATCAGACAAGATGATGTTTGGTTAATGGGTAAGCTATCTTTTGTAATATTCTTATTGTTGGGAACTAAGAAGGACAAAGCCTGCGAATAAATCCAAATAACAATAAGTACCAACTTTGTTGCCTAAATATAAAGTATTCAGTGGTTAAGTCCTACATAAAGATTAGATTCTTCCTGAAGAGGGCTGTGTTTTAAGTATTGCCATGTTTGAGGCTCTTTTACACTGAAACAAACTCTCCTGTACGAGAAACCTTGTCGAGGTCAATGCAAAATAAGCTTAACAGGAAATCAAGAATCCTTTCCCCTTTCTTTTCCAGGTGCATTTAGCTTTTCTTCAACTATTTCCAACACAACTTTTATAGCCTCATCTTATGCTATATATTACATTTACATCAATGGCCTGACAAAGACATTAATGCCCTAAAGCGTTTATGAACTTAGGGGTCGTTTGGTTGGCAACATGTTATCCCGGGATAAGTTATCCCACCATATAGATGGGATAACTTATCCCAACAGTAAGGCAAAAATGGTGGGATAAATAGTCCAAGGATTACCTTATACCTCCAACCAAACATGGAATAAAATAGTCCGACATTTTATCCCGGGATTATTATAACGTATACCTTACACCAAGCGACCCCTTAGGGATCATTTAATAGGATGAATATAAGTAATGCATGCATTAGTTATGCTGAAATTATTTCTTATATAGTGTTTGGTTTGGTGTAGTACAATAAAATGTGTCGTATAACTTTTATAGAAAATGTCTATTCACAAAAATACTCTAGACACTCTTTAGCTTTGGAAAATGGGAAATGTCTTGAGAGGGACTTGAGGGGTAGTTATGTGCTTAATCAATTTAATGCATGTGTTGAAACCCTTTGGATTACTAATACATGAAAATCCACGGTATAATAATGCACACCTCAATAAACAATACAATGTATAACTAATGCACATAGGCTACAAAAGTATACCAAACAAGGTACTAAAAATATAGAAAGCTAATGCATGCATTATTTTTCCTAATACACTCTACCAATCAACCCCTTATTATTTAGCAATCCACTGAAATTGTTTGATCTCTTTGTTACCTCTTATTTTCTTCTTTAGTAATCCACTGAAATACATAAGATCTCTTTATTACCTCTTATTTTCTTCTTTTGGTCCCTTTTGAGATCTTATCCTTTGTGCTCAAAACTAACAAGACAGTTTTACAGGGTTAAAAGAAATTTAAAGACAATTAAGAAGTCCAAATTTATCTTGTTCAAGTAATTTTTTTATTAGTAAGTGGACGATTATCTTGCCCAAAATATTATAACCACTTTTAGCCTTTCTGCTTACACTTTTTTGCTCTACTTCCAGTTCACACTTAACTGCTACTGATAAAGAGCTAATCCTAGGCAAATAGAATATGAAAGTCTTTTGTATGTTCTTAAGTAAACAATTTCATCGCTTTTCAGTGGCGACATTGACAACACAATTCTACTAAACTACTAGCAAGATGTATACCTCAGACCAAAATACATGACTTTCAAAGCAACATATCTTTTTGAGTGATGCATCATTGCTCCATAACCTATAAAGAAAACAGGAACAATGTTTCAGCAATCTCCATTTCGAATTATAGTAACACACAAATGAAAGCGGAACATTACAGAAGATTTTCAATTCGAATTACAGTATCAACCTGTAAAGATAGCTGACACATTACATATTAAAATAATGCGATATCTCACTCAGTACAATAAAACCCATAGCTACACTAAGAGTGTGGTCTAGTGGTCAATGAAGTGGGTTAGACACCATGAGGTTGCGAATTCTAGCATAGACAAAAATACTAGGTGATTTCTTCCCATTTCTTCTAGCCCTAGGAGAGTTACCTGGCATCTTCATTGTGCGCACAAGCTAGCTCGGACAGTTAAACAAAAGGAAAAAGACCCAGCAAAACGGACCAACTTTCCTCACTAATTTTAGCACTTAAATTAACATTGGACATCCTTTCGGCTTTCACAGTGCATGTCAAACTACAGCAACACATTCCAATCACAAAAAAAAATCTTTATACAAACCTAAATCTCTGAGCTTATTTTTCTTCCTTCCGTGACCATCCAAAACTCCGTTCTTCACAAGGCTTCCATTACCTCTCTCCTTTGTCTACATAGCAATAATAGCACGTTTAAATTCACATAGAAAAATAATAAATATATCTGAATACTATACCTTATTACAAAATAAAAAACTGGATACTTATGTTGAAGAAGCAATAACCTCTTGGCAACTGCAATTCGAAAGCTGAGCAGATAATTTAGCATTTTCAGATTCCAATTCCTGTTTTTCCAGCGGATGATTTCAGCACAATAAACAGTGATAATGGAATATTAACTATTGTTTGAAGTAGATTTTTTTAAAAATTACCAACAAAAATTTACCTTGATCCTGCTTCGAAGAAACTCGAGTTCCGACTGCAGGGTTGCTACGAGGTCCATCTCCGGCGCCGGATTTTTTGTGGAGCTCCAGAGTTCAGATTCGGAGCTCTGACTATTTATATGTGTAAAGCATTAGAGTTTTGCTTATTATTAATACTAGACATGGGTTAATTAAAATTTTAATATGATTTTTAAATATTTTAAATTATTAATATGGTAATGTAACATATTTTTTAGAATTATTTTAAGTTATTAATTATTATAATTAGTAGTCTTTTTTAATTAAAAATAAGACAAACAAATTACAACTATAAAAAAATTATGGGTATACCTTCAAGCCGCTCAAACAGGTATGTCGACTCGATACCTGCTTGAGCAACTTTAATTATCTTGATTAGTAGCATTTTTAAACGTTAAAAATAAGACAAATAAATTACAAAGAAGAACTATAGAAAATTACGAATATATAATCAAGCAGCTCAAGTAGTCATGTCGACCTGCTGCCTGCTTGAATAGCTTTAATTATCACGATTAGCTGCATTTTTCCACACTAAAAATAAAACAAACAAATTACAACGAAAGGACCATAAAAATTACGAATATGCCCTCAAACTATTCAAGCAGGCATGTCGATCTGCTATCTGCTTGAGCAACTTTAATTCCTTTGTAATATAGAAAAATAAATTAACTTTCTCATTATGTTAATTTATTTTATTATAAAAATTTATCATTAGCTTATGTACGTTTTTTTTTTTTTTTACTTTTTTTCGTCCAAAATATAAGTTTATGCTTCTATGAAAAAATTGTAGCATGAATTTAAAAAATAAAAATATCATAAATTTTAAAAAGAAGTAAAATAATAATAATAATAATAATAATAATAATAATAATAATAATGGAGGGATATAATAAATATTTTAAATATTTAATTAGGATAAAGAGGGGGGAGGGGCTGATAATTGTTCAAAGTTAAAGGGAGGAGTTTGATTTTAAAAGCAGAGTTGGGGCGATTTTCATCCCTAATAACACAAATACATAATACATGTTCTTTAATTTAGCCTTAATTGATATTTGTATCTTTTAATTTTGAATATACACAAATAAATACTTAAATTATCATAAAATTAAACCAGCAGACATACATAATATCTACTTGGCAAATGCCACATGATTATAGAACACATGCATCTCATGTGATTTGTCATATAGGATGTGTATCTTATGCAATTTGCCATGTACGTCCTGTGTCTACTTGTTCAATTTTAGCTAAATATCTGTTTATGTACATCAAAACTTAAAGGACATAAATGTGAATTAAAGCAAAATTAAATTACAAATTTATGTATAAGGTGTAAAGCAAATGTAAACTCTGATGAATGACTGAAACTTTTTGGGGGTTAGGCATGTATTCTTTCTAAAAGAAGAATACAACATCTGTAATTATTTTAGTTTTAGTTGAAATTTATATACAAAGATTATAATTAAGTTTTTTAATATTTGTTTGAAATTAAATAATAGATTTAATTCATTTAATTTTTCTTAAATTATTGATTTTATGTAAGATTTAATTAATTTTTTTTTAAAGAAAACTTCAATTGTAGCATGGAGAAGAATCTTAGTAAGTCTTATTGGTAAAAGTTCGATTCTTCACATTGTAATTCCCCTCTCCATTTTCCCTATCCTTACCCCTTTTTTTAAATTAAAATGAAGCAAGGAATTGTTACCATTTAGTGTATAACTTAGGTAAGCATCAGAAAAGAAAACAATTGCTTACATAAATTAAGTCTTACCACTTTCAATATTTAAAAGTAAGCCTCAAGTCATTAATACAAAATTAATAACTTTATTCCGTGTGTACAAAAGATTTGAAGAAAAATAACAAAAATATTTGGAGTTAGAATTTTTTTTACAAGCGATAAGGATAGAATTTTTACATTGGTAAAATCATGAATCCATAGTGTATTTTTTTAAATTCGAATTCAAATACTTTTCTCCTTGAATTCTCACTCTGACAAGTTATCACGATCCAAGTTCATGACACATATCATTTATTTTGAGTTTATCTATATCTTTTAATTTTGGATATACACAAATAAATACTTAAACTATCATAAAATTGAACAAATAGACATACGCATTATCTACGTGGCAAATGTCACATGATTATAGAACACATGCATCTCATGTGATCTGCCATGTAGTACCTGTGTACCTTACGTGATTTGCCATATAAGACAAATGCATCTTATGCAATTTGTCATGTATGTCGCATATCTACTCACTTGTTCAATTTTAGTTAAATACCTATTTGTGTACATCAAAAATTAAAAGATATAAATATGAATTAAAGCAAAATCAAATTACAAATTTATATATTAGGCCTAAAGCAAATCTAAACTCAGATGAATGACTGAAACTTTTTGGGGTTTAGGCATGCATTCTCTCTGGAAAAGAGTATATCATTTCTAATTATTTTCGTTTTAGTTGAAATTTATATACAAAGATTACAATAATTTTTCTAATATCTATTAATAATAGAGTTAATTTATTTAATCTTTCTTAAATTATTGACTTTATGTAAGATTTAATTACTTTTTTTAAAAAAAAATTCAATTGAAAAGTAAGTCTATTATTCGTATCATCTAATACTTGCACGATTTCTCTTGACCACTTTTAGTATATTTAAAAGTAAGTCTCAAGTCACTAATACAAAATGAATAACTTTATTAAAGTGTGTAAGAATGATTTGAAGAAAAAAATGTACATAGCTAATGTTATAAGGAAGTTGATTGAAGTTGGAATGAATAAGATGAAAGTAGGAAGTATACAAATTCCTAAAAGAAAAATAACACAATATTTGGAGTAAGCGACAAGAATCGAATTCTTATGTCCGTAAAATTATGAATTAATAGTCTTTTTCTTAATTCGAGTTCAAGAACTTTTTTCCTTGAATTCTCATTCTAACAAGTTATCACGATCCAAGTTCATGACATATATTGTCCGTTTTGAGTTTAGGCTTCAGACTTGTATAAGTTTCTCTTTTGTACTACGCTACATTGAGCCCCAAAAGCACGTGTATTATGTAGACTTGAATGATATTGCCTTATAAAGATTTCCACTCTTCTACATGTCAATTTTAATTTTAAAGTGTCATGTGCACCTCATCTTCAGAAGTTTGTCAACCTATACGTCTATTACTGTGACCCTCTCCAAAAATTGGTTATTTACCATTTTATCAGTTTTTTTCTTTTTTGGTTTTCCACCCACGAGACCTCTAGTCAAGGGAGTAGCAATTTCATCCGCTACACCACATCCTTTGGTGGTACCATTTTATCAATTTTAGTTGCTCTCAAATATCAGATAGTTGAATTAGGAAAGAAAAAATAACTTAATAATAAAGAAAAGAAAAGAAAAAGAATAGTAATCAATGCCTTTTTCTGTTATAAAATGACAGTTAGTAGACCATAACTTCCCGTTTCAAAAGGCGCAACCTAAGTAATCTCTGTCTATTTCTGCCCCATTAAGTCTTTTTATCAGATCTCCTTAATTAGTCTAATTATTCCCATAAATGACTATTTCTAAGCTAAACACACAATTACTCTAACCAAAAAGTTGCATACTACATTTAAACTCCAACAATTTGAGCCTATTTTCTTTTAGTCTGTTTGAATCTTGTCTCACTAGGTTCAACTAATCTGCCTTTTCAGGTACATTTACTGTATTACATAAAAATAATATATATTGTAAGAAACAGTCTCTCTACTTCTATGAGGTAGTGGTAAGGTCTGCCTACATTCTACCCTCCCACTTGTGGGATTTCACTGGTATGTTGTTGTATATATATTGTAACTTTCTCATAAAAAGAGTCTTGAGTGTAACACTATATTGGAATTATTGATCAATTTGTATCAAACTCGATATTAATTTCCTTTTTATTTCCTTGATGACATTTTTAGGAATCTTTGGAGCACTTATTATATTCTACGGATTGATACAGATGAACATTAGGAAACTTTCTGCTGCTTGGAGTTGATTCAGCAGAAAGACGGATATTCCTTTCTCGTTATCAAAGAAATCACTTATTCACAAATTCTGTCTGCACATATTGTTTTCCTGATATGATATTTCCAGTATCCTAGTTTACAATATTTCTGTGGTGAAATTGGTTGTTTTTGAAGATGGATATTACAGCAGGAAAGTTATCAAATGAACATCAAGAACAACTCCGATCTGCTTCAGAAAGTGCAGATCCATTAACAGTATCACCATTACAGATATCTCCAAAATCACCGCGCTCTCCAAAATCCCCGAAATCTCCTAAGTCTCCAAGGTCTCCCGGTGATCGCCACAGCAAGCATGGTTCAGATAAGGGAAGTCCACTTAAAAATAAAAAAAGTTCACATTCTCCGCGAGATGGTCGTCCAAAGAAAGGTTGATAATTTCGCAATTGCATTCAGATCATCGCGTTTAAACTATGGTAGAAAAAATAAGTAACATCAAATCAAGTTACACTTCTCGTGATGACCCTTGTTCTCACATAAATATTAGTAGATTCTGAACATATAATTTCAAAAGTACGATGAATTTAGTCATAGGAACATAAAGATTGAACCATCTGCTGTTGTTTTTCTAACATAACTTTCTTGCTGTTTCTTTGTTATGTCACTGAAACTACATGTGTGAAGATTTTTACTTATGGTATTTTTATCGATTTTCAACACACTTTTCGCATAATATTTATGATTGTACAGGAGGTTGTGGAGGAAAAGGCACTTGGGGCGGATTAATGGATACCGATGATGTCCATGCTATCGATCCCAATGATCCAAACTACACCAGCAGTGAGGTATTTTAAGCTTTCATTCTTCAAAGTTCCATGAAATTAATATTTTTGAGAAATAACATATCAAAAATTTAGGAAGAGGAGAATTGACATAACTATTAAAGTTGTTGTCATATGACTAAGAGGTCACAGGTTCAAGTTGTAGAAACAATCTCTTGCAAAAATGAAGGTTTGTGCATAGTAGAAGCTTAGTGCACTGGACTGCCTTTTTTTTAACACATCAAATTGAGTTAGCCCTTCTTTTTTTTTTCAGGATACTGAGAAAACAAGTGCTAAAAATATGGTAACAGCATTTGAGGAATACAAAAAGAAGGCTATAATATTAGTAGAAGAATATTTTCAGAATGATGACATAACATCCACAGCAAATGAATTAAGAGAACTAGGGATGTCTTGTTATGACTTCTACTTTATTAAGAAGTTAGTATCAATGGCTATGGATAGACATGACAAAGAAAAAGAAATGGCAGCTGTTTTATTATCTGCTCTTTATGCTGAAGTTATCAAACCCCAACAAGTCTACAAAGGTTTCAGCAAACTCTTGGAATCTGCTGATGATTTCATTGTAGACATACCAGATGCAATCGACATTCTCGCGTTGTTCATTGCAAGAGCAGTAGTTGATGATATACTTCCTCCTGCATTTTTAGCAAAAGCAAATTCTTCTCTGCCTAAAGATTCAAAGGGAATTGAGGTGATCAAAAGAGCTGAAAAAAGTTACCTTTCAACTCCTTTACATGCTGAAATAATCGAGCTTCGATGGGGTGGAAGTAAGAATAAAACAGTTGAAGATGTGAAGGACAAGATCAACAATTTGCTTATTGAGTATGTTGTTAGTGGAGAGAAGAGTGAGGCTTGTAGATGCATTAACGATTTGAATATGCGTTTTTTCCATCATGAAATTGTTAAGAGGGCTATCATCATGGCAATGGAAAAGCCACAAGCCGAAAATCGCCTTTTGGACTTACTAAAGAAGACTACAGAAGAAGGCTTGATAAATTCAAGCCAATTATCAAAGGGGTTCAATAGGATTATTGACAATATCGATGACTTATCACTTGACATACCGGATGCAAGGGTGATTTTTCAGTCTATAATTTCGAAGGGAGCATCAGAGGGTTGGTTATGTGTTTCATCTTTAAAGCCGTTATCAACACAGCTAGAAAAACAAGAAGTTGATGAAAAACTTGTGAAAGAATTCAAACTTAAAGCTCAATCCATGATCCAAGAGTACTTTTTGTCAGGTGATATTGTAGAAGTAAGTAGGATTTTAGAATCGGAGAACAGTTTGTGTTTGGCTGAGCTTAACGCCATATTCGTCAAGAAGTTAATCACTTTAGCAATGGACAGGAAAAACAGAGAAAAAGAAATGGCTTCTGTTCTGTTATCATCTGTCTGTTTCCCAGCAGATGATGTGGTAAATGGCTTTGTAATGTTAATAGAAGCAGCAGATGATACAGCTTTAGACATTCCAATTGTTGTTGAGGACTTAGCGATGTTTTTGGCTAGAGCAGAAGTAGATGAAGTTTTAACTCCACAACACATGGAAGAGATTGGGAGTCAATTTTTCGAACCGAATTCAATAGGTAACAAAGTTGTTCTAATGGCAAAATCTTTGCTAAAAAGTAGATTATCTAGTGAGAGAATACTAAGGTGTTGGGGTGGTGGTGGAAACAGTACAAACGGATGGGCGATTGAAGATGTTAAAGATAAAATAAGAAAATTATTAGAGGAATTTGAATCTGGAGGAGATGCAAAAGAAGCATATAGATGCATAAAGGAACTAGGGATGCCATTTTTTCACCATGAAGTTGTGAAGAAATCATTAGTCATTATAATTGAGAAGAAGAGTGAGAGGTTATGGGGTTTTCTCAAAGAATGTTTTAGTATGGGACTCATAACTATGTACCAAATGACAAAAGGATTTGCTAGAGTTGCAGAATCACTTGATGATTTGGCTTTAGATGTACCAGATGCTGAAAAACAATTTAAAGTTTATGTTGAAAGAGCTGAGGCTGAAGGATGGTTAGATTCCACTTTTAGTTTAAACAGACTTGGACATAATTCCATGGAAAATGGATTTTGCTGAATCATTTCTAAGGTACATTCTATTCTTTTACTCACCACTTCCAAGCTGCATTGCTCCAACTCTTCAAAAATGTGACCCCATCGACATTTTTGAAGAGTAAGAGAATTTGACATGCACCCGTCCACATATTAAACTTCAAGTGGTTGATATATTATTTCACTAACTTTAATTTTAGGTTTGTCTTTTCCTTTTCTTTCCAGGACCATATAATGTTTAGCAACATCATCCAAATTCCTGTAGGAAAATGGATTTCTTTACATGGACAATAGAGAGATTATAATGGAGGAGGTTTTGCATGGATGAAAGCCCCAAAAAAGTGCTCAGCAGAAGAGATCAACTTGCTTCATCCATGCCGATTTATGTCCAAACTCCACTGGATATATTGTTGTTGTTGATTTTGTCTCGAGACTAATAAATTGTTTCGTAGAGTGGTACTATTGAATCTTTTAAAGTATACTAATATTTTCAGCATTTTTTATGTTTTGTTCTTTAAAACAATTTGTATTTTTTATGTATCTTTCCCTTATGAGACAAAAAAGCCCAGCCAATATTAACATAATGCCCCCGGTATAGTAGATTCATAATTTTTTTAATTGAGAACCAGTTATATCGAGATTAATTATCTCAGTATAAATTATTTTGAGATAAATTATTATTCTATCATATATATATATATATGATAATTTGTTTCATCATTAATGTATAAGTCTCTTCTTTTTTTTTTTTATTACACATGAATATAAATAACCTAATATATAAAATAATTTTATTTTTGATTAGCCATATATGTTTTGCATTTGACCCTTGAGGTACCACATCTGGAAATATTATAGAGAATTATACAATTCTTATCACACACACATTTTTCATGTAAAAATTATTTATCCAACCTTTCATACTAAATGCTTACTTTTATTTTTAAAGAATAAAAATAAAAGGAAAATGCTTCTTGATAATAGTAAATTTATTTCATATATAGATACTTATACTTTTTTAATAATAACCAAGAACAACATCGCATAAATTTAAAATTACATATTTTTTTTACTTTAGACAAGACAATGATTCTTGTTAATTAGATTCAGAAGTTGAAGGAGATTTAATTGGGTTTGGACCATCAGAAACACGCCTCTTGATATCAAAACCATACAACGTTTCTAGAGTTGAAAGATGTTTTTTGTAAAGTGGAGCTGAAGGAGGTTGAATTGGATCTGGACCAGCAGGAACAAGCCTTTTGATATCAAAATGATACAACGTTTCTAGATTTGAAAGATGTTTTTTGTAAAGTGGAGCTGAAGGAGGTTGAATTGGATTTGGACCAGAAGGAACAAGCCTTTTGATATCAAAATGATACAACGTTTCTAGATTTGAAAGATGTTTTTTGTAAACCGTAGCTGAAGGAGGTTCAATTGGATTTAAACCAGCAGGAACAGGCTTCTTGATATCAAAATCATACAACGTTTCTAGATTTGAAAGATGTTTTTTGTAAACCGAGGCTGAAGGAGGTTCAATTGGATTTGGACTAGCAAAAACAAGCTTCTTAATATCGTACAACTTCTCTATATTTGATGGATGATTTTTGAAAATTGGAGTTGAAGGAGATTTAATTAATGTCTCTTGATATCATACAACTTCTCTATATTTAAAAAGTTAATTATTGAAAATTGAAGTTGGAGGAGATTTGATCAAATCACAATAGCAAGATGTGAAAGACAACATAAGGCTAATAATTGCAAGCATTTTGCTATAGCAAGCTCCATTTTCTTTAGGAACCTTGAGCTTTAGAATGAGTGAATCAATACTTCTACACTTCTTATATAGGACTTCATTGCAACTTCTATTAAAAAAAATTTAATGCAAGTAATTTTGCTATAATCTACTAAAAATTTTAAGGTAAGTAATTTTGCTATAATTTCTTAAAAATTAAGTTAAGCTTCACTTTCTAAAGGAAATTTTGACTTGAGATTTAGTGTATCATTTATGGACTTACCTTTTTGCAAACTCAATAACTTTAGAGAAAATAATTTGATGATAAGTGCCCTATACTTATTTTTATCTTAATTTATATGATATAAATAAAAGTTAGAGAGTCAATTATATTTATAATTTTTAAATATTTTAAATTATTAATTATTGTGATTTACAGTAATTTTAATATGATTAAAAGAGTGAAATTGATGGAGACAAAAATATGATCCACATACATACGAAATTGTGCACATTTCAGCTAAGCAAAGTAAATAAATAAAAATAGATTAACTTTTATGTCAAATATTAAAAAAGTACAAATGCAAGAAACTAAAGTACAACATTTTTACCTATATTAGAAGAGTCAAGCATCTATCTTAAATACCTAAATTCCTCCTAAATACTATTAACATAACATTTAATAAGCCATTTGGGATCAGAGACAATAAAAATTTTTATTTAAATAATGATAAAAAATATATTTGCTAATAAAAAAATAATATTAGGAAAAGAATGTGTTAAAAAAAATAACAACTTTATTTGAAAAAAGAGCATTTTTGGCCCATCAAATAATAATAATGACATTTTTTTATCAAAATATTGATGACAATGACATTTTTAAACTAAACTATAAACGGAGAACATTTTTATTCATTTACATGCATTTTTAACTAAAATATTTTTCCCCTTTTTTGAGTTTTTTTCCATAGTCAATTTTAAAATCGGAGATACATTTTTCTTCAACTAATTGGATTATAACAATACCAAAATGTCATCCACATGCATCATAAATTTGTAGATGAAACAGAAGATGAAGGTGAATTACCTTTCCAATAACTTGAGATTGATGAACTAGAAAGAGAAAATATTAGAAATTTAAAAATGGAGATAATTAGTGATACATGGAGTGATATTAAGTATGAAAAAATACTGCTAATTTTTTATTAAAAAAATAAAAAGATATGCCTACGAATATAACAATAATAACAATATATCAATGAAATTTTATAAGTGGAGTCTAGAAAGAATAAAATGTACGTTACCTATTGCGACCCTCGTCATAAAAGCTCATAAGCAAAATAAACTAAATATGAAAAACAGAAAAGGAGGAGAAAGAGAAAGATAATAACAAAAAACCATATGCCCAATATGAAAATATTTTATTGCCACGTATTGAACACCAAAACAGCCTTGTAATAGACGTCTCCCTCCCCCGCCCCCCGAAACCCCCTTCCGCCGAGTTCTCTCCCTCCTTTTTCTCTGTGTCATCGCCGGCCGTCCAACGCCGATCTCAAACATGGGAGAGATCGAAGAAGAATCCACCGGCGCCGATGAGGTGTCCCCGCTGTTACCGAACCCGACAACCGACCCGATTCCGTCAACCCGGACTAAATCTGTTAAGACCAAGGTCCCGGAGGTGAAGGTCCACCTATATAAGCAAGGGAAGGGTCCGATCGACGAATTCACGTCGCCCTTAGGTGGATGGGAACAAGACCAGCTGGAGGTTCGTAATATTCTAGACAAATACGGGTTTAAAGCGGTTTATGCATTCAAACCGGAGACGGGACGGGGCGTTCCTATTAGATTCAATCCCCGTAACGGCCGTTCGATTCTTACCTATAGAGATGGATCCGTTATCTATATTGATGGAGAACCTAAGGTACAACCATCTCAGACAATTCACAATTAAGTAATTGGCATGTTATATTGTGTGCTCCTTATCTGTTATCCCATAGTTTGTTTCTCTTTTACTTTATTGCATTATTGTATAGCAGTGGTGTCCAGGCCAGCTCGCCTGCAACTAGTTTGTGTTGCCTCCCACCATTATGGCAGGTACTAATGACTCTATCCACCAAGTCTCAGATAAATGGGAAGAAATCACATAATAGCAATTTTCGACTTCATGGTTTTTATCCGGTGACTACTAGCCACACCTTGGTGCTAAAATTCAGATAGATTTCTTATTTTACTCGTCATTGTTTCGCTTTTCGTAGTCAACTTAACTAAACTTCAAAGCTAAATTAAAGTAGTTAAATTTAATATTTAAAATCTAAAATTTGGATAGTTGAAACTTGAAAATTATACAAAAATGCAATAATTTGCAATCCTTCTCATATTAATACGATGAAAAAATATATCTTAAAATATTGGTCAGAGTTTATATAGTTTGACCTCAACAAGTGAAACAGTGACAAGTGAAAGTGAACGGATGAAGTAGTAGTTTTTTTAGCGCCATAGGTAAATAGGATTATAACTACGTAATATATGCCATGCAATAAATATTTAATGCAGTGATTGTTCTAAAGTGAATAATTTGTACGGACTGTTATATGATTGATGAATTTTTGATGATACATGAATTATTGGCTAGCAATTGCCTTGATTAAGTGCATTTTGTGTCCTGTTTATAAACATAATTGACTCTTACTTTTAATCATAGATAAAATGATTGATAGATTTTCACGTAACTCATGCAAATATTATTAGTGCAGGAGTTTGATATTGAAAACCGAACATTGCAATGGTTACGCAGAGTTCTATACCAAAAATCAAATTTTCTATTAGTTTCCCAGTGATTAAATTAGTATTGCAGTGGTTTATGTTGCCAAACAAATGTTATATTTAGTTATGTAGAATTTTATGTTGGTATTAATTTTTGCTAGCCTACCAAACAATCCATAAGTGTCTCTCGAAGTCTGTGTGAACTAGGATAGAGTTTGGTCAACTTTGAAGATTTATGAGTTAGGAGAACTTGTTTCTTTTGGGACACAGTAATATTGGATTGGAACGACATGGAGAAGATGAAATTTGGAAAAACATGAGGTACCTTTGCCAAATTGACATTAGGGATTGGTATCAAAGATTGTACCATCAGTTTTTTGGCGATTAAGTTGGGAGACTAGTGCTTGGATATCATAGATCTTAAGTCGCTCGGAGGAAGTGGATTTGGCAGCAGGGATAGGAGTTTATCTGTATTTTGCATTTTATTTTTCCCAACTGGTAAATTTTGGAAAGGAGTTATTCCTTAAGGACTGAAATATAAATTTACGGTATGATGACACACGTTTGAATCTTTGCTTACTGTGTTACAGTCTGGCTGTGGCCTGTGAGTGATGAAGCTTTTTTCTTTTATTGGTTATCTTCACCTGTCTCTGAAAAATGTCATGTCATGTTCATCTTACTTAAACAAGACCAACCTAGAGCTTATTTGAGAAATGTTGAGACTGGATAGTTATCCACTTTATACAGTGGAATGTCACAAGGTGGTGCCTAGTGCGGGTTACCTCTCTTGTATGATTTGCGAGTTACTGCATAGGAGCGGAGATTTTCCCGTGCGCACCCAAAGGGTAGCGGCTGCGGGTTTTCCTTGTCATTAGAAAAAAATGTCACAAGGTAGTTATCCCTTTCAAGAATGTGTGAGGTGAAATGTCCTTTATGAAATGTCACAAGGTAAGAGTCAGGCTTGATTGCTTGAGCTTGAGAAAGAGTGTCTGACTTGTATGCCTCTGGTGTGAGGCTTTGATATGTCTTGGAGGTCTTTTCCTTTTTAATGGATTAAGTTGATGTTTGGAGGGGCAATGAACCATTAAGAAAAATTGATATGTGTTATAGGTTTACCAAGTAAGAAAATATGGAACAGATGATGCAATATTTCAAATTATCCAAGTTGTATGTTCCTTGTCAATTTTTTTTAAAATATATGACAGCTTTGTGATGTCTTACCTGTTTTAATTTGTGTTAATGGGAAAGTAGTTGTGTTTAACACTCACTTGTTTTTACTGGAAAAAGAATTAGGCAGGAAAACAGCAACTGCATTTCAGTCCCAAACAAGTTGGGGTCAGCCAGAATGGGAAATTAACAGTTTGGAAAATGCATTTTCTCTCTAGGTTTAGCAGACAAAACTGTGGGTCAATTAAACTAAGAATTCCCGCACCTTCTGATTTATGTTCATGCAGTCTACTTTGTATTTCCTTTAGAAGGCTCAATAGTTATTTATCGATTAGTCATTTGTATGGATAAGTATTTATTTTCACGGTCCCATCTAGTCCTTTGTATATTTTAAAGAGCTCTTCCTTAGGCAATTTCTATTTCTTTCTAATACGCCTTTTGTGATCACAGCCTTAACAATACTTAATTTTAACATCAGAAATCAGGACTGAAACTGAGCATCTCTGGAAAATAAGCAGAAACTGTGTAGTTTAGGAAAGTTAATATGATGAGTTTTGCAGTTGGCATTTCAATGTCGAAAATTGAAATGCCAAAATAGGTGTACTCTCTATGTCAGTTTGATCTTTCTGTAACCATGAGTGGAAACATGATCTGCAGACTGCAGTTATCCAGTTATATTTTGAATCTTGCGAGGGGTTTTCTTGAATTGCAAATGTGAACTGTGAACTTTGTTGAAACAATTTCCTGAAACTGTTGAAAGGTTATCAAATTCTTATGTTACTGCTTGTTCTCCTGAGTGCTTCCATTTGAAAACAAACATGGGCAAACAGGTAGAGCTTATTTTAAGATAAATAAATTCTTCCATAGATCTCTTATCAGTAAAGAAAAATGGATCTTTATACTGATATCCATGTTGAGATAAGTCCCACATTGGCAGGCCCTAGCAATGAGAGCATGAAAGAAAATTGATGGGAACTGCTCTACACTCTCCATAGTTAACTGAGGTTAAATTATTATCCTTTCTATATAAGCAAGATGCATTTCTAAGTCCAGGAAAGCTGAACCACATGTGAAAATGTCATAAAATGACTTTACCAGGGCATTCTTGTCACTGTAATGACCATATCTACGTGCAAGTATTAGCATATGGCATATGGCTCTTAAAAATAGAGTGTTTTATGCATAAATGTGATTTTAATAGTTTGTCGTCTTTGTTTATAGGACTCTTTGATCCAGCCTATTACCAGGATATTGGTTGGTGTTGCAATGATCGTTATATTGATAACATTGGTGATGAAAGAGTCTCCAGAATGGGCAAAAAAGTTGAACATCACTGGTGTAAATATCCCACCATGGGTCCTGGCTGCTGCAGTTATCTTGTTCACCCGCTTGAGGAAGAGGACTAAGGATTTCTTTGGGAAACGCCCATGAAGAGCTGGTGCTAACCACAGGCAACTGAATTTTCTCGAAAATTTTGCATGCTTTATTTGTGTCTTTATACTATAGTTTTTGAATTCACATGTTATATGTAAACTAATCTAATCTTATAGTCCAGATCACGTACATGCCATTCCTTTTCCCTTCTGTTTTTTTTTTAGTTGGAGAATTTTTCATTATCTCCCTGATTGGTCTGGCAATAACTGGACTCTAGATTGCTTTCTTGATAATGTTCTACCATGAAACGTTCATTCTCACCATGAGTGAGTCCATGCATGAAAATAACACGTTTTCTCGACTCAAAATAGTCTTGTATTTTTTATAGGCGGAATGACCTGGGAGATCCTTGTACCTGATTCCGTTGGTAAGGTAAACTCTTGTACTTGTGACTTTGCCAACTAAATCCTTAAACTCACTAAAATACATTGTGTCTTATGTTTGTTCTTATATTACAATATATAACAATTATCTATATTACGATATGTTTTCTTCTTAACCTGATATGCATTCAGGTTGATTACTAAAACTATATAACTAAAGAAGCTCATTATTAACTTGGAACAATTACATCAAGAGGTCGTTGAGAAAAATTATATATGCTAAAAAAAATATTTTTTTAACTTAAAATGGCCATGCAATTGATGTTGCTATATTAAATAGCCGCTCGTCTATTACCAAATCGGTCATTTGCCATTTTGGCGGCGGGAAGACTCGATATTACTTTGGCCATTTTCTTGCTCATTAATTAAGAAAAAAACTTTCATTATTATTTTCTTGTCACGACCCAAAATTGGGTCATGACTAAAGGACCACTTAATTCCAATCTCAATCATAAATGTACCCTAGAAGGAGAGAAATCCAATAAACAAATAGTCACGACATAAAAACAATATCCCAAAACCTGGTGTCACGAGTATAAAGAGCATCTAATAACTAACTAAAGAAATAAACGCATTTCAGTCTTCGAATCAAAGTAAAGACTAAACAACTAAGATAGAAACCAAGGGAAGCTCGAAGCCCTGAGTCTCACCATTGGATCTGGTATGAACCAAGTGCACGAGCAATTCAACTACCACGTGGATTAGCCTGACAAGAATCTGCGGGGGAGAAAGGAGTAGGGGTGAATACATATATATGTACCCAGTAGGTTTAACCAACTGGGAATTAGAAATTGAATAAACCATGAAATAATCTAGGAACGCTTCCACCTGCAACAGAACAACCAATCCGGCATCGGTGCCGCCAATGTATATATGATAGCACAAGCAAAACAACATACAATCTGACCTAAGCCAACCCAATCAACCAAAAGTAGTAAAATAAAATGGTATGCAATGTCGTGCAGTGCAATGCAATGCAAGGTGGTATCAAGACCTTCGCACAGCCTGTCGTATACACCCCCGTCGAGCTAAGGCTCCCAGACTAAGGGGACCCATGGGGACCTCGCAGGCCATATACCTCAATCATAAAATATCAACTACCTTGCCACCCAAGTGCCCGTGGTCAAGGACTCATGATAAGAATCATCATTCACAACTTCCCAAAATATCATGACATGTAGTATAAGGATGCATGCAATAAAGACACCATCATAGACACAATATTCAACTCAATAATGTGATAATTGCCAAAATACTCAAAGTTTAGCGGTTGTAATATTCACCCTCTTCTATACACATTGAGATATTGCTTCTATTCACATTCCCAAAAGCTCTTGAGAAACTAGTCTATTAAAACCCAACATCAGCAGAACATTTTATTTATAGGATGCTTCGTCTTACACTATTACTTTAAGAAACGAGGTAGTTTAGTACTTAGGAATTCAATAACAAATTTCTTATTATTATTTATTTATTTATTTATTTTACTTTTGCAGGTTGTCATTTAGGTTTTCACTAATATTTCCTTTTCTTTTTGCAGCTTACAGCCACATATGGACACAAGGCTTCCTCTAATCTTCATAAGAACCTTTAAAATATTTCATAAGCACACTGCCCAATTCCTAACGCAATTTTTAGTATTTAAGAACCTGTAGAATATTTTTCCTAGATGTCCATAGCAATAAGTTCAAGTCATTACGCAGGTTGTTGCTAATTTTCTTTTGCAGTTTATGACAACATATGGCTGCAACACTTCATCTATTTTTGTATGATCCTTTAGAATATCTTCCTAGGTGTTTATAGTAATAAGGTTCCAGTTAATGGCCAGGAAGTCGATAATTTGGCAGCTTACGGCAACATATGAATACCAAAACTTCATTAAATCTTCATCCCTATTATGTAGTAGTTTATGCGCACGTTACATGATTCCAAATACAAAGATAAATTAATTTTAATACGTCACAAAGCTGCCAACCAGCTGCAGTTTCTTTCTATCCACATGATATCACGATAAAAAAATTTTTAAACTCAACACTTTATACGACCTCCGCCCATAGATTACCACAAAAGAATATTCAATAACTCAGTCTCAGATAGCCAAACCTACCTCAATGCCGAAGCAACACTCGAATACTTCACCGAATCGACAAATCTTGAATTCAACGTCCGTAATAACACTCCTTTCTCTTCTCTGTTCCAAATTTTATTTGATTTCTCTTTCTCTTTCACTGCAAATCTCCCTCTCTTAATCTCTTTATTTTTTTCTTCCAAAAACTTCCGTCCCTGGAAGTGTGTTATATATATATATAGCACCTAGTAGTAGTATTGTATGATATATGTTCCAGCCTTCCAGGAACGTGAAGGAGTAGGGAAAAGGGAGTCAGTTGAGGGCTTTTAGGAGGGCAACGTGAGGGGGTTTGGGTAGTTAGTGCAGATATTGCTAACTAATTAAGTTATTAAAAGTGATACTACTACTATTTATTTTAATCATCGTAAAACCAGCAGCATGGGATAAGTTGCCACTTTAGTCCATTAATTAAATTAAACGTCTAACTTTCCCTCGTGAATTTAGTAGCTTTAATTTGTCGAATAGTCAAAAATACCCACTTAAAATTTACGAGCAGGTTATTTGAAGAAAACAGGATGACTAATTTTTAAAATAATATAACGGGTCATTACATTTCTATTGTGCTATTTTTTAAAAGAAAATATTGTTTTAATTTATTCTTTTTGCTCCTTTTGAATTTTTTTTCCTTTTATAATTTGTTTTTTTGGAAAAAATAAATATTTATATCGTTTTATGATTTTTTTGTTCATTTTTTTATTTATTAAGGTGGAACTGCATGATAATCAAATAAATATCGATACCGATACATTATATAATTATTTATACAATATCAATACACGATTAATCTATTTATATAATGTTGATGTATTACATACCTATTTATATAATATCAATACATGTTTACGTATAATTTATATAATATTTATTAAATATTGATACAAGTTTATATACATTTATACAGTATCAATACAGTAAATACATGCCACATAAGTATTTATATAATGTCAATATATTATATACACAAAATAAAAATCATTGGAAAAAAGTTTTGAGAAAAAAGGGTTTTTTTTTATTTAAAAAAATGCAGTAAAAAACAACAAAAAAGTAATTTTTTTTTCTTACTCTGCAAAGGAGGACAAAAAAAAAAAAAAAAACGCTCCAAGAATTGTGTGGTGTTACAAAAACTAGGACAAATATAAAAAGATTTTGAAACATGTATTTTAAAGTTTAGATTCACATGTGCAGGGGCTGACCTAGGGTGTAGCTCGATGAAAAAATATATTGTATATATAAGATAAATTTTTTATATTTTAGTATATATATTAAACTTGAACCTCCTAAATAAAAAGCAAAATCTAGCATAATGGCAAGATTCTTTTTAAATAAACCCTTATGCCTTATGGTTCGAATCCACTTAAAGCATTATTTTTTAGATTTCCTTAATTATTCCTTTGGAAATTGTATTTTGTTGATTTATTTACACATTTATACTTTTATTATATTTCAAACCCCTTGAGTTAAAATTCTAGATCCGTCACTGCACATGTGGTATATAAACTAATCTAATCTTATAATCAAGTCACGTACGTACATGCATCCCTTTCCCTTTCAAAATATAATAAAGTTATAACCAATGGATATGAATTTAAAACTAAAGGTTATAGCTAAAATAAATCTCATAATTTCAAAAAAGAAAAAAACACTAATTAAATTACGTAGAACAAAAGAAGCACTTCTTTTAAGTTTTTTTTCTGAAAATACTTTTAAAGCGAAATAGTAACAAGTAAAAGTCAACAGAGGGAGTATAGTATAAGAATATTGTTGAAATAATATGGTAGTAGTACTCCCTCTGTTCTAAATTTAGTTGTCATATTGCGTTTGTTGAAAATCAATTTGAATAATTTTTAAAGTTAAATTAGATTAAATTAATTTGATATTCTTAAATAAGAATCTAAATATCCCAAAACTATAAAAGATATTATTGATCGTAACTTTTTTCATATTAATATGATTTAAAAAATATATTTTAAAATGCTAGTCAAAGCCTATATAATTTCACTCTAAAAATGAAAATTGTGACAAGTAAAATGGGACGGATATTCAAAAATTATACAAAAGTATATTTTTTATGTCGATTTGATGAGAAAATATATCTTAAAATATTAGTCAAAATTTACATCTTCTAACTTTCAAAAATAGAATTATGACAATTGAATAGAACCAAAGAGAATAGTAATTTCTTTATTACTTAAAATTTTCTTTATTTAAATAAAAATACGCCTTCTTGATAACGTAAAATATAATTATTTTAAAACAAAACAAAAAATTAACCATTGCTTATTTTGAAACAAAGAAAGGATAGTATTTTAAAATGTTGGTCGAAGTTTATATAATTTGACCCAATAAGTAAAATAGTGATAAGAAAAAGTGACGGACGGAATAATAGTTTTGACCTGCAAATATTGAATTAAAGTGATAGACAAGTAAGTCAAATGGTTAATGTGGCATCCAAACTCGAGCAATATACTCACTCATTTATTCTTCTTTATTTGATTATTTCTTCCTTTTGTTTTTTATGAAATTTGATGAAAAGTTTTTTTTTTCAACCAAACAAAAAAAAAGTTTGGTATCAAAGCTAAGCCAGCTAAGAAGCATTAATTTGTGGCTGGTCTATTTTGACTCTCAGTTTGACTAGTCTGCTGATTGAATTTGTATTGCCAACATATGGATGTGTTCTTTTTAGAAAAATAAGTGACTTAATTTTTATAATTAGCTTTTTATTTTATATAAATAAAAGATTATTTTAAAAATATTTATATATAATTTAGATTAAAAAAATGAAAATGGAAAGCAGGAGAGGGAGAGGGGGGCAATGGGAACTATAAGGGAAGGGGATAAAGATAAGGGTGTGCTCGTGGATAAAAATATTTTAAATTTTATTATTTGATTGATTAATATATTTTAGAAAAAATATTTTTTTTGTTAGCTCCTAATGAAAATAAGGAAAATAAGTTTTATAAGTAATTTTTAAATTAATTGTCTCCTCTCCTCACTTACTCTGCGTCCCCCGTCATATTGTTTTGTTAGCTTATATATGAATATTTTTGTGATATTATATTTTTTACTTATTTATCAAATATAATATATATATATATATATATATATTTCAATTCCCATTTATTATTTATATATAATTCATTTAAGTTTGAGCTTGTTAAATAATTTATTTATTTATTTATTAGCTCAATTTATTTCTTCTCAATTTAAAATAATTTACTGAAATTGAGTGGATATGCACTCTAAATTAATTTATGAGAAATCTGAAATATTTTAAATTTTTTTAGTTAATATGTTAAATATAGTCATAATAAAAATAATAATAATTTTATTAGCTATTAAAAATTATGAAAAAAACAAATATAATAATTAAAATTTAGTAAAAATGTAAAACTTTGGTGGGTTGGATTGTGATCCGCATTTTAGCCTATTTCAACCCAGGTAGATTTGAGGCGGGTTATTTATTAGCTCAGGCTAATTAACTCACTCATTTGACACCTCTAACCAAAAGTGATGAATTTTTTCTTTGACATAATAAGATAGATGTGAATTTATTTTGATCTCAACTGACATATATATCCTCCAATTATGGATGTGCATAAGTAGTCACTTAAAATTGTATCAAATTGAACAAGTAAATACACATTTCTTACTTAGATCCTAGTGGCAATTCGCGTCGTACAGGTATCATGCCACGTAAATGTGTTTAACTAGTCAATTTTACACAAATTTAAATACCTATTTGTCCATATTTTTGCGTTTTATTAAGAATTTATGAAATAAAAAATTAAAAATAAAATTGTGTTTGATTGTACATATTCTATGCAAAAGAGAGAAAAACAATTTTTTTATTCAGAATTTCTGAAGTTGGAATTAAAAAAACAGAATTGAAACTCTTTCCTAAATTTGAAATCCCTACTCTTAGTTTGATGTCAAAACTTTATACTAAACATTGATTTTAAAATAAAGTAAAAAACTTATTAAAAAAAAGTGAAAAATTCTTATAGTCAAACGACTCTCATATGTCATATTATGAGCATATAATAGAGATAATGGTGAAAATATGACATCATCGTGTGCTATTATTATCGGATTATATATGTTGAACTTGAAATATGAGTATAATAGAAAAACGATGAAAATTAAAGTGAATCAGATAAATGAAATTTAAACAAAGTTTATGTTTATAACAATAATATTCCTTATTGATTTGGGAAAGCAATACGAATATACAGAAGTAATTTTTCTTTGGCTATTAAAGTGTTGAAAGAAAAATCTCTTTCTCACGTTGTTATTGTTGCTCGGCTCGATTTGACTTCGATTTTGTCACGTTCCAAACATACATTGTTTTCTTAGCATGCAATTTCGCACCTGTTGAGTGAGAGAAAATTATTATCGATAAATTTACAAAGTTTTCGCTAGCTCGATCATTTCATTAATAAAATTCTTCTCTTTTTTGTGACGCATCATTTTCACAAGAAATGAAAGTGTCGTGTCATTTGAGTTATGTAATTTATATTATTACTATTATAAATTTTTTTTCTTGTTTTATTTTAAGTGAAACTAACTCAGATGCTTGACAATTTATGGGGTTTATAATTCTCAAGGACACAAACAACTTTTGTGAATTTAAATTTTTTTTCTTGTTGTTCAATATTTATTTTGTTTCTTGATCATAAAGCAAAAACTGATTTGTTAAATAACTATTCAAAACACAGATAATAACACTATATTTTTGATAAAAATTGAATTCCAATACTCATATGTTCCCTTACAGGGGCGGACCTAGGGTGGGGTGAGAGAGATTCATCCGAACCCCCTCGGCGAAAAATTACATGATATATATAAAGTAAATTTTCTACATTTTTGTATATATATTAAACTTGAACCCCTTAAATATAGTAGAGTTTTTTTTTTAAAAAAATGAACCCTCATGCTCAGGGTTCAAATTCCACTTAAAGTATTATTTTTTAATTTTTCTTAATTATTCCTTTGAAAATTATATTTTGTTGATTTCTTTGCATATTTATACTTTTATTATATTTTAAACCCCCTGAGTTAAAATTCTGGATCCGTCACTGTTCCTGTACAATAGCTAATGTTAATTAAGGAAAATTGCATGGATGGTTCCTCATTTGCTCAGACATACCTTTGATTTTTCCTTGTCAACCACATCTATAAACCCATCTCATACGTGAGATTTCATATCCAAAGCAATTTATTTTTTCCATGTGATAAATTATATATATATCTATATATATATATATGCTCATAATGACGAAAAATGATGTAGCAGAATACGTTATAGGAAAAATTACACGAATAAGCAAATATATACTAGTTTATTAGCTAACATAGCTATAGTTTGAATTAATTACAGTTTACGACAAACATCTAGCTGTAATTACAGTTTGAGTTTTGTATAATTCATGCTATTTATACAAACAACGTGCACGATTATACAAAAATTGTGCGCGAATCAAATTATGTAACGAAATATACAAACACTGTAAATTGTATAGCGAATTATACAAACATTGTCCACGAATTGTATAGAGAAACATATAAAACGTTATACAAAGACTATGAATTGTATAGCAAGTTATACAAGCATATATAAATATTGCGCGAATTATACAAATGACGTTATAATTATAATTACAAAATGTAATTATTCAAATGATGTATTTGATATTGAAATAGGAGATACGTATATCGGATGTATTTGCGATTAAAGTTCAACTCACTAGCTATGTGTCGTAATTCTTTTAAAGTGTTGACATGTCAAGTAAATCTATGGACTACATTTGTTGTGTCGACTAATTTTTGCTACATTTTATTTTATAATATTATATCAATTCAAACAAAATAAACCACAAGAATAACAAAATCTAGAAGGCATATGTTTGATATTAGTTGTTTGGTACAAACATTGAATGTGGCCCATGGTTTCAAGTTATTGTCCCTCCCTTGGAAAATACTTAGAAGATACAAATAAAAGTGAGAATTGACATTAGTACTAAACGACATTTGAGTGATTCTCCCAAACGGGGTCTTATGAGACACGAATCCGAATATAATTCATGAGTTTTAATATGGATATCAGGTACCAGGTGGGTAATAAAAAAATAAAAAATCTACTGGAGATAAGTTTTTTCCTCATTAAAATTATCAAAGATAAAAAACTTGTGTTTAACCTCCGATTGCAATTTTAGCCCTTATATAACAACTCTAGTATGAGCTTAATTACTCTAATTAGTGACAAAGGTGGCACCTATTCATGCTGGCCAAGGTCACACCAAAATAACTTTAATACTCTTTTGGTTCACTTTTACTTGTCATTATTTTGCTTTTCGAGATCAATTAGACTAAACTTTAAAGCTAAATTAAAGTAACTAAATTTAATATTTAAAATCTAAAATTTAGATGGTTCAAAACTATACAAAAGTATTATAAGTTACTATCATTCTCATCTTAATATGATGAAAAAACATATCGTAAAATGTTGGTCAAAGTTCATATAGTTTGACTTCGATAAGTGAAATAGTAACAAGTAAAAGTGAACGGAGGGAGTAATTCATTTGATCAAGCTTTTAGAAGGTCAAATGTGCTTATTTAAAAAAAAAAAAGGTGTTTGATAAAATTTGTGAGAGAAAAAAAGTGTTGCTAGCAGAAGTTGTTTTTTAGAAGCTAAAAAGAGTAGTTTTTTCTTTCCAAAACAACTCTTTCAAGAAAATTACACTTCGAAACACTTTTGAAAAGATTTATCAAACGTTAATTGCATCTTAAAAGTATTTTTCGAATTTATTGATAAACACTAGTTACTTTAAAATAAACTAATTTTAAAATTTTGATCAAACACTCTACAAATTGCGACAAAGTTAGGCACATTTTGGTCGTGTTCACACTTACAAAAAGTTTACAAGTCAAGTGACCTTGTTTCCTTGGACCTTCTACTTTCACTTTCAAAGAATGGATCGACATCTAACCATTTTCATTTATCATAAAGAAAGAATCCCAATCGATATCTTTTTGGGTGCGCACATGATAAACGTTCAAATTCATCTATTTTAAGATAAAACTAAAGTTATTTACAAGTCAATATATTGACAAGTTAAGAATTAAGAAAATAGTATTACTTTTTAAATAAAAAAATGGGACATCGGTAACATCTCCTTCTGCCAAAAGCTTAAAATTAGAGGTAACTTTAAGTTAAAAAGTAAAATTAACCATTCTCTGTGTCCTACATAAGTGTTATTTTAATAAAAATTACTTCCATTAAAAGTTAACGCATACAATAAAATTTAAGATGATATTTATCTTAGGACAAGAATTTATGGGCACATTTATTTTAAGACGGAAGAAGTATTATGGTATAAATATATAGTTCAAAAGAAAAATTATTTGCTTTTTTCCCTAGAAATCACCATGTCTTTTAATATGACAACGAGTCCAAGTTGTATCGATATTTTTTGACATATTTTTTATGTGTTATCTTTTCTTTTAAAAAAATAATCATAGACCAAAACATGCATTATCCACATCTATTACATAAAATTTATTAAAAAAAGGCGGAATGACCTATAGACCCTTATACTTGGTCTCGTTTGTCACCTAGGACCTTATACTTAGAACTTTGCCAACTAAACCCTTGTACCCACTCAAAAGATACATTCTAAACCCCTCCAACTTATCGTGTCTCTCAATCGCGTTGATGTCACACTCCATGTCAGATCAGATTTGCCACATCATTTTTTATTTTTTACAACAATTTTTTTTTTGTCAAAAAGTCAAAATCCTCATAATTTTCAACATTTTCCCCTTCAAACACAAGTACACCAACCCCTTCTTCTTCTTCAACCCCCACCTCCAATACAACTCAAGAAACAAAACCCACCAAAAATCCAACTCCAAATTATCAAAAAAGTTGTCTTTTCCAGGTTAGATCAAACCCAAATCAAGAAAAAAAAGATCATTTATGTAAAACTCTGTAAGAATGAGCTAAAGTAGAATGGATGAATTTTTTTTGAGAGAATAAGAGAGAAAAAGAGAAATTGAACTTGAAATCAAGAGGATGAGACGAAAAATAGAGAAAAAAGGACTGTAAATGGAGTGGCTACTAATATATGGTATGGGTTCTTTGAAGAAAATGAGAATCAAAACAAGAGCAAGAGCAAAACCCACTTACGCAGAAAAAATAAATTTCCAAGAAGAAATTATGGCTAACAAGAAGAAATTTCATTTGGAGAGACAAAAACAAGAAGAAAATTGAAGAATTTTGAGAAGAAGAAATGGAGATTTATAATATTTGGGCATTTGGGGAAGAAGATGACTGCTAAAGGGGTTTTTACAAACCCTTCACGCTCCAAAATGGAGTGAAACTCACGCACCAGGTCTGGTCAGTAAAAAGTGTTTAAAATGTAGGTTTTGAGTGGGTACAAGGGTTTAGTTGGCAAAATTCTAAGTATAAGGTCCTAGGTGGCAAACGAGACCAAGTAAAGGGGCCTATTAAGCCATTCCACCTTAAAAAAATCCCAATGAACTCTTCTTGTCCTCTAGCTCTAACCCTGCTTATTGGAATCACTGCAAAAAATCACTATTTTTTTTATTGAAATTTTTTATCGAACATTCAGCTGATATTTTTAATTTAATTGATTAAAAAGAAAAAATAATTAAATTTTCATATGAAAAAAGTAGAAATATTATTAATTCATGATGAAAAAAGCCTCTATTTCTAGTTATGATATATTATATCTAGTTATGATATATTAAAAAGAAAAAATAATTAAAAAGTTTTTTTCCTAGTGAGATGATTTGATAAGAAATAACTAGAAAAATTATATTTACAACATTAATTTTATTATATCTGTCTAAGAATTAAAAAAATAATTCAATAATTCTTGATTTTTCTAAAAAGTCATGTACGCTTGTCCCCCCCTCTCTTTAATTTCTTATTTCATCTTGTTTGATGACATATTTGGCGCTCATAAAGTTTTTCTTTATTAAAATGTCAACTAAGTTTACTTTTAAGTCGAAAGTAAATGGAGTAGTTCATTAGTAAAGTTAAAATGTGAGTTAACTCGATAAGGTTGATTTTTTAGAGCATTTATATATAGGCATAAATCATAATAAATAAATTGGATTCTAAATTTGACTTCAAATTTTAACTTTCATAATACACACATAGGCACTTAACTATCTAACTTTTCAACAAAAAAACACTTTAACTTTAAGAGTACACAAGTGTCTACTTGTTGAAGCGTTAAAGTTAAAAAGTTCTTTAATTGCAGTGTCTTGTGCACTGTGAAAGTTAAAATTTGAAGTCTAAGTTTAGGATCCAATTTATGTATTATGACTTATATATATGACATATTAGATCGACAGGCGTAATATATAAATTAGCCCTTTAACTTGGCTTCAAATAATAAGTTGGACCTCCAACTTTCAAAATACACAAACATGCACTCAGACTAACCCATTCTTAATCATTTAAATACGTTCGTCCAAATTGTGATTTGTATCCAGTTTTAATATTTTAACTGTAAATTTTAATTTAGAAAAGAAAAAAAATCTTGCCTTTTCATTTTCTTCTATTACTCACCATGTCACTCTCGTTCCTAGTAAAAAAAAAGCATCTATAGTTCATAATTAGTTGTTTGATATGATTTATCGAAGCTAATTTGTGTTCATATATTTTGTCACGTTTTGAGTCATGTTGTCACACTATTTTTAGCAACAAAAAAAAGAGTAACGTTCACATGTAGGCCTTTATTAATCTTTAAAAACTTTTGTTAATTATTCCTTGAATTTTTCTAATTTTAGTGCATGGACGCCCAAAATTTCCACAAAATTAGTCAATCCAATTATCCTAATATTATAATTAATATGTATATGTCTAGAACCCTTTGACCTAACATATTATCCCAAGTAGAAAATTATACTGAGTAATGGCCTATTCATCTCTATTAATATATATATACGTATGTATAAAATTAAAAATATATAAAAGTAAATACAGTTGATTTTATCTTTAAAATGAAAAGATAAATAGTTGGTCAGTAAAGTAAAAAAATGTGCGTTTTAAGTAGATAAAGTTCAGTTTATTTTATTATTAACTAATCTCAATTTCTATTTTAAAATAACAATACGTAAAAAGCAAAAAACATTTTTATTAATTAATATGGCTGGGCTGCGCCAGTCCAGATCAGCCGCCTCTGTTGTGAATTTGAGCCTAAATTATGTAGGAAAACTTACTCGGACGAGTACTTTTAAAAAATAAATTTATTAATTTTAATAATATTACGTATTTATTATAAATGTATTATAAATATATAGAAAAATGTTGTATTTATTTGTTAAGAAATTAACACAATGTGTATTAAAACGTATGATAAATATATTATTCATCAATAAAATTTGTATTATATATGTTTATAAATAATTTTCAGTAGTATGTATTAGAACTATATTATAAATGCATTGCTATAAGTGTTTAGCGAAAAAAATGTAATTGCTATAAATAATAAACATTTTCTTAATATAATATATTTATGCAAGTTTTCCAGTTTGTTTACTACATTTTACACACCATGGTGTTTAATGGGTGAGCAGAATGAGCTAAATTTGAGTGGGTTAAAATGAGTTGAGTTAATAAATAGATTACTTAAGTTGCTTACGCTGAAATAAGCTAAAATACAGATCCTAACCCAACTTACCAAATTTTACTAAGTTTTAGTTATTTTATCTGTTCTTTTATAAAATTTAATATTTATGAAATCATGTTTCTCTATTGTGATTATATATAACATATCAAATTTTAAAAATATATTTTTTAATTTATTTTTTTACAAAATTTCTAATTAGACTTGGATTATATATTAATCTAATTTTTAGTGACTGAAATTAATTAAAATAATAAATAAGTAATAACTCGCCCAAATTTAAATAAGTTGAAGAAATAAAAAAGAAATTGTGCATGCATGCTAACCTAAGGTGGAGATAGGATCTTGACGGCTTGTTTGGGATAAAAATTATAAAATTTAAAAAAAAGAAAGCTTTTATTTTTAAAGTAAAAATAATTTGATAATTGGCATCCAATAATTCAACTATATAAAACAAATTACTATTAGGTTACTAATTAACTTTATCAAGTTAAATTGAATCCATGACATAATAATATTTTAATTTATTATTGAAAGGATAATAATATTCCAAAACCTCTCATGTTTAATTATTTCATAATTTGATGACATAAGTAGAATGACACTAATTAGATGACGACTAATCTATATTTGTGCAAACGGAATAAAGCATCAAATTCGTGTATTAATGGTATATATTCATATCCCTTTTTTACCAATTTAATAATATTTATATGTCCTAGTTATTTTGCTCATAATTTGTACAATATTTTTCACTATTGGAATTTCAACTCACATTTTTTTTTTCAAGTGAATTATTTAGTTTCATTTTTGTCAAATATTTAACTTTTTGGAAGAAATAAAAATAAAAATTAATCAAGTAATTAAGCGTTATTGGATATTTGAAACAAAAAAATATCAGAACTTAAAGTTAAAATTGTATTTAGACATGCATTTCGCTTAGTAAAAGTTGAAATTTTGTGAATGGGTGAAATTTTTTACATGAAAAACATATTTTCTAAAACTAAAAACACATAATTCTTTTTTTAAATGAAAGAAAGAATTTATGTTCAAATATAATTTTAGTATACTTTTGACACAATAAGGACAAAAAAAAATCCAAATTTACACTCCTTTGTTCTAATTTATGTGACTCATTAATTTTATCTTGATAAAATAACTTATATATCATAATTACCTATGACTTATTTTAGATCATAAATCTAAAAAAAAAATTAATTTTTATTTTTAAATTTTGTATCAGATCGAACAATATCACATAATAAATTAGAACAAGAAGAGCATTGTTTATTTATTTCATCACATGATGACATAATACATGACACTCAAATAGGAGCTTGAGAAACTCTATAGATACTACTAGGAAGGTGGCAAGAAAGCTCATCAACCAAACAAAGATTCACCACAATCTAACACAAGACCATATAAAACCACACCAAAATCAATCCATAAATTAACACACTACCACATATATCATTCTATCAAATACTCCCTAAAGTTTTTCTTCTCAAAAAATAAAAAAATTATTTGATCATGTTTGGCTCTCCCACTTTCCATGAAACAATCAATGCCACTTCACATCAATATCAAACCATAAACCCTAATTCTTTTCCTTTTCATGATCCTCTCATCAACATGAATCAAGATCATCATGGCCATAATAATAATAATAATAAGTTTCAAGACTTTGACACTTCATTTCTTGATTTGTTAGTTGAGGGTGATCAAGAATATTGTTCCAATTACTCAAATAATAGCTACAATAATGCTTCACTTTATTTAGAAGACCCCTTCATGCAACAAGAGATAAGTACTAGTACCTATAGTACTAGTGGAAACTCATCATCAGCTAGTTCATTTGATGCCCCACCAACAAATATTCACATGAATCTTAAGTAAGTCACTAAACTACGTAGATAGAGCTGGAGTTAAGATTTTGAGTTTATCATTCTGAATTTTAGAAAATGCAGGTTATTGGGCTCTGACCGAATTATCTATAGTTTTTTTGAGTTTTATTGAACTTGTAACCGAAGTTGTGATCATGCCTATATAATAAGTAGATAGATAATAATTATTGATAATTATTCAATGATTTTGATGGTTTATTTATTACTTAGCTATTTGGTTGATTTTTGATTTGTTTTAAAGAAATTCAAGCATGGGGATTAAGAAAGGAAAGAAAGGTGAAAAACATGCAATTGCTTTTAGAACAAAGACACAGCTTGAGATCTTGGATGATGGATATAAATGGAGGAAATATGGGAAGAAGAAAGTGAAAACCAACACAAATTTAAGGTAAATAATATTTGAGATTCCTAGATCCACATCAATATGATAAATTATCATGTTTTGGCTTAAAATTAAGTGCTATTTCTTGATTCTCTAGTTTATGTATTATTTACTATATTTGCTTTTAAAGGTGGAATATTTTAAAAAAAAATTCTAGGATTATTTTTGAAACACTAAATATAACAAAGGCTTATTCTTGGTCCTTGATACATAATTTGCTTATTAGTTAAATTAAACATACATATATACAATTAGCTAATATTATACTCTCAAACTTGGTCGAAATTCAATCTTTCTCTATGGGCCTATCTAGAGAGAGAACTAGCATGAGACATAAAATGTATAGACTGTCAAAATATTATATTTAATATATACTTCCTGTGTTTCAGAAAGAATGACCTATTTTTTTTTTTGTTTCTTTTAAAAAGAATAACTTTTTTTTATGAAACTTTAATTTCAATTTTCCACGTGGTCACGTGATATATTTAATACCACAAGATTAAAGAGCATTTTTGATACATTTAACACAATTTTAATTTAGAATCATAAGATTGATCGTTCTTTTAAACTTCATACTAAATCAAACTAAATTATTTTTTTTAAACGGGGAGAGTATATACACACGATGTGGTCCAATATACTATGGTCTAATAGGACTGCCCTATTGAGTCACATGATCCCGGAAATGTTCTTTTCATCCCCCCCAAAACTCAAACATATCCTTTCAGGGTGTGTCAGATTAGTTAAAAATATTTTTTTGAAGAAAATAAATTTCTTTAAAAATAAAAAAAAGAGAGTTTTTTTTAAGTAGTGAAAAAAATAAATTCCGCAAATAACATTCTATATTGATTATAAATTCAAATATTATTTATAAAAAAAATATTCTTTTTATATCGAACATATTCTTTAATATTTTAAAATATTTCTTTGTACTTAAAATTGACCAAGTTATTTACGATCCGCTAATCCAAATGGACATTAAGAATAAAACATAAATAATTGTTAAAGATGTAGTTGTTAGTTAAGAATGGATGTCTTGAAGACTTGACTTGCAAGTCCACCATTCATTTTTGCAGATGTCTGCTACATTCATTCTTGTCGGTTACCTTTCGAATATTATTCCAATTATATATTTTAAATTCTTTTTACCTACTTTCACAACCTTTCATTTTATTAATTTTATTTTAAATGATTGTATTGAAAGATTTACTATCTTTTGGAATTTATGTAAAGTTAATGAAAAATAAAATATACAATATCCAAAGAAATTTTGTATATATAAATATGATACAAATTAATTGTAATCAAATTTTAATCATGTTACTTTATTGGTTCTACGGTTCATTAAAACACTCTTTTATTCTAAATAACTTTGTATAAATAATATAATTTTTTGCTGAAGAGAATTCGGATGAACCCCCTCACTTTATAGTGGCTCCGCCGCTGAGTATACACATGTTATTGTTGTATTAAATGGAGTGTTAGTTTCTACTAGTGTGTGACTATTTCATTATTTTATTGTTTTTTCTTTCAATATGCTTGATCATATTTTTTCTGAGTTGAATATCTGTCAAAAATAATTTCTTTATCAAAAGGTAGAGATAATTATATCTACATATATAATTATACTAAATATATTAACGTCATTGTCATATATTTCTTCAAGTAAATTAAAGCTCTTTGCATTGCAATGTCTATTGAATTGATTTGGCCTTTCATAAGTGAAGACAAAATAAAGCGTCTACTCTATTTGAAATTGATGGGATGAAAAAAAAGGTTAAAATCTATTAATGATTTCTTTACAAATTGGGTATGATTTGAACAGAAATTACTACAAGTGTTCAAGTGTTGATTGCAAAGTGAAGAAAAAGGTAGAAAGAGATGGAAATGATTCAAGATATTTGATAACTACATATGAAGGAAGACACAATCATGAAAGTCCCCTTCTCATTTACTACCATGAAAAGCCAGCAACCAACTTTTTGAGTGAATCAACTTTTTCTTGGTGATGTTATTTATTGAGGAGAACAATCAAGACTTTTATTAATTTTATAAGAAATATTGTATGTTCATCTATTTATAATATTTATTTTATAGGAATAATATATAAATATTTTTTTATTACTCAATGTCTCACTTGTGTGGTACATAATTGTGTGATATATAGATATTTTGTTGTTAGTTGTCAAATTGTCATATTTACTATCATAGTATATTTATATAATGTCATGGTACTACTGATATTTATTTCAATTCTTCAATGATACTTTCATGATATCATCATATACTGATATGGTATCATCAAGAATTGCTTCGTATAATTAGTAACATGCTTCAAATCATATATGATACCATCACAATATTTGGATATACTGTTGTGGTAGCACTAAGGTGTCCTTTCGTTCTTTCTTCTTTCCTTCATTCACAAAAACTACTCGTTCATTAATGATACGATAATAATACATGCATATGTCGTTATAGTATCGATCATGAAAGTTTCCTATATTCATTCATGTACAAACCAACTCAATTCTCAATGATATTGTCACATTATATATATAGTAGTATGGTATCATTGACTGATGAGCACTCCTTCAAGTATATATAATAATGGATTTATTACAAGAATATACAATATTTGTACCAAATTTACACATTTTCATTTATTTACAACAATAGCACCAAAATTACCATAATATACATGTCCTTTTTATTCTATTTTTTTTATTAAATGCAGGTGGGCCGTCAGCATTAAATGCTGACATGACCTCAGCGGACAGGTGCATTTAATGGGTCCAACATGGTTTAATTGTTGGTATATCTTAATGCCAAAAAAGAAAGTCGGTCGAAAACAATATATATATATATATATATAAATTAAATATTTGAAGAGGCACAATTAATATATACATATTTATATTTATAAAAAATAATTGTGTGCATATGGGTACTCTATGGTTTTTTCGGGGGTTCTCTATGGTTACTTTTATGGTTAATAAGTGTAATATCAACATAGAACCATAAAAAATTTTGTTTTGTATGCATATATATATATATATATATACATTTTTTTTTTTGGGTTTTTGAGGGTTGTGCAGATTTGGTTGAAGGTCAACAGGGGTCTATGGTTTGTGTATGGTTTTCTGTATGGTTCTCTGTATGATTTTCTGTAAGGTTTCAGGCAGCTTTGAAACTACTACACAGTGTTTATAATATCATAACCTAGGAAACACTAGGTCCTACCAAAAGTATTCCTATCACGTTACATTAAATGTTCTCCATTTCTTGGCCAAGAGTTTTTTATTTATTTAAAAATGTACACAATAGATAATATTTTTAAACAATATTAAACATTCTTAATTTCCCTTATATATAAAAAATTATTGTGTGCATATTTGGTATTAAGGTCCACATTTTTTCGGGTGTTCTCTATGGTTCTTATTATGGTTACTAACTGTAATATCAACATAGAACCATAAACATTTTGTTTTTTTAATTAATAAAAAAAACATATTTTTTTTTATGGTTTTCATTGTTTTGCATGGTTTTCCATGTAGGGTATTTGCACCATTTTATGCATATATATATATATATATATATATATATATATATATATATATATTTGGTGCATACTTACTTGAAGGTCAACAGTTTTAATGGTTTTCTGCATGGTTTTTCATCGTGCTAGGCTTTTTTTTGGAAGGAGGAAACCATGAATATATATATAATTTTTTTTTTTTTGGTTTTTGGGGGTTGTGCAGATTTGGTTGAAGGTCAACAGGGGTTAATGGTTTCTGTATGGTTTCTGTATGGTTTCCACGCAGCTTTGAAACTAATACACAATCTTTATAATATCATCTCCATTTTTTTTTTCCATTTCCCAATACTAATATATCACATCAAACACCAAAAAATTTCTCATTCATTACTTTCTTCCAAATCCCAAGACATTACATCACATCAAATACTATATTAATTATACCACAAACATCCTCTCTCTCCTACTTTTGTAATAAAAATTGGTATTCTAGTTGTAATTTTTTTGGCTTGGTAGGGTAATTGAAAAAATGATTTTTAGGTGTATATTTATGAAAAATCCCCTATAATAATTAATTTGAGTTGATGATCTTTTGGAAACAACTTCTTTATCTCTATGAGATGACGGTAAGGTTTGCATACATTTTACCCTCTCCCGATTCCACTTGTGAGATTTCATTGGGACATGTTGTTGTTGTTAGAAAGGAAGAACTCCGGATAATTATTTAAACTTACTAGGCATTTGGTGAGTTAATCAAAAGTGGGTTACGAAATAATAATTAATAGGGAAGACTACAACAAAATAGACCTAATTATAAAACTATTTAACAAAAATAAATTAGCTCAAACTATTTACCCACTTACCCTATTTTTTCTATTCTTATTTTGCGCATGACACAAGCACGACGTCAGTGCCACCACTCTGTGATACTCCATTAATATATGACCGAGTTTAATCCTTTGTAACACTCTATTAGTATAATGATACCTTATTGATATCATATAAGATTGAATTTTTTTAAAGAAATAAGTAAGAAACAATTAAGTCTCTGTTGGTATATGCCACTATAAAAGGATCATATAAGACTGAGCTTAATTATTTCTGTGATATTTCGTTAGCATATTGATACTCTATTGGTATCACATTGAATTGAACACTTTTTTTAAGAATTAAATGAAATTATTAAAATCCCAATCTTATTTATTAAAGTCACAATCTTATTTATCAAGCTTTAAACTCTTATGGTATCTATATACACATATGGTATCAAACAATATCTTTTTTTTTTGATACCATCAAAATATATTATACTTTGACGGTATTAAGCAATTTCACTAAAGCTCTATCTCTTCTTTCTTAATACCATCAGAGAATATATATATATACTCTCATGATATTAAATGCATGAAAATAAGGAGAAGCCACTTATTAATAACTCTTTTCTTTGTAAATTAACAAGTGTTATTTTCTTTATGTTGGACACTAATCAAGCTGATTAGAACTAATAGAGTTAGTTAACACTGTTAGAGTTAGTTAGAAATTAATGAGTGGTTAAGAAGTTAGTTAACAAGTTGGTTAGTTGGTTAATCCACTTGTATAAATAGTTGTACAATTGACATTGTGTGAATAAGAAGAAATATTTTTCTCTCTGCATCAGTTTCTCTCTATTCTCTCTCTTTCTGCTTAGATGAAGAACTGCCATTGCTGGCAGTGTTAAGCTTCCAATCAGGAAGCCTTCATGGTATCAGAGCCCAGATCAAGCTGGGAATTCGAGACATGCAAGAACTGATTCAATGGAATCAAGTCGAAAATTGCTCATCTAACAGATCGAGTCAGAACCAGATAGATCAAGCTAGGACAAACTGGATCGAGTGAAATTAGATCAGTCTGAAGGTTGAATATGGCTGGAGAAGGTGTTCCTGCAACATCAGGTCAGTTTACAGCTAGAAATTTAGGTAGAAATGAGATGGATTATAATCTTCCACTCTATCTTCATCCTAATGACACACCAGGAAGTTCTCTGGTGTCAATACAACTAATTGGATCAGAAAACTACGCCTTGTGGAGTCGATCCATGTCACTAGGTTTGCTAGGTAAGAGTAAATTGGGCTTTGTGGATGGAAGGCACACGAAGGACAGGTTCGATATCTCATTGCATGAGCAATGGGAGAAAGTAAATGTTGTTGTTCTGTCGTGGATTATGAATTCAGTAAGAAAAGAACTATTGAGTAGTATAATCTATGCTTCAGATGCACACAAAGTTTGGCTAGATCTGAAGGAGAGATTTGATGTAGTGAATGGGTCTAGAATATTCTATCTGCATAGGGAAATTGTGACACTGACCCAAGGAACTTTATCTGTGTCAGACTACTTCTCAAAATTGAGAAATTTATGGGATGAGTTTGATGCGATAATGCCTTGTCCAAGTTGTAATTGTCTTGAATCCAGAAATTATGTTCAGCATCATGGTTATCAGAGATTGTTGCAGTTTCTTATGGGTTTGAATGAAACCTATTCTCAGTGTAGAAGTCAAATTCTTATGATGACCCCCATTCCTACCTTGAATAAGGCATATTCAATGGTAATAAATCATGAGAGTCAGAGGTGTTTAACAACCAACTCAGCAGACATAAATGAATCACTAGAAGCAGCTGCATTCTTTAGCCAAAAAGGATTATTGAGTCCTAAATCCAAGGGCAAGGGAGTAAATACAGACTCTCAAACATATTACAACAAAAGTTCTGTACATCCAGGAAGTAGTGGTTTTGGAGGAAGTTCAAACTTCAGTGGAAACTTTCATGGAAAGTCAGTATCATCAAATCACTACAAAACTCAGAGAAAAGGTGCAGTGATATGTGAGTATTGTGGATACACTGGTCATACAAAGGAGAGATGTTATAAACTGATTGGTTACCCTTCAGATTGGCCTAAGTCTAAAAGGAAAAGTGTGAATCAGTATGCTAATCAAGCTGCAAGTTATGCTGAACAAGTTCAAGAAGACAGCTGTGATAATGGTCATGAGAATCAGCCTTCTAAATCTCAAGCAGTTCCTTACTTTACTCAGGAACAGTATCAACAGATTCTTCATATGCTTAATAAAGGTAGTGAAGGAAGCAATCTTATCTCAGCTAATTCAGCTAATGCAGGTACCTCATCTCAATTAAACTCTATTGATAATCACTCTAAGTGGATAATAGACTCAGGGGCAACAAATCACATGACATACAGATCTGATTTGTTACATAGTTATAAAAGAGTCCCAAATTATGAGAAGAATAGAGTACATCTGCCTACAGGTGAAGAAGCACAGGTCACTCACAGTGGAAGTTCATGTATATTGACCAATCACTTGATCTCTGATGTCTTATTCATTCCAGAGTTTAAGTGTAATTTGTTGTCTGTATCAAAGCTAACCAAGGAACTACAGTGTTCAGTGAACTTTTTTCCTGACTTCTGTATATTTCAGGACCTCTATACTGGGAAGGTAAAGGGGATTGGTAAGGAAGAAGAAGGTCTCTATATTCTAAAGGGAAGCAAGTTACTCTCAAATGTTGTGCACAAGTCTGCTAATTCAGTGGAACAAAGATGTGACAATAGCATGCTGTGGCATAGAAGATTAGGCCATGCTCCCATGGACATACTCAGAAAACATGGCTCTCTCAAAGATCTGCAAACTAGAGATACCACATGTACTGTTTATCCCTTGGCAAAGCATACTAGACTTCCATTTCCTGTCAGTAGCTCTAAGTCTAAAACTCCTTTTGCTTTGCTTCATTGTGATATCTGGGGGCCTTACAAGGTTTCTACTCACAACAAAAAGAGGTTCTTTGTCACTGTTGTAGATGATTGTACCAGGTTTACCTGGTTGTTTCTCACACAGTTTAAGTCTGAAGTCTTAGTAGTTCTAAAGCACTTTCTTGCTAAAGTTCAAAATGTTTTCTCTGCTTCTGTTAAGATCCTCAGGACAGATAATGGATGTGAGTTTTTTAGCAATGAATTTCAATCTATGCTGGCTCTACATGGTATTGTACATCAGACTTCTTGTGTTTACACTCCACAACAGAATGGGGTTGTAGAAAGGAAACATAGAACAATACTTCAGGTAGCAAGGACACTTAGATTCCAGTCTGGGGTACCCCTAAGATTCTGGGGTGAATGTGTTACTACAGCTGTTTACATCATCAACAGAACTCCTTCAAAAATCCTTAACTTCAAATCTCCTTTTGAAATTCTACATCAACATTCACCAAATCTAAATCATCTTAGAGTATTTGGATGCCTAACCTATGCATCAAATCCAACACCTTCAGATAAATTCTCTCCCAGGGCTATTCCCAGTGTACTTATGGGGTACTCAAATGTAAAAAAAGGCTACATCCTATATGATCTTCACTCTCATTTATTCTTTGTGAGTAGAAATGTTGTTTTCCTAGAGTCTGTGTTCCCTTTTCTACATACTTCCTCCATAGGAACACCTATCTTTCCTGTTCTACAACTATCAGATCCTAGTTGTCCTCCTATATCAATCCAGGGGGAGAATTCTGACACATCCATTTATTCCAGTCCAGAGTCCTCACCTTCTACTTCTGGTTCTCATATACTATCCAACTCTAATTCTCTTCCCATGGTTAGATCTGATAATCTGAGAAGATCTACTAGAACCAAACATCCTCCTATATGGATGAATGATTATGCATCTCATTCCTGCACTTACCCACTTTCTTCATATATTACTTACTCTCATATTACTAAACCTTATCAATTAGCCTTAACTGCCTATTCTTCTACTTCTGAACCATCTTCATTCCATCAAGCATCTCAAGATCCTGCCTGGATTCAGGCTATGAAGCTTGAAATTGCTGCTTTAGAGGACAATCACACATGGTCTATTGTTGACTTGCCAGATGGTAAGACACCTATTGGTTGTAAATGGGTGTACAAGATCAAGTACAAGTCTTCAGGTGAAATTGAGAGGTACAAGGCCAGACTTGTTGCCAAAGGTTACAGTCAGCAGGCTGGTCTAGATTATTCAGAAACTTTTTCTCCAGTTGCTAAGATGGTTACTGTCAAGTCATTGATTGCTATAGCTGCTTCTTGTCACTGGCCTATATATCAGATGGATGTACACAATGCCTTTCTAAATGGAGATCTTCTAGAAGAAGTTTATATGCTTATTCCTGAAGGGTTTGCTAGACAGGGGGGAATAAGCAGGTCTGCAAACTACATAAATCATTGTATGGCCTCAAACAGGCTCCAAGACAGTGGAACAAAAAATTGACAGATGCTCTCTTGCAAATGGGCTTCACTCAAAGCCATTATGACTATTCATTGTTCACAAAAAATGTTGATAAGAAGATGGTGATAATCCTGGTATATGTAGATGATTTGTTGATAACTGGAAGCAGTCAAGAATTGATTAACATGGCCAGAACTGATCTACAACAACAATTCAAAATGAAGGATCTTGGTGACTTAAAGTTCTTCTTAGGGATTGAGGTAGCAAGGTCTAAAGAAGGTATAGTGATGAGTCAAAGAAAATATGCACTTGAGTTGGTATCAGAAGCTGGTTTAAGTGGAGCAAAACCAGCTACAACTCCACTTGAGATTAATCAGAAGCTGACTTCAGTAAAATATGACAAATATATACTTGATAAAGAGGAAGAAGAAGATGAGTTGATGAAGGATCCTACTATCTATCAGAGATTAGTAGGAAGACTACTATACCTCACTATGACTAGACCTGACTTAGCCTTTGCAGTCCAAGTTCTAAGCCAGTTCATGCATGCTCCAAAGAAGTCACATATGGATGCTGCTTTGAGGGTTGTGAGATACATCAAAGGCTCACCAGGTATAGGTCTGTTTATGCCTGCTATGAGTACTAATGAACTACAAGCCTATTGTGATTCAGACTGGGGGGCCTGTTTGGAAACTAGGAGATCTGTCACTGGCTATGTTGTGAAGTTTGGGGAAGCTTTAATATCCTGGAAATCAAAGAAACAAGAAACCATTTCCAGAAGTTCAACAGAAGCTGAGTTCAGGAGTATGGCTTCTTGCACTGCTGAGGTTGTTTGGTTACTTGGTTTGTTCAAAGAGCTAGGAGTTCAAGTGCATCAACCTGTAAACTTAATGTGTGATAGCAAAGCAGCTATACAAATAGCTGCAAATCCTATTTTTCATGAAAGAACTAAGCATATTGACATAGATTGTCACTTCGTGAGAGAAAAGATCAATCAAGGGTTGATCAAAACAAACTATGTGTCAACAAAGAATCAATTGGCTGATATTCTAACTAAAGGACTGGGAAGAGGAGCACATGAGCATCTTCTAAGCATGCTGGGATTAAAAGACTTGTTCAAGCCATCAGCTTGAGGGGGAGTGTTGGACACTAATCAAGCTGATTAGAACTAATAGAGTTAGTTAACACTGTTAGAGTTAGTTAGAAATTAATGAGTGGTTAAGAAGTTAGTTAACAAGTTGGTTAGTTGGTTAATCCACTTGTATAAATAGTTGTACAATTGACATTGTGTGAATAAGAAGAAATATTTTTCTCTCTGCATCAGTTTCTCTCTATTCTCTCTCTTTCTGCTTAGATGAAGAACTGCCATTGCTGGCAGTGTTAAGCTTCCAATCAGGAAGCCTTCACTTTAATTAATTTGTATTTTCTCTCCAATTAGTATTGTTTGTCTGATTATATATGTATATGATAGATAGTCTTCCTACTAATGATAACAGTACAACCCTCGCAACTGCAAGAAGCTAGACCATTAAAACCTCAATTTAAGGAAAGTTTAATAATATAAAAAATATTTTATGTGATAATAAATAGAATAAAAGGTAATAAATAATGTAAATATTATTTTTATGATGATTAATTCTGTATACAAAAATCACTTTTTCATTTTCATTTTTTTGTCTTATGCTTTTAAAAAATTATATGCATAAAGTGTTACATATATGTTACGATGACTAGCAGCTTAAAATATCCAGAAGACATATAAGAAAGTCAATTAACATTGAAAATTTTATCAATGACAAATGAATTAAAATAGAAAAAATATTATTAAAGCATTATATTATCAACTTAAACAATAGAAGTAACTGGTGACTGTCTTGCCAACTTGCTTCCCAAAGGCTATTTTGATCATTTCTAAGATATTTTTTATTTTAATTTAGTTGTCTTATTTTCTAAAATTTATTATATATTAAAAATATATAAAATGTATTAAAAATTACAATAATTAGCAACTTAAAATATTTTGAAGATACATGGCTAATTTGATTGACTCTGAAAATTTTATTTGTACTAAATAAATTGAGACAGAGAAAGTAACATGTATTATTAAAGTATTTACATTAGCATCCACAAACATTTAGAAGATATAAAAATTCGATTGGCTCTTAAAATTCTATTAGTACCAAATAAATTGATATAGAGGATATCACACTTATATTAAAGTATTATAAATTATAATAATTAACAACTTAAAATATTATTCAAAAATTAAGTAAAATGCATTATATAAAATCACAATAAATTTGACTACTTAAAATATTTTAATAAAAACACATGCAAAAATCAATTGATCTCCAGTTTTCCCTCGTACTTGTACTACATAAATTAGAACAAAGAAAGTCGCATATATTATTTTAAGATCTCATAAAAGAGTATTATAAATCAGAACAATTAATAATTTAAAAATTTAGAGACAAGTAGGGCATTTGGTTGACTCTTAAATTTTATCAATGCCATGTGAATTTAAAAAGGGGAGTAACATATATTACTTAAAAATTATGTTAAAAATATTATAAATCACAATAATTAACAATTTAAAATATCTAAAAAATCATATTAAAAATATAATTGACCCTATAAATTCTATTTGTGTTGCATAACCAAAACAATAATAATGTATGTTGAGCCCGTTAACACGGATTCCAATTTTTACTAATTAAACATTTTTTTCGGTGATTAATAATGAAGTTAATAATAATCAAATGATATTATATTTATGTGGTAACTAAAAACATACCTTTTTAAAATTGATAGTTGTTCCATTTCAAGACTAAGAGTAAACAAGATCTATAAAAAATGTTTCTTGGTCCAAATAAGAAAATAGTCACAAATTAAATAAATTTTATCACTAATAAGATTTTAGTATTATATGATATATTAAATGTGTTTTCTATTTTTAAAATAAAGAATAATAATTAAACAATTTTAGTGTCTTATATGTCAAAATTGGGTGCCAACGACTTCTTTTAATAGGATCGATGAAAGTGATCATGGACAAAGAAAATTGATGAACGTGATTTTGACTGAACACATAACCTTCAAATAGGAGAGGTTTCATTATACTGAAATTAAGTCGCTCCCCAATTCGCTTTCAAAAAGTTCCACACTGCGATGCGTCCTTATTAATGCAGTTTGCACTTGTAGTTTAATTGAGACTGCATCCTCTTGGATGTTCTCGAAAAAAATTAAGATAAAACTTCATGAGTAGAAACAAAACTAAGGAAAAATGTAGCATCCCTTACAATACTTTTGCCATCTTCTTTGCATGTCTTTTTTTATGAATACATTATTGTCTGGGTGTTTGAAAGTCGTTCTTACTTCAAAATTCATGCATGTTGAAATTTTCATCTAATTATTAATGCATGGTATGAATCTATCGAAAAGATAAATAATATTCATTGGCAGGATATGAATGTATGTCCATCAACTGGACGAATAAAGATGATTCGTCAATAGGATATAAATGCATATCCATCAAGAACAAATAAAGAAGATCCATCAATAGGATACAAATTCATGTCCATCGATAGGACCACTGAACTGTATACGACACCCTTAAAAGAATACGTTTGCTAGGTTGAAAATCTAGAAAGAGGTAGCCTAGACAAAAGTTAGGACAACCTAAAAAAATATCCGCTAGGTTGAAAATCTCGAAAAAGGCGGCCTAGGTAAAAATTAGGACAATGAAAAGAAAACATCCCTCCCAGAACGTGACTTGATCCTCTTCATCGAGGTACAATGACACTTAGAATTATATTCTAAGTTCAGTTGCATGAGTGTCAAAAAATTATATGTTTTCACCTGATTTCTTATAGGGAAAATCCCTATAGAATGTGAGTTTCTTCAATGGCATGCTTGAGGTCTTCAAATTTGATAAGTTTGCAAGTTGAAGTTTTCAAATTCATCAAGCTTGTAAGTTGAAGTCCCCAAATATACAGGCTAGGTCTCAAATTAACCAAGTATACAAGTGATAACTCTTAATTTTTCCAGTTTATAAGTTGAAATCCTTAAGATCTATCAATTTTATAACTCGAAGCATTAAGTTCCATAAAGTTTGTAAGTTAAAATCGATGAATGCACAAACTTCAAAAGGGAAGAGATTTAATTATTTTTATTCTTATGAGCGTGCTAAACGTGGACTAAGTTTTAATTATTGAGGCTTGCAACAAAAGAAAATATGTGAGCAAATTCAAGTCAGACACAAAATGTCGGATACGAGATAATTTTTTTATTGCTATAAAATTGTCTAACATATCAATTTAACTCTAAACAAAGAAATCAGAGGAGGGAAGTAATCTAATCTAACCATAATTTGTAGTTGATCAAATCTTGATAATTAGCCTCCAATACTCTCTCTTATGTTCCAAGTGAGTCAAATCATCAGTCGTCAATAAGTTCATGTTGTCATAAGAGGACACCTCATTCTCTACAACTAAAATTTTGACTCAAACCTCTTCAATGTCCTTCTCGACAACATCTACCATAGCTTCAAGTTTCTCTTGCTTCGCTTATAAAGTTGCTAACTTCTACCTGGCCATCTTTAATGATTTTCTATTAGAAGAAATATGTTTAGCCTTCTTGCCCTTCTTTGCTCTAAGTGATTCAAGACTCTCCTTGGCCTTGGAAGGCAATTCTAACTTCTTAACTTCATGCACCTTGTCAACAAAATTAGAATGTTCCTGATCATATGAGGCAGCAAGTTCGAAAAGAGAATCCACCAAATACTCTAAGGATGAAAGATCTATGAAACGCATCTCGCTCATCTCTTGGAGAATCTCGTAAATATCTTCTTTGTAAGGAAAAATTAAGTCTAGAGAAGGTCTAAAGAATTTGCTACAAATCTCTTCTCAAGGCCCAAGATGTACTTCTTTTCGTGGGTAAAAACAATACTTTTTCCTTCAAAAAGGACTAAGTTCCATTTGGCTTTGAAAAGGCGGGGTCAAACCTTTTAAAGCTCAATCACGAGAAGTGTATGAGATTTTATGTCCTTTCTCATTAGCTAAAGTCGACTCTGCCTTATGTTTTGATGTTGCAATAGACTCATCATTAATTTGCGGCCTCTCATGTGGTGATTCCTTTGGATGCTTAATAGTGTTTGCCTGCAAAAAAATAAAAAAAAAGGATAGAAAATTAGTAAATTATTTAACCATATATTGGAAAGAAGAGATTTGTGGTCAAAGGGAAACCTCTTCACCCTGAACAGTTAATGTTTTTGAAGGACATTCGACGCTACACTCCTACAATCTCCAAATCAATGACTTAATATCAATTGATTCATACCTTTTTCTCTTCCAACATTGATCTCCACTGCTATTTTTGCTTGTCTCTTGAAAGATCGCTATCTAGATGAAAGAATTAAGAGGCATCTCTCTACATCAGTAAAGGTATGGACTATTTCTTTCTTAGATCTCTTAAAAGATTTGAACCTCTTACTTTGAGGTTATAGGGAGGTATTGACTTTTAAGAGCACCTATTCAATATCTTGATTTTTGTCTTCTAAAGGAGTAGTGAAGTTTAACCCAACTCTTTTCATCAAAGTTTTCAAATTATCCTCAAGAAACTTCCCACGAGATCTTTTCCATCAAGATGGAGTAAAGTTTTTTCACAGAAGTAATCACAGGCAAAAAAGTTACTTTTGACATAGTAGTACGAGAGATACAAATCCTCTAATACGTAAATACCTCATCAAGAGAGTTAGTATGAATATTTCAAGATATTTAGGAATATCTTGATAAAAATCAAATTAACGACTAAATCGGTGGGGACTATATGGCTCAATGATGAAGGAGTTTTTTTCCTCGAGAGAAGATAACTAAAGTGGAGACTCATAAAATAAGATGACTCCAACTCAGATGTGTAGTTATCATCACCATAATAAGTTGGATGGGGATTACTAAGTATGGTCACATTGCACAAGATTTTTTCTTCGATGGATGCACTTTCGTGCTTCATTTTTGTCAAAATATTTTGCAGCATCCTTACCAAAATATATTATCATTTGTGAGAGAGATAACCCACTAGTAAATGGATAATGTATCTTAAGGTAATAAGGAAGCCAACCACAAACATATTAAATAGAGAAAAAACATTTAATGCTTAATAAAAAAAAGTGAAAAAAAAGGAAAGTGAAGGTGGGCCTGTGAATTTACATGAATCAAAATTTTTCTACGTATAATAAAAGTAGTTTTTTTTCCTTATGAGTTGATTCCAAAAATAAACAAACAAACAAACAAACGGTTATGTAATTAACAAACGTTCCTACATTGATATACATTTTTATAATATTAATACATAAGTCTAGTCTTTTAAAAGATAAAATATTTTGATAAGATTTAAAGCAGATGACATTTGTAATTATTTAAAATTTTTTCAAAATAAATTTTAAAATAATTCAAATTATGTTGAATTCATGAATAATTAGTTCATTTAAACATCAATTACATAATTCAAATAAATATGAATTTAATTAAGTTCTAAGTTAATCGATTTGGGCTACACTAGATGAGTCGAAATTGATAAACCCAATATCACTTCATTCTAGAGGCTTATCTCGGTGTCACGTGTCAAATGACAGGCATGACAAGTCAAACAAAGAAGTCAATATGCTTTATTAAGGCCCAATATATCACGTCACTTAAATTTGACTGACTAAAAGAAAGTCTTTCCGGTTACAATTCCTTTATTATCATTTTTTTGATGTGAATTTTATCACTTTATTATTAATGATTATCATTTTTTATGTGAATTTTATCGTCTACACACATGTGCTTCACTTCTAAATAGTAGTAATGAAATTGCCAAAAAAACAACAAAAACCACATACTATTTCATAAATTGAGTAATTATTTCAACGAGTCAACTCTCTAAAACTTATACTACTTTCGTCCCATATTCAATGAATCAAGTACGTACTAACTTGATTTAGTAAGGATAGAATGTACGTAGACCTTATCACTATCTCATAGAAGTAGAGAGTCTATTTCCTGGGAACCTCATCTCAACAAAAGCAGAATAAACTAGATATAATCAAAAAAAAAAAAAAAGGAATACAAATAACAAAAACGACTACTAATAAAAAATACAAATTTAGTAATTAGAACATGTAAATAAATTTTTACGTAATGATGTCCAAACACACCCCCTAATATTTGCTTATCTGTACAACAAATCGGTGTCTGAAAAATATCGAAATTGGCGCCGCTTTTCTCTGCTCTCTCTCTACAACCCCTTTCTTTCTTGTGAAAATTGTCAACCCAGATTTGAAATCTAAAAGGGCAAAAAGGGTTCACTTTTTTTTTCTTAATTCAAATTGATTTCTCTTTCGCCATGTCTATTCGTAGAAGAACCTTGCTTAAAGTTATCGTCCTTGGCGATAGTGGGTACGATCCTTTTCTCCCATTTCAATTCCATTTTTTTACAAATTTCAGAAATTTTTGATCTCTTGCTAGTCATTTTGGAAAATTAATTGGAGTATATGGCGCTAATGTAATTTCTCTTTTTCTTGCTGTTCTCAGGGTTGGGAAAACGTCATTAATGAATCAGTATCCTTTTCTACGGCATTGTTAATTTTTCTTTGAAAAATAGAATTGGGTTTCACGAGTATTTCAGTTTTCGATTATTTGGGTTCTTTTATTTACTGTGTATTTGTTGCGATTACTGTTTATGGGCGCATTATGTTTTTTTTTGAAGTAGCTGTGAATGTGGGTCTTTGACTGTTAGCAAAGATATGTACACAAGAAGTTCAGTCAGCAATATAAAGCTACAATTGGAGCTGATTTCGTGACAAAGGAGCTTCAAATTGATGACAGGCTTGTTACACTCCAAGTGGGTTTCTTGGTTATTGATATTGTGAAAAATGTGTGCTTAAATGCATACGAGTAGCTGAATAGTTTCGGGGATTGTGCATTTGCTTAATGTGTTTGCGTTCTGGTTTGGTAGATATGGGATACGGCTGGTCAAGAGAGATTCCAGAGTCTTGGAGTTGCATTTTATAGAGGTGCAGATTGCTGTGTTTTGGTCTATGATGTCAATGTAATGCGATCGTTTGACAACCTTGACAATTGGCATGAAGAATTCCTCAAACAGGTTGGGTGATTATTCTGTGTGGATTCGTTTGTGTTCAGTGGTTTTCTCTTGTTTAGTGGCTTAGGGTATCCTGACTGCTTATACATTGCTAAGAGTCATGTTATCAACAACTAGGCAAGAGCCTCTGAGACTAATTGATTACTGCAATTTTTTCCTGATTAGGATCCTGATAGGTAAAGGATTTGAGATTATGTTGTGCATTTATTGAGCTTCACGTATAAGTATATACGTTCAAATCTTAATTGGACTACTTATGTTGTAACTTTGGAATATGTCATCATTTCCTCGTGCAAATATTGTCTTGCTGATTGTTGTATTAAGATGTGTGATTCATGTTAACCAACATAACTTATTGATTGCAGGCTAATCCTCCAGACCCTAAAACATTTCCTTTCATATTACTGGGGAACAAGATTGACATAGATGGTGGAAATAGCCGAGTGGTAAGGCAACGCTAGTGGTAGACTTTTCAAATTACGGTCTCTGGATTGTGTGTCACACTTGCTTTTGATTGAGCCTCTATGGAAGTTTCCTTTTTTCTATATTGTTCCCTCTCTGCAATAATTGTGATTGATTTGTCTTTTGCATGCTGAACAGGTTTCTGAGAAGAAAGCAAAGGAGTGGTGTGCTTCAAAAGGGATACCATACTTTGAGACATCAGCAAAAGAGGATATAAACGTTGATGCTGCATTCTTGTCTATTGCAAAAACCGCTTTGGCCAATGAGCACGAGCAGGATATGTGAGTTTTTGTGAATTTAATGAATATAAACAAATTACTGTTGCTTCATGAGATAGGATGCTTATACATACCTTGGAACTTAGCAGTAATAATAAGATGAGCTAACTTAAGGGATGAGCCTGAAGGTGTTAAGTGAATTTGTTCTAACACGTGACCCTTCAAATGTACAAGAATGTTTGCTACTGGAGTACAATGAAACTAACATTAAGGGGATACTCAAGAGTTAAACGGTTTTCTGGAAGGGTGTGTAACGGAGGTCACTTTCCAGGATAATGTTTTTCATGAGAAAGTCATTTTCTGATGTTCAGTTGACAGAAACATATAATGGGGGAAAAATGACCTCCCTAATTTATGGGTGGAAGTCATTTACCCTGTGACTATCTAGACTTTAAGCTTTATATCACTTGCTTTTAACTAACACTTGGATATTGTTATTTACCTCAATACTCAAAATCTCATCAAAACACTTCCAAATTTACTAAGATTATTATTGATCGTCAATGCATTTTCTTCGAGAAATACTTTTCACTCATCAACCAAACACTAGAATTTACTTTCCAAGATAAGATTTTCCTTGGAAATGACTTGTGTCATACTAAACACACTTGAAATGTTTGTTGATTTTGGAGAAGATGTTTGTTTGGTTTGGTTTTCTCAAAAAGCTTTTAGAAGATTAAAGGCAAAACATATTAAAAATCAAAAGCCAAACAACATGCTAAGAATTGTTTTAGGTTCAAACTAACCACTGTAACTTTGAAATAACACCTATTCTTGCACATTGTTTTTCTTCAATTACATATAACATTTCCAGAAAGGTTCTTGAAAAACATTTCCAAGAAACACTGTCCAAGGTCCATCGAAGAAACTATCTTCTTGTTGTATGCAAAAGATATCTCTTCAATCAGAGAGCTTCTCCATACTTTCATGTCAAGTTTATGATGACAATCACATATAAAATTATGCAGGAGAGATTATATTGTAGACTAGACAGGTATACGTTAGAGTATCTTTGGTAAGGCTAGGTTATTTGAAGTGTAAAATCCTTTAGTGACAGAAAGCGTGATAACAAGACTCTGAAATCAGTGATAAGACGCTGAAAGTTATCTAGCAAGATGATTGCATACAGGAATATCCTTACATAGCAACGAATTCTTTTTCCTTCTAGTTTAGTTTTAATAAGTAGCAGAGTAAACCCTCTTCTGATCATTTCTTTTGGTGTAATACGAAAATTCTATTTTTTCTAGATTGTTGATTCTATATTTGGGAGGCATTGTTTATACAACTATGCATATATTATTTGTAAACCAACACTATCTTGGTGTATTTTAGTATATTTTGTTTGACTTGTCAAAAAGAAATTGTAGCAGCATAGTATTTTAGCATAGTTGGGCGGAGTCTTTTGGGGGTGCTGCATTGCTGGATAATATATCTTTGTTGTCATGAAATGCCTTTGGGTGGGTGGGTGTGTGTTGGGGGGGGGGGGGCGGGGGGAAGTTGGATTGACTTTCTTAAAGTGTCTTATAAGTTAAAAGCTAAAAGCCATAAGTTGCAAACCCTCAACTTTTGGCTTTTTCTGTTTATACCTTTTTAGCTTTAAAAGGTGCTTAAATGCACTTTTTGTGTTACACAAACGTGTTCAAAACTAAAAAGCTGCTTAAAAGCTACTGAAAAACCCACTTAGTCCATTAGATTAGCAGTATAGTATTTATACTACCCCTTAGCATCTTCTTGGTGCTAGTGATATAGAAACAAATATTTACATCTAAAAAGATACACCAATTTAGGTGGTTTGTTTCCAGAACCACTTTGTAGTCCCGTCTCGTTTGTTCTTTTTGTGAATACATAAAATCAGGGGCAATATGAAATGAATCTTCACCACCGCATAGCAATGATAATGTTCTGCAAGAAAGGCTTTTCCAGTAGACAGCAATTGATGGTCAGGACTTTAAATTATGGAAAAACATTAAGTAGGTTTATAGCATAAACATTGCCTCGGGGAGGAATAGGTGGACAGGCTAAAACTTATCAGAAAGTTGTGTTGTGCCTTATGTAAGAGAGTTGTTTGGCAGAAGCTAATTTTGATCTATAGCACATATAGATGAAGAGCAAGACCGAGCTATAGTTCTTCTGAAGGTTCCAACATCTATCATGCTAGGCAGGAGAATAAATTGCTTAGTTGGTGAATCTGAAATAGCTTAGGACACTGCTTTTCATGTGTCCTGGTCTCTGACTCTTCTTACATTTTTATAAGGTAAAGGTAATATTATTAAAAGAGTACCAAGAAGGTTCCAGGGGAAGTACAAGAGATCAGAATTTACTTCTGTATTGGCTCAATGAGCCCAAAAAATCCAAAATTTGCGATAGCTTCTCTAGATTGTTGCTTTTACATTAACAATGTAGATTTTATGGACAGTTAAACTTTACAAAGGAAATATGCCTTTTCTTCCTTCAAAGCATCTATTTTTTCTTAAGCCACACAGTCTAATTGTCTAAATGATGCACATAGGAATAGTCTTCCAAGCCTCTATTTATCTATTATCGACTTTCTGCTCTTGCCAGCATGTTAGGGTCTTCCTTACATCCTGTGGCCTGCTTTACCCCAAACAGATTTGTGATCAAAGACCAAATCTGTCAGGAAAAGCTACAGAGCAGAAATATATGGTTGCTGCTCTCTAGGGAACTATTGCAAAGAAACACCCGCTACAGAGTGAAAGATCCCTTCCTGAGCAGGGACAGCACTGCCTGCTGGTTTCTCCATGGGTCATTCAGTGCATTTGGCCCAAAAATTTGGTGAACTGCGGTAGAATATACACTTTAGTAGAGAATGATTTCCTTTTGCAGTCTACTGAATGTAAGATGGGTGTGAAAGAAGACATATTTCTAATTATGCATGAAAAGGTGTGGCCTAGTGGTTAATGAATCGGGTTGAAAACTATACAAGCCCAAATTACAGCAGATATGTCCAAGCCTTGGTGAATGAATTACATGGTATATGTGCTGGTGGGAGGTAGCATGTACCCCATGGAATCAGTCAAAGTGCGGGCAAGTTGACCCGAACACCATTGTTATTGAAAAAAGACAAAAGAAATATTTTTGACTATTCAGTGGAAACAACATGCTGGATTATTCCTATTTGAGATCTTCACAAAAATGATGTTAGCTGTAGAAAAACTTAGTTGATATTATGGTGCAAGGAATATTCAAGTCCCGGGTTATATAGTATAGGGCCAAACAATCACCCGCCATTACTAAAGTATGCAAAAATATCCCTCTTTTTAACGTTGTCCACATGACCTGACATTTGGGTGAGGTGTGCGCCATGTGGCATGCCACCTCACTGCCAAATTTTTATTCTTTTTTCTTTTCTTCTTTTTTCTTCTCTTTTTGTTACTTTTCCTCTTCACAATTTTTTCCCTCTTCCTCTTTTTTCCAATGGCATCCATCACTTCCCCATAGCTATTGCCTATGGGAAAGAGAAGAAAAAAGAATAAAAATTTGTCAGTGAGGTGGCATGCCACGTCGCGTTCACGTCATCCAAATTTCAGGCCATGTGGACAACCATTAAAAGAGGGGTATTTTTTATTTTGGCAATGCCCAGGGTATATTTGATCCTATAATATAACTAGGGACAAGCTTAGTTAAAATATATGTATATGATAATAATTATTATTAAAAATGGTAAGCTCCAATATGCAAAGTTGGATTACCATTTTGCCTCTACTAAATCAAAATATGATTAAATACTAATATTTTAATTACATAGTAACAAAATTGAAGTCCAATGACTACACTTTAATTCTTTAGATGTGGCACTATAAATATAATTGATTAGGTTAATTAATTCAATTAAAATAGAAGACAAAACAATGTATGAAATACTCTTTCAATTCGGTGACTCTTTGCATTCTAAAACCAAAAACAAAATTTATATATCATGATTCAATGTTCCCCATTAATGAATTTTGGTAGGTGAAAAGACATCCAAATATCACTATAAGTATCAGTAAATTTAGCCACAATTTGTTACCATTATCTACTATTTTCTAATCTTCTCCTTAGACAATGACATAGAAACATGTCATCAAGAAGCTAAGGAGAAGAGCAGATGGCTTCATTCTAAAGTTAAAAAGAGAAGCTTTCCTACAATAGAAAAGTTGAACTTAGAGGTAGAACAGATGACCTATTCCTTGAAATTGTTTTTTTATTAATTCACGATTTTTTGTTTTCTTTTCCATTTGAGTCAAGGTATGGTTGTCCAAATTAAATTTGGTATGCAACCCAAATTTTTATGTAATTCTTGTATCATTTTGCATTGTTGTGGGAATTTGTTGTTTTTGGTGGTTGTGTTATTATTCTTGAAGTGTTACTCAATTGACAAAACTTCTATCAATATATAGTGAGTTTGATAATACTTGAATAATTTATACAATATTCTGAGATATCCATATTGTCAATTGTCTAAATACAAGTTAGCTTAAAAGATTATTGCTTGGAATGAAAGATTTTGATTGTGCTAACACACACGCACACATTATTCATTTTCACCCTCTTTGTTTCATTTTTTAATTTTTCTACCATTTGTACAATATTTGATTAACAACTTCATCTTCAAATAAAATGGGAGTTCGTTTTTTCCATTTACATCTATGCGACACTAACCCTAATAGGTTTCTTTAACGTGAGTATTCTTTATTGACAGTAGTTTTCCGTAATGTTAAAACTTCAATAGTTGGTATGATGATAATTTTGTTTTTGGGCATTTAGTTTTTTTTTTAATGAATTCCTTCGATCCTTCTTTATAACTACTAAAAGCTACTCCTTAAATTAAAATCATGTAAAAAAATATTATGAGAATTGAGTAATTAACCTTCATTTTGTTTAGCTTTTAATAATATGAATCGGCAATTATTCTATATATATTACTTGAGGTAAGTTGTAGGTTTATCTTTTCTTTTATATTATTAAAAGTATTGTTCTTGAGTAACATTGTAGCTTCTTTTGCTATTGTTTTATATTGTTGCAACATATATTTTCACATGGGAAATTGTATTTTAACTTTCTATTTGGGGAACACTTACACATGTATGTTTTACTAATATTTGTGTCATTTGGAAAGTTTAAAATACTTGATAAGGATGCAAGTGCAACGCACTTGTCCATAACTAGGAGATGAAAGTTTAAATTTATCTAAAGTGAAATGTTACCAATTACAGAAAAAAAAAAACTAGCAGATGAAAGTATAGGAGCATTTTAATCCTTTTCCTTAGAATGAAATAGGGCTAACAAAGCAGAATGAATATAGGAGATTCGCATCCGCAGCACCAACAATATGGGATAAGGACTTTGTTGATTGATTAAGTGATATATTTTAGGACCTACTAGTTTAGGATAGGATGCTTGTGTAAAGGAGTTGATTTCTGCAAAGCAGTTAACTTATAAATGTTCTTTGACGTTTTTCAAGCGTCGACTCTAGTTGAATCTTACATTCCTTGAGTTAATGTCGATGAAATCTGTGGGTTCATAAATCTATTTATTCGTCCTTCCTTTTTATCTTTACGTGTAATGATTTTACATCATTTCTGTCTTGTTTCTTGATCTTAGACGGGTATAATGAACCTTATTCTACTAGATGGAGTGATACACTTTTTAGCCCCATTCAATTTGAGATTGTTAGAAATTTTGAATCTGATATCATTTGTTAAATTTTGAGAACTTATTGTATGGATTGATCTTGGGGTGACAGTTGTCTTGGCAGTTCTGAGATTTTGATTTTGAATGTTAAAATTGATTCAAATTTGTTGTGAATCAATGTGTCTAAGACATTGGAGATGATTTTATGGCAATTTGAGTCGGCAGTCTCTGGGTGTTAAACCAAAGTGCAAAAGAGACTCAATACTAAGAAATTGAGATTAGAAGTGAAGATACCAGGAACTATGATTTGAGTGCTTAGTGATAATATCAGTAATACACCTAATGCCATCAATATAGCCATTTCCCTAGGGTATGCAGTAGAGCTACAAATTCCATTTAATATGGTGAGGTGAAGCATTGGTGGGTTGTAAAGGAAGTCGAAACATTTGTTCTCCCAGCGGCAAAAATACTACTCCCTCTATCTCATTTTATGTGGCATCTTTTCCTTTTTAGGCCGTCCAAAAAGAATGTCACCTTACTATATTAAAAACATTTTAACTTTTCCTTTTATCCTTAATAGAATGATTTACAACCACACAAATATCTAAGAATTGTTTTGGACACAAGTTTCAAAAGTCTTTCTTTTTTTTTTGAACACCAAGCCATCTAAAATGGAATAGAGGAAGTGGATGATTTCTTCCCATCTATCTAAGCCTTAGTAAACCGAGTTACTCATACGACATACCCGTGCTAGTGAGAGGTAGCAGGTATCCTGTGAAATTAGTCGAGGTGTTGCAAGCTACCCTAGGCATTACAGTCACTTAGAAAAAAAAAGGAGGATCATACATTTGATGGTGTTAGAAAACTAACTACTCTTGAAATTGAACCAAGTATAGGATCTCAAAGAAAAGGTTAAAATTCCAGCATGGAAGTTAAGAAATGTCAACTGGCTAACAGATGGTTGACTCGAGAGAGTAGGGTTGTCAACGAGACGTCTTCAACTGGTTTTATGTCTAACCTTATGTTGGTTTGGGAGATTTAAGTTAGTGGTGACTTTGTTTGGTGTCACTAAATTTACCTGCCTAAAAATCTCATGATGATCAATAGAGACAATAATGTCATATTTTAGGGTTGATTCTGCAGGCTTAATGGAGAAACTGTATTCCCTACAGAATTTAGGATCAGAAAGAAGTGAGAGAGTAGCATCAGTTTTTCATAGTTATAGTACATCTTAATGTTTTGCTTTCTTTAGCCTCTGGGGATGTTGTGGGAGCTCAAAACTTAACTCTGATATATGGCTCATAAAGAGTTCAAGAGCTCTTAGATTTGTTGGAACATCATTTCATCATCGGTTGTTCTTCTACAGTGACTGCTTCGTTTGTGTAATTGAAAATTGAGACATCCCAAGCAGTGTGTGATTATTACGATAAACTCCAGTTGATCTTGTTAGAGGTATATCTCCTAATCAGTAAGGCTATCAAATTTTTTGTTGAACCTGAAAAGGTGTTTCAAAACTGATTTTAACCTCTGAAATTATGACAGCAGTATAACAAATGGTTTTTCCCTAGTTTTCTGTACTGGTTCATAGAATAATTGAATAACGATAACCTGATTGGCTATCGACTACAAATAATATGGTGACTGTATAAATGAAATTGTGTTTTGGTTGGCGAGATAGTGAACCTCATCTTAAGTTCCTGGTCCCTCTGCATTCAGATACTACATTTTGGCAGCTAGAAGACCTGTACATACTGAAATAACATAATCTTTATTCTGTTCTACAGATACTTCCAGGGCATTCCTGAGGCAGTTTCAGAGACGGAGCAAAGAGGTGGATGTGCATGCTAAGGTGGATATAGCAATTATTCGATTGAGTGCCAAATTTAATCTGTGTTGCCTAATATTCCTGCAACAGTATCATAACTCTGCGGCTATAGCCATTCTTTTGTACCCCTACTATTTGATTTCTTCAGTGTTGTTTTGGGAAGAGAAACATCTTTTGTTACATTTCAGATACTGGAGGTAGAGGAATTCTAGGAGGATTCATCTTTTAGTATTGCAGTTGGCTTTGAGAAAGATTGTAACTCTGCATTTTCTTTTCCTCACTTGGGTGGTTGGATTTTATTGTATAATCTGAAAGCTGTATTTTTCTACATCTACGTATAATAGTGTGTTGGACTGGTATCTGCTACTGTTGTTCATTGCCATAAATTTTCAGTTACGCCAAAATTCTATGTAAAACAGAAAAAAAGGGTCTTTGCTTTGGTCATGCATAGCAGTTGCCAGCATGTAAGGAACAGAACTTTTTTCTTTTTTTTCCTTTTTTGTGTACCCGCCTGGGGCGGGGGTGGGGTGGGGAGGGAAGGAGGCTAGCTCGATTTTCCCGGTCCAAGCTTTTGCAGGCCAAGAAATTTGAAGGGTTAGAATAGGTTGACCCTTTATTTGAAAAGGGCTTTGAAATGATCAATCCTATTAGGGCCACAGGTTGAGGCACGATAATTCTTCTTTTTGTTTAAATATTTTTTTTCGATCTAAATTTGCATTTAAAATTTCATTAATATTTTAAGTTTTTAAATTTTAACATGTCTAACAAAATTATATATAAGAACGTAATATTACAATCACAATAGGCAATATACATATGATTAGTGGTTCTTTCAATTACAATCTCAATATTTGCAATATATAACATCAAGATATTCAAATCAAATATGACAAATGATATCATGAATTTGAGTCATCTTACAACTAAAGAAATAATGGTATTTTTTAACAAATAAATAAGTAAAGAAAATTTGAAAAAACAAACTTGTAAACTAAAAACAAGTACTCCTTATGACTTTAGTTATTTTATTCAAATTAAATAATATTTTTAGCTCATAAACCGATTCCAGTCTTGCTTCAGTCAAGCTGCAAAGGCCAAGAGCTTAGTTGGGCAGACTTATTGGCCCCATTTCTAAATGAGCTTGAAAAATCATATCTCAATTCTATCTCAATAACGGGTTGAATTGGGCCGTCCATATGAACTAAGCCCATTTTAGCGGCTCTACTCATATATATCTCTATTGTTGCACAATTGGCTCACGAATACCTTTTTTCTCTAATGGAAGTAAAAAATAATAATTTAAATTTAAGTTTTTAATTTTTTTAATTAAAAATTATTCATGTAGAAGCATATTTGTTTTTTTCATGCATTTTTCAGCTTATTTGATTCAATGACTAACTTGAATTTATTATTGTCATGGTCAATTCATTTCTTCACTTTCTAGTAAATTTTGTCATATACGCTCACCCCCCCCCCCTCACCCCCCCCCCCCCCAAAAAAAAAGAAGTTAAAAATATGATAAAATTATAATATAGTAAAAAATTAGTTCTAAATTTATTTTTATTTGTTTCTCTTTTTTTATTCTCATATTTTTCCGCTAAAGAATGAAACAAAAAAAAATACGAATAAAAAACTCAAAAAATGATAAAAGAAGTCGAAAAAAATTATATACACTATATGACTTTTTAAAAATCTAAAATGAAAAACATAATTTTTTCACTTTCTTTAGATAAAAAAGTATATGTGACTACTTTTGTAACAACAAGTATATATATGAGCCATTTTTATATCGATAAGAACATATATCAGTCACTTTTATAATTAGAGATATATCAGCTTTAAATGAAAAAGTTAAGAAATATATCAGGTCCTTTGTCTTTTTCTTTTTTTTAAAATGTAATGTGTGGTATTGAGGATTATAAAACATGCGGGCAAACTCCCCCTTCCCCCCACAAAGAAAAGTTTGTAAAGAAATTTTTACTTCATTTCTCAATTTTTTATATAATAATTTGATATTATTTTAGCTTTATTAAAAATAATATTATCCTACCCATCTAGTCCTCCACTTTTAATTTTTTTCTTGTTTTATATTTATATATATTTGAGATGAAGGTCTTTCGGAAACAATACCTCTATCTCTAAGAGATAGTGGTAAGGTCTATGCACATTTTATCCTCCCCAAACCCTATTTGTAGAATTTCACTGAATATGTTATTATTGTGTTATTTGTGTTTACTTGCTGCAAGACTTTTTTTAAATTTATTTTTATTTTTGTTATATTCGACAATAAGTAAAAGTTATTCTTCTGAAATCATATATACATATTTAACATAAAAATTATATATATATATATATATATATATATATATATAAAAGGAAGAAATACTTGTGAGTTAGGTGAGGTAGGGTAGATTTTGTTTTAGAAATAATAATATCAATTGTTTTTTTAGGAAGGCGGTGAAGTTTGAATTTTTAAAAATATTTTATAAAAGAAATTTTAAAATATAAAAGTTTGGGGGATTGTCAGGGAGTGGCGGAGGGGATAGGTGGTAGAGTTGGGTGAGAAATATATTTTGATTTTTTTTTTGGTAAACAGTAATTATATATTTTTTTTAAAAATAAAATTTTTGTTTTGAGACAATAATACTTTAATATTTAAATTTTTTAAAGTTAACATTAATAATTTATTTAATTTTTGTTAAGGTGAAATGTTATGTGTTTTTATTTACTGTTTTTACTCAGTCGGTCTATGATGCCTACTAGGTACCCTATCCATGGTACTCACTCTTACATTTCCGCATCTGTTTGGTGGTGCAGGTCCTAGCACGAGCCTGAATAGCTACATTCGGAGACTAGTAGTGAGCATTGGACGTCCGTGGATCCTTCAAGTCTCATTTTGTATATGTGGCTATCTTTTGTGATTTGACACTTGCCCTATATATGATTTGGATTTTGTATATGTATATAGACATGTACTATGGTTAGTGTGTTGTGTCGGGTCTATAGTAGAATTGTATAGGCGACTTTCAGGATTTGGAGAAAATATTTTTCAATGGTTATGTTGATAGATGCCTAGTATTAGCTCGTGTTTATGTTAGTTTGATTAAATTATTTTGTTATGTCCGCTACTAGATGTTCGGGATAAGGTTAGACTTGCCTATCGATACAAAGTAGGCGCTATCATGATCTGTAAGGTCGGGTCGTGACAAATTGAAGAATTTTGCAAATAAACAAGTACAAGAGACTGTATTACATATACCATTGAGATGCATTTTTCAAAAGAATACCTAATAGTTTAGATATGAAATTCATCTTTCCTATAATTTACTTATAAAACTAAAAAAAAAAAAAATACAGTTTAAACGTATTTTCCACAATATATCTCTTTTAAGAAACCCGAGCGGAAAAGTCATAGTAAAAAACAAAGAAAATAAGACAATTCAACAACAACAGAAATCAAAAGAGTCTGCAAGCCTACCAATATAGAAAAAGGGAGAGTTGTGGTTTTCTGTTTTGAGAATTATAAAAACATGTTATGTGTAAAATGTGAATAGAAATCAAAATTGGTGATAAAAATGGGAGCATCTTTAGCAATTGCATTAAAGAGCGGCTTCATCTTGATGGGATGTTTGGTTACAGCCACCATAATCTACACTATCGCCATTGATGGCCTCCCTTTCCGCAAACAAACACTCACACCGTATTTTCCTTCTCTCTGCTGCTATTTTTTTTTTATAGCAACTGGAGCAAACAGTTGTTGTCGATTGATATGTCTGCTACAGTTGCTTGATTTTATTATATTATTTTTATTAATCATTTCTAATTAATTATTTTTTCTTAAAAGCTGTTCTGGATCAACGTGCCGCCTACTTCAGCTACTTGATTTACTACATCATTTTTATTAATGATTTTTTTCAGCTGTTTCAATTATGAATTTAAAATATTACCTCGAAAAATCTCATTTTTTTAAAGATAACTGCCGATTGACGTGTCTGCTTTAGCTACATGATTTTACAATATTATTTCTGATAAAGCATTTTTCCAGTTATTTCAGCTATTAATAATTTAAAATATTTAAATAATAAATATAAATTTTGATTGACTCTCAAATTTACATCTGTAACATAAATTGAAACAAAATAAGTAATAGATATTATTTAAAAATAACATAAAATGTACTATAACTTGCAATAATTAGCAACTTAAAAATTTAAAAATATGTATAAAAAATCTTTCATTGTCGAGACAAAAAAACATGTATTGGGCTCGTACTAGCACGAGCTCTTGTGACTAGTTCTTAAATAAGACAGAACTAAAATTTTCTATGATAGTGGGAGCGTATTTGGATTGATTTTGACTTATTTTTATTATTTTAGCTTTGGAATATTTTCTTCATCGGTTTTTCTTGTCCACTATACTATTTAGGATGTTCAATAACACTTGTTTAGGTTTATAAAATCAATGAATAATTTGATGATTTATATTTGTTTTACCGTTGTTGGTAAATAATATTCATTATTCCATGTTTAGATGACTTATATCTAATAAGAGTGATTTGATAAAATTATTTCTATCATTTACTTTTTTTTATATTTCTTTCTATTAATATAAAATTGTTAAAAATTATTTTGACTCAAAAATATTCCGTCTGCTTTCCAACGGTGTGAAATGAATGGGATGAATCTTGCAGGTGGCTGATAACAACCCTGATTGATATCTACATCCAAGTGTTTCTAATAGGGGTATGACATGTTTCAATTTACTATATTTATTGTCTTCTTCTTTTTAAAATAAGTGTTATTTTCATCTTTTTGTTCTGTTTCAAATTAAGTGGTGTTTCATAAAATCAACAAAATATTATTTAAATAAATGAAATTTTTACGGAAACTAAAAATTTATGTTAAAGAGCTGATTGTTTTTTAAGAACGCTTCCTACTTCTAGCAGTGTAGTTTTCTTAAGAGATGTGTCCAGATTAAAAATAACTCTTATTTTGAAACGGTAAGAATATGTCACAAGTCAGACACATCGATATCAATGATAGTATCAGAGTTAAAAGAGCATCATAGTGGTGCAAAATTTCTCGTTTTATCAATAGTCTTGGACTACAACAACATATCTGTATAATTTCATAAGTGGAGTTTAGAGAGAATGAGATATGTGAAAACCTTATCCTTATTTCTGTAAGGTAAACAAGATATTTTCGATAAACTCTTAGGTTTTCAAAATATGGCTTGAAAGAAATGCAAAAGTAAGTAGTCATGGTGAAAATATTTAAGAAAGAAAAGCTACTAATCACTAGAATAACTTACTTAATATATTCCACAAGTGGGATTTTGGAAAGATGAGACATACGTAGATTTTACCCTTACCTTTGTGAGGTTGAGAAGTTGTTTTATTATATCCTCACCTTTCCAAAATATGGTTTGAAAGAAATGCAAGAGAAAAAAGTTATGATGAAAATATTAGAGAAAGGAAAGTACTAACAACAACAACATATATCTAGTATAATGTAGAGGGTGGAGTGTACACGAATCTTAATCTTACCAGCAAGTAGAGAGAATATTTTTGATAGACCCTTTGCTTGAGGAAAAATATTTCAAAGCAGATCAAAAAGAAATAATGGAAAAGAAGAAGCCATAAAAAAATATAGAAATCATGTCAAAACATTCTGAAAAAGAAACAATAAATATAACAAAATAATACGATAATCGAAGTTCATGAAACTACAAGAGTAATACTACGGTTGCTAGTATGGAAGGATACACGAGATAATGATTTATACCCACTAACCTCCTACCTTTATTCGTGTCCTCCACAACCTCCTATCTAAGGTCATATCCCGGATCAATAGAAACTGCATCATGCCTTGTCCAATGACCTCTTCCCAACCATCCATAGCTAAAATCTCACATCTCCGCACTACGACATCCTTGCATCTCCTCTTCATATGTCTGAATCCTCAATCTCGCTTCTCTTATTTTTTCCTCCATCGAGTCTACTCCAGATATCTTAATTCATTATAACATCCTAATTTTCGCAACATTTATCTCTAAACATTAGGCTTTTTGACCGATCAACACTCCACCTATTACAAAATGTCTAACCACCACTCTATAGAATTTGGCTTTCAGTTTTGGCAACACCTTCTTATCACGGAAGATTGTGGATGTGAGCCTTTATCTTATTCACCCAACACTAGTACGATGTGAGATACCAATGTTGATCTCCTAATTTCCTTGGATAGTAGATCTACAATACTTAAAATTGTCTCTTTTAGGAAAGACAGGTGTATCAATTCTTAGTTTCACGCCATCCTTTATGCATTAAGTCACTGAGCTTGCACTCAAAGTATTTTGTCTTGGTCCTGCTCAATCTGAACTATTAGAAACCAAGATCTCTCTCAAAACCTTCAACTTAGTATTAACTCCGACGCGAGTCCTATCAATCAAAACTATATCATCTGAAAAAAACTGTGACATCTTCCCTTCAATTTGCTGCATCACTTCATCTATCATAAAAACAAATACAAAAGGCTAAAAGTTGATCTTTGGTGCAACCGTATCACAATCGGAAGTATTCTGAGTCTCCTTTCACTATTCTTAACTGAGTCTTGGCTCCATTATATATATATTCTTTATCATCCTAGTATACGTCAGTGATACGCCTCTAGCCCACACATCCATCTAAGCATGATCATTTTTGCTACCCTCATCTTTTGAAATGCAAGTTCTAGACTAACTAATACTCCATCTTGTACAACATAATTGGTCTAAAAATCACTCTATAGAACTTACCTTTAAGTCTAACTGACATTAATATTACATTGGACACGTGGTCCATTTCATTCATCTTTCTCCAATACAGTGTGCGACATCTTGTCAATCTTCCCCTTTTTTTGAATTACAGACCTAAGATACTTGAAGCTTCCTCTTTTGGGATGACTTATGTATCAATCTCACCTCCCCATCCGCCTCCTTTTGTGATGTGATACTGAACTTGTAGTCCATGTACTTTGTTTTAGTCCTGCTCAGCCTGGAGTTTTTTAGACTCCAAGGTCTGTCTCCAAAACTCTAGTCTATTGTTAACTCCACTGCTGAGAACTGAAAATTCACACTTCAATAAGAGTCTCAGACGTTTGTGCCAGTACAATAGTATATAAAACTAGCATCCTACAGTTTGTAATTTTCAATCCTTAGCCTTAGGCTGAGATTTGATTTTCTGTTGCACTTCATAGGAGACTACGTGCTTGTGCAAATGCTACTGTAGTATGTCATCCTGCAGTTAAAGCAAAACATTGATTAGGAAAATTCTAACCTGTAGTTGCATGTCTTGTCTCTTTATTTTTTGCTGGGGTGCATCTTTGAGGTCCTTTAGTTTTCAACTGCTTTGTCAACAATTCTTTTTGTTCCGAGACATTGTCCAGAATGCATTGCATATTGTTATGTTTCTCTGCTCTCATCTTCAAAAGCAATGCTCTCATGTTATGGTGTTGTGTTATCATGTCAGTCCTGGGTTGTCTACAAGGAATCCAGCTGGATTACTGCAACACTTTGGGTGGTCTTGCTAGTATGTTTAGGAAGGTATGCTACCTTTATTCCTGTATTTAAAACAACTTTACTAGCGTCGATTATCTTGCTTTTCAGTTTTATTATTCTTGTATGCCATCAGAAAGGCCATGCTGTCATTGCCCTTTGCAGTGGTCAATCAATATCATGCATAAATGTTTGTCAGTTTGATACAACATATTCAGGGATGCTGATAACCTTTTCGTTATCCCATTCACAGCATTGCTACATGTGGCTATATTGTATTGCAATTCATGAAGCTTTCAACTCAGGAATCTTTAGGGGATCCAATTTATTTTGTCCTATTACGGCGTCAGAAAAGGTGAGTAGATATTTGCACAAAGTCCGTCTATTCTTCATAGTTTCTGCTTTGTTCCCCTTCTCTTTGGAAACCAGAAAAAGAAAAATAGAGAAATTCAATTGGGAAATGATGTTTAGTTCATAATTGGAGAATGTACGTGCAAATATAATAAATAATTGTTGTTAACAAGAGTTGACCGTTGTTGGTTTTGCCTCAGTTTTGTATCATCCCTATTGCTTTGTTCAGAGTAGGCATGCCGTGAAAATATCTAGTAAAATTTGGTTCACAACATTTAAAGAAATGACAGAACGTCTCTTCACAGGTCAAGACAATGGTGGCAGCATAACTTGGACTGCAGCTTGGCATATTAACTTAAGAGCTAATTCTTTTTAACTCTTCATTGTTCATATACTCATAGTGATAAAGTTCAAAGAAAGTAAAACGTGATACCTTGGCTTATCGAACTTTAGCATTTGGCTTGGACAAGATTACAAGTCAAATGCCTCAATCCCTATTTAGGAAACTGAAGTTTTCAATTATAGGAAAGAAAAAAAGATTGGTCAACAAAATGTTGCATCCTCTATTTCTGCAGGAGAAATTACCAGTTGAATACTATAAAGATGTTCCTGGTTTATATGTTATATACTCTATATATCTTCCATTTTGTTATAAGAGTTTGATTAAAGTTAAGTGTGACTTTAATGCTCTCCAAGATGTTTAACTATTCTCATATTATATGGTGCGTTTGGAGTTCATTGGGAACAGCAACTAAAATACAAGTATTCTTAACAATTAAAAAAATACAAGTATTCTTATTAGCAATATACTAGAGAGATACTTTTTGGTGAATTACATTGTTATTTAGTCCTGAGCATTGGTTTTCTCTATACCTATTATGCAATATGTAGCTTAGCAAAAGGAAGTTTTACAGATTTCACTTCTTAAGTATATTGGATTCTTGAATATATCAGTCAATCTTTTAGTGGGATAACAATGATACATCTAACTGCACGTTGGATCATTCATATCATGCTTTGTGTTTTCTAGTTACCCTTATTGTGGTTGTTTCTTTTTGGACAAGATCTTGCAGGATATTACATTATCAGGTCATGTAGTTATGGATTGTGTAAATAACATACTTTCTGCAGATAATAATAGTACTAAAACTTTAACGGATACACATGTGTTCTTTTTTATAAACAAAATAAGTGATTCTTATTTGTGTTAACGTCCTTCTGAAAATAACCTTAACTTATAGTAATCTGATGTGATTTTTTGATTTAGGACTGAAACAGAACAACAGAGGAAGTCTTCTCTTTTAACTGCAAGAATCCTATCTCTTGCTTTGGGCAGTCTGATTATAGGGATATTCATATACAGCTTTGCAACTTATGATTCTTTTTTCCGCAGAGATACTTTCACTCCGTAAGTTATTTGCTTATCTATTTTCCTACTTTTAATCAGATATAAACCTTAATCATAGTTTTCCTGGTCAAATGGAGACTCTGCTACAGATTTAGAGGTTTTTAGCGGTTGATGGAGGACTTTGTCAGTACTTAAAAGTTTTGTTTGTTTTCTTGTTTGATGTATAGTTAGATCTCCTTTCTACTGTTTTCTAAATTGATGCACTTTTGGAGAACATCTCTTAACTGGTGGAGGAGGCAATCATATCAGTATCTTATTTACTAAGCATACATGTCTTTCGCAGAATGAGTTCCTAACTGAGAGAGTATCTGTATTACAGTGTGGGAGGGGGGATAGGATTGCTGAAAATAACTTGCACTCTCAAAATGTACAAGTTTCTTTGCTAATAATGTTGCCTTACTCATTTTGCATGACCAAGGACTATTGGTGATTTCTTACCTCGTGCTAATCATTTAATCCTTAATTGTTTCTTACCTTATGAACTTAAGTATCATAAAATTTGATTAGACTCATCCGTTGTGAGCTTTATAACTTTTTCCAGCGAGACATGATACTACCTTCTGTGTGGCCTAAGTCAGACAATATGGAATTTCAGACTCTATAATAGGAAAACAGTATCAGCATTTCCTAACACAATGCTGATTGATTTCTTCTTTGTCCAAAGAGCTGCAATCTATCGTTTGCAAATTTGTTTGAATGTTTTCCTGGAAAGCAAACTTCATGAGTTTGTGATGAAGTGATACATGTGCATCCCCATACATCAGCTGTGTAACTTGCACTTGGTATAAATCTTTCTTTGTCATGCAATTTAAGAAGTTAATATCTGTGCAGGTGGCTGGTAGCAGCAACAGTTGATTTCTTTGGCAATTGTCTGGCTCTCTCTGTAAGTTTTTCATTGTTTAGCTACCTTTGCTCTTAATCTCAGTGGTATTTGAAAATTTCTTCTGTCAGCAGCTTGATAAAGAAGTCCAAAGTTTGTGAAATACGATACTATGTATTGCCATACACTTATATAATACTATGTATCAAAATCATTAGTTAAGATTTTTCATGTGATTTTTTTCAGGTCTGGGTTGCGTACAAGGAATCAAGTTGGCTAAGTGCAGCTGTTTTGATAATACTAATACATTTGTCGGGCAGGTACGTCTGTGTGTTGTATTTATTCTGATATATGATGCATAAATGGCATCAGTTTGCAGTTAGCTTCATCGATAAGTCATCTTATTCGTTGTTCTTTATGGGTGAGAGAAAAATATGAAGTCTCATTCATATGTAGTGGAATTAAGAGTACATATTTGTGTTTACATGCCTTTATATATGTTTCTAAATGAGAAACAATTTTCTGGTCCCTCTAAAACTAATGGCACTTTTTGGCTAATCTGATATGTTGCAACAGCTTTTTTTTGGACAATAATTATATCTAATTCATGCTTTATGTTGATTTCCTCAGCACCATCACATGCGCCTATATTGCTGTTCAGCTTTTCGGTCTCTCATCTCAAGATCCTGTCTACCTTGTTCTTTTCAGCAGCAGCAGCAATGTCAGGCAAGTTTGTGCACCATCTGTTTAACCGTGTTCTCCTTGTTATGACCAAGAACTTGTGTTTTCATCCCTGTGAAAAAGCAAATAAAGAAGATATTATATCCTGTTGATTCTGCAGTTGCAACAATAATGCTTGTATTCCTGCTTTTCAAGAAAGATAAAAGAACCTCCCTGATATCCTTGTCCTAGTCAGAGTTGTATCATATCAAAAAGTTTCTTTTGCTGGTGCAAGTGAGTGAACAGTCTCAAGACTGGTAATAGAATGCAAGTCTAGAAAATGGAGTTTTTCATTTTCTTCTAACTGAATATGGCCTACATTTCTAGCTCTTTTCTAAATGTGTCGACCAAGGGTTAAAGGTAAGTTCTGCAGAGATATGGTTAGATTTACTTTGTTGTATGGTGCATTGTGTTGATCAAGCAAGAATGCACATTTACAGAAGATGAAGGAAGCGGAGATAAGGATGCTCATAAGGGTGTGGGGGCATAGTAGAAATTATGAGATTAGGAACGAAGTTATACGAGACAAGATTGGATTGGCCTTGGTGGTGAATAAGATGAGGGAAGCGAGGCTGAGATGATTCGTACATGTGAATAGGAGTGTAGATGCATTAATGAGTAGGTGTGGATAGTAGGTTCTAGGAGCAACAACGGTTGGCAAAAGAAGGACTGAGGAGGTAAATAGACAACACATGAGACATCATCAGCAACTGAGGACATGATAGTAGATAGGATGATTTGGATGTTGGATCATAAGATAGTAGGCAATATAGGTAGCCAAATATTATAGCATTAGTTAGAATACATGTAGTATCTTATTGTCCTAATTTTTCACTATTATCTGTTACCTTGCTATTTAACACTCATTTTTTATCTTTACATCATGTTTGATTACCTTTGTTTTGAGCAGAGGGTCCATTAGAAATAACCTTCGCTAACACACAAAGTTAGGAAATAAAATCTGCACACGTGTTATCCTCTATCCAGCACCCTGAAATTATACTTTAGATGTTGTTGTTTGCATGAAGACGACCTTTATTAGACCTGTAGCTAAATTAACATAAAAATCTGCTTAGTAGGTCAAAATTATAAACTGCCCTTTTTCTATATTTTTTTTACTCTAATGTTGCAACAATTCTGTATACATTTGATCTAATATTAATTTTATAATTTCCTATATTATTTTATTTTAGACTCACCTTATGTTGTAATTGTTCTTATTTATTAGGGAAGAAAAAGAGGATATAAAGGAACCTCTGAAACAGAAAACACAGGAGAGGATCAACTGAGAAAAATGTCGAGACTCTCTTTCGAAAGTAAGCTATCAACTTTCATAAGAAGGAAAGATCACTGTTTTGATTTGATCATTTGACTTTTTCATCCTTTTTCCTAATAAATACGTCAAAAATAAAGTTCCAATTTACATATGTTTGTGTAAAAGAATCAAAATGTTTCCTGTGGTAATAATGATAAATTCTCTTATATCTTAAGCAAAATGTTTCCCCATGCATTAAGTTTATGTCATCTTGTATATTTCATATCATACATCTTGAACATATATAATTGATACTTCAAACCTCTTTAAATTAAAAAGTATTATTGTTAGTATTTTCTATCTAAAAGTGACAAGTGACATGGCAAGTGGTCTCAGTATTGTAGATCTAGGGGTGTTCATGGTTCGCTTTGGATTGATTATTGGTTAAAATCATAACAAAATTAATTTATTCGATTTTTAAATTTCTCAAACCAAACTAAACCAAATAAAAAAAAAATTGTTGGTTTGGTTATTATCGGATTGGATCGGTTTGATTTATTTATTTTTATTATTTTTCGGTTTGGATGTAATAAGTTTGTGGAGAGAATCACATCTGAATAGACACAAACACCTAGTACATGAATAATTCACAAAAGGCTATTATGGATTCAATTAAACAATAGTTGTAGAGTTATTATTACATGAACAAAGTGATTTAGTTAAACAATGCTAAAATTATTATACATGAATAAAGTGATTTAGTTAAACAATACTAAAGTCATAATATACCAAAGATCAAAAATTCATAAAACGAAATACCTCAAGCTCAACAATCAAATAACTACCCCGGGGAGGATAGAAGAAAATTATATTCCAAAACACTAACAAGAGAATTTTCAAATATAAATGGTAAAGAGAAAGATTTAAATTAATTAAAATATAGCAAAATATTTATATATTATTTATATAAATAATTATAAAATTTTATATGTAATTATTTAGTTTGGTTTGGTTATATATGCGATTTTTTTAATAAAATCAAAACCAAACCAAATAGTATTAGTTTTCAAAATTTAAAAACTAAACCTAACCAAATCAAATAAAATATCAAATTTTTTAATCGATTTGGTTTAGATTGCGATCCGATTTGATTGTTTAACCATAATCATGAACAATCCTAATTGTAGTGTTAGAGCCAAACCAAAAAAAAGTCCGTATGTTGCATTTTACTTTCCTTTTTCGTAGATTAGTTTTTCCGTTCTTCCTTTCCTTCCTCTAGTACTAAAATTAAAGATGTGCATTTAAACATAGACGTAAAAATAAAAGAAAAAGCTCCAAAAAAGATGAAGTATTTTTGTCTGAATTCTGAAAATTATCTAATGTTGGATGTTTGTGCAAAAGAAAATATAAAATGGGTATTTGATTAAATAGGGTGATCAAGATAGGAATTTGAATTTTTTTTTACATTGCTGTCATCAGGACAACAACAATAATATATTCGATTTTACTAGTGAAATTTTGAATAGAATTACATATATACACCTTATCTTTACCTGATGATAATGGAAAAGTTATTTATAAACAACCATCTACTCAAATAAAATAGTTCAAAACTAATTTGATAGAAAAGTAAAAAACAATGACAATGAGAAATAATATGATAATAAAAATAACAATTATAACAACAACAATAAGGGGTTATAAAATCAAAGTGATAATACAACTAGTAAAGAAAACTAGTCACCGCTCGATTGCCTATCAATCTTTTATCTCGATTTTGATCGACTAACCTACTATTCTAATCTTGACCTCCATACTCCCTCTTATATAAATTCATATTTGCATATTTTTCACATCTTCTCACTATAGCATTTCTTTTCATATGCGCGAGCCATTTCAATGTCACTTTCTTATGTTGTTCCCCATAAAGGTCACTCCAATCTTGTACTCCATATCTTTATTTCTAATCACATTTCTCCTAAGACGCCTACATTAATCTCAACATCCTTATTTTCGTACTCTATTTGTTGACGATCACCCCCATTAATTTCATCATCACAAGAATATAATAATCACAACAGTATATGCACCACCTCTTGCTTCTCAATTTTATAAAAAATCGACATCACTGAATGTGAATTTTTAGCAGGAGTAACACCAACAACAATTTAGAGACATCTAACAATCAATTCTCGACGGCGTACTAAACTCAAAATTTCTGATCTTTAAAAAGTCATGCTAAAAAAATAAAAATAAACCTTCACATACTTTGAATTTAAACTCGAATAATAATTTTGAGTATAAAATTCAAAATATTCACCTATACCACATATATTTCATTTCATGCCTCCTTATTAGAGATAAAAATATTCACCTATGCTACATGCATATTATTTTTACATATGAGATTATGAATCAAGGTATTTCATCTACACCACATTATATTAAATCAAAACATTTCACTTACGTCGACATTATATTTCATAATCATTACACGAAAAAGGGACAAAAATATCCTTAGAGTATTTAAAGGTTTAAATAGATCCCTCGTTCAGCTTTTGGGCTAAAAATTACCCCTCTGTTAACTTTCTTGGCCCATATTTACCCTTACAACTAACAGCTCTTTTTTTAAAAAATTATTATTATTATTAAATATTATTTAACATCTTCCTATTGGATAAAAATAAATACTAACCCATTCAATTTTTTCTCACCTGCTTTGACCCATATCAATAGCTCCATATCCAGACCCAACTAAACTCATTACTGATCAATCTCTTTCTCCCTTAAACCTAATAACTTTTTTCTTCTTCTTCCCTCTTTCATCAATTTCAAATCAAATTATCAATTTTCTAGTATATTTGTATTGATTTCGAAAAATAGGTCATCAATGATTTAATTGATGACCTATTTTTCGAAATCAATACAAGTGCACTAGAAATTTAATCATTTGATTTGAAACTAATGAAAGAGGGAAAAGAAAAAAGATATTAGGATCAAGGGAGAAAGAGATTGATCAGTAATGGGTTTAGTTGGGTCTGGACATGAAGCTATTGATATGGGTCAAAGCGGGTTGAAAAAAATTCAATGGGTTAGTATTTATTTTTATCCAATAGGAAGATGCTAAATAATATTTAATAATAATAATTATTATTTTTTAAAAAAGAGTTGTTAGTTGTAAGAGTAAATATGAGCCAAAAAGGTTAACTAATCGGTATTTTTAGCCTAAAAGGTGGATTGAGGGGTATATTTAAACCTTTTCAAATACTCTAAATGTATTTTTGGTCCTCTTTCGATTAACTATGTTATAACATTAAATTATTGTTATCAAAGATGTGTGAAACATTTCATATAATATATTATCATCGTCACTCTGCTTCATGCAACATAACTAATATAATCACCATTCTACATAAGTTAGAATTGACTCCTAATTTTTGATAAATATTTAAAAAAATATTCAAATTTAAAAATATTTAGAATAAGTCAATCGAAACTATAGGCACACATTCAAAGTTGTTTTTTTCCATTTAATCTATATCCTATATTAAAAGCGTAAAGGCCCTTAAAAATGTCGTCGCGGGTAGGATGGTCAATTGTTGAGGTTTTGGGGTCATTGGGAGGTGGAAAGAAGATCTTGTAATAACAGGGACATAAAAATCAAAAAAATTAAAAATTGAACTGATCTGAAAAGAAACAATTTGGTTTGATCAGCATTTTCTTAAAAGAAAAATTTGATATTTAATTAAATTATTGATTTTAATTTTTTTTTCATTTGATTTAACCAAAATTATCATGTTTGTAGTTGTTATATTGGATGAGTCCATTGCCTTGATTGTAGTACTATTTAATTGTTCTTTTTGTATCTTATTAATAAGTTTTTTATTTATTATACTTAAGTCGAATTTAATTAAAAAATAAATTTTCTATTTTTACAAGATAAAGTTATTAATTTTCCATAATATATGTACTTAATGATACGAGTTATAATTTGATCAATTTTATATATAATTTTATAAATCAACGCGATACACGTGTCCTAAACTAGTAACTGTTACAAATGGAAGAAAAATTTTCAGGTTTGAGATAGTGATTCACAAACTCAGTGGACGTGGAGCAATGGCCTTCTCACATTTTGTCCCCTTGTCAACCCTCCTGCTTTTTTCCTTCTGCCAAACTCGAAGACGAATTCAAAGTACACAAAAATGGCAGCATCGTTAGCAATTGTGTTAAGAAATAAAAATGATTCTAGAACTTTTCTGACTTAAATTCGCGATTGTTCCACAATAGTGACCCTCAACCCGCCATACAAGAATAATTTCACCATAATGGGTTGCGCGAAAACAACTCATAACTAGTGTCCCAAACTCCTATTTCGCAACACATCCTCAAACCTTGATGTTTTAAAGTCATTTTCTCACATCAAGATCAATTTTGGAAACTCTACTTGTCAAATTCAATTTCATAAAGTCGTACAGGTTCTCTATCATCTTGGCTTTCAACTCAAATGCTCAAACTCATAAATTGAATTCCAATCCAGTATCAAATTTCCTCATATCTCACTGACTCATATTTTGTCTAAGTCTAGCCTAGGCACAAAATTTTTAAATTACGACCCAAGAGTTTTCTAGCTCAAAATTCTTTCCCTATTGATTTACCCATAACAATGGAGATGGATCGTTACAAATATAAAGTGGTCATTATTTAAATATAGAATCCAACAAGAGTTGAAGTCAAATCCCAAAAAAAGATATGGCAAGAATATTCCTCTTAGTAGCTAAAATTTCTTGAATTGATCAATGTGAAACTAAGGTTGTGGATTTCCATTTCAGGTTGAAACGTTGATTTAATTCTTTTAATGAAATTTAATTTAAGTCCAGATCTCACTTGTGAAATTTCATTAGATATGTTATGATAGCGAAACTCAATTTAAGTAATTTTGGGTGCAAAATGGTTAACCTTGAAAGTACATCTCAAGTAAATTATCACTATCAGGTTTCAAATCCTTATGGTTAATTTTTTTTTTCCTAATCTTCACTTCTTTTTCCAAGCAAGAGTTTTAATCCACGCCTTTCAATAACCCCTAACTGATATATGATATGTCCAAGTTATACCTTTGAATAAAGTATTTTCACGATCTTAACCCACCATGATTGGCACTCATGCTAATTTTCCGATGGGAGAACCACTTATACAATTCAATGAAGCATACTAATAAGCAACAATCATTTAAAGAGGTGAAAAAAAAACTAAATATCAGTCAAATATCGAGTTTTTTTATAAACTCAAACAAATAATTTTACTAATAGTACAGAAAATTAACCCCTCCAAAACCTGAAAGTTATTGCACCACTCTAATCAAGGGATGCAACTCCGAAAAACAATAATATAAAATAAGTTTGAAATATCTAAGTTCGACGAGAATGGATGAAGATCCTAGATGAATCCATGGCAGCATGAAGAGCTGACTTCCCCTTGAATTCCGCAGATCAACGATCTCCTAACTGAGGTTTGTTAGTAGCCGCCTGAAAATGTCCTGTATTCAACAAAGAAAAAGCAAGTTCACTATCTGTACTTATAACAACAGTATACTAGTAGGATCACGCGGCTATTTCAGTAAATACAATATATGAAAGTAACCGCAACATAGTAAAAATCACACATATATCAAAATACATTATCAAGTACCATGTCATGATCAATATATAGTTTCACAATATTAAGCTTAACGCATCAATCAAGATGGTCCTGAAAATCATAGTCAAACTGTTAGTGTGTCGGCGTGACATCCGTTCCAATAGTTAGTGTGTTAGTGTGACACTGGATCTAATATGTACTGGTATAATATTGATCCAATATGTACCGACATGATACTTGATCCAATATGTACGAACGTGGAACCCAATCAAACAAGCATGATAACAATTAAAATGAATGATGCACCATCTTGCACAATCAAGTAATAACGAAATTCAATTTAAGTCCACAAAATGGTTAACTTTGAAAGTATATCTCAAGTAAATTATCACTATTAGGTTTCAAATCCTTATGGTTATTTTTTTTTCCTAATCTTTCAATAGACTAAGAGTTTTAATCCACGCCTTTCAATAGAATTCCTACTGTATAATCATAACAAGAATTAGCGTTTAGAATTTCTAACTTTACTGCTATACAAGTATAATTTCTAAATAGCATCATTCCGCCCTCCAGTACTGTATTACCGCATGGTTAATTTTATTTTATTTTTTGCTATATTTTATTTTGTCCAAGACAATAGTTACAAATCAAGTGTGACATACATTTGATTAAATTTGTTCGACCATGTGAGATGAAATTATAATTTAAAATTATGATACGAAATCATATGAGATGAAGTTGGAGTTATGTTTGATCAAACAAATGCTTGTTTCGTCCTTTGTTCATTTTGTTTGGATTTTAGATGACTCATTTAGTCATTTATGAATGAAATATAGTTAAATTCAGCTCCTAATAAACCTTTGAATACTCATGTGCTTACATTTAGCCTTTAGGTGGTGTACGTTATATATATAATCTAGTGTAGTGTTTTAAAAGGCAGTGTTAAGATTCGCCTCGAGGTTCGTCCTATGGCTCTAGAAAAACACTCTAAAATTCATATATGGAGGTTATTTCTATGAGACTTACGTCCTAAGCATCCGACTATACGCTCTAAATTTAAACTCAATTTGAAATTTGTATTTCAACTCAAAATAGCCATTATTTCTTTTTATCTGTCAATTCTATCAAAATTTTACTTAAACCAAAACTGATGGTGAGGTCTAGTGTTTTAGTAATACAAATTATAACTCATAATATGGTAGTCAATTAACGATGGCACTATTTTTATATTTGTTGAGATAACAATTCCAGATAAAATATGATATTTGTCTTCATTTTTTAGTCTTTTTAAAAGTTGGGTTAAAAGTAGAAAAAAAATTGCTCAAATTTATCTAGTTTAAATTAAATCAAACACAAATTTTATACAATTTCCTATATATCTCTTCTCCTTCATTCCTATATATTTAATGTTTTATAAATAAAGATAAAGTTGCAGTTTATTATTTCCTTAATAAATTTCTAACGGCTCAACTTTCAAAAAAAAGTTTCCATATCCAAATTAAGTTGGTATATGCTTGGGGGGTAAGTTTGCATAAAATACGTAGAAAGTTTCCATATTTATGTTTTTGGTTATAGGAAAGTTTCTATAAATGCCCTTTCCTTTGAAATTTGTAAGAGGGTTTTGTTGATTTGATTAGGTATGGAGAATTTGAAAGAAGGTTTTCGATTTCATCCGACGGATGCAGAAGCTATTAGTTTCTTGTTGAGATTCATTAGTGGGGAAGCGATGAATGATTGTGGATTCATCAGCACTCATGTTGATACTTACAGCAATCAATTAGATCCATGGGAGATTTACAGTCAGGGAGTAGCCTGCGGTAATGATGACGGGGAGGACGACTGCAGTCAGTATCGCTACTTCATCACAAAGCTCAAGAAGAAAAGTGAATCAAGATATAGTCGCAATGTGGGAAAGAAGGGCTGTTGGAAACAGAATTTGAGCAAAGCAGTTAGAAAGAACGGAGGAGCCATCATTGGCTACAAGAAGAGCATGTCTTATGTGAATAAGAGTTATGATAGACAAAATGGGCATTGGTTAATGAAGGAGTACGAACTCTCTGCCAAGATTCTTGACAATGATCGCAGAGATTATGTGTTCTGTGCTATTAAGAAGAGAACTCCAAAGAATTTGGCTTCTCAACAACGCACCAACAGTTTGGAACACCAAACCCCCGTCGCTACAGAATCAACTAGTTTACAAGGAGGAGGTGTAATGCATACCAATCTACAACACCAATCCTCCACGGCTCTATCGGAATCCACTAGCTTTTATGAGGCATTACAAGGAGAAGAGTTGCAGAGCAATTCATTAGATTTGCTAGATTTTGATTATGAATATTTACCTGCTGACTTTGATTGCCTACGGAGCTTTACAGCTTCGTTTGGGTAATCATTAGAATTCTTGAACATGATGTAAAAAATATTTTTATTATATAGATGATACAAACTTTCTTTTCGAAGTTAGCTTCATCAGTACACCTGTCTTATTTGTGGCTCTATATAGGTGAGAGCAAAATATGAACTCTCATTCATATGTAATGGAATGAGGAATAGTTCACGTATATGTATTTGCATGCTTTAATATGATTCCGAATGAGACGGGGTTCCATGGTTTGTCGAAATAACTTAAAAGATCTTGCTTGTTGCCAAGAAGTCGATTAGTTTTTCAGTCTTTGCCTATGGCAACAACTGCATCAATGACCAGTCTGCATTATTGCCCTCTTTGTAGCATTAAGCTTTAAGTTTCTGGAGTTCTCTCAAACATGGTTTGATTTACTTTTTTTGTTATTTTTCGGTTTGGATGTAATAAGTTTGTCGAGGGAATCACATCTCAGGAGACACAAACACCTAGTACATGAATAATCCACTAAAGGTTATTGTTGATTCAATTAAGCAATAGTTCCAGAGTTATTATTACACGAACAAAGTGATTTAATTAAGCAATACTAAAATTATTATACACAAATAAAGTGATTTAGTTAAACAATACTAAAGTCATAATACACCAAAGATCAAATTTTCATAAAACGAAATGCCCCATGCTCAATAATCAAATAACTACCCGGGGGAGGGTAGAAGAAAATTATATTCCAAAACACTAACAAGAGAATTTTCAAATATAAATGGTAAAAAGAAAGATTTAAATTAGTTAAAATATAACAAAATATTTATAAATTATTTATATAAAAATTATAAAATTTTATATGTAATTATTTGGTTCGATTCGGTTATTTTTGTGATTTTTTTTAATAAAATCAAAATCAAACCAAATAGTATTAGTTTTCAAAATTTAAAAATCAAACCTAACCAAATTAAATAAAATATCAAAATTTTTAACCGATTTGATTCAGATTGCGATCCTTTGATTGTTTAACGATAACCATGAACAACCCTAATTGTAGCGTGGAAGAGCTAAACAAAAAAAAAGTCCGTATGTTGCATTTTACATTCCTTTTTCGAAGATTAGTTTTCCCTTTCTTCCTTTCTTTCCTCTAGTACTAAAATTAAAGATGTGCATTTAAACATAGACATAAAAATAAAAGAAAAAGCAAAAAAAAAAAAAAAAAGAGTATTTTTATCTGAATTCTGAAAAATATCTAATGCTGGACGTTTGTGCAAAAGAAAATATAAAATGGGTATTTGATTAAATAGGGTGATCAAAATAAGAATTTGAATTTTTTTCATTGCTGTCATTAGGACAACAACAATAATATATTCGATTTTACTAGTGAAATTTTGAATAGAATTACATATATACACCTTACCTTTGCCTGATGATAATAGAAAAATTATTTATAAACAACCATCTATTCAAATAAAATAGTTCAAAATTGATTTGATAGAAAAGTAAAGAACAACGACAATGAGAAATAATATGATAATAAAAAATAACAATTGTAACAACAACAAGGGGTAATAAAATTGAAGTGATAACCAATCTTTTATCCCGATTTTGATCAACTAACCTACTATTCTAATCTTGACCTCCATACTCCCTCTTATATAAATTCATATTTGCATATTTTTCACATCTTCTCACTATAGCATTTCTTTTCATATGCACGAGCCATTTCAATGTCACTTTCTTATCTTGTTCCCCATAAAGGTCACTCCAATATTGTACTCCATATCTTCATTTCTAATCACATCTCTTCTAATACGTTTACATTAATCTCAACATCCTTATTTTCGTACTCTACTTGTTGACAATCATCCCCATCAATTTCATCATCACAAGAATATAATAATCACGACAGTATATGCACCACCTCTTGCTTCTCAATTTTATAAAAAATCGACATCACTCAATGTGAATTTTTAGCAAGAGTAACACCAACAACAATTTAGAGACATCTAACAATCAATTCTTCGACGGCATACTAGATTCGAAATTTCTGAACTTTAAAAAATTATGCTTAAAAAATAAAAATAAACCTCGACTAATAATTTTGAGTCTAAAATTCAAAATATTCACCTATACCACATATATTTCATTTCATGCCTCCTTATTAGAGATAAAAATATTCACCTATACTACATGCACATTATTTTTACATATGAGATTATGAATCAAGATATTTCTTCTGCACCACATTATATTAGATCAAAATATTTTACTTACACCGACATTATATTTCATCAAAACATTATATTTAATCATTTGATTTAAAACTAATGAAAGAGGGAAGAAGAAAAAAGATATTAAGATTAAGGGGGAAAGAATTTGATGGGTTTAGTTGGGTCTGGATATGAAGTTATTGATATGGGTCAAAGCGGGTTGGAAAAAATTCAATGGGTTAGTATTTATTTTTATCCAATAGGAAGATGCTAAATAATATTTAATAATAATAACAATTTTTTTTAAAAAGAGCTATTTGTTGTAAGAGTAAATATGAGCCAAAAAGGTTAACTGATCGGTATTTTTAGCCCAAAAGGTGGATGAGAAGTATATTCAAACCTTTTTAAATACTCTAAATGTATTTTTGGCCCTTTTTCGATCAACTATATTATAACATTAAATTATTGTTATCAAAGATGTTTGAAACATTTCATATAACATATTATCATCATCACTCTGCTTCATGCAACATAACTAATATAATCACCATTCTACATAAGTTAGAATTGACTCCTTTTTGATAAATATTTAAAAAATATTCAAATTTAAAAATATTTAGAATAAGTCAACCGAAACTATAGGCACACATTCAAAGTTGTTTTTTTCTATTTAATCTCTATTCTATATTAAAAGCGTGAAGATCCTTCGAAATGTTATCGCGGGTAGGATGGTCAATTGTTGAGGTTTTAAGGTCATTGGGAGGTGGAAAGAAGATCTTATAATAACAGGGACATAAAAATAAAAAAATTAAAATGGAACTGATCTGAAAAGAAACAATTTGGTTTGATTAACATTTTCTTAAAAAAAAAATATTTAATTTAATTATTAAATTTAATTTTTTCCTTTGATTTAACCAAAATTATCATGTTTGTAGTTGTTATTTATTGTCTTAGTTGTCGTATTATTTTATTATTCTTATTGTATCTTACTGCATTATTTTTTATGAAATTTCTTTCCTACTTATTTCCTTTAATAAGTATTTTCTATTTATTATATTTGAGTCGAATTTAATTAAAATAACTTTTCTATTATAAAGATAAAGTTACTAATTTTTCAAAATATATATACTTGATGATACGAGTTATAATTTGATCATTTTATATATAATTTTATAAATCAGCGCGATACATATATATATATATATTTATAAAATATATACACGTGCCCTAAACTAGTAACTGTTACAAATGGAAGAAAAATTTTTCAGGTTTGAGATAGTGATTCACAAACTCAGTGGACGTGGAGCAATGGCCTTCTCACATTTTGTCCCCTTGTCAACCCGCCTGCTTTTTCCCTTCTGCCAAACTCGAAGACGAATTCAGAGTACACAAAAATGGCAGCATCGTTAGCAATTGTGTTAAGGAATCTCTTCGCTGTATTGGGATGTTTGATTACAGCCATTGTAATCTACACCGTCGCTACTGATGGCCTCCCTTTCCGCATAGAACTCCTTACCACGTATTTTCCTTTTCTCCTCTCTGTCCGACTAATTTTACCTTGCATTTCATTTTTTTTTTGGATCTTTAATTGCTTTACGTTTGGATGCATTGGGGTTTAATGTTTATCAGTGCCAAAAATTGTTGAATTATGGAAACGGATTTCCTATCTGAAAGCTTAAATTACTCAGAAAAGGGATCACATTTATTACTTGTATTACTTTTCTGCAAGTTTTTTCAAATATGTAAATTTTATTTTTCAAAAAATTGAAGAATCTGTACCGAAATTCATACTTAAAATAAGTGTTTTGATCCTTGTACTCTGACTTCTGACTAAGGGAGTGACATTTTCTGTGAAAACGGTTAAGGGAAAAGCAACTAACTTGAAAAATAGTTTAGGTCCATTCGCTCTCCAGACAATCTAATGAGTGGGATGAATCATGCAGGTGGATGGCAGCAACCCTGATAGATTTCTACATCCATGTGTTTGTAATAGGGGTATGACATGATTAATTTAATGCTTCAAAATGTTTCATATGATAACCTATATTCTGAAGTTGATTGCATTTATTTGCTGCAGTTTCACTAGCATTAGATATTAAGGAGTACATGTTGAGTTTTGATACACCTACTATGTTAGAAGTTATAGATATAGATGTATAAAACTTAAGATTTCTCAGGCATTTGTGCCAATACTATAGAAGAATTAACTTCCTACTTTGCAATTTTTAATCCTTAGCCTTAGGCTGAGATTTGAAGTTTCCCGTTACACTTCATAGGAGCCCAAGGGGTTGTGCAAATGCTACTGTAGAATGTCATCCTGCAGTTTAAGCAAAGCACATTGATAAGGAAAATATCTAACCCTGTAATTACATTTCTTGTCTCTTTCTTTTTTTACTGAGGTACATCTTTGAGGTCCTTTAGTTTTCATCTGCTGTTTAAACAATTTTTCAATTCCAATGAACGCATCACATGTTACTATGTTTCTCTGCTCTTATCATCTAAAGGAAAAATCAAGGCTCTCATGTTTTGGTGTTGTGTTATCAGTCCTGGGTTGTCTACAAGGAATCAAACTGGATTACTGCAGTACTTTGGGTGGTCTTGCTAGTATGTTTAGGAAGGTATGCCACCCTTACTCCTGTATATAGAACAACTTTGATGTGCTTTTAGTTCAGATGATGACTGTTCTTTGAGCTTTCTCATAGCATCTCTTATATGCCTGAATTCTCAGGTTGAAAATTTTCACATATTTGAACAGTGTGACCAAATTATTCTTCCTTTGGTTTAAACTGTAGTATAATCTTGTGAGGAATGCTCTGATGGCTTGTTATATGTATTCTTTTAGGGGTTATAGGTTACCATCTGTTGACATACACACTCTTGGTTTTGTTTTTATATATTCCTTTGTCCCATTTTATGTGGCATCTTTCCTTTTTAGTCTGTCCCGAAAAAAATGTCATCTTACTCTAATTGGAAACAATGTAACTTTAAAATTTTCTTTTTACCCTCAATAAAATGATTCTTAGTCACACAAATATTTAAGAATTGTTTTAAACCACAGGTTTCAAAAGTCTTTCTTTTTTCTTAAATACCGTGCCAAGTCAAAAGGTGCCACATAAAATGGTACGGAGGGAGTATCTATTATTGAACAAACAAATAATGTGATCTGGAGATTTTGAAATGCAATTTTTAGGTCATGGTCATTTTTGGTGATCAAATGTGGGGTTCAAAGATGGCTTTTTCGTCTAGCTATCTTTTTTGGTTCCATGAATTTAATCGTTGCAGGAGATCTGTGACAAATAGTTAAACCTTATCATGGGTCATAGAGTTTGAAGTTATATTTGTTTTTTTCTCACTTTCTACCTGAATAGCTAAAGGTTAAGTTCCCATTTTCGTTTTGTCTTTTCCATGGGCATTACAGTCTTAGGGTCGATGTTCCCATGTATTTGTATCTTTATGTTTGCTTCCATGAATTCCCTTTGCATATAGATGACTTCCTTGATGATACACCCAGTCAATCAATCAATTGATCAACTATACCTCAAATTGAACTAGGTCGGGATTTGAATCCTCTACATATTTCTGTCCATTTGGGCCCATGTCATCCCAATATTGCCAGAAGTTTGTCTTGTAAGGCAAAGTTTCAGCAAATCTCTAAATGTCACACTTATGAACAAAATATTTGTTTAACAGCATAAATTAAGCCTCAATGCACACTAGTTGGTATTATTGATTTGGATCTCTACTTCCACATTGTTCCTTTTTCAGATTTGCAATGATTTACTAGATCTTTTTAGGTCTTTCAGACAATAGCCTCCATTTGAATTTAGGTCTATCTCATCCCTTTCAGCACCTTCAATCACCATCATGTTACACCAATTGACTGTTTAGTTGATGTATTCTAGGTCTATCAAAGACGACATTCTCTTACTATATCCTCTATGTGTGCGCTGCACTATTTGTTTCTACATATATCCAATTTTATATGACTGTACATTTACCTTGATATCTTTTGGCATCTAGTATTGCATAAGATATTGGTTTTCTTGCATTCTAGTGCCGATGACTCTCTTCTTTTTCAGTTTGTGTAATCCTTGCATGGCAGCAGAAGGCCATGTTGTCGTTGCCCTTCACAAAGTTCAATCAATATCATGCATAAATGTTTGTTAGTTTGTGACAATATATTCAGGGATGGTGATAACATTCTCTTTACTCCCTTTACAGTATTGCTACATGTGGCTACATCGTATTGCAGTTTCTTAAGCTTTCAACTCAGGAATCTTTACAAGATCCAATTTACTTTGTCCTATTACAACGTCAGAGAAAGTGAGTACATATTTGCACAAAGTTTTTTTTTCGCTCATAATTTCTGTTTTTATTTCTCTCATTGGAGAACCGAAAAAGGAAAAGTGAGAGTTTCAATTGGAGATGATGTTTAGTTCATATATTTTCGTGTGTGCATGTCCAACTGTTAGAGGATACTCGTGAAGCTGAAATATCATGCACAACTTTGGTGTTTAGTTGGAGAATATATTTGCAAGTGTAATAAATAATTATTGTCAACAAGAGCTGGCTCTTGTTGTTTTTGCTTCAGTTTCGTATCATGCCTATTGCTTTGTTCAGAGTAGGCATGCAGTGAAAATATCTAGAAAAACGTGGTTCTCAGAATTAAAGAAATGGAATTACATCTCTTCACAGGTCAAGACAATGTTAGAAATATAGCCTGTACTGGGTCTGGCATATTCTTGTTCATTGTTCATTGTTTTGCTCTTCATTGATCATATAATTATAGTGGTGAAGTCAAAGAAGGTAGAATATCACACTTTGGCTTATCGAACTTTTGCATTTGTCTTGGACAAGACTAGTGTTCAAATGCTTCATCCCCATTTTGGAAAATGAAGTTCCAATTATAGGAGAAAAACAGGTTAGTCAATGAAATTTGCGTCCTCCATTTTTGCAGGAGAAATTGCCAGTTGAATACTTTAAATATGTGCCTGGTTTATATGTTAGTTATATCTTCCATCTTCCATTTTGTTACAAGAGTTAGATTAAAGGTAAGTGTGACTTTAATGCTCTCTAGGATGTGTAATTATTCTCATATTCTATGATATGTTTGGATTTCATTGGGAAAAACAACTAACATCGAGTATTTCATAACAATAAAAAATACAAGTATTCTTATTAGCAATATGCTAAAGAGATAATTTTTGGTGATTCAATCAAGTAAAGGAAATTGAATGGAATTCATAACTGTCTCAATCTTATTTTTTCCATTTTTCTTTTTATTGTCTGAATATTCAGGAGCTAAGACCATTCCAATGCCCCCTTTCGCCATGCATAAACTAAACCAATAATTAAGATAAGCACGAAAATGAAAGTTTCTATAAATACAAATACGCCCAATATGTCAAAACTAATTTCCCATGGTTAAAGAGAAACCGTTTCAACATCAAAAACAACAAAAACTAGAGCAAACATATAATAAGGAATTCGAAATTGTAACCAAGCATCGCCCATTAGTTCTATACCCGACTCATAAGTAGAAAGTTTCTCCGGCCTTTTGCTAATCTGGGCTAACACTCCGGAAATGAAAAATGCCAAAATAGGAACAAGGATGGATATTATTAGAAATGCCCAAAAAAAATCATATTCGTAAAGCAGAAACATAAACGCACTCCTATGAACGTGGAAAATATACCGGATTCAATTTCGATTCAAATTGGAATTGTCTTTATTTTGTTATTTGGTCACGAGCATTAGCTTTCTCTGTTACTCTGTACATATTATGTAAGTTGTAGCTTCCCAAAATAAAGTACTATTACGCATATCACTTCTTAAGTATATTGGCTTCTTAAATATATCAGTCATCCAAGATCTTTTAATGGATTAACAATGGTGCTTCTAACTGCAAGTTGGATCACTCATATCATGCTCTGTGTTTTCTAGTTACCCTTATAGTGGCTGTTTCTTTTGTACAAGACCATGCAGTGTACTATCAGGTCATGTATTTATGAACTGTATTATTAATCTACTCTTTGCAGAAAACAATTGTACTAAAACTGTTACTGATGCAGATAATGTTCCTTTAAAAAATAAAATGCATAAATGTTCATGGAGTTTGAATTATCATTGCTACATTACTGGCAGATATATTTGTTAGTTTTCTTTGTGAAAATGACCTTAACTCATAATGAACTGATGAAATATTGTTATTTAGGACTGAATCGGAACGACAGAGGAAATGTTATCTTTTAACTGCAAGACTTCTGTCTCCTGCTTTGAGCTGTCTGATGCTAGGGACATTGATTTACTCCATTGTAACTGATGGTTCTCCATTTCGCAGAGATGTTTTTACTCCGTAAGTTATTTGTTTGTTTATTTATTCCTATTTTAACAGATACCATCAACCTTGTTTTTTCTGGTCAAATAGAGACTCTGCTACCGATTAGAGGATATTAGCATTGACGGAGAACTTAGTACTTGCAAGTTTTGTTTTTCTTCCTTGTTTTGAACTATACTTAGATCTCCTTTCTGCTGCTTTCAAATTGATGCACTTTATGGGGAAGTGGCATAAACATCTCTTAACTGGAAAAGTTTGTGCTATTCTGGAGAACTTCCTTTTTTATTTATTCAATGTCATATCAGCATTATATGTACTTAAGGAACTTTATGTCCTCCCAGAATGAGTTCCTATATGAGAGAATATCTGTATTACATTGATTCAGAGGTTGGGATAAGCTTACTGAAAAAGGCTTGTGCTCTCAAAATGTACAAAATTTTATCTAATAATATTGCCTTATTCATTTTGCATGACCAAGGATTATTGATGATTTTTTACCTGCTAATCATTTAATCCTTATTTGTTTCTTACCGTGTAAACTTAAAATATCAAAACATATGACTAGACTGATCTACGGTGAGCTTTAAAACTTTTTCCTGTGTAACATGATACTACCTTCAGTGTGACATATGACAGATAATATGGTATCTATGGTATTCCAAACTCTATAATAGGATGGGACGTGCTTCTCTGATGCTAAATTTCAATCAGAATTTTTGTACTAATTATCCTCTTGTTTGGTTTGTAAAGTCTAACCAAAGGAATACTTTTGAAATTTGAAATGAGCTCTTTCTTCCAATACATGGATTCACTATGTACAGGGCGTTTTTAGGGTCGAGATTCAGGAAAATTATCAGCATTTCCTATCTCTATTCTGGTTTATGACATGCCCTAGAAAATTGTCGTCTTCTTGGCCAAAGGACTGCAGTCTGTCATTTGCAAATTTGTTAGGAAGTTTCTTCTGAAAAACAAACTTCATGAGTTTGTGCTGATGTGATGCATATGCATCCTCATACATCAGCCGAGTATAAAATTGTGCTTGGTATAAATCTTACTTGGACATGCAATTTAAAACGTCAATGTATGTGCAGGTGGCTGACAGCAACAGTAATTGATTTCTATGTAAATGTTGTGGCTCTCTCGGTAAGCTTTTCACCTTTTAGCTACCCTTTTTTCAAATAAAAAAATTTAGGGGGTCAGGGAAGGGGAAATGGGGGAGGGAATTACAAGGTGGGAATTCGAACGCACACCAACAAGATGAAAGTTCAGGTAGTCAACCAACTGAGCTACTAAGATTCTCCTTTATTTAGCTACCTTAGCTCTTAATCTTACCAGTATTTGAAGATTCTTCTGTCTATAGCTTGATAAGGAAGTCCAAAGTTTGTAAAATATTATGCTATGTATGGCTGGGGCATGCAGCAACATACCGTACCCTTGGGTAATACAGTAATAGTTGGCTTAGGTATCTTATCTTAGTCTAGGACCAGTTGCTGCATTGTGTGTCAAAATCATCAGTTAGGATTTTGATCGTAGATGAGTTACACTTTTTTTTCAGGTTTGGGTTGCATACAAGGAATCAAGTTGGTTGAGTGCTGCTTGTTGGATAATACTTATAATTTGTTTTGGCAGGTATGCTTTTATTTTGTTGGATAATGCATAACTTGTGCTCCCTCCATTCCATTTTATGTGACGTAGTTTGATTGAGCACGAAATGTTAGAAATATGGAAAGATTTTGCAATGTTTCAAGACTGCCCTTTAAAAGAAATGAAATTTTAGGCATGTACCCTTTTTTACAAATAAGTAGGATCTAATATGGGTAAAATGTTGATAATGTCACTAAATATTTGTCAATTAAGGAAATATGTCATTCTTTTTAGGATGGACTAGAAAGGAAAATGTGTCACATCCATTCGAGCAGAATTAGTATCAGTTCAAAGTTAGCTTCGTCAGTACATCGTCTTATTTGTTGCTCTATATAGGTGAGAGCAAAATATGAACTCTCATTCATATGTAATGGAATGAGGAATAGTTCACGTATATGTATTTGCATGCCTTAATATGATTCCGAATGAGACGGGGTTCCATGGTTTGTCGAAATAACTTAAAAGATCTTGCTTGTTGCCAAGAAGTCGATTAGTTTTTCAGTCTTTGCCTATGGCAACAACTACATCAATGACCAGTCTGCATTATTGCCCTCTTTGTAGCATCAAGCTTTAAGTTTCTGGAGTTCTCTCAAACATGAATTCATATTCCATCAAGAAAAACCATAGTTCAATCTAGTTAGTATTTCCTAAACATGCATTTTTATTCTTTCAACTGTATGACTGTTAAGGATGGCTTCATTATTTTCTATTCTGAGAGAATATCATCTTCTCTTTTTCACGTTTGTTGGCACTTTAGCTACAACAGTTACTTGTGTTCAGGTTCTGAGCATTTTTTAGAACAATTGTACATGTTAAAGTAACTAAAAGGATGAATTGCCATCATGAAAATTCTGTCTTCGCCACTGATTAGAATTGACTCCATATGTTATAGCAATAGATCCATAGGGGTAAGGGAACAAAGTAAAGAAGATAGAAAATTTGTGTTTGTTTTTCTCATGCAGGCAATTTTCTGGTCCCTCTAAAACTCTTTCGGCTACATTTATCTGATATGTTGCATGAGTTTGTTTTTGGACCATAGTTATATCTAATTCATGCTTTATGTTGATTTCCTCAGCGCCAGCACATGTGCCTACATTGCTCTTCAGCTTTTCAGTCTCTCATCTCAAGATCCCGTCTACCTTGTTCTTTTCAGCAGCCGCAACAGGCAAGTTTGTGCACCATCTGTTTAAGCATGTTCTCCTTGTTATGACGTAGATTTTGTTTGTTCGTCCTTGTGAGCAATCAAATGAAGAAGATAAATATTGCTTCCTGTTAGCTCTGCTTTGACAACAACAATTTGTAGTATAGTTTTTTGAGCAAAAATTCATCCTTGTTCTTGTCAAAATTGAACCATATTTGGAGTTTCCTTTCATTAGTGCATGTAATTGAATCCTTTTTCTTTTGTCCTTTGGAAGGTTACTATATATTTGTTCAATCTAATTTTAAGCCTTAATTGCTTCTTAACTATTTACACATTACACTTTCTTTTTTATTTTTATTTTATTTTTGTGTAATTGTTCTTATTAGGGCAGAAAACGGGTATAAAGGAACACCTCAAACAGAGAGCATTGGAGAGGGTCAACTGAGGAAGAAGCTTTGTGGTTGATTTGGTTTTGATTTCATAAATGGACTCTCTCATCATTTATCATTGTAACAAATACGTTAAATAACGTATTTATGTGGTTTGTGAGCTATTACATAGAAGTAGGAATTTACATTGTGTGCACCCAAAGGATAGCGGTTGCGGGTTCCTTAACGTTAAATAATATTCTAATGTACATATGTTTGTGTAAAAGAATCAAAACCTTTTCTGGGATAATTTGTTCGTCGGAAAATAATCCTTCTTGTTGTTGATCGTATGGTAGCATATATATAAAGAATAGGGAAAAGACTCAAAGATGCCATCCAACTTTGAGAAAATGGCCATTTATGTCATCCGTTAAAAGTTTGGCTCATTTATGCCATTATCATTTCAGAAAAGATTCATCTATACCATTATTTTTTAGCTTCGATTTTACAAAATCACTTAAACAACTTTAAACACTTTTAAATTAGAGTTTCGGATCAAATGTACTTTATTTAAAAGTGGCCAAAAAGACTACATTTGATCCAAAACACCAATTTAAAAGTGATTAAAGTTGTTTAAGTAGTTTTGTAAAATCGGAGGTAAAAAATAATGGCATAAATGAGCTTTTTCTCAAACAGTATTGATATAAATGAGCCAAACTTTTGACGAATGATACAGATGGACCTTTTCTCGAAGTTTGATGATAAATTTGAGCTTTTTCCCAAAAGAATATGTACAACACCTCTGTCAACAAAGATAACCTTGAAAAAGATAATACTATCAGAACAGATCCAAAATAGGAAGAGAAATTCACGATGGTAAGGTTAGGAACTACAAAAAAAAAAAAAAAGAATTCTACAGGTATTTAAGTTATTGGGTTCCATAGTACATGCAAGTAACAAAACAAGATTAGTGACCATTAGAAAAGGATTAGAAGACAAGAAGAGTAAGTGGCATTGGTATCATCCATCTCCAAGAGTGAAAGTTGACGTCTTACATCGTGTTGGAGCAGAGTAGATAAAAATGAATGCTCACGTCTGATATCTTATGCTATAAAAATGTGTTTTCAAGATTAAAAAAAATGAGTTTATGAAGCGAATTGATATGGGTGCTTGTTTTGGATATGATAAAGCAGGGCACAATATCTCAGAATGTGCTGATGATCCAAACAACGGAAGAGAAGGTCGTCCTCAAGGTGGGTAAGCTCAACAAGAGGCTTCCAAATTGGGAGGAGCTGGCCAACACAAAAATAGGTTCTATGCACTTCATGCTAGCCAAGATGTTGAGGAGTCTCCGATGTGATTACGGGTATCTTGTGGATTTTTGAATTTGTTGTATATGGTTTTACTTGATTTGGATGCTAATTTTTCGTTTGTTACTACTTACCTTTCCATAAAATTTGGTGTGTCTCTCAAAGTCTTATTGAAATCCTTTTCAATTCATACCCTTGTTGATTGTTGGACTAGATATATGTTGTATGGAGAGGAGTATGGGTGGTCAAGAATTCATACATTCAAAAGATGCAAGTAAAATAAACGAAGAAGTTGATATAGATGTGAACTCACACATTCAAAAGATGCAAGGAACATAAATAAGGAAATTGAGATAGATGTGAGGGTGTACTAGGACAGAAGATTAGGAACACTAATATAGGAGACAAGGTGAACGTGACTTTTGTGGTGGGAAAACAAGAAAGGCGGGATTAAGATAGTTTGAACATACGAAGAGAAAATACACAGATGTCTCTTTATCCATGATGAGGTTATGAGGTGATAAAGGTTGGCTATAGTAGGCCTTGGGAGAGGTCAAAACATATGCCGAAGAAGTACTAAGGAGAGATGATTACACATGGCATGATATGCAATTTACTGAGGATATGACCTTAGATAAGATGATATAGAGGTCGCATATTAGATAGAAGGTTAGTAAAGAGTTGATGGTGGTCTAGTTTTCGATATCAATGTTATCATTAGTACCCACCCACTCTCTTATTCTTCAATTCTGCTATCACTTGTTGTTTCTTTTTGCTTTGATTATTGTACTATTTGTTACTACAATTTTTTTCGATCCCCGTTGTTTCTAACACCTTGTTTGGATGGTTGTTACCTGTATTGTTAACCTTAATAGAATATTTGTTTTGATTGTTATTAAAATTATATTGTTTCGTATTGTTTAGATCTATCGGTTAGATAATAACAAAATGACCTACTTTATGTAACGACCAATTTGGTGTAATCGTGGATTCGTGTCATTATCGTAATATTTTCTTCTTATTTTGTCTTCACTTATTATTTGATAATTCTATCTTATCATTATCCTACTTTTTCATAGTAACTTATCTCGTATCTTATAATTTCTCGTAGGTTTATCATAGAAATTATGAATATGTGATATTATGTAATAACAAAATACGTTACAACCTATCCAAACATTGTATTCATTAAACAATATTGTATAATATAATACAACATAACATATTACGGTATGATACATTATGAAATAATACATAACAATCATCCAAACAAAATGTAAAGGGTTCTTTCACTGCTTTCCCTAATTGATTCAAATCCAATAGTAGGTAAAACTTATTAGATACCATTAACTCTGGTATCTAATAAAGTTTATGACCTATCTTTAGTGATTGATATTTATTTTTTGATTTTGTATCTCTTCAATTTCATTTTTCAATTAGAATTTTTGCATCAGACTCTATTTAATTGTATTCACCCAACATAATCTAAATAGGATTAAAAAGAGAACTTTTTATTATAATTCGAATGTTACAACTAATATGAAATCGAATTGCTAGACTTCACCCCTGTTCTAGCTCGTTGCGTTCATAAGCAGTGACAATTGCCCTATGAAGACTCGTTTTTGCTACGATTCTGATGGGTTCCCTTAACCAAGCCATTGCTATGAGTTGCTGACTCATTCTTCAACAGGCACTCGATCAGAGCCCTACGGGCTCTTTTCACTGCTTGGGAGCTTACGGTATCATGTTCTATTCCACTCCCCGATGGAGTCCTTTTCACCCTTCCCTTACGATACTACTTAGCTATCGATCACCCGGGAGTATTTAACCTTGCAAGGTGGCCCTTGTTGATTCACACGAAACTTCACGTGCCCCATGCTATTCGGGTCAAAGCTTACCCCCTAATTTTGATACGTTTCACTTGAGCCGCAAGTCTATAAGAAATAATACCTCTATCTTCACAAGGTAGGAATAAAACTGCATACGCATTATCCTCGCAAAATGCGAATCACATTGGATATATCATTTACCACAATTTTAATACTCAAAACTAGAATTGTTATAAAAAAATCTGTCAGAGAGCTAAGAGAGTTGTATCTATAATTGGGAAAAAAAAGTACCCAATAAATATATGAGAATTGAAAATTTTTAAATTTGAAAATTGAGAGTTTGAAAGAATCACACGGCTATTTCATTATATGAAAGTCCGTTTTTCTCAAGAACTCAAAAATATTATCTCTCATCATATGAAAGTCCGTTTTTCTCAAGAACTCAAAAATACGTAAAATTGAATTGAGAATGATTCCAAGAATTAAGTATTTATAATTTCTAAAAATACATAATAAGAATCAAAATAAAGTATAGATCAGGCCATAGGGGTGTATTAATAAAATCAATAAATTAAATCAAAATAAAAATAGAAATTAGTGATTTGATTTGATAGTGAGAAAAAAAACTCGACCATTATAGGTTTGGTTTGATTTTAACTAAAGACAATTAAATTGAGATCAAACTGATCGACCAATTGTTTATATACAATTTTTAAGTTATTTATACGAGTATAATTTATAAATAGCATCATTCCGTCCTCCATTACTGCATGGATTTTTATTTTATTTTGCTATATTTTATTTTGTCCAAGCCAATAGTTACAAATCAAGTGTGACATATATTTTGACTAAATCTGTTTGACCATGTGAGATGTAATTATAATATGAAATCATGATACGAAATTATATGAGATGAAGTTGGAGTTATATTTGGTCAAACGAATCCTTGTTTCGTCCTTTGTTCATTTTGTTTGGATTTTAGATGACTCATTTAGTCATTTATGAATGAAATATAGTTAAATTCAGCTACTAATGAACCTTTGAATACTCATGTGCTTACATTTAGCCTTTAGGGGTTGTACGTTATATAATCTAGTGTAGTGTTTTAAAAGGTAGTGTTGAGATTCCCCTCAAGGTTCTCCGGAGCTCTAGAAAAATACTATAAGATTCATGTATGGAGGTTATTTCTATAAGACTTACGTTCTAGGCATCCGATTATACGCTCTAAATTTTAAACTCAATTTGAAATTCGTATCTCAACTCAGAAATAGCCATTATTTCTTTTTATCTATCCAAATGTTACTTCAACCAAAACTGATGGTGAGGTCTAGTGTTTTAGTACTACAAATTATAACTCATAATATGGTAGTCAATTAACTTCTAAACAAATTATAAGTTATAATAAGTTTATTAGACCATATTGAAGAATATTATGATTAAATATGTTTTATTTTCTTAATGATATATTTAATTTTTATCATATACTTAAAATGATGTTTTTATTTATATTATTTATTATAAATAAAGATAAAGTTGCAGTTTGTTATTTCCTTAATAAATTTCTAACGGCTCAACTTTCAAAAAAAAAAAAAAAGTTTCCATATCGAAATTAAATTGGTATATGCTTGGCGGGTAAGTTTGCATAAAATATGTAGAAAGTTTCCATATATATGTTTTTGGTTATAGAAAAAGTCTCTATAAATGTCCTCTCCTTTGAAATTGGTAAGAGAGTTTTATTGATTTGATTAGGTATGGAGAATTTGAAAGAAGGTTTTCGATTTCATCCGACGGATAGAGAAGCTATTAGTTTCTTGTTGAGATTCATTAGTGGGGAAGTGATGAATGATTGTGGATTCATCACCACTCATCTTGATACTTACAGCAAACAATTAGATCCATGGGAGATTTACAGTCAGGGAGTAGCCTGCGGTAATGATGACGGGGAGGACGACTGCAGTCAGTATCGCTACTTCATCACAAAGCTGAAGAAGAAAAGTGAATCCAGATATAGTCGCAATGTGGGAAAGAAGGGCTGTTGGAAACAGAATTTGAGCAAAGCAGTTAGAAAGAACGGAGGAGCCATCATTGGCTACAAGAAGAGCATGTCTTATGTGAATAAGAGTTATGATAGACAAAATGGGCATTGGTTGATGAAGGAATACGAACTCTCTGCCAAGATTCTTGACAATGATCGTAGAGATTATGTGTTCTGTGCTATTAAGAAGAGAACTCCAAAGAATTTGGCTTCTCAACAACGCCCCAACAGTTCGGAACACCAAACCCCCGTGGCTGCGGAATCAACTAGTTATCATGATACATTACAAGGAGTAATGCATACCAATCTACAACACCAATCCTCGACGGCTCTATCGGAATCCACTAGTTATGACGAGGCATTACAAGGGGGAGGAGTAATGCATTTAGAATGCACCAATCTACAACATCAATCCTCGGCGGCTCTATCGGAATCCACTAGCTTTTATGAGGCATTACAAGGAGAAGAGTTGCAGAGCAATTCATTAGATTTGCTAGATTTTGATTATGAATATTTACCCGCTGACTTTGATTGTTTACGACGCATTACAGCTTTGTTTGGGTAATCATTAAAATTCTTGAAGATGATGTAAAAAATATTTTTATTATATAGATGATACAAACTTTCTTTTGACAGGCTTATTATAGTCTATAAATATTCAAACCTTCATACAAGTGAGACTAAAACCATGGCTTATTATACTTGCAATTTCCCTGATATATATTCCTGGGTTCACAACTTACCACCAATTTCTAAATGGAAAACCGACTGTATTTCCATTTGCATTTCATAAATGGACTCTTTCATCATTTATCATTTATCATTGTAACAAATACGTTATACAACGTATTTATGTGGTTTGTGAGCTATTACATAGAAGGGGATATTTACCTTGTGTGGACCCAAAGGATAGCAATTGCGGTTCCCCTGTTATAAGAAAAAACGTTAAGTAATATTCTAATGTACATATGTTTGTGTTAAAGAACCAAAATCTTTTCTGGGATATTTTTTTTTGTGGGAAAATAATCCTTCTTGTTGTTGATCGTATGGTAGCGCATATATATAAAGAATAAGGAAAAGGCTCAAATATGTCATCCAACTTTGAGAAAATGCTCATTTATGCCATTACCGTTTCAGAAAAGATTCATCTATATTATTATTTTTTAACTCCGATTTTACAAAACCACTTACACAACTTTAAGCACTTCTGAATATTTACCTGTTGACTTTGATTGTCTACGGAGCATTACAGCTTCGTTTGGGTAATTATTAGAATTTTTGAACATGATGTAAAAAATATTTTCATTATATATATGATACAACATGATTCATTTGGATTTAGCTCTTATACATTGTTGATACATGAATTTCCCCTTGTGGATCATCCCCTGTTTCCTATTGTGTCACAGTTAATTACAAATATACATGTCTACTATTTATCTTGATGCTTCAAAGAATAAGAGGAACTCGTTCCTGATCAATCCTTACTCCAACAGAATATCCAAGATTTTCCATTTTATAACTACGTTGTTATAGAGAGGTATGATGATGATACATGAAACATCAGCATAAGCTTAAGTTCTTGTTAAGTTAAACGTTGAGGCTAGGCTATTAGGCAGAGTAGTAGTAGGAGTTTGGCACGGAACCACTCACATTCTTGTGGGATGAAAAATCAAACTTTGACATGCATAAACCTTTGATTCTTTACGTTTAATGTTACAAATAAAGAATAAGTATCGACTTCATACGTACAAAAGTAGATGGAGTAAATATATGAAATTGAAAAAAGAGATCTCATAGTTTGAACATTATCCTGTCTAAGCAAGAACTTGGGGAAGAAATGGAGAGGAATCCAGCAATGGATAAATTAAGTGGAAGTTTCACCATTCTTGATAAATTATCGCTAATGATGCCAAAAACAATGAGAAAAATAAAAAGGCATATATATATAATGCTCTTTTTTTTTTTTAGCGGAGATTTATACCCTTCAAATTTGAGTATATACGAATAGCCACTTAAACTAGTATAAATTGAACAATTAGATACAAATATTCTACATGACGTCCCACATGACAATTCACATCTTATCTGATATCCTACATGTATTATGTCACAAAAGGACGTATGTATCTATTTATTTAACTTTACTCACGTACACACTCGAAATTAAAAAATTTCAGTGAAGACCAACTTAAAGAGCATTCCTTATTACACCAAATAAAAAGGTAGTCCACAACTTCCTCAGAACATAAAAAGATTCGTTTTAGTTGGTCCCAAAGTTTAAAGAATCTATAAATATATCCATTTCAAAGTATTTCCTTGTGCAATTTTTCAACTGGTACCTTTATTCCATTCAAGAAAGCAAGTTAAATTTATAACATTTTACATGTTAGAATATTTTAGCTTTGAGCATCTTTCTTTTGGGGTTAGAGGTAGCCCAAAGAAGTATTGGGGAAGGTAATCAGACAAGATATGACAAAACTTCATCTCACCGAGGACACGACCTTAGATAGAAAAGAGTGAAGGTTACATATTAGAGTTGACGGCTAATAGGTTAGTAGGGGTAGGTTGATGTATAACTTTGCATACTATCATGTGCTTTTCCTTTCATTTCTTTTTTCTATATCTAGTTTATTTTGCTTATGGGTTTGAGATGAAGGTTCCTAGGAAAATTGCGTATGTTGTTGTTGTTGTTGTTGAGCATCTTTTTTTCCACAAGATTATTATAGTCTATAAATATTCAAACCTTCATACAAGTGAGACTAAAACCATGGCTTATTATACTTGCAATTTTCCTGATATATACTCCTGGATTCACAACTTACCACCAATTTCTAAATGGAAAACCGACTGTATTTCCATTTGCATTTCTCCTTCATGTTCATCTCAACCTTCCCTCAAACTCTCCATTGCCAGAAATTGCCATTTCTCCATTGTCGCAGATTATAATCTTCCTATTGCCCTATGGACCTCAAAGCCTTTAAGAATCAAGCACAATTCAACAAAATTATTAGACAACGAATCAGTATTTGGTCTCTTTATCAATTTCGTTCACGATGTCCTGAATTATGGTCCCAATAAAAATTCTAACTCCTTCCTCAAGATCCCAAGAATGGATTTTAACAACTCCGGTTTTAAGGAAATTTTCAATTTCACATTTCTTACTCTGGCTTTCATAGTTTGTATCTATGAAGCCCCTACTGATCTAAGGTTCACATGTATTATTGCCTTGAAGAATCAATTTTCATGTTCGCAATCTAGGGAAGCATCAAAATTACTCGTGACGATTTTGGGATCAAATACTGAAGAGCAGTGGATGCGTTCAGTAAATCTGGCGATAACTAATTGGATCCTGGAAATTCATTCTTCTTCGAACCATCATTATCCCATGAAAACGCCATGTCCTTTGTTTTCATACTCATTTTCGACACAGGGGCTCTGGAAAGTGCAGTTGTATTGCCCTGTTATCGCAATGGATGTTGAAACATCTACTTCTAGTAGTTTATCTGATGACCATTTGAGGTTTTCACTCAACTTTCACCAACTCGAAGGAGTGATCCAATTAAATCATAAAGTTATAGTTCGAGAAAAGTGGATTGAAGTATTGGTGAACACCGACAACATTAGGTACATTTGTCTTCTTCAACTTATAAGTCGGTCAAACTAGCTTATATGCTCTTCTTGATTTATTTAAATATATGACGGAACAACCATAATTACAAATTATTAGGAGAAAAAAATTAAAGAACTAAGAGTGAATTTTAACTTGATTTATGAATATATGTTCATGTAGGTGTGATGTTGTTAGGCTAGTGAATGAATCACTAATGGCAGAGAGAGGAGCAGGGGTATCAGAGAAGCATTTCCCTTCAAGAATCTCATTGCAACTAACTCCCACACTTCAGACCAATGTGTTGAGCATATCGGTGAACAAGTCCTCTGACAATCCCTCGAGAGAAATTGGCACCGAAAAGACCATTGAAGCAGGATTTGATCCACCAAACACTTACATGGGGTTAAAAGTCTCCGCGGGAGAGACAGTTATTACGACCATGAAGCCGTGGAAATTTGAGCAATCTGTTAATGGAGACGGTGCAAATTTGAATTGGTTTCTTCATGATAGTGGAAATGGAAGAGAGGTATTTTCGTCGAAGCCTTCAGTATTTTCATTAATTAAGCCAAAGGCTTGGTTCAAGAACAGATATTCCAGTGTTCATAGGCCTTTTACTAAGCAAGGAGGAGTGATTTTTGCTGGAGATGAGTATGGGGAATGTGTGTGTTGGAAAGTGGACAAAAGGGCTATAAGGAAAACAATGGAATGGGAATTGAAAGGAAGAGTTTGGTTAACTTATTGGCCAAATAAACATATAACTTCTTATGCTGAGACTAGAAGATTGGAATTTAGAGAAGTGCTTCATCTCAACCTTGCATAGTTATATTTGTTGTATTGATTATCAAAATAATGCTTGCGTCTCGTTAGACTGTCTATGTTACAACTTCTTCAAACAACCTGGTTGAAAGAAGGATGCTTGTGTGTTTAGATGTTTTTTTTATTGATTATCAAATGTATTTGTGTGTTGAATAGTATATATTTGTTGTATTGATTATCAAATGTATTTGTGGGTTGATAGTATATATTTGTTGTATTGATTATCAAAATGATGCTTGTGTCTAGGGTAAGCAGGTTGTTTGTATCATATACCAAGAGATCAGGCTTTTTAAAAATTAATAATTATAATTATTGGTGTTTTCTCAATAACGCCTTGCTCTCATACATTATACTAACATGTATAATATAAATATAGTGAAATTTAATGAATGCCCAATCATATAGTAGTAGAAAATATTTATCCAGCTTCTTTATGTGGCAATTGGTATTTGTATCGATAAGATTTCTCCCATGTTCATCTCATAAGTCGTGAGATTTTCTACCAGTTTATTCAGGGTCATGGTTTCAATGTCTTTAACTTCCCTGATGGCAGTGACTTTCACATCTCACTTAGCTTTAGGTAAAATACTCAGAACTTTATCCATTTGTTCCTCAGTAGTGAGAACCTTGCCCAAGGATGTCAATTCATTGATGAGAAGTGTGAGCCTTGCCATCATGTCCTGCAGTGACTCATTTACCTTCATCTTGAAGGTTTCATATTCAGTGAACAACATGGTGACTCTAAACTTCCTAACCTGAGTAGTTCCTTCATGTGCAATAGTCAGAATATCCCAGATTTGCTTAGCAGTAGTGCAGTTTAATATCCTATTATACTCATCTGGTCCCAGTCCGCAAACCAAAATGTTTTTGACTTTAGCATTCTTCCTTAAGGGGACAAGGTCATCAATATTAAATTCCCTTCTTTCCTTTGGAACTTGTTGACCTTCCACAGTTTTCATAGGAATAGTAGGTCCCACAGTGATCCTATTCCAGAGTTCGTAATCCTTGCCTTGGACGAAGTCTTCCATCCTAACTTTCCACCATCCAAAATGAGCTTCATTGAAGAGTGGTGGCCTTACAGACGATTGTCCTTCTCCGTGTTCAAGAGGTGGTGCAGTGTTCATCATGATCGATTTTTAGGTGTTAGTCTTTAATAAGAAGATACAAATTGATAGATTTGCACGACCTACGGATTTGCCTAGTTGTAGAACCAAGTTTGCAGACTTGTTTTAGAGAAGTAAAAACAGATAAAGAAACAATAATTTTACGTGGAAACACCCGGTTCATAAAAGGTGAAAAATCACGACCTGTACCCCTATAGGATTTTTTCCCAACTTCACTAAATCAATATGAGCCTCAACAAAAAGATTACAGGTTCCTAGTAATCTAAGAAATAGAAAACTTCAAACTATTCCTAACTACACACAAACCTCCCAAGGTTTATGTTCCTGAAACGACCTAAAAGTATTTCGGAAGTCACCGGAAACTTGTTTTAGCTATATCTAAAAATCCGTTTATTATTTTGAAAATACGACTTCATATTCTTGTTTAGGGGTCAAATGGAGTGGGAAATAGGTCTAACCCGAATTTTAGAGCAACCGTATCAAAATTTGAAATTTCCAAGTGAAGCCTTTTTGGAAGGTCTACTTTGGAGGGTCATATCTTTTAGCAAACAAAGAATTGGGTGGCCCATGATATATCCATGGAAAGCCCTGTGAGTTAGCTATCCAACGCACTTCGTTTCACCTCATGGAGTTCGGACGAAGAAATTATACCCATTTACGTAATCTCCGCCCGGGCAGAGAATGCAAATTCCAGTGAGCAAATTTACTGTTCACCCGCCCCATTATTTTTTCTAAGTGTTGGAACAGTTTTTCCAAAGACGAATTTTATTTCCTATATAGCACTAAATCAGTTTTCATTCCTTAAAACATTTCCTAAAAGTCAAAACCCTCCAAAACCTTCATCAAGATTGAAGAGGTCCTTGCTCCAAGTTTCAAGCCTCCTTTGAAGACACTTCCAAAGCCTTCATAAGAACTCAAGGTATGTGGTGTTGAACTCATGGGTCCTTCCACCCATTGTGCCTAAACTTTAACTTACTCATTATTTCATGACTTTAAGTGAAGATTTACACATTGGTCTTGTTCATTATATAAATTTTTTGCACAGCGAAATTCTAGCATGGGAAAGTGAATGTCTTGAACATGTTGTCACTCTAGAACTTGAATCTAAACTTGGAATTGATGTGGGGCTTTACATGTTGTCTTGGGAGTATGTCAAAGTGTTCATTGATGGTTGGTTCACTGATTTACTGCATGAGTCCTACTCCATTTTTACACATTCTTTGATCCCCACTGCATGCCCCCAAGGTATTTGACAAAATGTCCAATTATGGAATTATGAGGAATTGATGTTTTAAAGCTTGAGATAAGATATGAATGAGGTTACAATGACATTTTGATGATAAACTAAACTCGTGTATATATTCATTTCTACATGAGAATTGCATTAGAGCCTATTGTAAATTCCTATATAAAGTGTTACACAACCATGCCCGATCCGGGGGAAAAGAGCTGGATATCCATGATATGGGGGATAAGTACTCATATTCACCTAGGGTGGCAAGGTGGGATTGTCACTATCCATGATATGGGGGATAAGTACTCATATTCACCTAGGGTGGCAAGGTGGGATTGTCACTATCCATGATATGGGGGATAAGTACTCATATCCACCTAGTGTAGCAAGGTGGGATTGCCACTATCCAGAAATAAGGGATAATACTTATTTCACCCAGATGAGGGGGTTTATGCGTCATTAATTTGCTTGGCTCAGCTTCAGATATGATACCTATTATGAAGATGGATTTACTTAAACATATTTGACTATACATTGATCATGCAAATGCATCTTGATTATATACTATGTCTAATGACCCATCTCTTGCATTTCGATTATGTATCTTATCTATTCTTGTATTGCACCCCACATACTTAGTACATTCCAAAGTACTAACACATATTTTGCCTACATGATATTACCATGTAGGGAACGGAGCTACTCTTGATCCTTCTCTCCATCCACGTGGCAAGTGCAGTGCTTATCCGGGATTGTTGGTGAGTCCTCAATAATTCGAGGACTATGTTATGTTTCCTACTCCTATGTTATAAGATCTTAACTTGTATTTGTATTTGACTATGAGGGGAGCCGGTAGTATGTCATGGCCCCCGTTCTATCGATATATGTAGAGGTGTACGTTGGACAAGTATTTTGCAAATGAGCTTGACTCTTAATCTATGATATTATTTTGAAATGGGTTGCCCTTAGTCCCTAATTCCCTTTATTTAATGTTGATTGTACTTCCGCGACCGATGAAGTGTGATGACAAGTTCGAGAGGCTTATTTGGGGTTCCTTCGGGTTCCTCATTCACCATGTCACGTTTAAGCCCTAGGCTTGGGTCGTGACAAGCTTGGTATCAGAGCACTAGGTTGTTTGATCCTCGGAGTCCAACACACCGCGTTGAGTAGAGTCCTATTCATGGTTGTGAAGCGCGCCACGACTATGGGTAGGAGGCTATGAAACGTTTGTAAAACCTTTCCCTTCTTCCCGTTCTATGTCGTGCTTAGAGTGTAATAAGTGATTCTCCCCTAACGCTTGTTCTTTGAAATGCTTGATCGTCATGCCAAATAGGAGAGGAAGACGAGCTCGATCACCGGAGGAACCACCCACCAATAGTGAGCTCCGCGATGCACTCACCATGCTTGCACAAGTGGTAGCCAACCAAGTGCAACAAGGAGCCCAAGCTACCACCCCGGGGGCAAGGGTAAGAGATTTTATTAGGATGAACCCTCCGATTTTTCATGGTTCAAAGGTGGATGAGGATCCACAAAAATTCATTGACGAGGTATGCAAAATCTTAACCATTATGGGTGTTGGGGCTATTGAGAAGGCGGAGTTGGCGGCTTACCAACTCAAGGGTGTTGCTCAAATTTGGTTTGATCAATGGAAGGGTGAAAAGGGAAGTGGCTATGTGGTGTTGTAGAAGGAATTTAAGCTTGCTTTTCTTAATAGGTTCTTCCCTCTGGAGCTTAGGGAGGCAAATTTGGTGGAATTTATGAACTTGAAACAAGGGGCTATGAGTGTGAAGGAGTATGCCTTCAAATTTACCCAACTCTCTAAGTATGCATCTCACTTGGTGGCCGACTCTAGGCCGAGGATGAATAAATTTGTGATGGGTGTCTCCGATTTGGTTAGTGAGGAGTGTCGTTCCGCGATGCTCATTGGTGATATGGATTTGTCCCGGTTGATGACTTATGCCGAGCAAATGGAGGAGGAGAAATTGAGGAAGAGGAGGGGACATGAGGCTAAGAGGGCTCGATTTGGTGGTGGGCCTTCTAGAGGAGGTCGGCCTTTCCAAGGCCAAGGGTCCTCTCATGTTGCTAGTAGGGGGTTTGTGAACAACTTTCCTAGGCCCCAAGGAGTGGGTGTGGGTGCTCCGAATGTACCATGTTCTAATTGCGGGAGGAAGCATTGGGGTTCTTGTATGAGGGGTGTGGGTGCATGCTACGAATGTGGGGAAATTGGTCACAAGAAGATGGATTGTCCCAAGATTCGTGGCAAGGTTCGAAATGCTAATACTACTCCTTTGGGTAGAGGTGCTTCTCAAAGTGGTGCCCCAAGGCACAACCGATTTTATGCTTTGCACGGTAGACAAGGTGTTGAGGAGACCCTCGATGTGGTGACCGGTATGTTGCAAATCTTTGATCTTGATGTTTATACTTTGATTGATCCGGGTGCCACCCTTTCCTTTGTTACCCCTTTTATTGCTAGAAAATTTCATGTTGAGTCGGAGTTGTTGCATGAGTCATATGAAGTGTCTACTCCTATTGGTGTCTCTATTATTGCTAGAAAAGTGTATAGAAATTGTCCGGTTTGCATATTGAATAAAGTGTTGCCTTGTGATCTTGTTGAGTTGGACATGGTGGATTTTGATGTTATTCTTGGGATGGATTGGTTGCATGCATATTATGCTTCTATTGATTGTAGAACGCGTAGAGTCAAGTTTCAATTTCCTAATGAACCCATCCTTGAGTGGGAGAGTCGGGATGTTGTGGTGAAGGGGAAATTCATTTCTTGCATTAAAGCCCATAGGTTGGTTTCTAAAGGGTGTTTGTACCATCTTGTGAGGGTCAATGATGTGGAGTCCAAAGTCCCTCCTATTGAGTCAATTCCGGTTGTGAGTGAGTTTCTAGATGTCTTCCCAAAAGACCTTCCCGGTGTCCCTCCCGAAAGGGAGATAGATTTTGGTATAGACCTCCTTCCCGATACTCAACCTATTTTTATTTTCCCTTACCGTATGGCCCCGGCGGAGTTGAAAGAGTTAAAAGAGCAATTGAAAGACTTGTTAGATAAGGGGTTCATTAGACCTAGTCATTCTCCATGGGGTGCTCCGGTTTTGTTTGTGAAAAAGAAAGATGGGACTCTAAGAATGTGTATTGATTACCGGCAACTCAATAAGGTCACCGTCAAGAATAGGTATCCTCTTCCAAGGATTGATGATTTATTTGACTAATTGCATGGGGCTAGTCACTTCTCTAAGATTGATCTTCGATCCGGGTATCATCAAGTGAAGGTGAGGGAGTGTGATATTCCCAAGACGGCTTTTCGGACTAGGTATGGGCACTATGAGTTTGTGGGGATGTCTTTTGGGTTAACTAATGCTCCGGCTATCTTTATGGATTTGATGAATAGGGTCTTCAAACCGTACCTTGATTCTTTTGTGGTGGTGTTTGTAGATGACATCTTGATCTATTCCCGGGGTGAAGAAGAGCATATGGGCCACTTAAGGGTTGTACTCCAAAGATTGAGGGAAGAGAAGTTGTATGCTAAATATGAAAAGTGTGAGTTTTGGTTGAAGGAAGTTGCCTTCTTAGGCCATGTGGTGTCGGAGGATGGTATTAAGGTAGATCCTAAGAAGACCGACGTTATTAGGAATTGGCCTAGACCTTTGACCCCGTCGGACATAAGGAGTTTCTTGGGTTTAGCGGGTTATTATAGAAGATTTGTGGAAGGGTTTTCCTCTCTTGCCTCCCCTATGACTAAGTTAACTCAAAAGAAGGCTAAATTTGTGTGGTCGGATGATTGTGAGAAAAGTTTCCAAACTTTGAAAGAAAGACTTGTGTCTGCTCTTATTTTGTCTCTTCCGGATGGATTAGAAGGTTTTGTGGTTTATTGTGATACTTCCCGTATTGGTTTGGGTTGTGTATTGATGCAAAGTGGTAAGGTTATAGCCTATGCTTTTAGGCAACTTAAGATTCATGAAAAGAATTACCCCAGCCATGATCTTAAATTAGCCGTCGTGGTTTTTGCTTTAAAGATTTGGCGTCACTATTTATATGGGGTGCATGTCGATATCTTCACCGATCATAAGAGTCTCCAATATGTGTTCACACAAAAAGATCTTAATTTGAGGAAAAGGAGGTGGTTAGAGTTCCTTAAGGATTATGATATGAGTACGCACTACCATCTGGGGAAAGCTAATGTGGTGGCGGATGCATTGAGTAGATTGTCCATGGGTAGTTTGGCTCATGTGAAGGAAAGTAGTAAGGAGTTAGCTAGGGAGGTTCATCGGTTGGCTAGGCTGGGAGTTAGGTTGGATGAGGTGGATGGTGGAGGAGTGGTTGTTGTTGATGGTTCAAGGTCTTCCTTGGTTGATGAGGTGATGGCCAAGCAAGATCTTGATCCTTCTTTGGTGGAATTGAAGGCTTTGGTGAGTAGTGGTAAGGTGGAGGTCTTCTCCTAAGGGGGAGATGGTGCCCTTAGGTACCAAGGTAGATAATGTGTTCCTTGTGTTGATGATGTGAGGGAAAGAATCCTTGATGAGGCTCACAATTCTTCTTATTCTATTCATCCGGGGGGTCAACAAAGATGTATAGAGACTTGAGGGATGTGTGTTGGTGGGGTGGCATGAAGAAGGATATTGCAAAGTTCGTTTTGGGTTGCCATAGTTGCCAACAAGTCAAGGCCGAACATCAAAGGCTGGGTGGCCTTACTCAAGACATTGAGATACCTACTTGGAAATGGGAGGAAATCAACATGGATTTTGTAGTGGGTTTGCCCAAGACTAGAAAAGGTTTTGATTCGGTTTGGGTAGTGGTTGATGGGATGACAAAGTCGGCTCATTTCTTACCGGTTAAAGCTACTTATGGAGCTGAAAAGTATGCCAAGTTGTACATTCATGAATTGGTAAGGTTACATGGAATTCATTTGTCTATCATCTCGGATCGTGGTACTCAATTTACTTCTCACTTTTGGAAATCTTTTCAAAGGGGTCTTGGTACAAAGATAAAGCTTAGCACGGCCTTCCACCCTCAAACGGATGGCCAAGCCGAAAGAACAATTCAAACCTTGGAGGATATGCTTAGAGCTTGTATCTTGGAGTTGAAGGGTAATTGGGATGATCATCTTCCTTTGATTGAATTTGCATACAACAATAGTTATCATTCTAGTATCGGTATGGCTCCTTTCGAAGCTCTTTATGGTAGACGGTGTAGGTCACCGGTTGGGTGGTTTAAAGTTGGAGAGGTGGCCTTGTTGGGTCCGGATCTGGTCATGGATGCTCTTGAGAAGGTAAGGATGATTAGGGAAAGGTTGAAAACAGCCCAAAGTCGTCAAAAGTCTTATGCCGATGTGAGGAGAAGAGATCTTGAATTCAAAGTGGGTGATTGGGTTTATTTGAAAGTTTCTCCAATGAAAGGTGTGGTTCGTTTTGGCAAGAAGGGAAAGTTGAGCCCTAGGTATGTTGGTCCTTATGAGGTAATAAGGAGGGTTGGTAAAGTAGCCTATGAATTGGGGTTGCCAAAGGAAATGGAATTAGTTCATCCGGTGTTCCATGTCTCGATGTTGAGGAAATGTGTTGGTGATCCTAACGCTATTGTACCTCTTAAAGTTGTGGGTGTCATGGAAGATAATTTGACATATGAAGAGGTCCCGGTTCAGATCTTGGATAGACAAGTAAAGAAGTTGAGGAGCAAAGAAGTGGCGTCCGTTAAGGTGCTTTGGAGGAATCAACAAGTGGAGAGTGCAACTTGGGAGGCCGAAGTGGACATGCAAAGACGTTATCCTTATCTATTCAACTCCACTCAAGCCTAAGGTATTAAATCAAGTCCTTTTTACTCCATTGAGTCTTACGTTTCAGCCCCTAAATCATTCATATGCATATATGTTTAAAATAATGAGTTATGGGTGTTTCACACTAAGTTTTGAAATTTTGAAGTGATGTTCTAAATGAAATCTTGCATTCACGTTGGGGCTGATATGTTCTTGATAAGTCTTGTCTTGCATGCCTCTTCCACATTCGGGGACGAATGTTCCCCAGGGGGAGATATTGAAACGACCCAAAAGTGTTTCGGAAGTCACTGGAAATTTGTTTTAGCTATATCTAAAAATCCGTTTGTTATTTTGAAAATATGACTTCATATTCTTGTTTAGGGGGTCAAATGGAGTGGGAAATAGGTCTAACCCGAATTTTAGAGCAACCGTATCAAAATTCGAAATTTCCAAGTGAAGCCTTTTTGGAGGGTCTACTTTGGAGGATCATATCTTTTAGCACACAAAGAATTGGATATCCCATAATATATCCATGGAAAGCCCTGTGAGTTAGCTATCCAACGCACTTCGTTTCACCTCATTTGGAGTTCAGACGAAGAAATTATGCTCATTTTTGTAATCTCTGCCCGGGCAGAGAATGCAACTTCCAGTGAGCAAATTTACTGTTCACCCGCCCCATTATTTTTTCTAAGTGTTGGAACCATTTTTCCAAAGATGAATTTTATTTCCTATGTAGCACTAAATCAGTTCGCAGTCCTTAAAACATTTCCTAAAAGACAATTCTCACCCTTAGAAATATTTCTCTCAAGAACTCAAGCCAAAACCCTCCAAAACCTTCATCAAGATTGAAGAGGTCCTTGCTCCAAGTTTCAAGCCTCCTTTGAAGACACTTCCAAGGCCTTCATAAGAACTCAAGGTATGTGGTGTTGAACTCATGGGTCCTTCCACCCATTGTGACTAAACTCTAACTTCCTCATTATTTCATGACATTAAGTGAAGATTTACACATTGGTCTTGTTCATTGTATAAATTTTCTGCACAATGAAATTCTAGCATGGGAAAGTGAATGTCTTGAACATGTTGTCACTCTAGAACTTGAATCTAAACTTGGAATTGATGTGGGGCTTTACATGTTGTCTTGGGAGTATGTCAAAGTGTTCATTGATAATTGGTTCACTGATTTACTGCATGAGTCCTACTCCATTTTTACACATTCTTCGATCCCCACTGCATGCGCCCAAGGTATTTGACAAAATGTCCAATTATGGAATTATGAGGAATTGATGTTTTAAAGCTTGAGATAAGATATGAATGAGGTTACAATGACATTTTGATGATAAACTAAACTCGTGTATATATTCATTTCTACATGAGAATTGCATTAGAGCCTATTGTAAATTCCTATATAAAGTGTTGCACAACCATGCCCGGTCCGGGGGAAAAGAGCCGAATATCCATGATATGGGGGATAAGTACTCATATTCACCTAGGGTGGCAAGGTGGGATTATCACTATCCATGATATGGGGGATAAGTACTCATATTCACCTAGGGTTGCAAGGTGGGATTGTCACTATCCATGATATGGGGGATAAGTACTCATATTCACCTAGGGTGGCAAGGTGGGATCGTCAATATCCATGATATGGGGGATAAGGCTCATATCCACCTAGTGTGACAAGGTGGGATTGCCACTATCCAGAAATAAGGGATAATACTTATTTCACCAAGATGAGGGGGTTTATGCGTCATCAATTTGCTTGGCTCAGCTTCAGATATGGTACCTATTATGAAGATGGATTTACTTAAACATATTTGACTATACATTGATCATGCAAATGCATCTTGATTTTATACTATGTCTAATGACCCATCTGTTGCATTTCGATTATGTATCTTATCTATTCTTGTATTGCACCCCACATACTTAGTACATTCCAAAGTACTAACGCATATTTTGCCTACATGATGTTACCATGTAGGGACCGGAGCTACTCTTGATTATTCTCTCCATCCACGTGGCTAGTGCGGTACTTATCCGGGATTGTTGGTGAGTCCTCAATTATTCGAGGACTATGTTATGTTTCCTACTCCTATGTTTTAGGATCTTAGCTTGTATTTGTATTTGACTATGAGGGGAGCCGGTAGTATGTTATGGCCCCCATTCTATCGATATATGTAGAGGTGTACGTTGGACAAGTATTTTGCAAATGAGCTTGACTCTTAATCTATGATATTATTTTGAAATGGGTTGCCCTTGGTCCCTAATTCCCTTTATTTAATGTTGATTGTACTTCCGCGACTGATGAAGTGAGATGATAAGTTCGAGAGGCTTGTTTGGGGTTCCTTCGGGTTCCTCATTCGCCATGTCACGTTTAGGCTCTAGGCTTGGGTCGTGACAGTTCCCAAGTCTTCGAGTTGCCCTCAACTTGAAGACTATACGTAATCTCAGTTTGTAGATCAACAACAACATACCCAGTGGAATCCCACAAGTAGGGTCTGGGAAAATAGAATATACGCAGACCTTACCACTACCTCATAGATGTAGAGGTTGTTTCCTAGGAACTCTCGTCTCAAAAACCTATAAGCAAAATAAACTAGATAAGACAAAAAACACATGTCAATATGTAAATTATCACATATACGACATATATAAAACACGTCTACTCTTGCTACCTTACTATACCTCCACCTAACCCTACCAACCAATTAGCCTGCTAATCTAATTTGCGACCTCTACTTCTTTCTATTTAAGATCATGTCCTCAGTGAGATCTAGTTTTGCCATATCCTCAGTTTATAGATCGCTGAGCTAAATAATACATTAAGGCTCAACAAGAAAGAGATAACTTTCTAGACTCAAACTCGACAAATAAAAAAATCTCCTAAGTGTTTCCTCACCGATCAAGACTCTTGATGCTTACAATTCCTTTTTGCCTTTTTCTCTCGATCCTTCTTCTCAGTCTTCTCTTCTATTTAATCATTTCCTTGAGGAGTTCTTCTTGAGATCTGACTCCTTACATATCCCACTTCTTGTTGTAGTAGAGCTCTTCATCTCTTAGAACTCCTTTTTCACACCAACTCTTTTTTACATCTGTGATTGCTGAACTGACTTCCTACTTTAGTGATCTTATCTCCAAGAGCTTTATCCATTCCGCATCTTATGGTATCTTGTCTTCTCCTCTTTGAGACAGTGTAATGATGAACCTGGCTGATCAACATGTTTCATTGTCCTTTGTCCATCATCAAAACTCCATTGACTCAATATATTCCCCTTTTTTATGTTGACAAACTTCCTGAGTATCAGTATCTATCCATCTTACCTGCAACTACTAAGAAGGAACCTAAAGAATGAAATAGGTTAAACAAAGGTTATAAATATTGCACAACTCAGATATGACTTCCCCCTTTTGGAATCATTGAAAACTGATTCTTGTAGCAGACACACCAAGATATAAGAATGCACAATTCAAGGCCACAAGGGCTACCACGAAGAAAACAGAGTAGAACAAGAACCATTTGTATGCATTAAAGATAGCAAAATTACATTGAAATCAGCATACAAAGGTATTTTAGAAATGAAAAATAGCCAGAAAATGAAAGTCAAGCATCTATAACATAGTTACTCATAACATAAGCAGGTACCCAAAAAAAAACATAACAAAGGAACATGGCAAGTAGAAAGGGCAGTGGAGAGAATCAACAAGGACAATTTGTGAACAATCTAAGCATGGGCAATGTCGCGCCCTATTTTTCCTCGCGGAGAAATAGGAACCTGGACGACGTCGTGGCAATGACTCTTTTGGGATTTTTAATCTTTAGAGTCGCCACCTAATGAATTAAGGTGCATTAGGACACCATTCTAGCCTAAGGGTCAAAGGTCAACCAGAGAGGGGGTTCGGGCTCAAATTACCTCGAAGGGAAGGTGTTAAGCACCCTTCAAGGTCCGCAAAAGGCGGGTCCCGACCGTGTCTCGTGTTTATTGAGTGGGGGGGTGCAAACACAAATAGGGTCTCTTTATATTTTAACAAATCTAAATTAATGCTATGTGACTAAAGTTGATCAAATAATGAATAATAAATGAATTAAACTGAGTGGGTTATTTAAAGTCTCGGATCAGACGCACTTGGTTTTATTACCAAGCCCCAGGACGAAAGCCAAGGGTTTCATCCTATTGGGGTTAAGCGTATATCATCCTTTCCGAGTCCTAACTACCCCTACCCCCCCCCCCTCCTAAGTTTTATTAATTAGTAACTTACGCGCGTACTAAAAAAAAAGGGAAAAATCTAACGCGCCTAATATGTCTAGCGCCCCTCCTAATGTCCAAGAGGCATTGGACTCCTATATTGGTAAGGTACTAGACTCGAAAGGAATATATGTTTCCTAAGGACCCGCGTCAACACAAAAAAAAAAAAAAAAAACAAGCCAAATTGACAAGAAAGTCTCAAGTAGCCTCCAAACTAAAAAAAAAAAAATGCTAAATCGAATCTAGATAATGCGTAGCATGCAAGGGGTATCAACAACATGATTTGCATAGAGCTATTCAATTACAGATGCATCAGATAATATGCCAACTATATATGCGTGCCTAGTTATAATTCTACTTCATAACCAGTTAAAATTTTATAAGCATGATGTTGGCAAGCATAAACCCTTTAAAAGGCAACTTTGATCCCTATAGGCATGATTTCTAGCATAGAGAAAAATTAAAGGAAAACAATCTTTAATCCCTATAGGCATGATTTCTAACATAGAGAAAAATTAAAGGAAAACAATCTTTAATCCCTATAGGCATGATTTCTAACATAGAGAAAAATTAAAAGAAGGCAAATTTTTAATCCCTATAGGCATGATTTCTAGCATAGGGAAAAATTAAAAGAAGGCAAATTTTTTAATCCCTATAGGCATGATTTCTAGCATAGAGAAAAATTAAAAGAAGGCAAATTTTAATCCCTATGGGCATTATTTCTAGCATAGAGAAAAATTAAAGGAGAACAATTTTTAATCCCTATAGGCATGATTTCTAGCATAGAGAAAAATTAAAGGAAAACAAATTTTTAATCCCTATAGGCATGATTTCTAACATAGAGAAAAATTAAAAGAAGGCAAATTTTTAATCCCTATAGGCATGATTTCTAGCATAGAGAAAAATTAAAAGAAGGCAGATTTTTAATCCCTATAGGCATGATTTCTACAAAATAATATTTAAACATGTTTTTAAACAAAATCCTATAAGCATGATCTCTAAAAAATATAAAATCTTATAAACATAAACTCCTAACATGACGAACAACTTAAGGGTCTAATTGTCGTGTGAGAATAAAATATTAAAAGACACAATTTTCTATCAATAACCTAAGACACAATCAAACCAATAACTCCAGCATAAAAGGACAAATACTTAAGAAACTCAAAGTGTATGACTTCTACTAACATAATAAAAACAACATGAATTTTATCTGGACAAATTTTTAAATTAATAGATAAATCCTAAACATAGTATCTAAAACATGATATTATCAAACAAACTAGGCATAACATCTATAATTTCATTTTATCTTATTGTAAAGCAAAATAAAAGAAAAGGTTTGTTGAGCATGCCCTTTTTATTGATTATTATTTTTTTTTTTTTATTTCAGGTCCTAGATCGAGATTTGCCTATGTGAGTTTCGCGAGCAGATGACAAAGAAAACCGATAACATGATCATTCCCCTCCCCCTTTTTACTATATCCCCCATTTACAGTTTTCATTACATCATAACAAGAAAAGAATAACGATTAAGCGAAATTTGAAATAAGTCTTCTAGGTCCACCGAGTCCGTCTTATTCCCCAAGCTACTCTTTCCGCCATGATAGAAAATCTGCAACACTATGAAAACAACACTAGCAGCATCGGATAAAAAAAATGTAATAAACTTACCAACCTGAGAGAGGGAAAAGGAAAATCAGACAAGTCCTTCCACCGGAGAGAAAGCAATATAGAAAACAAGAAAAATATTTTTTAGAGCGTATGAGAGTTCTTTTTTTTTTTTTTTGTCACCCCCAATTTTCTCTGCCGAAAGTGTTTGGGGGTACTCCTTTTTATAATAGAGAAAAAAGACCAAGAAGGAAAAGAATATGGTAGGCAATTTAAGCTTGCAAAAATACTCAATCAGTTCATAATTTACCACAATATACCAAATACGGGTCAATCAATTGACCAAATAAAATCAGTTGTCCAAATAACAAGGGACTAATTATGGACCAATAAGAAGGTTACCATTAAAAAAAAATCAGACTAACATAAAAAGGGACAGAAAATTTCTATTTTCCTTATTCAACTCTTCCCATTTTCAGCAGTTAATTTGTCATAAATAATATATATATATATATTTTTTTAACAAATCCAGCCTCAATGACTCAATCACAAAATACTAATGCCAGATTTCTTGGAGAGAAAGAAAATCCATCCAAGTAATGCCTAAATCACGCACCCAAATCAGACAAACTTTTACGTCACCACAACATTATACAAAAATTAGTGCCAGATTTTGGGTAAAAATCCGTCACAATAATAACCAAGTCACATAGCCATAATCAGACAAAACTTCACAATATTATGTATACGTCTAATCGGGATTTCGCCCGCCATTAAGATAATCTTAGATGCTAATAATGAATGTCAACAAGATAACACAAAATAAACAAAAAAAATAAACAATAACATAAAAAAAATCAAACCGGACTTGTCTTGATCTTGACAAAATGTTGTTGCATGGGGAATCTTCCGGCAGAGATGGAGAGGGGAGAGACTGCCGCGAGGGGCGGCTGCAGGGGCTGTTTGGTGGCTGCGGGAGGTTGCGGACGGAGGAGAGGGGTGGCGGCACGGCGCCGCTTGGGGCTGGCAGCGGCGGGGCTGCCATGGTTTTGGTGGTGGCGTATGGGGCTGTGGGGGGTTGCGGGCGAGAGGGAGAAGCGTGAGAGAGGGAGAGAGAGGAGGAGAAGACGGAATGGAGGGAGAGAGGTGAGGCGGCTGCCATGGCCGCCGGTGGAGAAGGGGGCGGCTGAGGGTTTTAAAAAGGAAAGAAAAATTAGGGTTTGCTTTGGGGGAGTTTAAATAGAGGGACAGTCGGTTCGGTTTGAATCCGGGTCGGATTCGGGCGACCCGGATTTAGAAAGTAGCCATAATTAAGAAAAAATAGCCTTGAATTAATAATTCGAATTTAAAAATTAGCCACCAGTTGTAAAAAATAATTAAAAAATTGAGCCCTAAATTAGTAAATTGAATTTAAAATATTAGTCAGAATTGTAAAAGTTTTGAAAATTGAGCCACATATTAGTAAGTTGAGATTAAATACTAGTTTAAAAATCGTGGGAATTTAAAATTAGGCCAAAAATTGGTGAGTTAAATTTAAATATTAGTCAAACAATTGTAAAAGTTTAAAAAATTTGCGCCACCAATTGATACTTTGGGCTTAAAAAATTATTCCGAAGTGTAGGAATTTAAAATTGAGCCTCAAATTAGTAGATTGCATTTAAGTACTAGTCAAAAATTATAAAACTTTAAAATTGAGGCGCTAATTGGCTCAAATTGGATAAAAAAAATGTAAAATTTTAAAAATTTACACCTAAGTGGCTAGAATCGGAATAAATTCAAGTAATTTAGTCAAAATTAAAATAGCATTTCAAAGTTTTGGCCCAAAATTGACATGGTCTTTATTTAAAAGGTCACGACTTGAACCCAATATGGGTAAAACACGTAATTCGCCAAAATGCATTAAAATAATATTTTGGATGACGCGATTCGAAAAGAAACATGTCTAATAACGGATTATGCGTAGTTTATTATTATTATTATTATTATTATTATTATTATTATTATTATTATTATTTATTTTTTAGATAGTGACAAATATAGGCTGACAATCATTTTTTTTCAATACAAATTTAAGAATAAATAAAACGTAAAATACGTCAAGGGTCGGTCAAAATCGGGTGTCAACAGCTGCCCCTTCTTTGCTCGGGAATGAAGGATGAATTGTTGAGCAAAGAAAGTTGACGGAGTAGCCGATTTTGTCCGACCGATGGCATTTTATCGAAAGGGACCGGATAAAACAAAAGGTTCGCAGCCGAGACCTCGGTTTAGAAGTCGCCTATATATCTCGGGTTATACGAGAATCAGGCCATGTGTAATTCTGGATTTAGGAATGACTGAAATTCCTAAAATGAACAGAACCGTACGAATTTCAAAACTTGAATTGGAACGTTCGCGGCATAGAAAATGCTTAGATGTTGAAAGAATAGGAGGTTTGATGCATTCAAACAGCGGAATGATGGCGCACTTTAGATATTCGCGGGCTTTATAGTTAAAAGAAATGCTATGTAAATGAAAATGATAAGAGTATATATATTAAATAGCGGAATAGTAAAAACATGATGTAAATTCCCTGTTAGACCATGAGTTTTGCCATAAGACGATAAGGATGATGTCTTAGGCTATGACGTCTAGGGCTATGCTAATCATGAATTGTATCCTCGGGTCATGAAATGATGTCCGTGGGCCATGAAGGATGATGCCTTTGGACGATGATACCTCCGGATTAAGATGAATGTAATTAAATCCCTAGGCAATGAAATGATGTCCTTAGGCCATGAGGATGATGCCTTTGGACCATGACGCCTTAAGGGCATGATAAGCAGAAATTAAATCCCTAGGCCATGAAATGATGTCCGTAGGCCATGGAAATGACGCCTTTGGACTATGACGCCTTAGGGGTATGATATGTTATGTTGTTCTTAGGTCGAAACAAAGGATGACTTCGGGCACAATGCGATGCATATAAGGAGTCTTGGGCCGGTGCCGTGTAGAAATGCAATCTTCGAGCATAATGCAATGCGAATTATATGCAATTTCTTGGGCAAATCATGCATATCATGCAAGACATAGCTTTCGGGCGCGATGCAATGTAATTTTTAAAGTATGCAATTTCTCGGGCCAACATTATGCAAGGCATGGTTTGCGGGCACGATGCAATGCAAATTTAAAAGTAATGCAATTTTCTCGGGCCAACATTATGCAAGTCATGGACAGCATGATTTTCGGGCACAATGCAATGTAATTTTTTAGAGTATATGCAATGTTCGGGCCAATATGATTTTCAAGCACGATGCAATGTAAATCTCGAGCCTTTATGATGCAAGTATCGGGCACATGCGAATGCGGATGCATTTATAATGCAAATATCGGGCACAATGCAAATGCAAATATCGGGCACATGTAATGCAAATGCAAATATCGGGCCTTATGATGCAAGTATCGGGCATAATGCGAATGCAAATATCGGGCACATGTAATGCAAATGCAAATATCGGGCCTTATGATGCAAGTATCGGGCATAATGCGAATGCGAATGCACTTATGATGCGAATGGAGATCTCGGGCCTTTGTAATGCAAATGTTGGGCATATGTACTGAAAAAATTTTATTCGTTTATGATATACTTATTAAACATATGGAGTGTGAATTTGGGGCCGATGCGATGCAAAGCATAAAGTAATATTTTATCTTACTAGATTGTCGTCTGCTCAGATAATGCGGGGTGTGTGCTTGTCAAACCTGCATTCGAAGAAAAATAGTCAGTTTATAAAAAGGGGAGGTTGATCTGTCCTTTGACGTGGCCCGGTGTTCTCATCGACTGCTGGTATCCAGACCTATGTCGGGGCTTTTCTCTTGGGACGGGATGGCGTAGCGTTTCAAATTTTAAAAGTGGTATACATATAATGTATGCATGTGTATATACTTTATATATATTTGAAATGTTTGAAAAACAATTGATAGTTTATTACTGAATCCTTTGATAGTGGCACATTTTGAGACAAAATCCAACGTTCAGCTGAGTAGGGCTCTTCGGGCTGCTTGATGTAGAGTCACAACTTTTATTCTATCCGTCATGAATTTTTGAGCTGGCCTCAAAAATTCTGCCCCAGTTATCTTGCCTGCTTTTGCTCTTTTGCGAAAGAATTTTTTGAGATCCTCTCAAAAATTCTGCCCCAGTCTGTGGTCCAATGGGGAAGTGAAATTTTTATTATGGTAAGACCGAGCTCCACAGGAGCGCCTACGTATCCCTCTTAAACGGGAATCAGGTCTGACGTAGTTCCAAATACAAAGAGCAAAAGACAAAACCTAGACATAGTATCTCTTCACAGCATCTGCATTGATAGGTCTGGGCCAGATTTCGCCGTCCATCTCTGCGAGTATGAGTGCTCCTCCAGTCAAGACGCGGTGAACTATGTACGGACCTTGCCAGTTTGGTGCGAACTTTCCCTTGGCCTCATCTTGATTTGGGAAGATCCGCTTCAAGACTAATTGCCCGGGCGAGAAGTATCTCGGTCTGACCTTTTTGTTGAATGCTCGGGCCATCCTGTTCTGGTAAAGTTGCCCGTGACAGATGGCGTTGATTCTTCTTCCATCGATCAGTGCTAGTTGCTCAAACCTGCTTTGTACCCATTCGGCGTCGCTCACTTCTGCTTCTTGAATTATCCTCAAAGATGGTATCTCGACTTCTGCAGGAATCACTGCTTCGTTCCCATAGACCAAGAAGTACGGGGTTGCCCCAGTGGAAGTCCGGATGGTGGTGCGATATCCCAATAATGCAAATGGTAACTTCTCGTGCCATTGTCTGTGATTGTCAATCATTTTCCGCAATATCCTTTTGATGTTTTTGTTCGCGGCTTCTACCGCTCCATTCATCTGTGGCCTGTATGCAGTGGAGTTTCGATGGTTGATCTTGAATCGGTCACAAGTTTCCATCATCAGATTGCTATTGAGGTTAGCTCCGTTGTCAGTGATGATCGTCTCAGGGACCCCGAACCGGCAAATGATGTTGTTTTTGATGAAATCATCAACAACTTTCTTAGTGACAGACTTGTGAGATGTAGCTTCGACCCACTTAGTGAAATAATCAATGGCCACAAGGATAAACCGGTGTCCATTCGAGGCTGCTGGCTCGATAGGACCAATGACATCCATGCCCCCAGCTGCGAATGGCCAGGGCGAACTAGTGACATGGAGTTCGTTGGGAAGAACTCGGATCATGTCTGCGTGAGTTTGGCACTGGTGGCATTTCTGAACATGGCGGATGCAATCAGTTTCCATTGTTAACCAAAAATAACCTGCTCTCAGGATTTTCTTTGCAAGGGTAAAGCCATTCATGTGTGGCCCACATGTTCCTGCATGAATCTCCTCCACAAGTCTGGATGCTTCTTTAGTTCCGACGCACCTTAGCAAACCCAAATCGGGAGTCCTCCTATATAGGATTTCTCCGTTTAAGAAGAATTGATTTGCTAGCCTCCTAATTGTACGCTTTTGGACTTTTGTTGCATCCTCTGGATAGCTGCCACTTTTCAAGTACCCTTGAATGTCATCATACCACGGTTTCTGATCCATTTCTTCCTCCACGTGAAAACAGTATGCAGGTTGTTCATGTAGATGAATGCGGATGGGATCGATGTAATTCTGATCTGGGTGCCGAATCATGGAAGATAGGGTGGCCAAGGCATCTGCAAATTCATTCTGAAGTCGCGGAACATGCTTGAATTCCACCTTAGTGAATCTTTTGCAGAGCTTTTGCACGCAATCCAAATATGGCAAAAGCTTTCGATTTTTCACCGCCCATTCACCCTGTGCCTGACGAATCACTAAGTCTGAGTCCCCAATTGCCAAAATCTCCTGCACGTCCAAATCAACTGCTAGTCGGAGGCCTAGGATGCAAGCCTCATATTCAGCCATGTTGTTGGAACAATGAAACCTGAGCTTTGCTGATGCTGGGTAGTGTTGGCCCGTAGGTGAGATCAATACGGCCCCAATGCCTGCTCCGTTGAAGTTTTTGGCCCCGTCGAAGAACATCCTCCACCCATCATATTCTTCAAAGATATCTTCTCCTACGAAAGCTACTTCCTCATCATGAAAATAAGTCTTCAGAGGCCTGTACTCTTCGTCTACGGGGTTTTCTGCCAGATGATCAGCCAGTGCTTGTGCCTTCACCGCTTTTTGTGTGACGTAAACTATGTCGAATTCACTCAATAATATCTGCCATTTAGCCAACTTACCCGTGGGCATGGGTTTCTGAAAGATGTATTTCAGAGGATCCATCCTTGAGATCAGATACGTCGTGTGTGCTGAGAGATAATGTCGCAACTTCTAGGCCACCCAAGTCAAAGCACAACAAGTACGCTCAAGCAAAGAATACCGAGCCTCATATGGTGTAAATTTCTTACTCATGTAGTAGATCGCCTGCTCCTTCCTTCCTGTTTCATCATGTTGTCCCAAGACACACCCGAATGCCTGATCCATGACCGATAAGTATAGTAGCAAAGGTCGACCTGCCTCAGGGGGAACCAGGACTGGAGGATTGGATAAATAGTCTTTAATTTTATCAAATGCTTCTTGACATTCTGGAGTCCATTTGATAGCAGCGTCCTTCTTTAGTAGCTTGAGGATTGGTTCACAAATGACGGTAGATTGGGCTATGAAGCGACTGATATAGTTGAGTCTACCCAAGAAGCTCATCACCTCTTTCTTGCTCTTTGGAGGGGGAAGTTCCCGAATAGCCTTTATTTTTGTTGGATCCAGCTCTATACCCCGGCGACTGACAATGAAACCCAATAATTTCCCGGCGGGGACCCCAAAAGCACACTTTGCAGGATTTAACTTCAAGTTGTACCTTCGTAGCCTGTCAAAGAATTTTTGAAGATCAATTAGATGGTCACACCCTTTCTTCGACTTGATGATGACATCGTCCACGTAAACCTCGATCTCTTTGTGGATCATGTCATGGAACAAAGTGGTCATGGCTCTCATGTAGGTGGCCCCAGCATTCTTTAGTCCGAATGGCATTACCTTGTAGTTGTAAACACCCCAGGGTGTGATGAAAGCCGTTTTCTCCGCGTCATCCCCATGCATCTTGATTTGATGATACCCAGCAAAACAATCCACAAATGACTGTGTTTCATGCTTAGCACAATTGTCTATCAGAATGTGAATGTTTGGGAGTGGAAAGTCATCCTTAGGGCTAGCCTTGTTGAGATCCCGGTAATCCACACAAACCCTGACCTTACCATCTTTCTTAGGTACGGGCACAATGTTGGCGAGCCATGTCGGATACTTGGTTACTTCCAGAATTCCGGCTTCCAACTGTTTGGATACTTCTTCCTTGATTTTAAGACTCAAATCAGGCTTGTATTTTCTGAGCTTCTGCTTTACTGGCGGGCAGGACGGATCGGTAGGCAATCGATGGGCCACTATTGAAGTGCTCAACCCTGTCATATCTGCATAGGACCAAGCAAAGACATCCTTGTTCTTTTTCAAGAATTGGACGTATTCCCTTTTCTTTTCCTCGGTCATGTGGACACTGACTCTTGTCTCCTGGATTGTTTCGTCATCACCCAAGTTCACTGTTTCTGTTTCTTCTAAGTTTGCTTTTGGCTTTTCCTCAAACTCTTTGACCTTTCTAGTAACTTCTTCACAATTTTCATCTGTTGTCTCTGTCTCAGCTATGTCGTGTTGGATAGTCTCATTATGTGCCACAATCTCAGTTTCAACATTATTAAAAGTAATTTTTCTGAAAGAAAACAACAAAATAAACATAAAATGACATCATCGTGAAATGGATGAAAGTTTTATTCATAATCAAAACTTGTCATGATAATGGCATAAGTAAAACATTAAAATCTTAATTAAGAGTCTCTATTTGAAAACATAATGAGTTGGTGACAATTTCATGTTTCTACCCAAGTGCCCGACGTGGTCTGGATGGTGCAGTGGTCCAGCTGCTGATGACGATCCCTGTGATCTCCTCCTGCGTTGGGGCTCTTTCCTCCTCCTCGTTGATTACGGCATTGCAACTTTCTTCCTCTGCTTCTGAAAGGGACAAACCTTGCAATCCATTCAACAAGTCATCAATACCATCATCCCGGAATCCGGCGGATTGGAAAGTCTGGCTCAACAATGGCAAGGGGCTTGGCAAAGGATAATAACACCCCTCTGGGAGTGGTTCCCAATCCAAATACTCTTCTATAGTATAAGTGTATCCCAAGCCAAATGTGGTTGAGTGATGTGAAGGCTTTATAGGCTCGATGATCCCTTGTAGTCTGGCTCCTAATCCCCTTCCTGGTTCATAACCTGAGTTCAGCATCACGTTCATCACATCCATCACCCCCGCCTCTTCTTCTTCTGTGCCCGCTTCTAGTGTCTCTCCTTTTGCCCTAGAAAGAAAGTCTTCTGTGATGAACAGGTTTCTCATACTTTCTAGCAATTCCTCTTCTTCCCTCTCTAGGTCGCTCTTGAGAAAACCCGCGGATTGGAAGTTCAGATATAATGATGGGATAGGACGTTCCAACCTTTCTCTCTTCATGGGTATTTCTCCTTCATACCCCAAACCCATAGTATCATTTTTGAAAGGAAGAGAGATTGGGTCGGGAATGCCTTGGAGTGTGGCTCCCAATCCTTTGCCTGGCTCGTAGCCTAGCCACAACATCATGCTCAGGACCTTCTGATTGTACCATGGCGTTGATTCGATGCCTCCCACCAACTCCACGGTGTGGAACATTCCTCCATCCATACAGCCCTGTCCTTCAACAGCATAGACGGGGTGTCCCTTCTCCCCATGCACTACCACTTCTTCATGCTCCCATTCGAACTTCAGGCATTGATGTAAGGTGGATGGCACTGCCCCGGCCATGTGAATCCACGGGCGCCCCAACAATAAATTGTAGGAAGCTGGGATGTCCAATACCTGGAATGCAATGGGGAAGGTGGCCGGACCAATGGTCATGTCCAAAGTGATCTCCCCTATCGTGTCCCTTTGGGATCCGTCAAAGGCTTTTACGTTCATCTGGTAATTCTGAATCCTTGCCAAATCCACGCCTAACCTTGTGATAGTGCTGAGTGGACAAATATTTAATCCAGAACCCGGATCGACCAATGCCTTAGTAATCAACCTGTCCTGGTATCTGGTGGTGATGTAAAGAGCTCGATTGTGAGTGGTACCTTCAATCGGGAGTTCATCTTCGTGGAAGGATATCTTATAAGCTTCAAATACCTGCCCCACCATGTGGGCCATCTCTCCTTCAGTGATGTTGGGCGGAACATAAGCCTCACTTAACACCCTCATCAACGCCTTCTGGTGAGGCTCTGAAGTCTGCAAGAGGGACAAGATGGAGACCTGAGAGGATCCCTTACTCAACTGACCTGTGGCGGGGTGCCCCTTGGCCTGTATCCTTTTCCACTCCCCGTCTTCTTCCACTTCTATTATAGGAGGCTTAGTCCTGCTTGAGCTACCTTGTGTCATGTATTTGGGAGTATCTGTCTGTTCGGAGTTGGTTGCCCCCTGGATAACATCGTTCTCTTCCACCACTGCTTTTCCCTTGTCATAGCTCCAGGGAACAGCGTGTGTGTCGAAGCTTTGCTGAGGAGCCATTGTGACCGCAAAAGGGAGTTTTGGCGCGGCAATTTCCACTTCAAACGGTCTGCGCCCTTGTACCACAAAAGGTGTTTGAGTTATCACTGCCACTAACTCATTTTGCTCTATCAACCATATGGGCCCTGGTGCACCTGTTGATTCTTCTACTTCCAACATATTTACCTGATGATTAGGAAGTGGGTTGTTGGACACATTAGGCGCGGGTTCTTTGAGCTGTATGGTTTTGGTGTCTATAAGTTTTTGGATTTTATCTCGTAGGGATCGGCAGACCTCAGTGGTATGTCCTTTCATTCCAGAATGATAGGCGCATACCTTGTTGGGGTCGTACCATTTGGCTTGGGTGTCAACGGGTAGAGCTGGGATTGGGGTTATGTACCCAGCTGTTTTTAATCTTTCATAAAGCTGGGCGATAGGTTCGGCCAAAGGGGTATAGGATTTTGTGGGTCTTCTTTCGAAATTGGGACGGTTTCTGTAATTTGGTTGTCGAGGAGATAGTGGTGGTGGTGAAGGAGTTTGATAGTAAGCTGGTGGGGTGTGGTAGACGGGGTACGTTGGTTGTTGGTATTGTGGAGGTGGAGCTTGGTAAGGGGTATATGCTGGGTAAGGAGAGTAAGGCATAGGATAGGGTGATGTGGGATAGTGAGGGAGGGGTGAGATTGGGGTTTGTGGTTTAATAGGGCTTTTGTGCGCCAACATGACCGCACCCACTTCCTTTTTCTTTCTGTTCTCGGGCAAGCTTCCTGATTGTAGCGCCTTGTTGGTAGCCTGTAGTGCTTCCAAATTGATGATGGTACCATTTTTGATACCTTCTTCTATTCTCTCTCCCGGTTTGATAATGTCGGCGAAACTCTTCTCTGCGACCAACATCATCCTGTCGTAATATTGGGGCTCCTGTGCCCTAATAAAATAGTCCTTCATCTGGGACTCATCCATGGGAGGCCTGGCTCTGGCAGCCTCAGACCTCCATCTGACGGCATAATCTCTGAAAGTCTCCCCAGGCTTTTTCTTCAAGTTTTGGATGTAGAACCAATCGGGTGCATTCTCCGTGTTGAACCCAAATCGGTCCATGAAGTCTGAGGCCATATCTACCCAACTCGACCATTTTCGGGCATCTTGGTCGATGTACCACGTAAGAGCTTCACCAGTAAGACTTCTCATGAACAATTTCATCCTGATTCTTTCATCTCTCCCCACCCCAGCGAGCTTGTCGCAGTACATGCGTAGGTGGGCTTTAGGATCTCCGATGCCATTGAACAATTCAAATTTGGGAGGTTTATATCCCTCTGGCAGCTCCACGTCAGGATGTATACATAAGTCTTCATAACTCAACCCAACCACCTGTTTGCTAGACTCGACTTGCTGTAAGCGATTGGTGAGGCTGTCCAGTTTCTCGGCCATGGACTTAATCAGCGCATCCTTTTGGGAGGATTCTGATTCATGGTATTCGTGGGTATAGGGAGCAGTTTCCACGAATATTGGATTCTGGTAGTAATTTCCTGGCGCTTGGGTATATGGGGTATTAACGGTAGGTTTGGGAGGCATATTTAGGATGGGGCTAGTATTTAGAGGGTGTAGGGTTGGCTCGGAAGGGCCTGCATGGTGCGGATTTTGGAAGTGGTAATTTGGAGGTTGAGTATTTGTGGGTGGTAAGCTAGTGGGGTTAGGTTGTTTCTGAGGAGTAGGTTGTGTAACTGGCAATGTGGTTTGAGTAGTATTGACTTGTTCCTCCATGTTGTCCCCAAAAGGGGTGCCGAGAGAAATTGACAGCCTAGCCAAGCTTCGCATGCTAGCCATTTCCTCTTCTAGTTCCAAAATCTTCCTCTCTAATCTTAGGACCAAATCAGTGGAATGAGCCCCCTTGTCGGAGTTCTCGTTGCTACTGTTGTCATCGGCCATTTTACCCTTCTTCTTGTTCGGATTTTGGAGTGGCGGAGGAGGAGGAGGAGCCCCTTTGGATCTAGTGTAGTAGGCCAGAATGTACGGACAGATCAACCCTGGGAAAAGGGAGACAAAACAACAAAACAAACAAGTCAGTTAGAGGTTAGTGTAATAATAATAATAAGCATGTAATTCAACAAAATAATCGTCCTAAAATGCAAGGGACCTCATTGAGCCAGAGGTAGGCCTAATACGACAAGCAAGTGATTCGCGATACTTAATTCAAGCCATAATTTGTGAATTTGGAGTTTAGAGTTAGCATAGATAAAGACGATAAAATTCTTATTATTTTATTCAGAAAATTAAACTAATACATCATAGTAGATTTGCATTAAGTAAAAGCCTAAGGGGTGCAAGGATAACATGGGGGGAAATAACTAAAACAGAACTAAAATCTTCAATCACGAAGCTCTCCATAAGTAGGGACGATCTGCTGTCTCATCTCTGGAGTGATGCCATAGTCTCTGTTGAGTAGGTCGCGAGCCCAAGCTTTCTCTTCCAAATCTTCGAAGCCCGGACGCCCACCATAATCAAGGTCCAACCTTTCAGCATCTTCTAAGATCCAAACATAATACTCTGGTGTGCAATAGGGGAGGGGGTCTTGGACTTCGACATCTATGGTCCTTTCCCATTTTCCCATTATGTCTTGGACTTGTGGAATTCCCTCTCCAAAGTCGGACTCCGATAATATCATGTTAGAGCGGAGTGGAATCATTTGGATCAATCCGAACTGACGAAGAACCCGTAGTGGAGCATATGGTTGCACCCCTTTGAGACCGATGAGTTCGATATAGTAGAGTTCATCACCTCTTACCTTGGCACGTTGGATGCGCAGCCAACTGTATTTCCATTAAATCTGATACCCGGAGAGTTCTTTCAAAAAGGCATACCATTCCCCTACTTCTCGGGGAGCGTTGAATCTATTAGTTCTCCTTACATGAGTCTGAATCTTGTTCCCCATCCCATCTAGACTGTCGAAAAAGGCTGGTCGTTTGTAGAAGTGTTCGATCGCCCATATTTGTAACAGTAGATTGCACCCTTCGAAGAACCTTTTCCCCCTAGCACATGCAGACAGTGCCCTTGTCATTTCTGTAACAATCATTGGCACCAGAGTTACGTTGGCATGATCTATCCCTCTGGCTAACGTTCGGACCACAGAACTCAAGGCAGTATCAATCTTGCCTCCTTCCCTAGGGAATACCACAGTGCCCAACAAAGCGAGGACGAAGGCATTGATGCGATACTTTTCCCATTTCTCAGCAGAGCAGGCGAATTCTTCATTGAAGTTTTTATGCCCATCCTTATGACCAAAACGGGAGTACAGGAAGTCCAGAGAGATCCAGTCAAAGTCAAGGGAAGTCAATTTCGGATTATGCCTTAATCCCAGAGATCTGAGGAATTTCCTGGCTGATATTTTGTGGGGAACAATCATACGTCGTCTGCGATAGCTTAGCTCGGTGAACCCACCAATTTCCTCTATGGTGGGGGTCAACTCAAAATCTTTGAATTTAAAGACTACTCTGGCAGGGTCCCAGAACCTTAATAGGGCCATGATCAAGTATCTGTTAGGGATGAGGAAGAGGAGGAAAGTCAATCCACCTAGTAACTGACGGACCTCCATTGCACGTTCTTGTTTAATACTATTCCACCATCCTCGGAGCTTGTGACTTACGCATACTACCATGCGAGTATTGGCGAAATTTGGACAAGCCATGGGAGATCTGCACACAAAAAACAAGGGAAATGCTCTAAACTCCATTTTACACATTTAGGCTTGAATTAATTTATCGTGTTTCACATAGACACATAATATGAAATTTTCGTCTATAGGGTGATTGGACCCTTTAGACTTAGATATGGTGGCTACTAACGTAGGTTGACCCCGGGGATCAAACTACCTAAGGCTTATGCATGCATGACCTAATTTTAGGGGTGGATAAAGCTCTATCTTATGTTTTCTATAGGAGTGGGCTTAGACACAAACTTGATATCCTATGTGAGAAGGCGCGTGGTCCCACGGTAGCAAAACTATCCGCTTACACCACGCTTATGCCATCTCTCTAGACACTGGTTTGAAAAGAGATTGTGAGAAGCGCAAAGGCACAACATCACGAGAAAAAAAAAAGAGGGTCCCAAGTGGGAGAAAGTATGAGCGGAATGCCAGTTTATATGTAAGCATAAACAATTAGCAGTTATAACATTTAAGCAAGTAATTAAGTAAATAAAAGGGGAAGGGAACAAGACTAAATAAAAGGGAAGGGGGGATAGTAGGGTGTTAGGGGGGTAAGGAAGGGGAGTTAGCGGGATAGGGGGGATGTTAGAGGAAGGGGGTGTTAGAGGGATAAGGAGGGGAGTTAGAGGGATAAGGAAGGGAGTTAGAGGGATAAGGGGATGTTAGAGGGATAAGGGGGGGAAGTTAGAGGGATAGGGGATGTTAGAGGGATAAGGAGGGGAGTTAGAGGGATAAGGGGATGTTAGAGGGATAAGGGGGGGAGATATAAAGGGGAGCATAATAAAAACATGCAATTAAGAGAGCATTAGTAGAGATAAAATAACCCACATAAGAATTCGGACACGTAATGGTAAGAGCCTAGTCCCCAGCGGAGTCGCCATTCTGTCGCGCCCTATTTTTCCTCGCGGAGAAATAGGAACCTGGACGACGTCGTGGCAATGACTCTTTTGGGATTTTTAATCTTTAGAGTCGCCACCTAATGAATTAAGGTGCATTAGGACACCATTCTAGCCTAAGGGTCAAAGGTCAACCAGAGAGGGGGTTCGGGCTCAAATTACCTCGAAGGGAAGGTGTTAAGCACCCTTCAAGGTCCGCAAAAGGCGGGTCCCGACCGTGTCTCGTGTTTATTGAGTGGGGGGGTGCAAACACAAATAGGGTCTCTTTATATTTTAACAAATCTAAATTAATGCTATGTGACGAAAGTTGATCAAATAATGAATAATAAATGAATTAAACTGAGTGGGTTATTTAAAGTCTCGGATCAGACGCACTTGGTTTTATTACCAAGCCCCAGGACGAAAGCCAAGGGTTTCATCCTATTGGGGTTAAGCGTATATCATCCTTTCCGAGTCCTAACTACCCCTACCCCCCCCTCCTAAGTTTTATTAATTAGTAACTTACGCGCGTACTAAAAAAAAAGGGAAAAATCTAACGCGCCTAATATGTCTAGCGCCCCTCCTAATGTCCAAGAGGCATTGGACTCCTATTTTGGTAAGGTACTAGACTCGAAAGGAATATATGTTTCCTAAGGACCCGCGTCAACACAAAAAAAAAAAAAAAACAAACAAGCCAAATTGACAAGAAAGTCTCAAGTAGCCTCCAAACTAAAAAAAAAAATGCTAAATCGAATCTAGATAATGCGTAGCATGCAAGGGGTATCAACAACATGATTTGCATAGAGCTATTCAATTACAGATGCATCAGATAATATGCCAACTATATATGCGTGCCTAGTTATAATTCTACTTCATAACCAGTTAAAATTTTATAAGCATGATGTTGGCAAGCATAAACCCTTTAAAAGGCAACTTTGATCCCTATAGGCATGATTTCTAGCATAGAGAAAAATTAAAGGAAAACAATCTTTAATCCCTATAGGCATGATTTCTAACATAGAGAAAAATTAAAGGAAAACAATCTTTAATCCCTATAGGCATGATTTCTAACATAGAGAAAAATTAAAAGAAGGCAAATTTTTAATCCCTATAGGCATGATTTCTAGCATAGGGAAAAATTAAAAGAAGGCAAATTTTTTAATCCCTATAGGCATGATTTCTAGCATAGAGAAAAATTAAAAGAAGGCAAATTTTAATCCCTATGGGCATTATTTCTAGCATAGAGAAAAATTAAAGGAGAACAATTTTTAATCCCTATAGGCATGATTTCTAGCATAGAGAAAAATTAAAGGAAAACAAATTTTTAATCCCTATAGGCATGATTTCTAACATAGAGAAAAATTAAAAGAAGGCAAATTTTTAATCCCTATAGGCATGATTTCTAGCATAGAGAAAAATTAAAAGAAGGCAGATTTTTAATCCCTATAGGCATGATTTCTACAAAATAATATTTAAACATGTTTTTAAACAAAATCCTATAAGCATGATCTCTAAAAAATATAAAATCTTATAAACATAAACTCCTAACATGACGAACAACTTAAGGGTCTAATTGTCGTGTGAGAATAAAATATTAAAAGACACAATTTTCTATCAATAACCTAAGACACAATCAAACCAATAACTCCAGCATAAAAGGACAAATACTTAAGAAACTCAAAGTGTATGACTTCTACTAACATAATAAAAACAACATGAATTTTATCTGGACAAATTTTTAAATTAATAGATAAATCCTAAACATAGTATCTAAAACATGATATTATCAAACAAACTAGGCATAACATCTATAATTTCATTTTATCTTATTGTAAAGCAAAATAAAAGAAAAGGTTTGTTGAGCATGCCCTTTTTATTGATTATTATTATTTTTTTTTTATTTCAGGTCCTAGATCGAGATTTGCCTATGTGAGTTTCGCGAGCAGATGACAAAGAAAACCGATAACATGATCATTCCCCTCTCCCTTTTTACTATATCCCCCATTTACAGTTTTCATTACATCATAACAAGAAAAGAATAACGATTAAGCGAAATTTGAAATAAGTCTTCTAGGTCCACCGAGTCCGTCTTATTCCCCAAGCTACTCTTTCCGCCATGATAGAAAATCTGCAACACTATGAAAACAACACTAGCAGCATCGGATAAAAAAAATGTAATAAACTTACCAACCTGAGAGAGGGAAAAGGAAAATCAGACAAGTCCTTCCACCGGAGAGAAAGCAATATAGAAAACAAGAAAAATATTTTTTAGAGCGTATGAGAGTTCTTTTTTTTTTTTGGTCACCCCCAATTTTCTCTGCCGAAAGTGTTTGGGGGTACTCCTTTTTATAATAGAGAAAAAAGACCAAGAAGGAAAAGAATATGGTAGGCAATTTAAGCTTGCCAAAAATACTCAATCAGTTCATAATTTACCACAATATACCAAATACGGGTCAATCAATTGACCAAATAAAATCAGTTGTCCAAATAACAAGGGACTAATTATGGACCAATAAGAAGGTTACCATTAAAACAAAATCAGACTAACATAAAAAGGGACAGAAAATTTCTATTTTCCTTATTCAACTCTTCCCATTTTCAGCAGTTAATTTGTCATAAATAATATATATATATATTTTTTTTAACAAATCCAGCCTCAATGACTCAATCACAAAATACTAATGCCAGATTTCTTGGAGAGAAAGAAAATCCATCCAAGTAATGCCTAAATCACGCACCCAAATCAGACAAACTTTTACGTCACCACAACATTATACAAAAATTAGTGCCAGATTTTGGGTAAAAATCCGTCACAATAATAACCAAGTCACATAGCCATAATCAGACAAAACTTCACAATATTATGTATACGTCTAATCGGGATTTCGCCCGCCATTAAGATAATCTTAGATGCTAATAATGAATGTCAACAAGATAACACAAAATAAACAAAAAAAATAAACAATAACATAAAAAAAATCAAACCAGACTTGTCTTGATCTTGACAAAATGTTGTTGCATGGGGAATCTTCCGGCAGAGATGGAGAGGGGAGAGACTGCCGCGAGGGGCGGCTGCAGGGGCTGTTTGGTGGCTGCCGGAGGTTGCGGACGGAGGAGAGGGGTGGCGGCACGGCGCCGCTTGGGGCTGGCAGCGGCGGGGCTGCCATGGTTTTGGTGGTGGCGTATGGGGCTGTGGGGGGTTGCGGGCGAGAGGGAGAAGCGTGAGAGAGGGAGAGAGAGGAGGAGAAGACGGAATGGAGGGAGAGAGGTGAGGCGGCTGCCATGGCCGCCGGTGGAGAAGGGGGCGGCTGAGGGTTTTAAAAAGGAAAGAAAAATTAGGGTTTGCTTTGGGGGAGTTTAAATAGAGGGACAATGGGTCGGTTCGGTTTGAATCCGGGTCGGATTCGGGCGACCCGAATTTAGAAAGTAGCCATAATTAAGAAAAAATAGCCTTGAATTAATAATTCGAATTTAAAAATTAGCCACCAGTTGTAAAAATAATTAAAAAATTGAGCCCTAAATTAGTAAATTGAATTTAAAATATTAGTCAGAATTGTAAAAGTTTTGAAAATTGAGCCACATATTAGTAAGTTGAGATTAAATACTAGTTTAAAAATCGTGGGAATTTAAAATTAGGCCAAAAATTGGTGAGTTAAATTTAAATATTAGTCAAACAATTGTAAAAGTTTAAAAAATTTGCGCCACCAATTGATACTTTGGGCTTAAAAAATTATTCCGAAGTGTAGGAATTTAAAATTGAGCCTCAAATTAGTAGATTGCATTTAAGTACTAGTCAAAAATTATAAAACTTTAAAATTGAGGCGCTAATTGGCTCAAATTGGATAAAAAAAATGTAAAATTTTAAAAATTTACACCTAAGTGGCTAGAATCGGAATAAATTCAAGTAATTTAGTCAAAATTAAAATAGCATTTCAAAGTTTTGGCCCAAAATTGACATGGTCTTTATTTAAAAGGTCACGACTTGAACCCAATATGGGTAAAACACGTAATTCGCCAAAATGCATTAAAATAATATTTTGGATGACGCGATTCGAAAAGAAACATGTCTAATAACGGATTATGCGTAGTTTATTATTATTATTATTATTATTATTATTATTATTATTATTATTATTATTATTATTATTTATTTTTTAGATAGTGACAAATATAGGCTGACAATCATTTTTTTTCAATACAAATTTAAGAATAAATAAAACGTAAAATACGTCAAGGGTCGGTCAAAATCGGGTGTCAACAGGCAACACGTTCCTTGTGCAGAGTATCCTCTAGGTTAGAGATCTGGGAAAGCAGGGCACTTCGCTCCTGTGCAAACTCCTGAGGCGTGGTGGCTAATTCTGCACTCTTGGCATCCAAAGCAAGTTGAAATCTATGAAGAGGGGTGCTAGCACGCTGCATAGAAACAGGTAGAGCAGCATGGTTCACCTGTCCAAGCACATCCTTAGCCGTTTGCATGGTCCAAACTTGAACAGGAACAAAATATGCCTCAAAGATTTTATAGCCAAAAGCCATATGGGAGGGCGTGCCTATTTTTATCCTAATTAAGGACACCCTGCATATGTTAAGAACTAGGCTAGGCAGATTGATAGGAACGTTTGTATCTAACAGTTCATCAAAGTCAAATCAAAGAAATTGGCCTCACCGCCTCAGACCTTCTTTCCTTTTGAGGAATGAGGACCTTGTGCACCACATCAAAGTACAACCTATAAAGAGAGGATATTTCTCTATGCAAGACACGCCTGTGCTGAGCCAAGGTAGGATGACCTAAGAACTTTCTTGAAATTTCAAGAGCTGAGGCCATTTATGGTGAACATATTGATCCCAACCCTCATTAGAAACCCCCAAAATTCTCCCAATATACTGAGCACGAAGATGAATGGATTTTCCTCGAACAGTAGTGATGAATACAGAGTCACGCACTAACTCCGTTCCATAAAACTCATACATCTCAGGTTTAGCAAATTTCCTCTGAGTATCACCCAAGAGAAACAAGTCACACCAGCCCTGAAACTCTAACTTAGACAAAAGAATTCTCATATCAGACCCACCAAAACCCCGTAATGACACGGCCCCGGATGAGGGAGCGTTTTTGGAAGTGAACGGAGGAGAGGAAGTTTGGATCAGTGTTGTCAACAGTAAGTTGATCACGATCACTCTCAGTTTCAGAATCATCTAAGGGACTAGGTTGAGGGACTTGTTTCTATCTGCTTGATGAGACCCTAGACCTAGGGGGAGTCTTAGTGGTGGAGGAAGTAGAGGGTTTTGCTGGAAGAGGGAGCTATTGACACCCAATTTTGATCCACCTCAACCCTTTTTTTATTATTTTAAAAAATATTTTTTGTATAAGTTTATATTTTAATTTTTACCCGAAAATTTGTATATTTTTCGCATTCATAATTTACAAAATAATAATAATAATAATAATAATAATAATAATAATAATTATTATTATTATTATTATTATTATTATTATTATTATTTATTCACCTTTAACATTTATCTTTTATGTTATTTTATAAATGTTTGCATGAAAATTTTACAAGTTCTTATTTCATCGTAAATAACATGGATTTATTTTATTTTGTAATAAGTATAATTATTACGTAGTAATTTAGTAGCTATTCATATTATGATAGAATTTTATTTAGTCCCAACTATATTCAAATTTCAAAATTTTAAACATGACCAAATCTTTTCATATTTGGAAGAATTCTCCTCAATTTATTTTCCTTTCATATGTAGAATATTATCTTTCCAAAAATCACTTCATAATTACTATTTTTTGGCAAATATTACTCACCATCTTTTTATTCCTTTTCCAGGTTCTTACTCCGCCCCCCAACGTCTCTCTTCTTCTCATTGCTTCCAGGACTTGGGCTTTCTCCTCCACAAAAAATGGTCATGGAATAGTCTCAAAAGGTCTATTATCATCGTCATCAAATTCCATTGAAACCCGCTACCAATAATTCATATAACTATCGCTACACTATCATTCCATCGCGGAGAGTTTCGGCACTCTCCATCACTGCTTCTCTGCATCATTTCAGAAGCACCAAAAATACATGCACATGGGAATATCACTGGTTCTTGTTGTACATAATATATCCATGCTCAAAGTTTTTCGGGTTTTTTGCTAAACGAGAACATCTTGATTAAAAGGTCCTTTTCTTTTTCCTTATCACTGCTTCAAGTGGGTTTATTTGTCTTCTCCTTTGTTTATTAGATATATTTATCAGTGAGCTTGACATTGATTTTATTTTTATATTATAATGATAACTTATAGCACTTTTATATTATTGTTTATTTCCTTCACTTGAATCCCTATTTTAGCATTGCTTTGTAAAAAAATAAAATACATCATATAGTTAAGCATATAAGCATAAGTTAAATGAAAATAGATAGGAATTATTTTTTCTTTCTTTCGAGACCAACTTCACGTTGATATTTTAGGTGTTCATATATTTGAATGTTTCAATCACTTTATTATTTAGATTTACATTGATATAGATACTCATTAGTAGATTAAATGTTATTCTTTTATAAGTTTGTATATTGAGGTGTTAGAATTTATGGATGGTTTAGATAATGGACTGCGTATTTTGAGTTATAAAATAATATATTTCGGAATTGGATGAATCTAAGACCTGAAGCCGTTATTAATCGTGAGAAATATAAAGATGAGATACAAATTTATTTCAACTCTCTTGTCGATCTTTTTCCTTTGCTATTTGATTACTTTGATCAGGATCCATTACTACTTAATCATGTGTATTTTTTATTAGTTAATTATTATTGAAAATAGACATACTCTCACTCGTTTGATTTTTCTTCACATGTACACTACCGTGAGATGACATCGTTCGGAGTTTAACTACACAAGTGGAAAATCAACACGCGAAGATAAGCTCAGGTTGAATCGTCACCCCAGAGAGGACTAGGTACGTTTTGGACATGATGAAAAGGCAAGCTATAGCTGACTTCTTGTATGAAGCGCACATATAGCTTTATAAAAATTAAAGCAACCACCTTTTTAAAAATCTAAAAGACTAGATAACTGTTCAATGAAATTCTTCGCTCATTCCCATTCGTAAAAAGGATGTGGTTAAATACTTGAAATATTTCTTACAATCTAAACACCTGAAGTTGAATATGATTTTTTTTAAAATGTTGAAATATTTTATAATTATTTTTATCTTGTCTTAAAGAATTTAAAAAGGTTGATCCTGAAAAATTGAAATAAAGGGAGTGACATCGCATTGGGCCCTTTTTAGCTTCGCCATATACTGATCCCACTCTCTCTCTTAATTTTAACTTTGTGTGTTATCGAGTTATTTAAATTCCTATGTTGCACGATATATTTTAAGCGTTTGATTTAAAAGTGATCAGGTTAGTTCTTAATTCTGTACTTTTCATCATTACTTTTATTTTTACTTTTGGATTGGTTTTTTCTTTTATTCGTATTATTCAACTACCTTAAGTATTCTATGAGAAGCAACCAGGTCAGTCTCTTCTTCTTTTGTCATTAATATTATCTATTTTTGTTTTATCTAGCAGCTTGAAAATATGTTTTTCTTGGTTGAATTAATAGAGTTTTATGACTTGAGTATTTTTGTATCTTATATATTGTCATACATGTTAGAAACCTCATATCTAAACTTGACTTTAAATGTCATTTTGTTTGGAACATAGATTTGATAATTGATAACTTTTTAAATTTTAAATGATATATGTTTTTTAACTGTGGTAATTAATGAGATGTGTGCGATTATTTTTAAGTATAGAATAAAATATTTTCCTTCATTTTTTGTTTTATTTAATTTACTTAGTTATTACCTTTCTTGTAATTGTCTTATTATATATATTGCAAGTAACTTTATCACTTTAGAATGTTATAGGAATGAGTTTTTTATACTAAACATGAATCTGTTTTTTTTTTATTCTGATTATAAATAGAAAACTTTTATGTGTTTAGTACTTTATATTTAGCCTAAAAATTCTATTATTTCATTGACCTTGCTTGTAATGTTTCACCCCCCACATAAAATGCGAGATACGTTCGGGACGCGCCTTTGCGGACCTCGAAGGGTGCCTAACACCTTCCCTTCAAGGTAACTAGAACCCTTACCCGATCTCTGGTTGACTTGACCTTAGGCTTAGGCTTGGACTTAGACTTAGCATGGTATCCTAATGCACCTGAATTCATTAGGTGACGACTCTTTAATATTCAAAATCCCAAAAGAGTTGTTTGCCACGACGTCGTCCAAGTTCCCATCTTTTCGCGAGAAAAAATGGGGCGCGACAGGAACAGGATGAGTTCGAGGAATCATATACTTACGCATATTCCTCGGAACTTGGCTCAATAAAGATCTCCCTGGGAGGAGGAAGAACCAGGGGTTACCCTTTTTGTTTCTTGCTCTGATGTAGAGCTTGTTGAAGAGTAGCCTCGTCTTGGCGCTCGCGGTTCCTTGTTTTAGGCGCCCTTGAGGAACTAGATGTGGGTACCCATTCAGGAGAAGGAAAATTATCGGAGACTTCGATGGGTTCACTTGTAATTTTCCTTAGACGACGTCTTACTGGCTTAGGAGGAGGAGCATCAGGGGTGGGAGCATTAACAGGAATTGATTGAATATAGTTAATTATATTCAATCCTTCAGAAGAAGAAGCCCAGGGGGATGATGGGTTCGTAGAGAATTGAGAAAAGCTATTTTGAAACGACCCCCATTCAGCAAAGTCAGAGAGATTGAATGGCAAGGGAGTTGGCAAGTATTCTAACATGTCAAATGTGAAAAGAAAGATGCTCAAAGCTAAAATATTCTAACATGTAAAATGTTACAAATTTAACTTGCTTTCTTGAATGGAATAAAGGCACCAGTTGAAAAATTGCACAAGGAAATACTTTGAATGGATGGATTTATAGATTCTTTAACTCTGGGACCAACTGAAAAGAATCTTTTTATGTTCTGAGGAAGTTGTGGACTACCTTTATATTTGGTGTAATAAGAAAGTGCTCTTTAAGTTAGTCTTAACTGAAATTATTTAATTTCGAGTGTACATGAGTAAAGTTAAATAAATAGATACACACGTCCTTTTGTGACATAATACATGTAGAATGCTAGATAAGATGTGAATTGTCATGTGGGACGCCAGGTAGAATATCTGTATTTACTTGTTCAATTTTATACTAGTTTAAGTGTCTACTCTTATATACTCAAAGTTGGAGGGTATAAATGTCCGTTGAAACCAAGAAAAAGAGAATTATATGTACTATGTCTTTTTATTTTTCTCATTGTTTTTGGCAACATTAGTGATAATTTATCAAGAATGGTGAAACTTCCACTTAATTTATCCATTGCTAGATTCCTCTCCATTTTTTCCCCAAGTTCTTGCTCAGACAAGATAATATACAAACTTTCAGATCTCTTTTTGTTATTTCATATCTTTACTTCATCTACTTTTGTACGTATGAAGTCGATACTTATTCTTTATTTGTAACATTAAACGTAAAGAGTCAAAGGTTTATGCATGTCAAAGTTTGATTTTTCATCCCACAAGAATGTGAGTGGTTCCGTGCCAAACTCCTACTACTACTCTGCCTAATAGCCTAGCCTCAACGTTTAACTTAACAAGAACTTAAGCTTATGCTGATGTTTCATGTATCATCATCATACCTCTCTATAACAACGTAGTTATAAAATGGAAAATCTTAGATATTCTGTTTGGAGTAAGGATTGATCAGGAACGATTTCCTCTTATTCTCTGAAGCATCAAGATGAATAGTAGACATGTATATTTGTAAGTAATCGTGACACAATAGGAAACAGGGGATGATCCACAAGGGGAAATTCATGTATCAACAACGTATAAGAGCTAAAATCCAAATGAATCATGTTGTATCATATATATAATGAATATATGTTTTACATCATGTTCAAAAATTCTAATAATTACCCAAACGAAGCTGTAATGCTCCGTAGACAATCAAAGTCAGCAGGTAAATATTCATAATCAAAATCTAGCAACTCTAATGAATTATTGCTCTGCAACTCTTCTCCTTGTAATGCCTCATAAAAACTAGTGGATTCCGATAGAGCTGCGGAGGATTGGTGTTGTGGATTGATGCACTCTAAATGCCTTACTCCTCCTCCTTGTAATGCATCATCATAACTAGTGAATTCCGATAGAGCCGCCGAGGATTGGTGCTGTAGATCGGTGCACTCTAAGTGCATTACTCCTCCTTTTAATGTATCATGATAACTAGTTGATTCCGCAACCACGGGGTTTTGGTGTTCCGGACCGTTGGTGCGTTGTTGAGAAGCCAAATTCTTTGGAGTTCTCTTCTTAATAGCACAGAACACATAATCTCTGCGATCATTGTCAAGAATCTTGGCAGAGAGTTCGTACTCCTTCATCAGCCAATGCCCATTTTGTCTATCATAACTCTTATTCACATAAGAGTTACTTTAATTAGAATTTTCATGATGGCAATTCATCCTTTTAGTTACTTTAACAGGTACAATTGTTCTAAAAAATGCTCAGAACCTGAACAAGTAACTGTTGTAGCTAAAGTGCCAACAAACGTGAAAAAGAGAAGATGATATTTAGTGATCCTAATTATTTGACAAATATTTAGTGACATTATCAACATTTAATCCACATTGGATCCTACTTATTGGTAAAAAAAAGGGTACATGCCTAAAATTTCATTTCTTTTAAAGGGCAGTCTTGAAACATTGCAAAATCTTTCCATATTTCTAACATTCCGTGCCCAATCAAACTACATCACATAAAATGGAATGGAGGAAGTACAATTTATGCATTATCCAACAGCATAACTCCCAAAACAAGGTATAAGTATTATCCAACAAGCAGCACTCAGCCAACTTGATTCCTTGTATGCAACCCAAACCTGAAAAAAAACAGTGTAACTCATCTACGACCAAAATCACGCGAAAAATCCTAACTGATGATTTTGACATACAATGCAGCAACTGGTCCTAGACTAAGATAAGATACCTAAGCCAACTATTACTGTATTACCCAAGGGTACGGTATGTTGCTGCATGCCCCAGCCATACATAGCATCATATTTTACAAACTTTGGACTTCCTTATCAAGCTATAGACAGAAGAATCTTCAAATACCGGTAAGATTAAGAGCTAAGGTAGCTAAACAAAGGAGAATCTTAGTGGCTCAGTTGGTTAACTACCTGAACTTTCATCTTGTTGGTGTGCGTTCGAATTCCCACCTTGTAATTCCCTCCCCCATTTCCCCTTCCTTGACCCCCTAAATTTTTTAATTTGAAAAAAAGGTAGCTAAAAGGTGAAAAGCTTACCGAGAGAGCCACAACATTTACATAGAAATCAATTACTGTTGCTGTCAGCCACCTGCACATACATTGACTTTTTAAATTGCATGTCCAAGTAAGATTAATACCAAGCACAAGTTTATACTCGGCTGATATATGAGGATGCATATGCATCACATCAGCACAAACTCATGAAGTTTGTTTTCAGAAGAAACTTCATAACAAATTTGCAAATGACAGACTGCAGTTCTTTGGCCAAGAAGACGACAATTTTCTAGGGCATGTCATAAACCAGAATAGAGATACGAAATGCTGATAATTTTCCTGAATCTCGGCCCTAAAAACGCCCTATACATATAGTGAATCCATGTATTGGAAGAAAGAGTTCATTTCAAATTTCAAAAGTATTCCTTTGGTTAGACTTTACAAACCAAACAAGAGGATAATTAATACAAAAATTCTGATTGAAATTTAGCATCAGAGAAGCATGTCCCATCCTATTTTAGGGTTTGGAATACCATATTATCTGTCATATGTCACACTGAAGGTAGTATCATGTTATGCAGGAAAAAGTTATAAAGCTCACCGTAGATCAGTCTAGTCATATGTTTTGATATTTTAAGTTTACACGGTAAGAAACAAATAAGGATTAAATGATTAGCAGGTAAAAAACCATCAATAATCCTTGGTCATGCAAAATGAGTAAGGCAATATTATTAGATAAAATTTTGTACATTTTGAGAGCACATGCCATTTTCAGTAAGCTTATCCCAACCTCTGAATCAATGTAATACAGATATTCTCTCATTTAGGAACTCATTCTGGGAGGACATAAAGTTCCTTAAGTACATAAATGCTGATATGACATTGAATAAATAAAAAAGGAAGTTCTCCAGAATAGCACAAACTTTTCCAGTTAAGAGAGGTTTATGCCACTTCCCCATGAAGTGCATCAATTTAGAAAGCAGCAGAAAGGAGATCTAAGTATAGTTCAAAACAAGGGAAAAAAAAATAACTTGCAAGTACTAAGTTCTCCCTCAATGCTAATATCCTCCAATCGGTAGCAGAGTCTCCATTTGACCAGAAAAAGCAAGGTTGATGGTATCTGTTAAAATAGGAATAAATAAACAAACAAATAACTTATGGAGTAAAAACATCTCTGCGAAATGGAGAACCATCAGTTACAATGGAGTAAATCAATGTCCCTAGCATCAGACAGCTCAAAGCAGGAAACAGAATTCTTGCAGTTAAAAGATAACATTTCCTCTGTCGTTCCGTTTCAGTCCTAAATAACAATATCTCATCAGTTCATTATGAGTTAAGGTCATTTTCACAAAGAAAATTAACAAATATATCTGCCAGTAACGTAGCAATGATAAGGAAAGCTTCAAACTCCATGAACATTTTTACATTTTATTTTTTAAAGGAACATTATCTGTATCAACAGTTTTAGTACAATTGTTTTCTGCAAAGAGTAGATTATTAATACAGTTCATAAATACATGACCTGATAGTACACTGCATGGTCTTGTACAAAAGAAACAGCCACAATAAGGGTAACTAGAAAACACAGAGCATGATATGAATGATCCAACTTGCAGTTAGAAGCGCCATTGTTAATCCACTAAAAGATCTTGGATGACTGATATATTTAAGAAGCCAATATACTTAAGAAGTGATATGCATAATAGTACTTAATTTTGGAAGCTACAAGTTACATAATATGTACAGAGTAACAGAGAAAGCTAATGCTCGTGACCAAATAACAAAATAAAGACAATTCCAATTTAAATCGACCAAATTGAATCCGGTATATTTTTCACGTTCATAGGAGTGTGTTTATGTTTATGCTTTACGAATATGATTTTTTTTGGGGGCATTTCTAATAATATCCATCCTTGTTCCTATTTTAGCATTTTCTATTTCCGGAGTGTTAGCCCCGATTAGCAAAGGGCCGGAGAAACTTTCTACTTATGAGTCAGGTATAGAACCAATGGGTGATGCTTGGTTACAGTTTCGAATGCATTATTATCTGTATTTATAGAAGCTTTCATTTTCGTGCTTATCTTAATTATTGATTTAGTTTATGCATGACGAAAGAGGGCATTCGAACGGTCTTAGCTCGTGAATATTTAGACAATAAAAAGAAAAACGAAAAAAATAAGATTGAGACAGTTATGAATTCTATTCAGTTTCCTTTACTTGATTCAATCACCAAAAATTATCTCTTTAGCATATTGCTCATAAGAATACTTGTATTTTTTATTGTTAAGAAATAATCGGTGTTAGTTGTTTTTCCCAAATGAAATCCAAACATACCATACAATATGAGAATAATTACACATCTTAGAGAGCATTAAAGTCACACTTACCTTTAATCTAACTCTTGTAACAAAATGGAAGATGGAAGATATAACTAACATATAAACCAGGCACATATTTAAAGTATTCAACTGACAATTTCTCCTGCAAAAATGGAGGATGCAAATTTCATTGACTACCCTGTTTTTCTCCTATAATTGGAACTCCATTTTCCAAAATGGGAATGAAGCATTTGAACACTAGTCTTGTCCAAGACAAATGCAAAAGTTCCATTAGCCAAAGTGTGATATTTTACCTTCTTTGACTTCACCATTATAATTATATGATCAATGAAGAGTAAAACAATGAACAATGAACAAGAATATGCCAGACCCAGTACAGGCTATGTTACTAACATTGTCTTGACCTGTGAAGATATGTAATTTCATTTTTTTTAATTCTGAGAACCACGTTTTTCTAGATATTTTCACCGCATGCCTACTCTGAACAAAGCAATATGCATGATATGAAACTGAAGCAAAAACAACAAGAGCCAGCTCTTGTTGACAACAATTATTTATTACACTTGCAAATATATTCTCCAACTAAACACCAAATTTGTGCATGATATTTCAGCTTCACGAGCATCCTCTAACAGTTGGACATGCATACATGAAAATATATGAACTAAACATCATCTCCAATTGAAACTCTCACTTTTCCTTTTTCGGTTCTCCAACGAGAGAAATAAAAACAGAAATTATGAACGAAAAAAGAACTTTGTGCAAATACGTACTCACTTTCTCTGACGATGTAATAGGACAAAGTAAATTGGATCCTGTAAAGATTCCTGAGTTGAAAGCTTAAGAAACTGCAATACGATGTAGCCACATGTAGCAATACTGTAAAGGGAGTAAAGAGAATGTTATCCCCTTCCCTGAATATATTGTCACAAACTGACAAACATTTATGCATGATATTGATTGAACTTGGTGAAAGGCAATCACAACATGGCCTTCTGCCGCCATGCAAGGATTACACAAACAGAAAAAGAAGAAAACCAATATCTTATGCAATACTAGATGCCAAAAGATATCAAGGTAAATGTACAGTCATACAGAATTGGATATATGTAAAAACAAATGGTGCAGCGCACACAGAGGATATAGTAAGAGAATGTCGTCTTTGATAGACCTAGAATACATCAAATAAACCAGTCAATTGGTGTAACATGATGGTGATTGAAGGTGCTGAAACGGATGAGATAGACCTAAATTCACATGGAGGATATCGTCTGAAAGACCTAAAAAGATCTAGTAAATCATTGCAAATCTGAAAAAGGAACAATGTGGAAGTAGAGATCCAAATCAATAATACCAACTAATGTGCATTGGAGGCTTAATTTATGCTGTTAAACAAGTATTTTGTTCATAAGTGTGACATTTAGAGATTTTCTGAAACTTTGCCTTACAAGACAAACTTCTGGCTATATTGGGATGACGTGGGGAGAGAAATATGTAGAGGATTCAAATCGCCGACCTAGTTCAGTTTGAGGTATAGTATTGATTGATTGACTGGGTGTATCATCAAGGAAGTCATCTATATGCAAAGGGAATTCATGGAAGCGAACACAAAGATACAAATACATGGGAATATCAACCCTAAGACTGTAATGCCCATGGAAAAGACAAAACGAAAATGGGAACTTAACCTTTAGCTATTCAGGTAGAAAGTGAGAAAAAAACAAATATAACTTCAAACTCTATGACCCATGATAAGGTTTAACTATTTGTCACAGATCTCCTGCAACGATTAAATTCATGGAACCAAAGCCATCTTTGAACCCCACATTTGGTCACCAAAAATGACCATGACCTAAAAATTGCATTTGAATTTTGTTTGTTCAATAATAGATACTCTTCCGTATCATTTTACGTGACACCTTTTGACTTGGGCACGGTATTTAAGAAAAAAAGGAAGACTTTTGAAACTTGTGGCCTAAAACAATTCTTAAATATTTGTGTGACTGAGAATTATTTTATTGAGGGTAAAAAGAAAATTTTAAAATTACATTGTTTCCAATTAGAGTAAGATGACATTCTTTTCGGGACAGACTAAAGAAGAAAGGTGACACATAAAATGGGACAAAGGAAATATATAAAAACAAAACCAAGAATGTGCATGTCAACAGATGGTTACCTATAACCCCTAAAAGAATACATATAACAAGCCATCAGAGCATTCCTCACAAGATTATACTAAAGTTTAAGCCAAAGGAAGAATAAATTTGGTCACGCTGTTCAAATATGTGAAAATTTTCAACCTGATAATTCAGGCATATAAGAGATGCTAAGAGAAAGCTCGAAAAACAGTCATCATCTGAACTAAAAGCACATCAAAGTTGTTCTATATACAGGAGTAAGGGTGGCATACCTTCCTAAACATACTAGCAAGACCACCCAAAGTACTGCAGTAATCCAGTTTGATTCCTTGTAGACAACCCAGGACTGATAACACAACACCAAAACATGAGAGCCTTGATTTTTCCTTTAGATGATAAGAGCAGAGAAGCATAGTAACATGTGATGCGTTCTGGCCAGTGTCTTGGAATTGAAAAATTGTTTAAACAGCAGATGAAAACTAAAGGACCTCAAAGATGTACCTCAGTAAAAAAAGAAAGAGACAAGAAATGTAATTACAGGGTTAGATAGTTTCCTAATCAATGTGCTTTGCTTAAACTGCAGGATGACATTCTACAGTAACATTTGCACAACCCCCTGGGCTCCTATGAAGTGCAACGGGAAACTTCAAATCTCAGCCTAAGGCTAAGGATTAAAAATTGCAAACTAGGAAGTTAATTCTTCTATAGTATTGACACAAATGCCTGAGAAATCTTAAGTTTTATACATCTATATCTATAACTTCTAACATAGTAGGTGTATCAAATTCAACATGTTCTCCTTAATATCTAATGCTAGTGAAACTGCAGCAAATAAATGCAATCGACTTCAGAATAAAGGTTCTCATACGAAATATTTTGAAGCATTAAATTAATCATGTCATACCCCTATAACAAACACATGGATGTAGAAATCTATCAGGGTTGCTGCCATCCACCTGCATGATTCGTCCCACTCATTAGATTGTCTGGAAAGCAAATGGACCTAAACTATTTTTCAAGTTAGTTGCTTTTTCCTTAACTGTTTTCACAGAAAATTTCACTCCCTTAGTCAGAGTACAAGGATCAAAACACTTATTTTAAGTATGAATTTCGGTACAGATTCTTCAATTTTTTGAAACATAAAATTTCTATATTTGAAAACTTGCAGAAAAGTAATACAAGTAATAACAAGGACGAACAAACAAAATCTATGTCATAACAAGGAGAACATGCTTAAACAGATGGTGCACAAACTTGCCTGTTGCGGCTGCTGAAAAGAACAAGGTAGACGGGATCTTGAGATGAGAGACTGAAAAGCTGAAGAGCAATATAGGCACATGTGCTGGCGCTGAGGAAATCAACATAAAGCATGAATTAAATATAACTATGGTCCAAAAACAAACTCATGCAACATATCAGATAAATGTAACCGAAAAAGTGCCATCAGTATTAGAGGGACCAGAAAATTGCCTGCATGAGAAAAACAAACACAAATTTTCTATCTTCTTTACTTTGTTCCCTTACCCCTATGGATCTATTGCTTTAACATATGGAGTCAATTCTAATAAGCGGCGAAGACAGAATTTTCATGATGGCAATTCATCCTTTTAGTTACTTTAACAGGTACAATTGTTCTAAAAAATGCTCAGAACCTGAACACAAGTAACTGTTGTAGCTAAAGTGCCAACAAACGTGAAAAAGAGAAGATGATATTCTCTCACAATAGAAAATAATGAAGCCATCCTTAATAGTCATACAGTTGAAAGAATAAAAATGCATGTTTAGGAAATACTAACTAGATTGAACTATGGTTTTTCTTGATGGAATATGAATTCATGTTTGAGAGAACTCCAGAAACTTAAAGCTTGATGCTACAAAGAGGGCAATAATGCAGACTAGTCGTTGATGCAGTTGTTGCCATAGGCAAAGACTGAAAAACTAATCGACTTCTAGGCAACAAGCGAGATCTTTTAAGTTATTTCGACAAAACCATGGAACCCCTTCTCATTCAGAGTCATATTAAGGCATGCAAATACATATTCGTGAACTATTCCTCATTCCATTACATATGAATGAGAGTTCATATTTTGATGATTTCGTCTCCATTTTTCCCCTCTTGCTTAGACAGGATAATGTTCAAACTATGAGATCTCTTTTTTTAATTCCATATCTTTACTTCAATTACTTTTGTACGTAGGAAGACGATACTTACTCTTTATTTGTAACATTATACGTAAAGAATCAAAGGTTTATGCATGTCAAAGTTTGATTTTTCATCTCACAAGAATGTGAGTGGTTCCGTGCCAAACTCCTACTTACTACTACTCTGCCTAATAGCCTAGCGTCTACATTTAACTGAACAAGAACTTAAGCTTATGGTGATGTTTCATGTATCATCATCATACCTCTCTATAACAACGTAGTTATAAAATGGAAAATCTTGGATATTCTGTTTGGAGTAAGGATTGATCAGGAACGATTTTCTCTTATTCTCTGAAGCATCAAGATGAATAGTAGACATGTATATTTGTAATTAACCGTGACAATAGGAAACAGGGGATGATACACAAGGGGAATTCATGTATCAACAACGTATAAGAGCTTAATCCAAACGAATCATGTTGTATCATCTATATAATGAAAATATTTTTTACATCATGTTCAAGAATTCTAATAATTACCCAACGAAGCTGTAATGCTTCGTAAACAATCAAAATCAGCAGGTAAATATCCATAATCAAAATCTAGCAACTCTAATGAATTATTGCTCTGCAACTCTTCTCCTTGTAATGCCTCATAAAAACTAGTGGATTCCGATAGAGCTGCGGAGGATTGGTGTTGTAGATTGGTGCCCTCTAAATGCATTACTCCTCCTCCTTGTAATGTATTATCATAACTAGTGGATTCCGATAGAGCCGCCGAGGACTGGTGTTGTAAATCGGTGCACTCTAAATGCATTACTCCTCCTTGTGATGTATCATGATAACTAGTTGATTCCGCAGCCACGGGGGTTTGGTGTTCCGAACTGTTGGTGCGTTGTTGAGAAGCCAAATTCTTTGGAGTTCTCTTCTTAATAGCACATAACACATAATCTTTGCGATCATTGTCAAGAATCTTGGCAGAGAGTTCGTACTCCTTCATCAACCAATGCCCATTTTGTCTATCATAACTCTTATTCACATAAGACATGCTCTTCTTGTAGCCAATGATGGCTCCTCCGTTCTTTCTAACTGGTTTGCTTAAATTCTGTTTCCAACAGCCCTTCTTTCCCACATTGCGACTGTATCTTGATTCACTTTTCTTCTTCAGCTTTGTGATGAAGTAGCGATACTGACTGCAGTCGTCCTCACCGTCATCATTACCGCAGGCTACTCCCTGACTGTAAATCTCCCATGGATCTAATTGTTTGCTGTAAGTATCAAGATGAGTGGTGATGAATCCACAATCATTCATCACTTCCCCACTAATGAATCTCAACAAGAAACTAATAGCTTCTGCATCCGTCGGATGAAATCGAAAACCTTCTTTCAAATTCTCCATACCTAATCAAATCAACAAAACCCTCTTACAAATTTCAAAGTAAAGGACATTTATAGAAACTTTTCTATAACCGAAACCATATATATGGAAACTTTCTACATATTTTATGCAAACTTACCCGTCAAGCATATACCAATTTAATTTCGATATGGAAACTTTTTAGTTGAGCCGTTAGAACTGTATTAAGGAAATAATAAACTGCAACTTATTTCTTATAAGAGGTTATCTGCGGATTAATAATGATGGAGGTGTAATTTTAGAATTAATAATAATTGAATTATTTGGTTTATATTTTTTTTTTAGGTATTCAATGCATTGGAACGTATTATTATGTAATTAAAAAAATATATGCTAGATATTTAGTTTATTAATTTCAAATTGAAATATATGTGCTATAATATAAAACGTGTTTGATTTGAAGTAGATTAATTGAGATTAAAAAAAATTCTCTTTGAATTTAATCTTGTCTGTGTTTTAAAATATGGGAGAAAAATAATATGATATTAGAGAAGGATAAATGTGTTATTCTATCTTTTATCTTTGATATAGTACTCTTGGAACTATTACCCTATCTTCAATGCGAATTCAAAATAATACTATCATAGATATAACACAATCAATTCCAAATGAAAATTTTTAACTACACATTAAAATAAACTAATCTCGAAATGTAACCCGTTATCTCACCAAAGTTGGGATGATGGATAAAGGCATATAATTTTGGAACAAACTTCTAGTACACTTTAATTTCTTGTTTGGTTATAAAATTTGTCCCAAAATTATATCCCTTTATCTGCCTCAAACTTTGATGAGATAAGGGGTTACAATTTCGGGATTAGTTTATTTTAATGTGTAGTTAAATTTTTTATTTGAGGATTAATCATATCATGATAATACTTTTAGTACACCTTAATTTCTTGTTTTAGTTATAAAGTTTGGAATGACTTATCATGTCTATGTGAAATATTAATCTTGAGATAACTTATATTAAAATAAAATAATTAAAATGATTAAAAAAAACCAACTCAAACCCTTCATATATCAGTTATCACTTTTCATATGAATTACACTTATGAAGGATATTTTCGTAAATAAATATCTTATTCTTAAAAATTATGTAACGATATTGTTTTTAATACAACAAACTATATTCGGTAAAAAATAAAACCAAGATAACTAATCACAACATAAATTGTTTTTGAAAATAAAAACTAGTAATGATCAAAAGTGAAGAAAACAAAGTTGATGCACAAATGTGAAAGAAAGAGAAAAGTACGGAGGGGGGAAACAATAATTCCATAAATAAGGGAGGGGGAATCGGGAATACGACGCCGTAAAATATGTTTTGGCCTCGTCCCTCGAAAGCTGAAATGCAGCAGTACTAGGTCAAGATCAAAAGCCACACCCAACAGGAAGAGAGAGTTTTTTTCCCTCAAGAGAAATCACTTCAGTTGGAAGACTCTAAATTCATCGATGGCACTCGCTTCTCGCTTACTATCCAGATCCACTCGCCAGGTACACATGGATCTATTTTGATTTTTCCCATTTTTTTATGCGTCAAATGGTTAAGTTTCACGATTTCTTTGATCTGACTGCGGATTGTAGTTGTTGACCAGTTGATTTATTGTTTTGGATGCTTGAGATTGATTAAGTGATCCTGTTTTAACAGAAATTTTCTTTTGAAGATTTATTCGTAATGGATTTTCATTACTGAATGTCGTTTGGTTGGCTTTCAATAGTTATCTTTTTTTAACTTTAGGGAAAATAACTTTGGCCTGAGATTTTATCTGTTTTTGATTTTCCTCTTGTGGTGTTTTATCTTGGGGGAAGATTCTTTCTGTCAATTATCACTTGGGAATTGAATTTGATGTTCCTGCCATTGCTTACTCATGTTGTTTCATTGAATAGTATGCCCATTATGTAGTGGCAATTAGGAGAAAAAACCGCTGCTGTTCTATGTGGTCATTTAGTTTTTGAGTAATTTAGGCTACACTGTCTTTGAGCTGTTAGGATGTGTCTAGGTCTGAAACAAAATGTAAAGTGTATTGGGGATTGGATATGATGGTGTAATATGTACCTGGTCCAGATGTCTACTCCTATTAATAAATGCCCATTATGTAGTGTCAATTAGGAGAAATAACCGCTGCTGTTCTATGTGGTCATTTAGTTTTTGAGTAATTAAGGCTACACCGTTTTTGAGCTGTTAGGATGTGTCTAGGTCTGAAAATTTTGCAGTAAAATGTATATGGGATTGGATATGATGGTGTAATATGTACCTGGTCCAGATGTCTACTCCTATTAATAAATTTAGTTTTGCAGTTATGCGCTGGTCAGGTTGTTCTTAGACCCGAGCATGCAGTTCCAGTTCGCTCCTTTGCCAAAGAGGCTGCTGCTCCCACTGCACTTAAGGGAGACCGTAAGTATTTCAGGATTTTCTTTACTGATACTTGCTTGATTTAAAAAAAAAATCTTTGCTGAAACTTGATGACTGTGTTTCTGTTTGCTGACTTAAATTCTTTTTCATTTTGTTTGTGCGAAAGGCACCGAAACAATCCAAGGCCTTTTCTCTGTGCAAACCACTATTTGTTTTTCATTTATCTTGTCTGTGTCTCAGAAGATCTGAATGATTAACTTTGAAGAACTGAGCTTTTAATATATTCTCTGTTTACTCCTTATGTGGTAATTATGTTAGTATTTTGTTTTATGTAACTTCAGTATTTAACCTACATTTAATAGCATAAACAAGACTAACAAGAATGGAACTATCACTACAGAGCACCACAATGGTATACTTCTGAATGATGCTCTGGGCTCTTGAATTCCTGTTACATTGGAAAGTTGTTAAGAATATGCATATCCGTGCTGTGTATGGATATTTTTGCTCTTATTTTTAATTTCTGAGTGTGTACTGCAGCCAACACCAGCCTTTTGCTGCATAAATTAAGTCTCGTCTACTTTTCTAATTAGCATCATGATTTCCTCATTATTAGTTGTAGGCAAGACATTCCATCTGGTGCATCCTTTGTATTTCAATACAGTAGTTTAACACTAAGATGCTTTATGCTCTAGATAGGTGATGCAGGCCCAGTTGACATATACTTTACTGTGTAATGTCTCCAAGAAGGGCGCAAGATAGTAACATTTATTTTAGGGTGAAGTAAGCTGGAAATAGATTACTCATAAAAAAACTGTTAAGACTGGTGTTTGCAAATTGCAAGACTGATATAGAGTTTAAGTTTGGTCTTGGTGTCTAGTTCACCTCTCTCTCCACTGATAGGGTGTATGCTTTCAGATAATTTTCTTCAACTTTCTCTATGCTTAATTTTTGGAGTTTCAGAGCGGGAGCTCCAACTATTTCATAGTGGCACTTCTTTGTTTCGACTAACTAGGGAAATCTTGTGCCAGAAAATCCTAATGGGTTAGTGTCTAAGAAGTAACACTCCTTCCATTTCAAAAAGAATGGTCTAATTTGATGAGTTTAAGAAAATAAAAAGACTTTTAATTTTGTGGTCCTAAAATAAAGTTATATCAAATGTACCAAAATACCATTTAATCTTATGGCCTTAAACATGCCACATGGAACATCGAAATTAAAATGTTGCCAAAAAAGGAAAAGGGTCAATTCTTTTTTAACATACTAAAAAGGAAAATAGCTCATTCTTTTTGAAATGGAGGGAATATAATGTTTTTCTTGTCAGGTCTTGATCAAAACTGTCCTCTTAGACTCTTATTAATGACCAAATAATTCTATCTGTCTTGGTAATACTATGTTCGATTTTAGCTGGCCATCAAATTGGGTTTGTACTATTACAATGTTTATTGAATCTGTGTATTGTTGCGTTACTGTGACACTAACTTTTCGTGTGCTTATGAAGAGGTATTGAAGGACATCTTTTATGAGGTTAAGAACAAGCTTCAAACTGCAATCGGTGTCCTACGAAAGGAGAAGATCACCATAGATCCAGAAGATCCCGCTGCTGTATCTGAGTATGCAAAAGTCATGAAGTCTGTTAGACAAAAGTAGGATATCTGACTGTTTCTTTTAAAGTTCATTTTATGTTCGTAAATACCAGAGAAACAGTTCAATTTGGTGGCTGACTTAAACTCTGGTAGCATTGTAGTTCAGAATTCAGAAACCTTTAGGATGCTATTACGTCTTGTTCCCTCTATATATATCCCTTCCCTTCCCCCCCACCCACCCACCACAACTCTTGAAGATTCTGCCTCACCTACAAGCATATTAAACATCCTATCAGCTGTGCATTTGAAGGTCCAGCTTATCCGAAATTTAGTTCTTGTTACCACAAATGTGCTTTGCTATTACATCAAGATGCTTAGTGGAGAAGAACCATATGTAGTTTGTACAATTTAACTATCTATTAATACTGTGAAAATAGGTCTGTCCTTGTTTAGTTTGTTTGGTGCCCCAGTATTTTTTTTATGTTGAACCACTTTATACCTTTAGTTTATTAAGAATCACAGGTTATTTACATGTACCTGAAGCTAGAAACCTTTAATTTATTTGCATGGCCAAACAGTATATAGTATTATTTATCAGCATGCATGCTATATTATTTAATGAATCTCCATAATTTTTTGTGATCAATTGTTAATGTCATAATTTCTCATGTTTGCAGGGCTAATCTCTTATCAGAGTCTCAAATTATTAAGTTCAACATTGAAGTAGAAACACATGAAATTCCAGATGCCCGGACATATTTGTTGAAACTGAAGGAGATGCGCGTCAAGTATGCAATTTAATGCTTATGCTTTGTCTTCTAGTTATAATATTTCATGAATGCGAGATATCATGCAGCATTCGTCTTTAAAAAATTTAGATGATATACTTCTTCATCAACAATAAGTAAAATATAATGATGGTATGCTTCTTTATCAACAATAAGTAAATAATTAATAAAGGTGGGATGCTCTCAGTTATCTTTCACACAATTGGTTGATTTGCACTGATATCCTTCTGTAATTTGAACGTGATTCCTAATGTTAAAATTTAGTTCAATAATGAGCTTGATGAGAGAGAGCAGCTATGTGCTTCAATTTCATTAACCTGCTTTCTCATCTTACCAGTAATTATTGCTTTATTGAAAATTCTGTTTTCCTCTCTTGTTTCATGCCTCATAGACAGACATTTTATTCGTCGTTTAGCATAAGATGTACCAGCACTTCATCACTCCCCTTTCTTTTTCATCTATTATTTGGGCAGGAGGGGCCTTATCGATTCTCAAGGTATTGAGGATTTGCAGATGGAAGCATTGGATAAAGTTGAGAAAGAAATAAAAAAGCCACTAATGAGGAATGACAAAAAGGGAATAGCTCTTCTTACAGCTGAGTTCGATAAGATCAACCAGAAGTAAGCTTCCTTATTTGGCCATTAATTGATTCTATTTGCAAGTGCTTCAATTATTAAGTCTACAAACTTTTGAGGAGCAGTTGGTCGCTCGTTATGCAAATGAGCTATCTAAAAATTTTACTCAGCCATTTGTTGACTTATTCGTGGGTATTTTACTTTGCCCTGACCAAGAACAGTGGCGAACTCCCATGTAATATTACGAGTCATTGTGACTCAAGATGATGTATGATTCAGAGTTTATGTAGGGTATTGATCATTGCTGGTTTTTTTTTTCTTTTCAAAAAATGCCTTAGGCTTGGCATTCGTAAAGAAGATCTTCCCAAATATGAAGAACAGTTAGAGCTGAAGATTGCCAAGGCACAGTTAGAAGAACTGAAAAAGGATGCTCTTGAAGCAATGGAAACGCAGAAGAAGAGGTAATATATAGGGCTTTGCTTGCTCATTTTCTTACCTCCACGTGGATGTTGGGTGATTGTCTTTCTGCAGATTTTGAATTTGATTCCTCTGTACTTGCAGGGAGGAATTCAAGGATGAGGAGATGCCCTCTGTGAAGTCTCTGGACATCAGAAACTTCATTTGAAAAATGAAATTTGCTTCAAAGACTTATTTCTTTTTTGCAACTTGTTGATCTCCTGTTACCTTTTGAACATAAATTTTACCATCCCTAAAAGTGTAGTGGTACAAGACACCAAAGAGGCTGCGTTCTGAATAATGAGAGGTCTGACCAAGAAATTAGCTGTCCTATGATTTTGGGGCCTGAGCATCTTTATCGCTGCTCCTTATTGTATTGTCAGTTGTTTTTTGCAATGTACTTGATTTCAATGAATGATATTTATGATTGTATCAAATGTTTCAGTTTTCGACGTCTTTGTCTGTTCATTCAGGCAATTTAAATTTCGTCAACTTGGTATTTTTTTGAGTTAATTTCGTTAACTTAATATATGTGAATACTACCCGACAGACTGGATGAACAATTTTCTTTCCTTGTCTAGGCACTAGACAGGCACAAACAATTTTCACCTGTGTGTTTCTCTTGGGCCAAATTACTTCGACTTTATAACCTTAGCCTAGTTAATTGGGAATTAACAAGAAACTGAAAGTCGAATATATTGCTCATAAAGAAAGAAAGAAAGAACACTAGTATGTAAAATTAACAAATTCTAAGAGCACCCGAAAATTCAGAAAGAATCTATAAAGATTAAAATAAAAAAAAAGTAAAAAAAAAAACCTTTATGCTCTAGAAGAGTGGACTTTGTTTGCAGGGTTCCCGGATGGTGCATCAGCATCATGGACGTAATTGTTCCAGTACCAATGCTCTCTCCACACTCTGGACATCTCTTCAATAGGTATATTCTTTGTTTCTGGCACGTAAAAGTAGACGAAGACAGTCATTATAAACACAAAAGCCCCAAAGAAGATGAACAACCCAAACTTCATCCAGCAAAGCATCTTCAAGAACACTTGCGCCACCCCAAACGTGAATATCATGTTCGCCGACACTGTCAGGCTTTGTGCTGCTGATCGAACTTCCAATGGAGAAATCTCACTGGGAATCAACCATCCCAATGGACCCCATGAGAATGCAAACGCAGCCACGAACACGCAGATGCACAACACCACCAACATTGCATAGCTCTGGGGCAAAACTGTGGCCACCACCCCTGTTGTTCCGAATTTCCACCCAATAAGACCTGCCACTAATGCCTGAAATACACACATTAAGACTCCACCCGTGAGGAGAAGCACCCTCCTGCCGTACCTATCTGTGCAATACACTGAAATAAAAGTTGCACCCACGTTGACAGCCCCGGTGATGACAGCGGACATGAGGGAAGCGTTGGCCTTAAACCCCAGCGTTTCGAAAAGCACGGGAGCATAGAACATGACCACGTTGATCCCCGTCAGCTGCTGGAATGTTGGAATCAGAGTTGATAAAACCAACTGTGGTTTGTACTTTCGGACTCTCGAAAGGACTTGCCATGGCTTCTCTACTTTCTTGGATGCTTCACTGGCCTCCACAAGGTCCTTAAATTCAGCCTCCACGTCGTCGACTCCCCTGATATTTTTCAGCAGTTGCTCTGCCTCCTCTGACTTTCCCCTGTCGATCAGCGAACTGGGAGTATCTGAGAGAAAGTAGGACGACGCCAGGATGACTAGTGCTGGCACGCCCGCGCCTCCTAAGCTGACCCTCCAGCCCCAACCGGCAGAGATCTTGTTGGTTAGAAAATTGACGATATTGGCTATGAGGATGCCGAGAGTGATGGCCAATTGGAACAGGACGTTGAAAGTACCCCTATACTTGTAGGGAGCAATCTCAGATAGATAAATGGGGACCGACTGATTAGCAAATCCGACCCCAAAGCCGAGAAGGATGCGACCCAAGATGAGCATGGTAATGTGGACGGCAGCAGCATTGAGGACGGCGCCAAACAAGAAGAAGAGACCTCCCAGGAACATGGTCACTTTTCTACCTCGTTTCTTACTAACGTGAGAAGCGAGAAAGGAGGCTAAGAAGGCAGCCAGGTAGAGAGAAGAGGTGAAAAGGGTGAGCAACTGGCTGTCGAACTTGCAGTACTGGTTGGTGGAGGTGTCGAGGGCCTTTTGGCGATAAACAGAGGGGAAAAAGAGGTTTAGAAAAGGATCCATGGAAGTAACTCCCCCAGAAATTCCAATGTCGTAACCAAAGATCAACCCTCCCATGGCTGCCATGATACAAGTAATCGCCACGTAACGTGTTAGCTTTCCCGGGTACTCCTCACCCCCTTCATCAGCAGCAATAAACTTCCCTCCAGCCATCATCAATACCAAAGATTTATTTAGTTAATCAAGTGTCCATAGAAGAGGGTATATATAGATGTCAAAAACTAGATTGAAAAAGGATTAGGATTACTTACATTACAATTCTAAATTGTGTAGGATTAGGTATCCTTTTTTTCATGTCCTCCGTGTATTGCAGTATTAATATTCGTTTTACTATCTAATTAGGACAACTTATGTTATGACTATTTATATTTACATCTAATATACGCATAAGCTCTAAAACTACATGATAATTCTAAGAGTGTTTGGTCATAGTTTTTAAAATTACAATTAAATATGATAATTTATATGCATAAGTTCTAAAAACTATTCATAAGTTTTGCACAAAAATATTATTTTTAAGTAAACTAGGTGATACATTATTCAAATCATAACAAATTAAATAAAGTAAAATCGAAGGAAATTAATACAAGAGAAACATTAGTAGATTTTAGTAAATTACCTTCAAAGTTTGCCTTCACAGTGGCTCAATTTTCCGAGGGTTCTTCTTCTTGGGCGCCACTAAGCTCTATTCTGAATGAGGGTGGATGTTAGATCGAGTTAGCCTAGATGTCTGAATTTGAATGCTCAAAATGTTATCTCAAGATTTAAACACTAAGTTTTCAAAATTGATGATGGTAATGAGTAAAAATATGATTCGTGTTTGACGTTTCGAAATGGTGTTCACCGATGATAGTGATTTCGGATAATATCTTATAGTATAGTGGTTGATAGTAGTGATTAATTATAATTATTACTGATTGAACAAATGAGTAAAAGATTTTTATGGACTAGAAGGGTAGAAGTCACAAAGAAAGCATTAGTATACTTTATCTGGAAGGAAAGGACCAGCTTGTATCTCAGAAGAAGAGTAGTAGTATTGATAACATGTTAACATGCATAACTCAAGAGGTCCATTTTAGAGCGCACATGAAAATTAAGCATACACAATACATTCAAATATTTCGATCTTATCCATAGGTTAATGATAGAGAAGGAAGAAGGAAAGATTCTAAGGTGATGGACATGTCTAGACCTATAGCCTTTTGGAACTAAGCTGTAATTCTCATTCAGTAATAAAATATTTTATTTACCACTATAATTATTATTGGTGGAGAGCTATAATTAGTAGCAGAATGGTATCAATAACTATTAGCAGTGGTGAATGAAGGTGAGTTTTGGCTATTTTTAATGTTGACTAATAGTGATAATTATCGATAGTGATAAGTAGATGTAACAATGATTAGTGATGATAGTTCGAGATCTGAATTACATAAAGTGTGTAAACAAAAAGTACTAATGAAAGATCTACACATTAAACATAGATGACATAAAATTTTGAATATTTGAATTATATCGTTCAACATATATTATTATCCCTTTTCTAGAGGTAACTTTCAAATAACATGTACCCTTTCATCAAAAAATAGTCTAAAAGCATTTTTCTTACTAAAAAAACATGTATTACCATAAAAGCATTAATTCACCAAAAAAAAATATTCTCTTATTATATAAGAGGGAGTTAGGCGGCAAACAAACACCTTTTCATCGACATGTTTGCTTGATTTGTCTGCTTCCTTTTATACTTTATGTGGATCTATAAAAATATTTCGTGAACTTTTTAATTTAATTATGTAAAGTACCTGCTTGCTTCAACTACGATTTTGCAGTATTGCCGCTAATAAATAATTTTCTCAGTTACTTCAACTATGATCATTTCACCACATCACCACAATCAGTTATTTTAAGTTGGGTAAATAATGAAATTAGGATAAAACATAAAATCAAATAACTATTTTAATATCTTTTTATGATTATATTTATGTAAAAAAGAAAGTACTATAAATATACATATAAAAATGTAAAATTACTTAATTATTAAGTTTAAAATTTAATTAATATTAATAATATATTTATTAAATAATAATTTTATACTTAATGAAAAAATTTAATAATATTTAATTATATCATTAAAAAATAAATTTATGGACCGTACATATTGCAGGGAATCTTCATGACTAGAATTTAAAATAAAAGTGAGTAAGAAATAATATCCTTTTTCAAGATCCACAATAAACTCCAATTGTCAATAATGACCCCGCTAACAAATCACTTGAGCTTGATTTTTATATAAAGAATGACCCAAAAACATCGGGTCAAGTTATTTGTGCACTTGGGCCGTCCGGCAAAGGGGAATGACACAACCGGAGACCGATTTCCGAGCAACCGCTGTTTCTCCGGCCAACCTCCGTCAAAGCGAACTTGAGTTGTTAGTTTCCTCGTTACACTCTCATTTCTGTTAATCCTGATCCAATAATTTCTAATGTTGAAATGCTATTTGTGAACTATTCTGTAATGCATTGTGTAATTTGTTCTCTGTGATTTTATGTTTTTCATAATTATTTGCTTCCATTATTAGTTAATTTTCCGATAATCCCCTCTTACAGCATTGGCAGCACCCTTGTTCATTATATAGCTATATTTCTTTTTTGTCTGACGCGCTTCATAGTTTGTAAGGTCAATAAAATCAACTCGTTGAAATCTTTGTACTAGCTTTGAGCACAATTTCTGTATTTATATTTGGATTCAGTCATGCTATTGTTATTTTTGCAATTACATTATTTTCTTTCCTCATTCTTTGGCATTTCTAGGTTGGTTTGTGCAGATTCTAGTACAGTGGTCTGTTGTTTCCAGGGTAGGATGTCATAATTCTATTCCTCGTGGTTTTCTGGATGGTGTTATCGTTATGGCATGCTCCTCGAGAAAAGCTATCACAGTTTGCTCTGTCTTCAGAAAAAGCTACTCTTCTATTGTTGCTGTCGCTTCAAATGCCATCACATTGACCTGCAATAGCACATGTGCACCCCACTATTCAGGAACAGAGTCCTCCATTACATATGAAAGCTATAAACCAGGAGGTGTGATGTTTTCTCGACAGTTCTGTTCCGGTAGAGGGCCAGAGGAATTATCTTGGGGCGTATCATCTGACATTGTTTTGCGGCAAAAGCTTGAAAGTGCATTGAGGAATCACAACTTGGAGGAGGCTTGGGAAACTTACAAGGATTTCAAACGTCTTTATGGTTTTCCTGACCCCTTAATTGTAGATAAGCTTCTCACTGAGTTGTCATACTCATCTGATTCTAGGTGGCTTAGAAAGGCATGCCATATGGTAGGATCTATTTTGAAAGAGAAAAGGGAGTTGCTACGCAGAGAGTTATTGACCAAGCTTTGCCTATCTTTGGCTAGATCTCAAATGCCCGTTCAAGCATCATCAATTCTCAGATTGATGTTGGACAAAGGAAATCTCCCACCTATTGACATCCTACGGATGATAATATTTCACATGGTGAAAACCGACACTGGAATGATTATGTCATCAAACATTTTGATTGAGATATATGGTAGCTCTCAACAATTAACCACAAAGAAATCCACTTGCACCGAGTTAAATAAACATGATACACTTCTTTTTAATCTTGTTCTTGATGCATGTGCAAGATTTGGATCGTCCAGTAAAGGCCATCAGATTATTGAGTTAATGGCCCAAGTTGGAGTGGCAGCTGATGCTCATACTATTTCAATTATTTCCTTGATCCATGAGATGAATGGTATGCGGGATGAATTAAAGAAATTTAAGAAGCATATAGATCAGGTTTCAGCTCCATTGATTTCCCACTATCAGCAATTCTATGAAAGTCTCCTGAGTTTATATTTCAAGTTTAATGATATTGGTGCTGCTTCTGATCTTGTGCAAGATATTTATGGATTTCAAGTGTTGCATCATGAGCACAGAGATGTGAAACAACCACCTAAACCATGCGTTGTTGCTATGGGCTCTGATAATCTAAAGATGGGATTAAAATTACGAATTTTCCCTCATTCATTACCAAGGGAGTCTGTTTTCAATGTGGCACGTAATCAGTTGCTTGTTATGTATAAGAACGGGAAACTTGTCCTTAGCAACAGAGCATTGGCAAGGCTTATTATACAGTATAAGAGGGGTGGGAGAATTAATGAGCTGTCAAAGCTTCTCTGTAGCATCCAGAAGAAGGGCTCAGTTGAATCTAGCAGAATGTGCTCTGATGTGGTTGCTGCTTGCATTTGCATGGGTTGGCTTGAGACTGCTCATGATATTTTGGATGATTCGGATTCTGAAGGAAATCCGCTGGAAAGTAGCTTGTACATGTCCCTGTTGACTGCATATCGCAACAAAAATATGCTAAGGGAGGCAGAGGCACTAGTAAAGCAATTAAGAAAATCAGGTGTGGGCATAAATGCATCTGATCCATTGTTAGCTCCTGCATCTGTGTGTGAACTGGAAAAAGAAAGCAAGAATAAGCTGAAAGAATTAGGCTCTATGGCGAAAGGAGAGCTGGCTTACCATGTGTTTGAAGAAATGAGAACAGAAGAAAATGAGGCTTCTTTTATGCTGCATGATTTAAATTTTTCTATTTACTTTTTTATGAAGGCTCATATGGTTGAAGATGCTGTAAAGGCTTACCGAAAGTTGCAGGCAATGAAGATCCATCCTACAGTGTCAACTTTTATGAATCTGCTTAACGGGTATTCTTCTTTAGGGATGTATCGTGAAATTACAATCTTGTGGGGAGATATTAAAAGGAACATGGAAATTCGTAAGAACTTGAATACCAGGGATTTATACGAGTTCTTGCTGTTGAATTTTCTTCGAGGCGGTTATTTTCATAGGGTGATGGAGGTTATTGGTTTGATGAAAGAAAATGGCATGTATTTGGACAAGTGGATGTATAGACGTGAGTTCTTGAAATATCACAAGGGTCTTTACCTAAGGATAAAAGTATCTGATGCTAAAAATGATGAACAGATTCAGAGGATTGAGCATGTGAGGCACTTTAGGAAGTGGGTTGGCTTGGATTAATTCTTTTAGGTATCAAAAAAATATTCTTCTTGCACACTGGAAAAAGAGTGAAGACGATATTGAGCCATCCTTTGCCAAATTTTGACAGGCTTCTCTCCATTTTTTCCTACCTGAGAAGTGTAGTATCTCTGGGATGAGCAGTCAGAGTTTCATGTAAATTATGTACTTCACTTGAAGACAAATGTTCCAGGAGAGGACATCTTTCTCTTCAACTATTCCACTGGATATCGTATCTAATTTTTCTGTGCTTTTTTAGCATGTGTGGCAGATTGTTGAGTTGCGACTTTTGCATGCACTCAGTGTTTGGTCTGTCAAGAATATTAAAGTTGGAAATAGTAGGTGTGTAGAAGAATCCATACTTGTAAATATGGGAAGGTTTGAAATCCCTCTGATTGAAGGAATAACCACGCAATTTATTTCTGTATCCTCTTTCCTTAACTAACATGCTTAACTTACCCCTCCTGCCTTGCAGATAAAACTTTTAAGGATCAGGAAACTGTGTTCTGATTGGCACTCCAGATGTCATTTTCTGCTCCTTGTCAGTCTTGAGTAGCCATTAAAGTCGGCATTGATACTCTGACATGCGTGGAAGTTGAAATTTGTTCATGGCTCCAGTGTCTACAAGCCTGTAGCTAGAGCTGAAAAAAGTTGCAAAGGAGATATTGGACCACTAGGTATGTTTAGCCAGAACCACCTGCCTCTATTTGTACATTCTAATTCCTATGTTCAGATATTTGTATTTAAATGTTAGCTGATATTCAGTTCTTCTAGATTTCTTATTTGCAGAGAAGTTTTCTGTATAACAGTTGCTTGTTTCGGCTTTGGTACCCTTGACCATCTTTCAGATCATAAATGCAATAAAACGTCAAAGTTTGAAACCCCTTATCAGCGAAAGGAAGGTATTTGCCTTATCGGTCAAGCTCGTCGCACTGGGCTTGCCAAGTAGGATTATCTCTTCTGTGTGATTTGCGAGCTATTGCATAGGAGTAGGGTTTTTACCCTGTACGCATGCAAAGGATAGCGGCTACAAGTTCCCCTTGTCCCCGGGAAAAGAAAAATATCAAAGAGCACTCAATGAGAATACATCTCCATTTATATATAGATGATAGAATACTTCTCTCATTGCAATTGGGAACTTTACTAATAGATGTCGTTCCAAGTTTTGGTAAACTGCATGTAATATTTCTTATTCTCTTGGATTAGAATGGAAATGGGTAAAATATGAGTCTCCTATACGCCAACTATTATTTTGGAGTTTGGATCACCTATATACTTTCTGATGGAACTGTGTCTACCTATGTTCTATGGTGATTATTAGAAGCCTTTGCTAATGATGTTTGCACTTCTATCTTTGTTCCCTTACCTCTTCTCACTCTTCCCCATCAGTTTTTGCAGACTAAACGCGGTAAGGATGGTGCCTCCCACATTCATCCCTTGTTTGCAACCAAGTCAGCGTGAGTTTCAGTGCCAATTGGTCTTGAAAGAGCTTATTTTATGTTGAGATATTTTTCTCTCTTATGCATCAACTTTAAACACTTAAATACCTGGCTGGTCTACACCATACACCAAATTTTGAACAAGGTTTGAACACATGACTTGTGCCTACATGAAAACCTCATGTTTCTGGGAAATAGGATCTAGTCCTACTAAGGCAAGGACCAATGATTTACTGAAATGATCAAGGAGAAAGGAGCAACAAGAGCGGAAATGGAAAAACTTCATCCAAAAAAGAAGTGGACAATCACTGTTCCGTTACGAGTTCTCTAGTTGAAGGACTAGTTATACAGGATTCACAATGCAACTGTTGTTATACCACTAAAACTGTAACAATAGAGAGACTGTTATAGAATATGTGACGATACAAAGATTTGCTATGTTATTTCAAAAATATTTGTCTTCGTGATGATATATTGATTAACATGTCATTGTGCAAACTGTACGTTGCACTAGCCAGTATTACATAGCTCTTTATTGGATTGTAATGCACAATCCAATATGTTTTACCAACTTTATTAGTACACAGATGTAATGAGAAGTTGTGTTGCTTAAACTTTTCAAAAATGAAAATGTCAATGGACATGTGTCAAATTCTTCAATTTTTGCGAGTGCGACATTGAAATTGAAGAAACCGCGCAACTTAGATGGGAGGTGAACCACTTCTGCTTGGATTTTCAGTTTCTTATTCATCCAACAATTACCAGAACAAGCATTTTTTTTCCTTTCAAACTCTCGCTATACTTTTGAGGGAAAAAAAGGAGCAAAAACAGAGACATTCCAGCTCAATCCGATTAGACAAATCATATACAGCCGCGGAAGAGTGCGAGCGGAGTATATGATAACAAAATCCAATGAACACACCAGCAATTTCATATCCTTCAAATATATCATGAACTGATCACATCAAACATTTCCTGCACTACAGCTCTAAGCTAGTGTAGTAGTACTATCAAGCAGTTGAAAAGTAATTAAATGTTACAAAACGCATCAAGCTTCCGCTTCGGGCTCGGTGCTGGGAGGCACTGCTGCCTTAGGTTCATTCTGTGCAGAGTTTCCTTTTCCCTCAACTTCTTCAGTGTCACTGTCATCGTCGTCTCCTGTAGAAACGTCATCAACTTATATTAGATGAGAATGCAAAACAAAACTTTCCCTCAGGCACTGCTCAGTTGAGTTAAGAGCAGACGACTTAAGCCGAGAATATCAGCAACTGCTCAGTTGCTTCAGAAACAAAGCAGACTTACCCTCAGGCACATCAGCATCAAAATCACTAGGACCTTCTCCCATGTTGAGTTTCTGAGAGAACAATTGGGATAATGTTAAAACTCAACCATAAATTAGATGCCAGTAAACACCATTGCCTATTAAATACCTCCAAAGCCACTTACCGAAAAGTCCATGTCACCAAAATCCATATCTGGCCCAGCTGAAATATTAGTATCATGGTTAGCATATATACCAAATGGTTAATATCAACAATAAAGAATTGCTGGTAACAGCAACATTATACTTCACTTACCATTTTCTTCATCTTCATCAACCCATTTGTCCCAGTCAACTTTCAAAAACACCGGACGTAAGCCTTCCTGCTTTATCAGTCTGCTCCACCACTTCTCTTCTGCCTTCTTCACTAGATACACGATATTTCTAGAAGTATGACTGCTTTTGCTCTCCTGAATGATCATTTTACAGCAATATCAACATTGATTCTCACGCAAAAATCTGCAGACGTGAAGTAAACTGACAGAAATTCACTTACGTCAACATTAATTTTATCAAAGAGATCAAGATCCACTTCATAGGGTACATTATCAGCTCCTGCAGTTGCAGAAAAGAAGAATTTTCCTTCTGGTTCCAGCTTCACCTTCACATTCTCAGCATCCGGCAACTCCACCGTAATAAACAACTTATCAGACCTCTGGGCCCACTTGACAGTAGGATGTCGACTGACATAGAGAAGCAGAAAACAAATGGACATCAACAAAATCATAAAATCATGACACAATCAACATAAGAGGGAAGAGAAGTAGCAGGATGCCTCCAACTAAGAAAGGTTGCAAAATTCCAGACAGATACTTCAGAAAGTATTAAACAAGAAAGTTAACTATCAGTATTTTTTACTGTGAATCATCATATGTTTAACTCGGTCCTTTGTCATTTTTGTCTGCATCAAATTATTCCTTTATATTCAGGATGTAAGAAATAGAAAGATGACTTAAAGGTGTCAAAATAAGCCCAAACGTAGATAAATCGCTCAACCCGTTCAGAATTAATGAGTTGAGCTCAAGATAATTTAAATCGGATCAATATCAATCCCTTCATGCTTTCACATATCTTCAAAAAAATCTTCAACTGAGCACAATTTAATCTTCGATTTCAACCCATATTGTGACTCTTTAGTTGTACTGGTGTAATGTATGTTCACATAATTGAAGGCATGAATTATCAGGAGTGTGTATTGATCAATTTGGTTCGATTTATTTAAGATTTTTAAATATGTTAAACCAATAAAATACTTTGTATTGATTTTAGATTTATTGATTTTTTATCCATAATAGTTTGATTTTTGGTTTACCCAACAAAAAAATGCACATAAAATAAATATATAATTTCTTTAACAAATAGACAAGATATAGTGAAGCAACATGGTGAAACAAGAGAATTACTTGTAAATGCTTTTATATAATGAAATCACAACCAAAATAATATGAAGGCTACAGTTTATGTTACAACCAAAACTAATATAAAATTTCTGATAATCAAATCACAGACCTTTACAAGACTTACAAAAGCTACAATTACAAGTCAAAACTAAAATAAAAATCAAGCATTCCGACAAGAACACTGTAATATGACGATTAAATCAACAAAAAGTGAACAAAATATTTGTTGAGTAGCTGAGCTTAACATATGCAATATTTGGCCTCATATTTTATTTTACTTCACTTCCTTGATAGAAGGCTTATATATTGAAAACCAAACAAATACAAGTCTTAGTTTTTATATAGTGTCTAATAATGTCAAATTACTAATATTTAACATTTAAATTATTCTATAGTCTAAATGGATTATCGATTTACCCAATAAACCAATACTAAAAATCAAAACCAAACCGATAACTCAATAATTTTTTTAATGATATCACTAAAAACCTGTTAACCTCATAGTCCAATAGCAATAAATCAATAACCTTTTTTTCTATTCGGTTTATCTTCAGTTCAATGTTTGCACACACTTAGGAAGTACTATCTATTTTATATCTTCAAAGATTTATCTATCCTTAACCCTTTTTTTTTCATTTTCTTGAGACAAAATGCAAATTGTGATTATAAAAGATAAATAAGTAACAATATGTTAAAATTGTTGAAATTATGCAGACTATGAAACCTATTTGAAGCTAAATGATTCGATCCAATCATGAACCTCTTGGCCCATTTCCGTAAATGTCAAAAACTAATTTTCCGTCAAAGGCGGTTTCCAATGAACCCTCTTGGCCCTACCTGGCTCCGCCATGGGTGTGTATTTCTAATTAAAAAAATTATATCTACATAGATTTTGAACCTCAAAACCATAAGATTAAATGTAAACTTAGGGTTCAAAATTCAAGTTGAGGATCCTAAGTTCAAATCTTCTTTTTGATCCGCCACCGATAAAGAATTCAAAGGGATTTTACATTTAGCATATGTAAACTGTATAATTTTCTGTTGACGGGTTTGGCATGTAAAATTCAATATTCTTTTAGAAGTACATGTTCCTGAACCCCTGCTAAAATCCTAGGGTTTAATCCAAACATTTCTACAGAAAAATTGAGAACACCACAAACATTGTACCTGTACAACTCACAACTCAATAGGTAACATACACAAAAAAGTCTAAAAACAGAGATTATGGCCCCAACAGAAAATAGTAAAACACCAGAAGATTGACAAACATACCTCATGATTATAAAACACAAGATGAAAATTGAGAGATATTTGGATGCATACAATTGCTCTTAAGTAATTTGTATAAATGGCAGTTGGATTTATATATATATATGGAGGTAGAGGTGGGGGCTACTGGAAATGTCCAGATACTTCTTGGACCTTGATATTGTAAATGCTTTTATATTTCATGTGTTTTTCCTTTGGCATTTTCCCCCCCTCAAAATCTGCCTAAATTTTTTATATATTTAAAAATTACGTAAAAAAATTATGCGTAATTCGATAATTTTTTATCGTCTTTTTTGGAGTAGATTGATATATCTGCTTGAGCATATATTAATACTTTTTTGATAATTTTTTTATCTTGTCTTTCCTGTTTTTAATTATATTATTTTATCGTACGTGTATCGCACGTGTATATTTTTAAAAGTATAAAATAAATTTTGTGTTAACTGCATAATACATAATTTTTATTACTCAAAATATCCGATCTCGATTTTTTATTCTTCAAAAGTGTTCGGTCAAGAATTTTTATCTCCATTATTTTTCTTAAAATATAATGAATTTATCTTGAAAAATATTACTTGGACATATGGTACATGGCCAATAATTTACATGTTATCACTAAATCTTACTTATATGCTTTTAAACTTTTGCATTATAGATAAATATAGATCATGAGTTTTACAAAATTAATTTATGTTCTATTGTCAATAATTTACAGTATTTACTAACTTTAAATTATGGGGTACTTTATAACTTTTGCCTACAGGTAAAATATTATTTTTATAATTTATAAAAAAAAAAAAGAAGAAAAAAAAATCAACTGCTTTTATATTTCATGTGTTTTTCTTTTGTCTTTTTTCCCCTCAAAATCACCTCATTTGCTTGGAAGATGTTAGTTTTAATTATTTGAATTTCAATCGTTAAATTTTTGTTAATATAAATTTACTACTATACTATAAATAGCGATAAAGTTACTGAAGCAGGCAGCAAGTAGATATATTTTCTTGAGCAGTTTGAGAGTATTTATAATTTTATTGTGGCTCCTCCATTTTAATTTATTTGTCTTATTTTTAAATTTTTTATATATCTAAAATTGGATAAAAAAATTCATGGGTAATTTGATAATTTTTTGTCATTTTTTCGGAGCAAGTAGACATACCTGCTTTAGCATATATTGATGCTTTTTCAATGATTCTTTTGTCTTGTTTTTCCTTTTTTTTAATATACTAATTTTATCGCACGTGCATTACACGTGTAAATTTTTAAAAGTATAAAATAAATTTTGTGTTAGCTACGTAAAATTATGTTCTAAACAAATGTCATTTAAAACTCGTTTCAGATGAATATTAAGCTTTACGAATTAACTTAAGCTAAATGATTAGCTCAAGTGAAGCACTAATTCCTTTCAAATGCTTTAAAATTCGCCTGTTAGAAATACCTTTTGCTTCTTGTTTTGATTAAATATATTTAAACCACAACTTTCAACTTGTCTCATTCAAAATACAATAACTCAACAACGTTATATGATTCAAACAATTCTTGAATTTATTGAAGAGTTCAAAACTCCACCAAGAAAACACCCTTCAACGTAAAATTATTCTCGCCAAGGGTTGTGGTCGAGTGACAAATACTCCTTCATCCTTAACCAGAGTCTCGGATTCGAGTCCCTTTAGGTACGGACTCGTTTTCATTTGGAAGCGGTTTACCCTCCAATGTGAGACTTCCCGGTGCGTATTCAGAATTAGTCAGGCTCCAATGGGGGCACCAGATATTGGGTGAGAAACAAAAAAAAAAAACTTTCTTTTATATATGTAAAGACAGAATTTTTTTTTTAATTCTACTCTTCACTACAGTAACCTCAAAATATAATATAATACTTCTTATCCACTTCTCATCTTTTTCGAATATTTAAACACAAGGAAGAAAACATCATCTACATATGTGTAGAGTTTCTTCCACAAATAAATGTGAAGAATGTGGATAGTTGTTCGAGGAGTAGTGGAGCGATTTGTAAGAGATAATAAGAAGAACATATCATTATTATTACACGAGTTATGTATTAACATTATCTTTTTCATTTTATGCCTACTAATTATCATGCTTTTAATATTTTAATTTTAGAAGTAAAATGCACCAAAATATTATGACCTTCTCAAAGATTGATTAAATATTCTCTTTGGCATTAGAACCTAACAAATGTCTTGTGGCATATAAATTTTTAATCAATGCATATCAACACCGATCGTGATCAACATTTTATATGTTAGGTAATCATATAATGTGTTATTATTTATTATTATAATAATAATTACTGTATTAATCACTAACATTAACATATCATTATGTATATCACTAATTATTATTATCATTTACGATTGCTATTAATATGTCAGTATCATCCATAATAAATTATCAGTCATTATTCTCGATGACCATCATTACTAACTACTAATCACCCACATTTACTAACCAACACCAAAATCCATAATTGACACCCAACATTTACTAACCAACACCAAAATCCATAATTGACACCCACCACCATGATGGTTAGCTACTATATACTAATTCTTTAAAAATATTGTCATATAATGTTTTTAAAGATTTTTATTGATATAATATTAGATTAATTTAGCATTTTATTGAATTTATATTTATTAATTTTTACATAATATATAATTTATACATTCAAACATTGAAACAAATCGATTTAATTATTTGCTATTAAAATCTTAACACATTATCTTAATATTCAAATATATATATTTTAACTAGTAGAGTTTGTGAAGATTATCTGGATTTTCTAATTTGTATCCCATTGGTGCAAGTGTAAGGTCGAATCACTAGTGAAGTTGCAAAAACTTTATAGCTTAATTAATTGAATATTTAAACTTTTATCTTATTGAGAAGTTTGATTTTTCATTCTATAATTTCTCTTTTTCTATCCCAAAATTTGTGAACTTTTCTTAAGATTTACTATGTAATACTCATATATGTATTTATGACCGCCAACGTTTACATGTTTCTCTTTGTTTGTACGTATCTCCATACTATGAGCAAAAGACAATAATCTCAACTTATTTCATGCCATCACTCTATAGGGCTTGTTTCTTGAAGGTCATTTGATACGCTGGAGAAGTTATGCTAGAATTACTGATTAGTATTGAAATGAGATAATTTTGTTCCAAAATAAAATAATAGTATCGAAATTAATTATTTTGAAATAAAGAAATACAACAAATCAAAATTGTCAATGAAAATGAAGCAATAATATGATATATATATATATAACTAATTTTAGTATAACTGATCTCAACAGAACTTATGTTTAAACCAGATGACCCTTAGTTCTTCTAGGACTCCCCGTGCTCTAAACTCCTGTGTATAGGATTGATGGTTGGATTATAAAATCATTGGCATTATATACAATCTTATTTTATATACACAATTTTACTTTATATTTTTTTTCGTGATCTCATCACTTTATGAATTACGCTAAGGCTCGTGCAAGGTTTCCATTTAAAAGGGCTCCGAAGCAAGATTTGCGTGTGGTATGGCCTACGTTGATTCGTTACTGTCAAAATGCACTTGTTTCTCCCAACTCAAACAACTCCAAGCCCATCTCATTATCACCGGCAATTTTCACTTCTACAATTGCCGCGCCAAATTCTTGGATTTCTGCGCCGTCTCTTCCGCCGGAAACCTCCCTTACGCCGCCCATATTTTCCGCCACATCACTTCCCCATACAAGAACGAATGGAACGCCATCATTCGCGGCCTTGCCCAAAGCCACAACCCCATTGATGCTCTCACTTTTTATGTCTCAATGTTTCGTTCTCTTTGTAAGCCCGACGCTCTCACCTGCTCTTTCACCCTTAAAGCCTGTGCCCGTGTATTGGCCCGTTCCGCAACCCTACAACTTCATGCCCATGTGATTCGATTTGGGTTTGCTGCAGATGTCCTGTTGCGCACTACTCTGCTGGATGCGTACGCGAAATGTGGTGATTTGGATTGTGCATACAAAGTATTTGATGAAATGGGTGTTAGGGATGTTGCGAGTTGGAATGCGTTAATTGCTGGGTTAGCTCAAGGGAATAGACCCACGGAAGCTTTGTTGCTTTTTAAGAAAATGAGAGAGGACAATATGGAACCAAATGAGGTCACTGTGCTTGGTGCTCTCTCTGCTTGTTCGCAGTTGGGGGCGAATAAAGAAGGCGAACTTGTTCATGAGTATATCAAAAGTAAGAATCTTGATTGTAAAGTGATTGTTTGTAATGCGGTTATTGATATGTATGGGAAATGTGGTCTTGTTGGAAGAGCTTATGAAATGTTCAATGAGATGAAATGCTTGAGGACTCGTGTCACGTGGAATACCATGATTATGGCGTTCGCGGTGTATGGAGATGGAGAGCAAGCACTTGAGCTTTTTGAAAGAATGAGTCAAGCTGGGATTGAGCCAGATAGTGTGAGTTACTTAGCTGCAATATGTGCTTGTAATCATGCCGGAATGGTGGAGGAAGGAAGGAAATTGTTTGATGACATGGATACACGTGGAGTGAGTAAGAATGTAAAGCACTTTGGTAGTATGGTGGACTTGTTGGGAAGAGCTGGACGGTTGGATGAAGCTTATGAAATTGTTCAGTCAATGCCTACAGTTCCTGATGTTGTTTTATGGCAAACTCTCTTAGGGGCTTCCAAGACTTATAGTAATGTGGAAATGGCAGAGATAGCATCCAAGAAGCTTGTTGAAATGGGATCAAATCATTGTGGGGATTTCGTGTTGCTATCCAATCTTTATGCAGCACAAGGGAGGTGGCATGATGTGAGAAGAGTAAGGGAGGCCATGAAAGGTCAAGATGTAAGGAAGGTACCTGGTTTTAGCTATATTGAGGTTGGTGGAACGATATACAAGTTTATGAATGGTGATAAGAACCATCCAAAGTGGAATGAGATTTATTGGAAGCTTGATGAGGTTTCGTTAAGGATTAGGGAATACGGATATGTGGCAGAAACTAATTATGTGTTTCATGATATTGGACTAGAGGAGAAGGAGAATGCACTGTGTTACCATAGTGAGAAGCTGGCAGTTGCCTTTGGTTTGATTAGTACACCCGACAGAACTTGTATTAGTGTTAATAAGAATCTCAGGATATGTGGGGATTGCCATGTTGTAATTAAGCTCATATCAAAGATATATGAGCGAGAGATTGTCGTGAGGGACAGGACTCGTTTCCATAGATTCAAAGATGGGGCTTGTTCTTGTAAAGAATACTGGTGAGGTTGATCTAAATTTTGTGGATAGAGCACATTAGTTTGACATAGCACAGAAAGTCCTATGTATATGATGAGAAGGGCTCACCTTGTGCATTAAGTTCTCCTCAAGTTTGAGAGATGGAGGAAAATGGACCTTTCTCGCGTGCAAATCGACCTACCGGTCACCGAAGGAGCAACTTTACCATTATACCAGAAGGTCGAACTTCCACCGAAAATTGTTTGCTTTACCTGGACAACAATGCATGAAGGCGTTCTAACACAGGACAACCTTAAAAGGAGGAAGCTTCAGATTGTGAATAGATGCCATATGTGCAACAAGGAAGCAGAAACTCATAGCCATCTTTTTCAGCAGTGTCCAGCTGCTGCAGACTTATGGCACATGTTCCTCAACCTTTCGGCCTCAGATGGGTGATGCCTAACACTATCCAGAGAAGTTTTTGAATGCTGGAGCCACTGGAAAGTTGATAGCACCATCAAAAAGATTTGGAAGATTACACCAGCTGCCATCTTTTGGACTATTTGGACTGAAAGAAACAGAAGATGTTTTGATGGCCTTTCAACTAGCCAATCTATGCTGAAAGCTATATGTCTGTTGTATTTTTTTGTCCCCAATGGATTCCCCTGATAGCTTTTTAGATTTTGTTTGCTCTATTATAGTGTACTAGATAACATGCTAGTGCTCTCTCTTTGGTAACTACTTTGCATCTTCTTGATGCCATGAATGGAATCAATTACTTCATCGAAAAAAAAGTCTACCATTATACCAGAGTTGCTGTCACAAGAGAAAAATGAAGCTCTTCCTCTTGCAGAAACTTGTGATGAGGAATCCGTCTTATATAAAGTCATGAAAAGAGGAGCTTCAGAGAAAATTAACTTGGACAATTGTTTTGCTGTTGATTCAATGTACTTTTGGCTTCAATAAACAAGACGACCTTGTTCTCTTTTGCTTGAGCAAATGGAATGTTGTGGCAAGTCAGCTATATTTTGAATCTTTGCTTGGTGCTAAGGCAGGTCGGACAAGTAGTCAAACAAACGAGAGTTTAACAACGAACTTAGGATAAAGCTTCATAACTCTTCATATAGTATGTCCCAAAGGCTTCAAACAAAATAGCACAAGGGTGATTGAAATAAATCCAATGACCATGAAATTTTACACTACATAGTTTTAACAATTTTAATTACATGATCTTGATTTCTCACGACTCACAACTCTTGAAAGGCAATACAAAAACAACCTGCTAAAGTATAAGCAAGTTGCAATAGTTGAAAAAGTAACACTGCACAAAGTAAAAGCTCAGAAACAATAGGCTTACAAATCATCAAGAGGTTAGACAAAAATTACGAATAACCAGGGTCAACTGAAAAGAAAAGAATGAACATTTCTAATTTCTGCAGCACACTTTCAAGTCTTGATGAATGTAGACCTTCCAAGGCAGCTGCTAGGGTGAACAACCTCAACTTGGTAGCTATCCCTACAAAAAGACATGTTGATTTCACAGAGAGACTAATGATCAAACCAACTAATCTTTCATCAGTCGTGCCTCGAAACCACCCTCAGACCTTTTTACAAGTCTGAATGGCCTGTACGTTCCAAGAAGTTTGTCCCAAATGGAAAAGAATGGCTGAGAATAATTGAACTTAGTGCCTTGGAGCTGATGATGAATGTCATGGTAAGCAGTGTTATTTTGGAAAAACAAATGGAAGATATTACCGGGTAGCCAAAGTCCACAATGATCATCAACTGTTTTAACCACAGCAAAGCAGAAAAAGATTACAGCAGTACGTGCAGTCATTCCAGCAACAAGAAAAGAAAGAGCACCACCAAAGGTATCCAGGAGGAGACCTTCAAGTGGGTGGTTATAAAGGGCACCAATCGCGTAAGGCACAACCAACCGATGATGCTGGGAGTGAATATGGCGGTATAAAAATTTGTTCTGATGCATGTAGCGATGCACAAAGTACTGCCATGTGTCCATGACCAGCATCGCGATAATAATCTGCACAATCTGAACAGGAATTGAGGGCTGGACTACAGATTCTGATGTAGTTACCTTACACGTTATCTGCAATAGAAAACCAGAAACTTGAGCAATTATTGTCTAGAAATTGCAAAAGCTAATCAATATCATAAAGAAACAGGATTAACAATCTTCAATCCCGACCTTTTTAAAACAATAGATGCCGTAACTATTATATCTGGTTTTGCAGAAAGTAGACAAAGCTATACTCCTAATTCTAACAATCGCTAGTTACTCTACTATAGACATACGTAGATGGTACAGGAAACTGATACTTCCTCTTCCATTGAGTAGCTTTTAGGCACCAAAATCTTTACTCGAGTTTGGGATTGGACCCTTTTTTTTTGGAAATTGGTAACATCGTATTCCTCAGCATTAATCCTTATGCTGGAGACCTTCAAAAAGAAGTAAAAAGAGAGAAGTAGGAAGCTATTACAGAGATCCTAACAAATCTACTAGTTCTAATTCATTTATTTCTGTCTTTTTACACCAATAATAAAACGATACAATACAATTCCATTTCACTTTTTGGATGGAATTGGACCTATTTTCGAAACTTCTGCTATTTCTCTCTTTCCATACATTCCACCATATGCAGTGTGGGATGATTTTCCACCATCTCTTCTGGCTCTTGCTCCCTCTTCTAATCCAGCAGCTCAGCAGATCTGCAGTGTGCTCAGGCATGGTCCATCTTTTGTTAGTGAGGTTAAGAAACAAGGCCCATAACTGTGCTGTGAATTTACAGTGCAAAATGAGGTGACTGTTTGTCTCTTCTGTTTCACCACAAAGTTGGCATCTGGTAACTATACTACACCCCTTTCTCTTCAAAACTTCATGTGTTAGGCAAGCCTTTCTTACTACCAACCAGGTAAAACACTTAACTTTGGTTGGAGCTATGTTTTTCCAGACATTGTTCCACAACAATTGTTGCCTTCTGTTTTGATGTGCATTACTTATCTCATAAGCACTCTTAACAGAGAATTTTCCATCATTTTCATGCTTCCATCTCATAGAATCTGAATGTGAGGTGGTGCGTCAGAAATCCCTAGTAGAAGCAGCATGTTGGCCATCCTGTCCACCTTCCAATCATTCACTAATCTTCAAAAGAAAGATCCCATCCATGATCAGTCCAGCATTCTTTGACAGTTGCTTCAGGGTTGTTGCATATGATAAATAGGTCAGGAAAGGTATCCTTCAGCAGGTTCTGATTGTTCCAAGCATCTCCCCAAAACTTTTTTTCTCCAATCGCGCACTTTGATACTCATGTTCTCTTCTATCTTTGGCCACAGGTCTGAGATAACCTAATTACACCCAACCTCATGATTTTCTTTCAATCAGAACTCTAAGGACCCATGAAACATTATTTCGTGCTAGCTAGCAGCTTCACCATTCTAAGTTCTAAGGGATTGTTTGGTCGGGAACAAGTTATCCTGGATAAGTTATCACAAAACAACTTATCATCACTATGATATAATTGGTGGAATAAATATCCAAGGACTACCTAATACCTCCAACCAAACGTAAGATAAAATAATCCTACATTTTGTCTTGGGATTATTATACCTTATAGCTCACACCAAACAACTCTAAGTTAATGCAGAATAGGGCTATAAGCATTAAAAAACATTATACACCTTCGAAAAGAAAGCACTAAACAGCCTTGTTTCTTAAGATGAGAGGATCATTTCAACAGCGAAAGAAATCTAACTCCACAATCATTTTTTGACCGCTAGACGGATAAGATTATGAAAGTTGCAGAGAAATTAAAGCTCAAAATCAATTAGAAGCTATGTACAATTATCAAAGAGTAACTAGAGTCCTGCTGATAAGAAGTTGCGACAACAAAGATGTGACTTGAATCACAAGAACTTTTTCTTGGAAATGGCTGAATTACAAAAAATAGTATGGCTGCCAAAAAATATGGTAACCAGCCCCCGCGCCCCACATCCAGTGTTTCTAAAAGAAAACACAAGGGCCCTCTGTTCCCTACTTTTCTCCAACCAAGTCAATTTATGATCATAAGGTGCCAACGAAGAACTAAGGCATGATTTCAACCAAAAAAAAAAAAAATAGAAAAGCAGACACATGCAAGCCAGCTTATAGAACTAATTTGTCCAACAATGCTACTCTGGAATAAAAAAGAAGCACATTTCAGCATCACATCCGATGCAAAAAATGTTACGGTCCCATCTGCCATCAAAGTAGTCCTTGGGGCTGAATTAAAGGGCAACGTTTTGAGGGTTTAGATGAGTATCCACAATATAAGACGAAGAGAGTGACTCTATATTTATGAACTCATTAACCCTTCCAACTGGTTTTCATTTTCCACTTAATCTCTACATGCTATTTTCTTAACATATGCCTCATAAAATATTTAGGTCAATACTTCATTTTTATTGTTGGTGAAAACCTTTTTTCTTTAACGATAAGGGGAACTCGCAGCTGCTACCTTTGGGTGCTCACAGGGTAAACCCCCGGTCCTATGCAATAGCTCGTAAACCACATAGGAGAGGTAACCTGCATTAGGCAAGCCCGGTGCGACGAGCTCAATCCAGAAGGCAAACCCCTTGCTTTCGCTGGCAAGGGGTTTCGAACTTGAGACCTCCAACATGGAAGCCCCAAGCTCATCAAGGATTTGTGTTGAGTCCTTCTCTGTTCACCTTTGTGATGGATGAGCTGACACGGTCCATCCAAGAGGAGGTTCCATGGTGTATGCTATTTGCAGACAACATGGTACTGATTGATGAGACTCGGGCTAAAGTTAATGATAGATTGGAGGTTTAGAGAAACGCTTTGGAATCCAAAGGGTTCAAACTGAGCAAGACTAAAACAGAATACTTGGAGTACAAATTCAGTGTTGCAAGGGATGAAGCAGACATTGATGTGAGGCTTGCCACTCAACCTATTCCCAGGAGAGAAAACTTTAAATATCTTGAGTCCATCATCCAAAGTAGTGGCGATATCGACGATGATGTCACACACCGTATTACGGGCAGCTCGGATGAAATGGAAGCTTGCCTTTGGAGTATTGTGTGATAAGATGATACCACCTAAACTCAAACGTAAGTTTTACAGGATGGTGGTTAGACTGTCTTTGTTGTATGGTGTGGAGTGTTGGCCAATCAAAAACTCACATGTTCAGAAGATGCAGGTCGCGGAGATGAGGATGTTGAGATGGATGTGTGGGCATACCAGGACTGATAAGATCAGGAATGAGACCATTCGGGAAAAGCTCGAGGTGGCCCCCGTGGCTGACAAGATGAGGAAAGCGAGACTACGATGGTTTGGACACGTGCAGAGAAGAGTACTAATGTTCCTGTGAGGAGGTGCGAGAGGTTGGATTTAGGAGTTACACAGTGTAGAGATAGACCGAAGAAGTATTGGGGGGAGGTGATCAATAAGATATGGTGAAACTTGATCTCACCGAGGACATGACCTTAGATAGGAAGAGTGGAGATCGCGAATTAGAGTAGCAGGCTAATAGGTTAGTAAGGTTAGGTTGATGTCTGGTCGTGGGGTATAGTAGGGTAGTAGGATTTGTCGCGTCTTTTTATCCGGTGTTGTTATTATCTGTCTTATATATGTTAATTGTCTCGTATTTACATACGATCATGTGTTTTTCATTATTAGTCGCTCTTTCTGTTTCCTTTCTCTTCCTTTCCTTTTTTTTTCATATCTAGTTTATTATGCTTATGGGTTTTTGTGACGAGGGTTTCCAGGAAACAGCCTCTCTACCTCTACGAGGTAGTGGTAAGGTCTGTGTACATTCTACCCTCCCCAGACCCCACTTGTGGGATTTCACTGGGTATATTGTTGTTGTTGATGAACATCAGGGAGACGCTAAAGTGCATTCTTCCTTTGACTCATTTATGGATTTATGTAGCTTAGCATATATATGACCTATGAATAGAATCTGCTATTATAGACTAGAGCTCGTACTAAAAGATATCCATGGGGAGAGGTGGTCACCATTTCTTCATTCATTATCCAGCACAATAACAAGAGCAAACAGGAATTTCACCAGAAATAAGATATCACTTTTTTGGAGTAACCAAACTCCCAAAACATGTGTTTTCTTCAATACTATAGGTCCGCAGCTGCTATAAGACCAATATGAAAGTTGTGGCTTAACAGAGGAAGAATTCGTCCATATGGCTAATTATATTGGTGTTATATAATGGTTACATTGAGGAAGCCCGGTGAATAGCTACCCATTAAATAATCATGTTTTGTTATTATAGTCATTCGGGGCACAATATTGGCACCATGTTTATTTTTAGGTTGATCTGCTCAGTGGTAATCAAATTCACCAAAATATAGCTATACTGAACTCTCTAGAACAACAACATACCCAGTGACATCCCACAAGTGGGGTAGACTTGAACTCTCTACGTGATAGGAAATATTGTCCCTAAAGCCTTGAGAAATTACAAGTTCTTCAAGTTTATTCTAGAAGCTTATAGTTCAATAACAATGCAAGGTCCAGTTTGTACAAGTAAATCTGGCCAGTAACATTACAACACCCTGGTTTGGAAGATACAACAGAATGCTAGTAAGCCAAACACCATATCTCCTACTTTGACTATTATGGAAGCAACTCATCTTTCAGAGAGTTTTCCTTTAAAATTCCAACATGTGATGCAAGATGAGAAGTCACCATTTGGTGTCTCCAACCCTTTGTTCATTAACTTGTTAAAAAATTATTGAATTCACTCAGGGGAATATAACACGATGATCAGTTTAGCCATGCTTTAGACACTTTATTCTAGACTTCTTACCTCTCTCTGTTCACACTATCAATTTCATGAAGAAAATGCTCTTAAAAGGGGAACATCAAATTTGGCAATGTAGTTAATCCGTTGAACGGTCAAAGATTATACTATTATGTTTATTATTTTTTATTTTTCATCCTAAACGCTTCCAGCGATCTTTAGTGCTTCATTCTCTCATGGGGATATCACATAATGGTTACTATGCTCTAGATGTTTTTTTTTCTGTACTTTCTTTCCTCCTTTCTGACTCCTTTTCTATCAATTTCATGAGGAACGCAATTCCTTTAAGGACAATACCAAATATCGTAATGTAGGTAGCAGTTGAATGTTATATGGTGGTAATATATGAAGGGGAGGGAGGCACATGTCTGTCGCTGGTCAGTGCTGGCGAAAAAAGTAATCACTGCATAAGCTGAGGCTGATTGGCACATTAAATAGAGGAATCCAAATCTAAATCAAACCAATGCACTAATTAGAGCACACCACATGAGAAGTCACGCAATAGTTAGTTATCCTCTTAAGTTAGTAACTGCAAACAACAAGTTGGTCATAATTGGAAGTCCGACAGCAATATATTCTAGTCAATTCGTTATAAATCAGTTTAGCCCAACTAATGCTCATAGGAGGAGGGTGTATGTCGTTCACAGCCTTCTCTTTGCATTTCTACAAAAGTTTTGTATCTTTGCCTCAAACATGAGACCTACATGCCATCAAAGGAGCAGCTCTACTTATCCATTCCTACAGCGCTTACCCACCCAGTCACACAGTTATGTACTCAATCAAAGGAATTCCAACCAAGACAGACAGACACATTTTATGGAACCAGAACCAAAAAAAGCTGAGGAATTTACCAAAAAGAGCAAGTGGGCAACAGTTGCCTGAAAAAACTGCTGAAGAAGAACCCCTTTAACAACAGAAGCCAGTGGAACTAAATTCTTGGCATCTTCCTCTTTCCTTGTATGAAGACGATAGTTATCCAGGGGAGGCAATAGCTGATAAAACCCTGCATACAACCAATACACCACTATTGGGGCAAATGTTCCCATCACTTCATCACTCACATAACCCTCCCAAAACACCATTTTTTTAACCCCCTTTTCAAATATGTATACTCCCTTCCCTTTCCCCTCAATGCAACAAATTTCCAGCTCAAGATCTACATACAACATACATCCTGAAACAAAAAATCAAGAAAATGAAAACCCAAATAAGCTCTTGAACAAAAGATCAAATCTTTTGCCCCAAAAATGCATAGAAATTAGTGGTGGTATGGGCGAACCTTAATGATTGGAAATGTCTGAACAGATCTGGGGCATATGTTTATAAATGTATGTAGTAATATGAGAGTTGAGCTGGGATTAATGCAATGGTAGTGATGACAGTTGTGAAGGCCTAATTTATTTATTTATTTTTTGAACTTATGATTCTGAGAGATTCGTTGGAAAAGGGAAAGAGAAAGGGAAAGGGATGACAAAGAAAAGGGGCAAACAACAAAAATGGCTTCTGTCTGTTTGTTCTCTTTCTTCTTCATTTTTTTAAAAAAAAGATGAACTTTATTTCACTTGAGATTTTCTTTTTTAATGGTAAATTGTTACATTTGACTTTTTAAATGGTGATTAGTTTATTTCTTTTATTAGAAATTCGAATTGTACACTTGAGTGTTGAGAGTCACATTGGAACCATTTTCTAGTCAAGTGACTACATTTAGTTAAGAGAATTTTTCATTTTTTTAAAATATGTGGAATTTTGCCAACTTTTTTTTTTAATGAAGATATATGTATTATAATGTTAGGAAATATAAGGAGTGGCTTGGCCAATAGAGTGTGCCATATTGGAATTTAAAGGGCCAAATCTCAACTCGAGAAAATCAAAATGTTAAGAGATAGTTTTTCTGATATAGTTAGTTCTTATAATGTCTGTTTTTATCTGATTTTTAGTAAACATTGAAGGAACTACAGAAAGGATGGTGTTTTCGTAGTCCTTCTTCTTTGCTCCTTCCTTGGCCAACAAGTCTGCAACTTGGTTTTGCTCCCTAAACACATGACTCTGCTTCACTCTGTCCAACCTGCTCATTAGGTCCTGCATTCAAAAATAAGATTATCAAATTTGAGGCTACCTTCTTGGATCATTTGAATGGCTCCCGTAGCACCTGTATTGATTACGAGAGGGGAGAGGTTCTGCTGATCTCAATTAAATACAACATTCCATAATTTTGAATATAACAATTAAAAAAAAGTCAAATTAACGTAATTTTTTTTCTTTTTGGCAGAAAATTAACATAGTTGCATGCATACTGACGTAATTTAAAGAAATATGTAAAATTTCTTCTTTTTAAGATTGTTTAATTATTTCCTAATCATTTCAATTAAGGTCGTTACACAAAGTTATTTAAATTTTGAACCTATCTTTATTTTTTGTTCTTTTTTCTCACTTTAAGGCGCAACTTTTACCAAATTCAATTAATGGTATTTTTGTATGTAATAGTCGAATCAAAATAAAATATTCATTTTTTATGCAATAGAACAGTAACTTTTGAATAATGAACACTATAGAAAATTTGTAAAAATTGATAACTAATTTTTTAATTTGTAAAAATAAAAAAATAACTTATGATATTTTTAAAATAAATTTAACTCAAATCATTATTTCTATCGTCCGTATAAAAAGTCACTCAAAAAAGTTAGGGCTTCTTGGTTATTTAACTTAGTATAAAGTTAAACTAATTCTACTATATTAAAAAAGATCAACTTTCAACATGTATGTTTATAGAAATTAAATTGTAATTTTAGGGCAAAGTAGTCATTTTTAGCATCTTGTATTGTATCCTTTTCAACTTGCCTCTCTGTCCAATTATCCTTTCTTCTCTGCTACAAATATGCATTTGAATGGACACATAGCATCCTACATTGTACATAATCACTACGTTAAAATTCTTATTACACACTTGCAATATTATTTTGTCATGGGATGAGCAACATGTGGTCGTTTAAATTCATGAAAAGTTGAAGGGACACCTAGCAGATCCAAGCTTAAAATTCTATCATCTTTCATGGCAGCTTGATATATTCATGGATTTTAGCAGGTATGTTCTTTGTTTGTTGTTATGTTATTGACAATGATTTTTTGGGTTCTAACATGTATGTTTTTTGGCTAATAATTGTGATATTTTTTTTATTCTATTTGTAGATTAAGTCTTATTTATTCTGTTCTTGATTTCGTATGTATAATTCAATCAAATAGATTGCTATGATTTAGCATATTGTCATTCTTGGTCGTTGTAGTAATTTGCAATGAAACTCGAAACTTATAAAGAGAAACTTATTTCCTTCATGTTCTTATTCAATCATCTAATTTACAGGAGGAAGATAATCATTACATGGACTCCGAAAAAGAAATCTCTGAGGAAGTGACTCGGGAGTCACTAATTGCCCTATCTTACTATGAGCCAGAGAAGAATCTTTCTGTTCAATTTAAGTCTGAAAATTCCAACGCCGAGAATGATATTAAAGCGGTAAATAGTGAGGAATATGACAATTATAGATCTAAGTTGATCACAATGTACAACACAAAGTTACCAGACACTGAAGTTGAAACCAGCCACCTGGGAAATCTTGGACTAACTCAAAATTAAACAGCTGGATTGATAAATTTAATTTTTCTTATATTCTGTCTTTGCAACATGTTCAATTTTATCGATATCGACTAAAGTTTATCTTATGAACTCTTTTGCTGTATCAAATCTAAACCAAAATCGAGTAGACAAGTATTTTACCAGCCTTTGTATTTAATTTTGGTATATATATTTTTTTCCAAGTTTCAACTGCGTTACATTTGTCAAGAGTCACTTACTTTGAATGTTACCTCTTCTATTTCTTTCTTTCACAAAAGTATAGCAATTTTCCACATTTTGAGTTGAATTTTTTTTATCCCTCCCATCTCTAAAAACCCTAGTTTAAGCATTTGCGCATAACCCACTGCACGTCTTGTGTTGCTTTGTTGTATAAAAAAAAAAATTCACTTTGAATCTAAATTTATATTTTCTCTTCGCTCACAAGTACGTTTTGTCGAGTACAAACACTAAAAAGCAATCAAAATAAATCGAGTACAGAATATAAATTTTCAATATAAATAACATAGCTATGAGCGATTGTTAACCATATATATATATTCGTGTATTTACTCTCTAAAATCTTTTAAACTTGTACTTGTACAAACCACCACTGCCTAGTTAAAATAGAGACATTGTATCTTTTTTAATAGGTTAAACATGAATTCAACTAATTCAAAATAAATTACCATGGGATATTATATCATAATATGAGAACATGTATGCACATGGTAACAAGAGAAACAAAAATAAATAAATAAACACACATTCACTCTATATTTGTATTTTAAGTTACCAATAAAGTGTGTAAACTTTTACACATTGTTTATTATTTAACATTAAAATAATTTTTATCTTTTACAATATAAATTAATATTGGGCTTATTGAATTATTCAACGATTTAAAATAATTCTTCGAAAAAAATGAAAAAAAAATATTTTGAAGTAATTTTTAGTGGTAAGCCTTATAATTTTAAATTATGTTATATACTTTATACATGTTTCAGACTTATTATGCATCTTTCTTGTATAATCATTCGAAAAGATTTTTAATCATTTTAGCTTAATTATGAATTATTTTTCGAAATTAATTAGCTATTAATTGGGTTAATTATTTCACTTCGTTAATTTTAAGAAAGCTCTTTAATAATTCGTGTTTAAGTCAAATTGATTAGATAACTCAATTTGGCTACCTCTTGAAATTAGAATGGCTAATTTTTCAATTCATTTCCCCTACCCTTTTACCCATCTTGTTTTTGGGTCGATTTCATGACCAAACATTTTCTCTTGTCCCGGCCAAATCTTTCCCTCTAAACCGGCCCACCTAATTTTATTTCTTCCACACAACACCCACAATACACACACAAACATTACATACGCTCCCCTATACTCAAACCCACGCGCTCCTCTTTCTTCCTCACGCTTCCTCCTTCCTCATCGCAACCAACAAACCTCCAATTCCTATTCAGTTGAGATTCTCCAACGGTTCAATTCTCCAACGGTTCAATTCGTTTCAAATCCTATAAAACCCCCTTCTCCTCCCCTGAAAAAGGGGCGGCCGTTCTTGATTGGAAAAGCCAATCGAAATTTTCTTTCTTTAAACCCATTTCCCAGAAAGATTGAAGCCAGAAATCGTTCGTGCTCCGAAGAAGGTAAAACTCCTCTTCTGTATTTAGGCCTTTTCGTTTAAGCATTTTGCTTTTTTGTTGATGTAGCTTTCTCTTGTGATGTGTATTGGTCGATTGTAAGCACTAATGTTATTCATATTATCATGCCTCATCTATTTGAATTGTTGATTTTGTCTTGGATTTGTCACTTGACTGCATCTTTCTGTTGAGAATTGTGAATTCGAATCCAAATGACTTGACCTCATATTTGCTCGTCATGAGACTAAGTTCCCCCTTCTTTCTGTTGAAACAATCTGAGATAATGTGACTATAGTATTCGCATTGTTTGGGTCTGTTTAATTTCAATCATCTTACAGGGATGCTTATTTGGATTCATTAGCTATTTTTAGCATTGTGTTGGCATTTTAGCTTCTTGAAACATGTTGTTTGATTCATTAGTCGTGTTTAAGTGGCTAAATGACTTGTATATAATTTGAGATCGTCTTAGTAATTGTTGGTCTAAAACAGTGGTAGAATGTGGGATGGTTCTTAACTTGATTTCATCTCTGTCATTGCATTCTTCTTAGTCTACTAGCCTTCTCTAAGCATACAGGTTGTTTAACCTTCCTCTTGTTATATTCTCTTGGGTTTGGTTGTGTTATGTTTGGTTATTTTTCTTATGAGATGTAACGTATTTTGAGGTTTAGACGTTTAGATACTTGTTTAGTCATATTTTCGCCATCAGATGATAAAGTTAATGGTAGAATCCAGTTTCACTATAATTTTTCCCTTTAAGATTAGACCTGGCAGTGTTCAGATTCCTTTGAATTTGTTTTCTTGGCTTCCTATTTGTTTAACTAATATGCACTAATTCATCTTCTTCATTGGGTATTATTAACTGTAGTGATCTGCATTACTTTGTATTATTAACTGTAGTGATTTGCATTACTTTTCTTCTTTGTTTTACATCATATGCACTTATCACTTCTTTATGCATGAAGTTCCTCGTTTGAGTGCTTCGGGACTCCCGCCTTGCTTTTCATGAGGTTGTGAAGGCCCAAGCAGGTTGTGCCGAGCTTCTGGTTGTTTTCTTTGAAACAAAACGCTGTCTCACAGGCTTTGGGACCTGGTTACAAGTCTTGGAAGCGGGAAAACCAGTTGTATACACTGATATATAGCTGCTATACAACTAATATATGCTGAAACGCACAGGGGTGGAGGCAAAAAGAGATCGAAATGCGTCCTATATGGACACAAATATACCAGAAAATCAGTATATACACACTGATATACATCGAGTATGCAATGCTGGTATACATTTCCCTTATTATAGAAAAGCTCTTTCAACATGTATGTTTAATGTCAATTAATTTTAAAATAAGGATATTTTTGTCATTTTATCTCTATAATTCGTAAGCTTAATTTTATATGGCATGCCTATCTTTGCAGAAGACACACAACATTTTTGCCCCTTTTTTAAGTTCTTCATCTCTATCCATGTGCTTTTCACTTCTGGTCAGGTAACTCTTCTTCTACTTTTTTTTTTTCCATTTCAAAGAAGCTATTTTTTTCTCCTTTCATTCTATTTTTCTTTTGTTTTTAAAGGTGACAATTTTCAATACTTATTGGGGACATCTATCCAGTTTGATTCTATGTTGTTATTTTTCCCTCATTATTAGATTTATCATATGGTAATCTACAATTTATGTTCTGGGTATCAATGAAATGATAGATTTGATGGTTAAATCGATTTGAATTACTGAATCTGTGTGTTTTTTTCATATTTTGTGAACTGGATATATTATTCTATTTGCTTTCTTCTTTTGCATTTTCTTCTACAAGTTTAATACTGCAAAAATTTGAAATTTTACAACATAGTATATAAAATTATAGATCTAATAGCCCCACATTTTGGAGCTTTCAGTTTCTAACACTTCCTAGAATCTGCCCTTGTAGTGGAACTGATACAGGGAAGCAAATGGTGTGTTTGTCCTTTCTCACAAGTAAACAATTCACGAGATTAGTATCTATGAGGATGTTTGATCTGCTCCTCATACGAGCTTAAATTACAAGGAGAAACTAAATCTGTCTTTGTTGGCTAAATCATGATAATAGATGGCCATTCATTTGACACATGCAATGACATGTGTATATGCATGCATATATGAGAAAAGACAGTTTGCTAAAACGAAGTTGCTTTTTTCTTTTTCTTTTGGGTTCCTCACAGGGGTTGAGTTCTTGTGAGATTTTTGTTGAGGAAGTTTTAGCCAAGTGAAAAGCAAACATCTGACAATGGGCCAAGATGCTCGGTGGGGAGGTTACTAAGTAGTTTGAGCACTGAAAAGAACCAACTAGAATCATGCAAATAAAAAAATGCTTTTTCTTGACTATAGAAAGAGATTACTTGATGAAATTTAACATAGAAAGGTTAGAAAGAGAACTAGTGGCTAGCTAAGTATCTGACAGGGCTTGTTCCGACTATTAAATAAAGCTAAGTCTTTTCTCGAATAAGAGGATCTTTTTTAGTTTTTAACCCTATAATTCAGTTTCTTTGAAAATATCGATGATGGGTGCATTCTCCATGATTATAATTCTATTATTGTTTTCTCCTTCGCATTATTGACTTTATCCAGTTCTTGACATTTTGATCAATGTATTTTGTTCTGCTAGAATGTTGGAGAGACTACAGGAGTAGCAACACAATGAATTGCATAGATGATGCTAATTTGGATGAGAATCACATGTCATTTAAAAATATTCAGTTCATTGTCCAAGTATTGTACCCTCTACTCTATTCTATTTCACATAAAATCTCTTCTAACTTCTGATTTCTGCACTTCAAAATCGCACATACTGGCACATTGCATGGTCGTTTTGGCGATCCATCCTGATGTGGCATTTTAATTCAAGATGTTTCGCAAATGTGAAAGGAGAGGTAAAAATGTGGAATTTTCCAGCCGACTTCTTCCTTCTCATGAGTTTCTATACATATTCAAGTATAGTTCCATATAACTTGAAGTGATTTAGTTATAATTCATCATGTAAAATTTTACATTATGTTAGTGTAATGATGCAGTGATATTCTATCAAGTTCACTTTTTTTTTTTTTTTTTACCTTCACTTCTTTATTTCCTTGAGTCTTATCCACTTTCTGTTCAATGAAAGTTTTTCTCCCCCCCTCCCTCCCCAAAAAAACAAAAAAAATTTTACTAACTATAGTTGTGATATCATCTTAATGGGAAGCTGCAGTGGATAGTCTATGAAAGGTATGACCATCTCTTTTTGTTATTCCCTAAGAATATATCTAATTTTTTCCTACAAAGATCTTAATGTTCACTTGGTCTATCTGAAAACTCAACCAACGAAAATGTCCTGCATTCTCTTAACGGGAAAAACAATCCTGCCCTAGGAAGTTCTTTATGCTAGAAAAACATGACTGTCCATATGCCTAAATAGGAGTCAAATTCTCAAATTGTAAACAGTAGAACTTGCTCTTCAGCACATATATACGTGAAACTCCTATAACTGATTCTTAGCTTAATATAATTAGTTCTATCTAAGGTGTTTATCCAAGTGCACTATTGATTCACTGGAAGGAGAGTTTATGTTCTTTGAAATGCATTTGCTCTTTTGTGGCTTTAGCAATTTTCCTTTAAGTGGATCAATTGAGTATTAGAAAAGTAATTGAAAGTTATATGTGAGTGAATCTTACAAGTAAAATTGTGTGTGTATTCCTATCATATCCTCTGGACAAATTAGTTATATAATAAGTCATATACCTTATAGTAAGGATTGGTTATATAATTAGAAGAAAATTTGCAAAGCTACTTCACTTCTATATCATTAGTGTCTTGCATTTGTTCCATAGGAAAAATGTTTTGCTTATACTAAAGACAGAGATCTAATTTAGGATTATAGTCATGTCAAGTGCTGCAACTGTATACCAATTGTACTAGGATTTTGTTAAGGATTGGGGCTTGCTTCAATGTCATTCCAAGAATTCATCGCTGAGGAATGACTTCATGCTGTGACGAAAATTTATCTACTACGTCTCCAAGGTATTAACTCTTCTTCTCTCTGAAGTCAAAGCTCATACTCTATTTGCCCGAACTTTTGAAATCAGCTTGTTTCGAGATGTGTTCTTTTAAAGAAGTATTTATGAGAAGCAATAAGTATTTTGGCGAAGCATTTTTGAAGTGTTTCTAAGTCGAAAAAAATATATTTGCAGAAAAGTTACACTTTTAAGTTTTTAAAAAACAGTTCATCCTATTCTCTAGAAGCACCTTTCTCTCAAAAATTCGGCCAAACATTTTACTTTTCTAAAATACGTATTTTTTTTTAAGATAAATATCACTTTTGGCCTCTCAAAATAGGCTATTTTATCAAAGGAAAAAAAAGCATTCTTATCATATGGGTTTTGACAAAAAACTCCATCCAGAATGTCTCATAAACATCCTCAAACTATGATTGTGGCACCCATGTTAAATCCTCCAAGAATGCACTTTTTGCCCATACTCAAACCAACTTCTTGGAAAAGCAAGATTGGATTGTCATATGATTACTCTCTTCGCAGAAATGCATATTTTTTCCGCAAGTAATAAGATTTGATCTTAACCAATTTGTATTCTACTGTAGGGATTGAACCTTGAACCAAGGCTAGCATGGCTACAAACAGTACTTCATTACAATATTGGAACTAACATGGCTTATTTTGGCAATCCTTGAAGTCGCTAGAAGAAGCCATTGGAATTTTTACAGGTGATGTGGATTTTCTAGGTTATAATGTTAGTGTGTATAGGTTAAAATCGTGTTCTACCTAATATTGTTTTCAATTCTGAAACAGGTATCTAAATAGTGCGAGGAAATTTGGAGAGTGCCATTTCTTTCCATGACTATATTAATGCTGATTTGATTCATGTTAATGAAGATACCAATATGTATCATGTTGGACCGTGTTAGCACGGCCAACGCCTCCCTAGTATTATTACAGAACATAACTAGCCTACTTTTAAAAAATTATTACAAATGCATAGCAATATTATCAAAGATAACAAACATAGCAATAAATTATTTGCATTTACAGCCTGAAAATAATTGCAGAAAGAAAATAAATATTAGTTCCATCGAAATAGGAGTACTAACTAAGCTCTTTGTTCTCAATATATGTTCCTTATTTCTAGGGACATTTTTAAAAATAGGAAATAATAAATAAACCATATATATATATATATAATGATATGTAATTATATAAATATGTGAAATAAATTTATACAGTGTAATTAATATATACATAATAATAAATATTTTGCCACAAAATATATATATACCATAAAAATATATGGTACATTTTAGATGTAAAAAACTTATATCATGTATATACCAAAAATATGTTCATATTTATTAAATAATTCTTTTAAAACAATAAATACCTATGACATAATAATTTATACCGTGAACATTTATTTCATAAAATTTGTACGAAAAAATAATAATAATCACTTTTGCTATAAATTATATTTATACCATAAAAATACATGGTATATTTTAGATGTAAAAGCTTATCTTGTGAAAATTATACATAATACTTTTAAAATAATAAATTTATACCATGAATATGTATTCGATAAACTTATACCATAAATAAATATTTCATAAACTTATTCTATGAATAAGTATTATATAAACTTACACCATCAATAAGTATT